>FR989942.1:0-1200000 GCA_905404155.3 Plebejus argus
ACATAATTTATTTAAATTAATATTTTATTGCATTTTATTTCATTTGTTTATTGACATTGACGATTATTTATTGATAATCAATTAATTTAATATTCTATCTTTACATTTATATTTTAATCTATACAATTGACGCGTTCCCCCTTTAATTTAATTTCAGTTTACATATTTTATACTTAACTTATAACCCAAGATGGCAATGGCCCGAACCCCTACCCATTTTAACCCTAATAAGACCTACGGCGCGCACGACAGCAGCGAAAGCGTGCTTACTACGAGCCAGCTGCTGGCGAGCACGTTGAAGAAGGTAAAGCGTAGTATCTATCTCCTAAACCAGACTAGGAATATGAAGGGAGAGCTGAAGTCTGGTATGGGAGAGGAACTATTAGCTGTAGTAGACCTACTTAAGGAAATAATAGCAAGGGATGGGAAAGAGACAGGAACACAAAAAGAAAGCGTACGGACTAGGGATTCAGGGACGCAGTGTGAACAGGATAGGGATAGAGTGGGCATAGAATGCAAATGTATGGAAGAGGTAAAGGAAGAGATAAGCGAGTTTAGGGAGGAGTATAAGGCCGAGCTGATAGAGATACGGAATTATTTAGTAGACGCTGCCTGTCTTAACGTGGATAGCATCCACATTAAGATAGAGGATGAGAACATGAAGGTGATAGACAAGGTCTCGGATCAAATAGAGAAACAGATAGGTACCTTGACTGATGCGATCGGGGAGGGGGGGGGTCACAGTACAGAACGAACCGGAGTCAGTGACACCTCCAACTTACGCGAGTGTCACCCGGGGAAGGGGGGAAATCCCAATTACCAACAAGGGAACCCAAGTACAGGACCCTCCACTCCCTAGTCGTATCAGACAAGGAAGATTTCATGCCCACGGACGAGATAGTTGAGAAAGTAGGAAAGATTATAGACGCAAAGAGAGAGTGTATACAGGTTGACCGAATTAGAAAGGGGAAAGGTAGGAAAGTGATTATAGGGTTCAAAGATAGGAAAGACAGAGATAGGGTCATACACAAAATAGAAGAAGCTAGAATGGACTTAGAGACACAGACAATAGAAAATAAGGATCCCCAGGTTATCCTGTACGGGGTGCGAAAATGCAACACTGATGACGACATTATAGAAGCCATCAGGAGGCAAAATAAGCACCTCGTGAAGGACATCCTGGGAGGGGTAGAGGACAGATTGAGTGTAAAATATAGGAAGAAAGGAAAGGATGATCGCACTCAGCACGTGGTACTTAATGTGTCACCGGGGCTGTGGGCGCGTTTCACAGAGGCAGGATATCTTTATATAGATATCCAGCGCGTCAGAGTCGCTGACCAGTCCCCCCTAATCCAGTGCTCGCGCTGCTTAGGGTACGGACATGGGCGGCGATTCTGTAGCGCGGAGGAAGAGAAATGCGCCCACTGCTCCGGAGCACATCACCAGTCTGAGTGCGATGATCTGAAGGCAGGGAAGAGACCGTGCTGTACAAATTGTAAGAAAGAAGAGCTAAAGGAAACAAACCATCACGCGTTCAGCGCGGAATGCCCGGTGCGACAGAGGTGGGACGCTATAGCGCGTGCAACAGTTGCATATTACCCCGAGGACAAATAAGTCTCCGGAAGATAGTGATAGGTAGTGTACCATTGTATGTACTTAATATAGTATTAAATGCAACAATGTTTTAAAATTGTAAATGTGTTGTGCGGAAAAAAAAAAAAAAAAAAAAAAAAAAAAAAAAAAAAAAAAAAAAATGGACTTTGCATTTACATGGAATTATTTTAAAAAAATAAGATAGCATGTAAAGCATAAGATTACGACACTATGCACAACACATAATTTTACCACCTACTCCGTTACTTATAACATCTTGTCATTATATCTACGTTTGCGCACGCTATAGCGCCCTACAAAAGCTGCAATATTATTATAATTTCATAATAATCATGCAACCAACAGCTCTCGCCGGGACTTCCGGGCTGAACCAAATTCCTGTACCACTTGTATGCACGAATAAGGAAGAAATAGATTGTATAGACTGTTAATGTACTCTAAACCTACTGCCACTTTGTATCGATTATAAATTGAAATGAGAGAAAGAAATATGTATAAATAGGAGACAATTGTAAATATTTACAAAAAATTTGAATGTAATTGTTATAACAAAATATTAACTTAGTGAAGTATATTATGTAAGATATAAAGTATAACATCATGTAGAATTTATAAAAAAAAACAGATAAAGTATAAAAAATTAACAAAATGCAAATGGAAATGTAAATTAAAAATGTAATATAGTAGAAAGAGAAAGATATTGTAAGAATTAGTAAAATAAGAAAATGTATGTCATAAAATATTTATTATGTAAAGCAAAATTCATATTCATATTATGTAAATAAAAATAAAACAAATGTAAATGTAAAAAATTAATAAAGAGTAAACAATTGTCCCTTTTTCATAAAGGGGGAACAAGAGGTCCCATATTAGGGGCCATTTAAAAAAAAAAAAAAAAAAAAAAAAAAAAAAAAAAAAAAAAAAAAAAAAAAACCTAACCTAACCTAACCTAACCTAACCTAACCTAACCTAACCTAACCTAACCTAACCTAACCTAACCTAACCTAACCTAACCTAACCTAACCTAACCTAACCTAACCTAACCTAACCTAACCTAACCTAACCTAACCTAACCTAACCTAACCTAACCTAACCTAACCTAACCTAACCTAACCTAACCTAACCTAACCTAACCTAACCTAACCTAACCTAACCTAACCTAACCTAACCTAACCTAACCTAACCTAACCGCAAAGAAGCACAGAGGATGCGCTATTCAGTCTAGTGGACCAAGTAAATGAGGAGGTACAGAAGAAGAAAATCGTCCTCTTAGTCTCACTGGACATAGAAGGCGCATTCGATAACGCGTGGTGGCCGGCGCTGAAGCACCAGCTGATAAGAAAAGGATGCCCCTCCAACATATACAGGATGATCTGCTCTTACCTCCAAGGTCGCGGTATCGAGGTTAACTACGCCGGCAAAAAGAGTGCGAAGGGAACAAACAAAGGTTGCGTCCAAGGATCAACAGGTGGACCAACCTTTTGGAACATCTTGCTCGATCCACTGCTCGACCAACTATGCAGATGCCAAATAGACTTCAAAGCCTTTGCCGACGACATAACACTGATTTTCTCCGAGGATAGTATTGACGCCATAGAGGAAAAAGCAAACCGCGCGCTCCGGATCGTCGAAAGATGGGGAGAGCAGAACAAGCTCAAGTTCGCAGCTCACAAAACCAACGCGATGCTGCTCACTCGAAAGTTAAGGCTAACAGCCCCCCAAATAGAGATGTCCGGAACCAATATCAACCTCGTGGATGAAATCAAGCTTCTGGGCGTCACAATAAACCGCACCCTCACCTTCACCTCGCACGTGGCGGCAGTCTGCAAAAAAGCCGCAAACATCTATAAGCAGATTGCACACTCCGCCAAGGTGACGTGGGGGTTAAACGGAGAAATCATCAGAACAATCTACATCTCAGTGATTGAGCCGATCATCCTGTACGCCGCAAGTGTCTGGGCCCCAGCCGCAGACCTAAACAAGACCAAAGCATTGCTGGACTCCATACAAAGAAGCTTTGCAATCAAGATCTGCAAAGCATACAGGACAGCCTCATTAACTTCCACACTGGCACTGGCAGGATTGCTGCCGCTGGACATTAGAATACACGAAGCGGCAGCCCTTTACAAGACCAAGAAAGGATTATCGAGCGACTACGTTCCACCCGGAAAAACGTTGCAAAAGACCTGCGACGCTCTCACGTTACCCCACCCCTCCGACTTCTCTATCACCACCTTTGAGAAGTTGGAAGATATGGAGCCCCCAACAATAGAAAAGTATAACATCAGAGGCCCTCAAATCTATACGGATGGCAGCAAAATTGAGGGCAAAACAGGGGCAGCAATATCGTGGTGGGAGAACGGACAAGAAGTCAACCACACCAGACTGTCGCTCGATCAAAACTGCACAGTGTTTCAGTCAGAGATGTTCGCCCTCTACAAAGCAGTAGAGATGGTAAAGGAAACCGAACACAGAGAAGTCAACATCCTAAGCGACTCAAGAGTCTGTCTGTCTGTCTGTCTGTCTGTCTGTCTGTCTGTCTGTCTGTCTGTCTGTCTGTCTGTCTGTCTGTCTGTCTGTCTGTCTGTCTGTCTGTCTGTCTGTCTGTCTGTCTGTCTGTCTGTCTGTCTGTCTGTCTGTCTGTCTGTCTGTCTGTCTGTCTGTCTGTCTGTCTGTCTGTCTGTCTGTCTGTCTGTCTGTCTGTCTGTCTGTCTGTCTGTCTGTCTGTCTGTCTGTCTGTCTGTCTGTCTGTCTGTCTGTCTGTCTGTCTGTCTGTCTGTCTGTCTGTCTGTCTGTCTGTCTGTCTGTCTGTCTGTCTGTCTGTCTGTCTGTCTGTCTGTCTGTCTGTCTGTCTGTCTGTCTGTCTGTCTGTCTGTCTGTCTGTCTGTCTGTCTGTCTGTCTGTCTGTCTGTCTGTCTGTCTGTCTGTCTGTCTGTCTGTCTGTCTGTCTGTCTGTCTGTCTGTCTGTCTGTCTGTCTGTCTGTCTGTCTGTCTGTCTGTCTGTCTGTCTGTCTGTCTGTCTGTCTGTCTGTCTGTCTGTCTGTCTGTCTGTCTGTCTGTCTGTCTGTCTGTCTGTCTGTCTGTCTGTCTGTCTGTCTGTCTGTCTGTCTGTCTGTCTGTCTGTCTGTCTGTCTGTCTGTCTGTCTGTCTGTCTGTCTGTCTGTCTGTCTGTCTGTCTGTCTGTCTGTCTGTCTGTCTGTCTGTCTGTCTGTCTGTCTGTCTGTCTGTCTGTCTGTCTGTCTGTCTGTCTGTCTGTCTGTCTGTCTGTCTGTCTGTCTGTCTGTCTGTCTGTCTGTCTGTCTGTCTGTCTGTCTGTCTGTCTGTCTGTCTGTCTGTCTGTCTGTCTGTCTGTCTGTCTGTCTGTCTGTCTGTCTGTCTGTCTGTCTGTCTGTCTGTCTGTCTGTCTGTCTGTCTGTCTGTCTGTCTGTCTGTCTGTCTGTCTGTCTGTCTGTCTGTCTGTCTGTCTGTCTGTCTGTCTGTCTGTCTGTCTGTCTGTCTGTCTGTCTGTCTGTCTGTCTGTCTGTCTGTCTGTCTGTCTGTCTGTCTGTCTGTCTGTCTGTCTGTCTGTCTGTCTGTCTGTCTGTCTGTCTGTCTGTCTGTCTGTCTGTCTGTCTGTCTGTCTGTCTGTCTGTCTGTCTGTCTGTCTGTCTGTCTGTCTGTCTGTCTGTCTGTCTGTCTGTCTGTCTGTCTGTCTGTCTGTCTGTCTGTCCTGTCTGTCTGTCTGTCTGTCTGTCTGTCTGTCTGTCTGTCTGTCTCTCTGTCTGTCTGTCTGTCTGTCTGTCTGTCTGTCTGTCTGTCTGTCTGTCTGTCTGTCTGTCTGTCTGTCTTCCTGTCTGTCTGTCTGTCTGTCTGTCTGTCTGTCTGTCTGTCTGTCTGTCTGTCTGTCTGTCTGTCTGTCTGTCTGTCTGTCTGTCTGTCTGTCTGTCTGTCTGTCTGTCTGTCTGTCTGTCTGTCTGTCTGTCTGTCTGTCTGTCTGTCTGTCTGTCTGTCTGTCTGTCTGTCTGTCTGTCTGTCTGTCTGTCTGTCTGTCTGTCTGTCTGTCTGTCTGTCTGTCTGTCTGTCTGTCTGTCTGTCTGTCTGTCTGTCTGTCTGTCTGTCTGTCTGTCTGTCTGTCTGTCTGTCTGTCTGTCTGTCTGTCTGTCTGTCTGTCTGTCTGTCTGTCTGTCTGTCTGTCTGTCTGTCTGTCTGTCTGTCTGTCTGTCCTGGTTGCCTCTTTGTTTCACCGCGGTTGTCCAAGCCGCGGTTACTAGAGCCCCACCGCCACGACAAGGCGAGCAACCATCGGGGGGCTGTCTGTCTATATAATGATATTTAATTTTATTTCTCACAGATAATGACTGGTAATGACGTTTATTATTGTTATTTTTCTGTTCTGCATTGTCTAGCGGCGCGACTAGTTGTGAAAAACGCGAGAGTGTACAGTAATGCGCTCGCTTTCCTCGCGAGACCCTTTGACTCGGGCGCAAAATACCGACACCGGACCGAGAGGGTCCGAGACAGGCGAGACGAGGCGAGCGCGGGCCGCCTCGCTGTGTCTCGGCGAGAGTGTACAGCCGACATTAAAGTTACGAGGGAACAGATGAACATCCATACATACATACATACAGGTCAAAATCATAACCCTCCTTTTTGCTTCGCCGTAGTCGGGTAAAAACAATTATTTACTCCTCTTTATTAATATAAAGCACAATATCATAATATTATTGTAATGATTAAAAAAAATAAACTTTTAATCGCAATCAGAAAAAAACAAGAAAAACATGGAAGAAATTCAACGAAAAAGAAATAAAAAACTTTTGACATTTCTGAATATGTCAGCTATTTAACTATACTTGCCAGTGTTGTAAAATGGCGGGAAACTAAATCTTCGTAAAAAGTTTTTGGAATGAAGTTCCTTATCGCGCATTCAGAAAGGGGGCTAGACGGAAAAAGTTGTAATGACACAAATTTTTGACCGACACTTATTTTAATACCTGTGAAGTATCATCAGAGGGCGTTGATGTGGCGATGGCCAATGACGTCAGCTGGCGGGAAATGTAAAACTTCGTTCCATCCGGGTTCCCCTTTGTCCTTAATCTACCTCTCTAGTTTTTTAAATTTCATTTTGGTTTTAGTATTTGTTATTATAGCGACAACAGAAATACACAATTCGTGAAAATCTTACTATAGCGGTTATTGAGATACAACCTGGAGACAGACAGATAGACGCACAGACATCGGAGTCTCAGTAATGGGGTCTCTTATTAACCATTGGGTGTGGAACCCTAAAATAGAGCGGAATAATGGGTATTACACGCGGCAGATGTAACAGCTATGAGCTAACTGCGGGCCTGAGCGTAGTCAAAGAGGATAATAATATTATAAACTACGTAACAAGGTTGGTAACAAGCGTAGTTAGAGTCAGACTGTGGGCCGGGCGGGGGTTCAGCCTCCCTCCAAGGTTAATGACTTAACGGAACGTTAGTTGGACAGTGGACTACCACAAGTTGAACTACAAGTACGATAACATATTGTTCTTTTTTGTTGTAGGTACTGGGTATTTTTTATTTTTTTATTTTATTTTATTTTATTTGGGAATCTTACAGCATTTCAAGACTACAGTAGGTTACATGTTACAAAGCGATATGCCAATTACAAGTTTCCACTAGTGTATTATAATATGATAATTAAAATGTTCAACTTGGGAAATACTGCAAGATTCATCAAAATCTGTTCAGTAGTTTTTGAGATAGGGAGTTTTTTTTAACCCCCGACCAAAAAGAGGGGTGTTATAAGTTTTTAACCCCCGACCAAAAAGAGGGGTGTTATAAGTTTGACGTGTCTGTCTGTCTGTCTGTCTGTCTGTCTGTCTGTCTGTGGCATCGTAGCATCCAAACGGGTGGACCGATTTTGATCTAGTTTTTTTTGTTTGAAAGCTGACATGACGGTGAGTGTTCTTAGCTATAGTTCATCATCATCAGCCTGCTCATTGCTGAAATATCACGGTATATCTGGTTCGTGATAGGACGATTAGCAACTTGCAGTCGTTTGATGGGTTTTATATTTTGCATCCTGGTTCGAGACACTTATGAATATATACACATTATTGGAAAGTTGACCTGGTGGTGCAGCATCACCTGGTAATCAACAGAATACCCAACTCCTCACCAACTTAGAGCAGAGGTTTCGTGTTTGGGCTCATTTTAATTGCGACAACCAGTAAGACGTAGATAAACAGTAAATATTTGCATGCTGCTGCTGCAGCATCACCTGGATTCTATAGGAGCCAAGCTCCGTATGAACCTAAAGTGGAGATTTCATGTTTGGGCTCATATTGATGGCCTCATCCAAGAGGACATATTTTATAGATGGTTTTCATTGGGATATGATCCAGTTGATAGGAATTATTCTGCACAAGTTTAAAAAGCATAAAATAAAATTAAATTAAGAAATTAAAAAAAACCCCCGCCAAAAAACTTTAAAAAGTAATGAAATAATATTTCCTGACTTTAAGTTTAAATCATTCCTAAGAGTAAAGTAATATTTTAGTCCATAATTGTTGTCAAGGTGTGTCGGGGGACCGCTAATGTAGATGTTTGATTTCACATAACAATATAAATTAAGGGTCTGTTCACAGCGACCCGAATCGAGAGAATCAGCGACTATTATGGCGATACAAAATGCAAAAGTCGCTATTGTGGTAGTTTACTTAGCGGTCCCCCGACACACCTTGACAACAATTATGGACTAAAATATTACTTTACTCTTAGGAATGATTTAAACTTAAAGTCAGGAAATATTATTTCATTACTTTTTAAAGTTTTTTGGCGGGGGTTTTTTTAAATTTCTTAATCTCCATTACATAATATTATCTTTTAAACATTTTCAATTAAATTGTTTTTCAAATGCGTAATTTCATATTAAGTAAGTACTTACATTAAAACTGGTTTTTGTTAGAACAAAACAGTCACTAGCTGTCCCGGTGAACTTCGTGTCACTTTAATTTGAACCCTAAAAAATTAAAATCCTGTACTTCTACGAATATTTTAATTAAGACTAAAATTTACCCATTCCATTCAGCCATTTTCGAGTTTTAGCGTTATTAACACATTTGGAATCCAATATTATACTGCGTGACTGGTGAAACATGTTCAATACTCGAGGACGTGATATTTGGCTATTATATTAGTTGGAAAAAATAAATATAAAAAAATAATATCAATTTATCACTGAGTAAATGTAGCATAAAGTTAAATAATTATTTACCCAACGCATGGACACCGCGAGCGGGAGGGGTAGTTGTGTGGTGTTTCTTTGGTAGCGCACGCCTCTGCACCGGCCGCATAGTATGCCTACTTGCCTAGCCGCGTAATTTACTTAGTATCCATGATTCATTTATTTTTGGGAAATTCGGAAAAAAATTAAGAACCTAATTTTATTACATAATTATAATGAGAATCGAGTACAGAGTACTCTCCATAAGTATCGGCAATGTCTCACCAGTCATGTTGTATATTATATAGATTATGAATAAGAATTACATACTAATAATACCTAATATATTTATTGAGTTACAGGACATGATGATGGCAAAGACTAGAGACTCACCGTTTTGTTTTATATACGGCTTTCGATCTCGTGTTCAAAATAATAATTTCTTTTCTTCTTACATTTAGATAGTTGCTAGTATATTTTATTAGATAGGTGATAGGTCTAATAGAGACAGATGAGTTTCTAAAGGGCAGTAAATTATAGCAATAATATAATAAAATAACTTTTTATTATCTATTTGGAACAAACATTCTATAATAACTATTAACAATATTCACAAGAGTTTGACGTACCATGGAGGGATATCGATGCAAAATAGTGATCTACGGAAGCGGTAAAGACTTATAATCAACTTATAATAGCGAAACGACAGCTTGTTTGCTCTTTTGTTAGCAGCTTGGTAGCTTCTTTATGCTTTAGCGGCTTTGTATTTCAAAGATGTTTGACTTTTTGTATAGCTGCTATGTTCATGCAAATAGAACGTTAGTATTTTAGGGTCAACACTTGAGTATCAAGAAGATAATATATTTTTCACTACCTCTACAAACGATCCGTTTGTGAAGTCATTTTATAAAATACAAAATCCCTAGAAATGGCATGCTAATTTATTTGATAAACAGTTATAAAAATTTAAATATAATACTTTGTCGCGGTAAAGTACATATTATCTTAATTATTCTTAATATTATTCAGACCAACGCAACGTGAGAATGCTAAATCCCTACATATGGTACGTCAATGTAACGACGAAAAATCCAAATCGAGTCACAATGTTTATCGTCAATATCGGGACGCTACACCCATATACGTATGGGCCGCGCAAAATTTTAAGATCGCTCGGCAAATGAAAGGGATTATCGTAAATATTAATTTTTAGGTCTCGTCAGTGGGACGGGGGAGGAGCGGGGGAGGAGCGGGGGAGGAGCGTGGGAGGAGCGGGGGAGGAGCGGGGGAGGAGCGGGGCGTGGGTTCAGGCTAACGGTAGATCGCGAGACGGTGACACTGGCATCTATTATATTATAGTCATCGCACACGTGCGCCGCTCGCCTCCAGTTCCGCCGAACGATGGTAGAGGGCGCGCACGAGTTTGTGGTTCACTTGATGAGCAGCTCGAGCACGTCCTGGTCGTAGTCCTGCAGGCGCAGGCACTGCGGGCTGTCGGGCTGCGCCTCGCCGTGCTTGCCCACCAGCCAGTACGTCTGCATCATGCCCTTGCCCTGCAATGAGTGTGTGACAGTCTATTGTATAGTGTCTCAGGTATGAAATACACCGTGTTTCATTACAGACATTAGTCGCAGTATTTACGTAGGTAATGGTGGCAACAGGAGTCATTTTTAGAATTAATATCTTTAGTTAGATGAAACTCTTGAAGCTGATTTAAAAAAAAAGGATGTCTTTGATAGATTTTTGGGCAGCTAGACAGGCAGAGTTTTTCAAACTCTCACGCAAAGCGGTGAATTTCCTTTTAAAATAAAATAAAGTAAAAATTGTTTTAATTCTGAATAGATTTTGATACTACTGGTGCTTACCACCGGTTCGGTTACTAAACGAACCTCTGCCCTCCACCCGCGCCGTGAAAATTAACGAATTGTCATCGTTACTCTGCGCGATAACTTATAGAAGTACTTAAATTCGCCAAGTGTGAAAAATCTGTATGTCAAGAAAAGAACATACGACGGCCCTCAAGGAAGAACAAGATCCAGATTCAAAGGTAACCGCTTTTCGTTCCTTTCTACTTCCCAAAAAATACAGTCCACTAAATTTTAAATTAATCACAAATGGTATTGGAGCTACCATTTTTTCTGGTTTTACATTATAACTTAACCAAACCTAACTAACCTTATTTTCTATCTTCAACAGTCACTTTTATTATTTTCTTGGGGGGGGGGGGGGGGGGAGATTTCATTAGTAAGGAGTTCGCTGTCTCCTGGAAATTTTAACAGGTGTTCGTGGAGCCGAAAGTTTGAGAAGCCCTGTTATAGATACAGGTACATACTGAGACGCAAACCGGCTATATAGAGGTATTTACTGTACGTACAGCGACATCGACGACGCCCCGGGGCTCGGTGATGTAGTCGCCGAACTCGTCCAGCACCTCCTTCGTCGTCTGCGAGATGTGGATCTTCATCGCTGCAACCACCAACATGAATATAAAATGAGGAACAAAACAAACACTTTAGAGTTTAGGCTGTGGGTATTGTTTCCCTTGAATAGAGTTCGCTGTAAAAATAGCAGCGCTAAAAGAGTTCCTTTTCTCATACTATTACATGGGAAAATTTGTGACGTTAGGGCATTTTTACTCTTTCAGCGCTGTGACTTTTACAGTGAACTCTATGTCCTACAGGGTGTAACAGAATGAAAGTATCACTTTGTTCGGTACACCCTCTAAAACGTGACGACGCCACGATTCATGTTATGGCGCAGTGTGTGATTACCCTCGCCCGTGCTCTCCATGCGGCTGGCGGTGTTGATGGTGTCGCCGAAGAGGCAGTAGCGTGGCATGGTGGCGCCCACGACGCCGGCGACGCACGGCCCGGTGTTGATGCCGGCGCGGATCCGCAGCGGCTCGGCGGGGCAGTGCGGCACCACGGCACCCGACAGACCGCGCATCAGCGACAGCGCCATGTCCGCGATCTCCACCGCGTGCCGGTTGCCTGTCACAGAGATGGAGGAGTACAGCGTAAGAGAGCCATCTACAGCACGAGGCAGCTGCCCAACGAGAATCCGCGTAGGCGAGAGCGCTATAATACCTATAATCTATATTATCTTGCTTTGTATAAAACTTTGCTCGGATAGGGCGGGATGTGTGTAAGGGAGTATAAATTTTGCTACCAAATCATGTAAAAAGATAACCTCGTGAGCGAAAGCGTATGCAAGAAAGTCACTTAAAAGTATTCGGTGATAGGATTGATTCCTCTAGATAGCATGTGGTAATAATATAGTGACACTATTATAACGTGCATAAGCACATTATAATAGTGTCACTCGAGAGACAATTATTCCTTAGTGGGTTTCTGAAATAATCACTGCCGACATTTTCCCTATCCACACCCCATAACGATGCCATCCAGCCCCCCTAGACAAGTGTCAAAACGCTAACGCTAACTCTAACGTTACAAAATGTATGCGATTTGACATAAGTCATCGCTTCGCTAGCGAATACTAATGTCAAATCCCATACATTTTGAACGTTAGCATTAGCGTTTTGACACTTGTCTACAGGCCCTGGAGCCGATATAGATCATCGCGATGTATAATAGAACAGGATGTAATGTAGTGTAAGTATGGAGTGGTACCGTTCCTCTGCGGCAGGCCGGACACGACCATGTAGGCGTCGCCGATCGTCTCCACCTTGTACACGTTGTACTTCATTATCTTGTCGTCGAACATTCTGCAACAAAACTTTTATTGTATAATTTAGACAATGTTGTTCCATGTTAAGTGATTATAAGGAAATTAGAGGCAAAGCGATCCCTGTAACCTATCCACATATTTTTGTGATGACAGTTGCCACTAACATTCATTAAAGAGGATGGGTATGTTCGGTTGTAATCTTTAGACTGAATAGAGCGATCCACCTGTACAACATGTTGAGCATGTTGATGATCTCCATGGGGGTGCTCTTGGCGGAGATGTTGGTGAAGCCCACGATGTCGCTAAAGTATATGGTGACGGCCTCGAAGGACTCCGCCGGGACCGTCCGCTGCGCCCGCAGCCTCCGCAGCACGGGGATGGGCAGCATCCGGGACAGCAGCAGGTCGCTCTTCTGCTTCTCGGCCATCAGCTTCTGGGTGCTGAGCTCTATCGAGTCCGTGAACACCTGGAAAAGTTACGCAATCTATTTAACATGACTCGAAAAAATATGTGATCGGTTAAATCAATACGAAATTTTTTTCGCACTCGAGAATAGTTATTCGCATCGTGCATACTCATAGTCTCTTACGTCTCTTAGTATTTTCCTAGAAGATGCTGAAGTTCCTCCTGTGACAAGGACGTTGTCAGTAGTACAATAGACCTATCTCGGTAATCCAATAGACCTACGATAAGTAAGTCAGCTCTATTATCTAAGGTTACCCGCCCACACCTCCGTCATCTCACCTGTATAGTGTCGACGGTGTGGCGCAGCAGCCATATCAGCAGCGGCGAGGCCAGCAGCACCGCCAGCAGCACCACCGCGCCCAGCACCATCGTGCGCCGCGCCGCCCACACCTCCGAGCGCACAGAGTCGCTGAAATACAAACAGAGCTTTTGACACCGGTAATTTTCTTCTATTTAAAACATTTAAAAGGCAAAATATATTCATAGACCATCGTTAACACTAACCCTCCAAGCTGGGAACTTGAAAATTCGCACAATATGTGATTTTTGATTGAAGCAATAATAATTGGAAAAGAAACTTGCGCTCTCGTAGCTAGAGACCGATCCTCACCCGAGAACATTCCAGAGCGTTTTGTGCAGCGCCGTCAGCTGCTCCAGGCGCTTCTCCGTCTCCGCGATGAGCACCTCCGTCACGTTGTGCCGGGTGTCCGCGGGGGCGGGGGTGGGGGCGGGGGCGGGAACGGGGAACGCCGCGCTCTTATAACTGGAAATTATGACGAAATTCTTGTATACCTATATAATATGCCTAAGGCTGTTTACAGACGAGCGGCACTTGTCGCCGTTCCTCTGTAAGAACGTAAACATTAAAGGCAAAGCTCACTGAAAGATAGATTTCGTTCAAGACAAACTCTTCAATTTAAAAAATTAGAATTTTGCATTCGTGTCCATTAACGACAATAATCCACTACGATATTTTTTTCATTCCAAAGGATGAAAAAAATTATTTAGAAGATTAATTCAAATTGCAGCGCTGATCATAATAATAGCTCTAAAATAATGTAAGTAAGTATCTTATAACTATGTAGTAGGATTTGGTTCTAGGCATTAGGCAAATTAATCTGAAGGAGACGGACAATTTACGAATTTCGGTAGGTAAGTAATGAATTCTTTGGATATTATAATATTATTATCAATGTATGCGTAATAGAACGGGTACGTAAGACGAAAGCTCTATCCAGATTACATATTCTGGTAACGAATTATTTAATATCATAATGCGTTACGTGTATGTAATACAGTTAATAGTATACATAATAATATTAAACTGGTGTCGTAAACAGTCCCGCGACCTCCCCGGAGGAATTTTTAATTTGGAGCTAGTGCACGAGCGGCAAGCGGCGACAGACGAACCATATATACGAGTAGAAGGTATTATTTATTCAACGACAGTCGACGCCGCTGAATAAAATATAATACGAGTTTAGTTTTTATTTAAATAGAAGCTTAAAAATTTTTTGCTAAACTTCACGAGCTTTTGCTTTAAGCTTTCGCACGTCGCCGTGAATATAAAACAGTTGCAAGAAGCGCTCACTTTAGAAGCGATTGAGTAATATAGGTATTATTATAATTTATAATACCTAGTCGGTGTGAATTTTGTGCGATATTAAAGCTTTTAAATATTAAATACGCTTCCATATGTCAATACTCAATACATAATACGAAAACGTACGAGAAATTGTAAAAAGTTTACCTACATTATAATAAACATACTTAATAGTGTAAGATATTATCTATCTTAATATCATTCACCTTCACATGGGTACTACAGGTAAGGTTGTCTATTTCGTTTACCCTGTCGCTAGGCATGAGTACGTCTTATCAACTTTCCCTATATTTCTCCTGGGAAAACTTTTCATTTCCAGTAAAAATCAAAAGATTAAAACTCTATAAACTATACTCAGTTTACCTGCACATCGTTTTAACTTTCTCAATTTTTTTCTAAGCAAAAATGTATATTTCTATGTAGAAATTCAAAATACAGAAAAATACATAATATATTGTAATATAATATATTGTAATATATTATGTATTTTTCTGTATTTTGCTAGGCTGTAGCCTAGCTTTTGCCCGCGGCTTCGGCCGCGTAGAATTCTAAAAACAACAATATTTTCAGGAAAAAAACTTTTTATACAATATAAAATATAGCCTACGTAACTCGGGAACACACCAGCTTTCTATCGGTGTTAAAAGTTAAAATTTTTGCAATCGAACCAGAACTTTCAGAGATTACCTCCTACAAACGAAAAAAACTAACTCTTTATTATATTATTAGCGTAGATCACTAATTAATAGTTACTGTTGCTACGTGAACACTCACAAAGTAGTGACTTCGTCGATCAGCCGCGCCTCCTCCGCCAGCCCCCGGTACTGGAAGTACTGCGCCGCCGCCTGCAGGTGCTCCAGCGCCAGGCCCAGGTGGCGGGCCAGCTCCCCCGCCAGGTCCAGCCCCCCATCCTCGCCGCCCCCGCCACTCCCCCCGCTCTCCGCGGCCAACGAGTAAAACACGTACGCGATTGACAGCTCCTCGATCGACCTCACCAGGTCGTAGCTCGACAGCAGCTGCCTGGAAAAATTAATACAGAAACGTCAAAACGAATTCGCCAAAATAAATAAAAAACTCGGTATTGAACACGGAGCTAGTTCTATCACTACTTCTTATAATATCCTTATTCATGCGCGTACGAATATAACGCTATCTTGTTTTCACAGCTTAGCGTGAATACCGCAATGTGCGATGTGCACAGTGCACTGTACCAGGAGAGAGGGGAGAGGGGAAGACAAGTAACGTTAGGGCTTCGTCTAAATTTCTCGCAGTTGGAAACCGGACTTGAGTCGGCGATCTAAAGCGTTAGGGTCAATTCAGACTGCAACGCGAAGAGTAGATGCACTTCTAAATCTGGGTGCACGGTAGTGCATCCGCCGAGACGAGCAACGTATGGATTTGACACATTTGCGAGACGTCTCACGTAATAATTAAAATCAGTCAAATCTATACTTTAGAAATGCTTCTACGCGTTGCGGTCTGAATTGACCCTTAGACAGCATTACACGAGTTTACAGTTTACACCGAGAAGCGTCAAGCGACGCATCGCGGTACGGCGCGCGGCGCGCGGCGCTTCCGCGTTACACGTTTTATATGCTACACTAGCTGTTCCGGTGAACTTCGTGTCACTTTAGAACCTTCCCTGGAATTCTACGAATATTTTAAGATCTAAATCAACCCAATCCGTTCAGCCGTTTTCGAGTTTAAGCGTTACTAACACATTTGAAGATTTATTTTCATATATAACTAGCTGTCCCGGCAAACGTTGTTTTGCCATATAAAGTATTTCGCCCATATTATTTTATTGAAGTGACTAAATAAGTATGTAACTATGGCAACGTCCATCGCTATCCCGTCGCACAAACAATAGTCGCTGTCAGTCTCGAGTTGTAATAATTTAGCAATAAAGTTCAAATTGACTCTAGAAAACGTTTGTATGGGAAATAGAAAAGGGCTGTTTTTAGGGTTTTCTCGGAAATTATTCGATTTTTTCTCCTTTTAAACCTTTCCTAGACCTCCACGAACATTTCAAGACTAAGATAAGATAAATCCGTTCAGCCGTTCTCGAGTTTTAGCGAGACTAACGAACAGCAATTCATTTTTAGGGTTCCGTAGTCAACAAGGAACCCTTATAGTTCCGATCTGTCCGTCCGTCTGTCCGTCTGTTCGTCTGTCCGTCTGTCTGTCTGTCCGCGGTTTTGCTCAGAGACTATAGGACCTACAAAGCTGTAATTTGGCATGAATATACATATTAATAACGCCAACAAAATGGTACATAAAATATTTAAAAAATATTTTTTTATGGAGTACCATAAAAAAAATATTTTTAGGTATCCCCTACACATCAAGCGGGGTTGAATTTTTTTTTCGCACCCACCCCATCGTGTGGGGTGTCGTTGGATAGGTTTTTTAAAAATATTATGAGTATTAATAGATCATTTTCCGGTTTAGGGATCCATTTGTGAAATATTAAGTTTTAAAGTGGAAAAAATCGTTAGAGTCCAGTGTCCCCCCCTTCTGCCAGCTAAACGGTTGCTAGCGTTGGTTGCGGGAGTAGGAAATATGCTGAATTTAAAAGGAAAACTATCACGACTAAGTTGACTTCATAAGTTATTGAGTAATAGTCGATCAACTAAAAAAAATGTATTCGGCGAAGTATAAAGCAATTTTTCGTTCAAATTCCTTTGAGATGATGTTGTTAGTAGTGTAAAACATGTTATAAATGTACATTCATTGACCATACAAAAATTTTCAAAAACTAGCGGTGCTACGGAACCCTACATTGCGCGTTTCCCGACACGCACTTGGCCGGTTTTATATATAAATATATAGATTAAAATTGAACTAAATAAAAGATAGACGATCGCTAAATAAAGTCGCAGGAAGACAGATATTATCGATAACGATAAATGACAAACAAATTGTGATAATATATTATGAAATGAAGTGATAAAATTTCATGGCATCTAAATTAATTTATGTCGTAGTAACCTCTCTATTTCCGGCTTCCGCAATAAAAAGTATAATATTATGTTCCTTCCTGGTGTTCAAAGTATATCATAACAAATATGCGGTTCGACAAAACGCGAGGAGACAGCGGACACTCACCTCCACAGTGTCGACCTGGTGGCCTTGATGTTCTGGATCATGTACAGGAGCACCACGGAGTTGATCTGCTGGTACACGGCGCTCGTCTCCCGCAAGTCCAGCCGCTCATAGTGCCTGCAAACCAACGAACGCACAGACAAAACGACTGACACGTGCCCCAGCTGTACACGGTCGCAAGGGCCGCGATGCAGCTGACGGAGCAACGATAGACGTTTATGCAATGCCTGTCTGTACCATATTTAATGAAATAAATTCAGACTCATCTAGCGGCGTCTGATACTCGTATCAAAACGGGTAGAAATGTTAAATTCGCGTCACGACACGTGAGGCGATGAAAAAGTCGTAAGCTAGAGGAAGGGTAGACCTCCAGCGCGGAGTAGAAGAGAAAGTAATATTCCCTCTCCTTCTATAACAGGTGCAAATGATCACTACAAAAACGTGTAGGACTCCGAGTGGCTCACGCTCATAATAATGTTTCGAAATTTCAAGTCATAATATTTAATTTAATTAAAGAGTTTTGCAATTAAGACTTGAAGAGTAAAAGGCGTTTCGTGTCAGACAACTTTAAGACAACACCGGCCGGTGTTGTCTTAAAGTTGTCTGACGGCGCGGTGGTCTCGTCGTGGTCTCGTTTTACGTTGGAAGTATTTTGGTAGTATAACAACGTTGCTCTATAATTTTTGTTGTATGGGAGTATCGGTACTGCGAATTTTAATCGCGCGGATTTTTTCGCACTTTTACAGCACATTGAATCTTACGAGGGTATCCGTACTTGCGTTAAAAATTGCGCGGTAAATTTGTATGAAAAAATAAAAAATCGCAGTGCGGACGGTCCCTTATACTTTGGTATAGCAGCATTCTAATTAACTTCAGCCAGCGAGACCGATGTTAAACCTATAACGAGATATAATTGCTCAAAGCGAGCAATATTACATTTTGAGTAATAAAACGTTCTTGTAACTTTAATTGGAGTAATTGGAACTCGTAGTTTATAACTCGTCGACGTGGAACCACGCGGAGCTGCCGACTGCAGACAGCCATTTAAAGTTAAATCGAGAAGTAAAGTTCTTTTTCTTCATAATAACTGTCCGGAGTTTGCTTGGCCATTTAGAAAAAGACAAGAAATTATCGTCTGCGGGTGCAGAATACGAGAAAAATGGTCCCTATACATTAGTTTTGTTGTGCGCCTACGGTGCAAAGGGCGATTTTGACCAATGACCACCTGGTCACGTCCATTATATTTTATACATCATTACCACCAGACAACAATTTACAATTGACCATTTCAAACCATTTTACAAAAAAAAACTTGCCCACATATTTGGAAAGTTTTTAAATTTTTTATTTATTTATTTATTTATTAAACACACACATATCTACTTTTACAGAATGACCCAATACAGCATTTATTAGTTTTTAAGTACTTTGAAAAATACTCGGCATCGCCAGCTCCGCTCCTGCGGGAATTCCGGTGTAATCGACGTCGGGCGGGAACCCCGGGTAACGATCGCAGGTCGAATCGAGGAGCACTTTATGGCGGGTATGCTCAAATTATGTATATTTTATAACGATGAGCAATAATATGTATCTGAACTCTACCTCACAAGAAAGAACATAGCGAGGTGTGAAATATTATGTCTACTTTGAGTGAGCTTTCGTTCCTTGTAAGCTTGTCAGAATATAATCTTTTCCTAATGTTTAGGATCACCTAAACATCATTTTTTATATGCAGCTAAGACGTGTAAATAAGAATCATCTTATTTACACGTCTCAGCTACATATCTATTTTAGCAGATCAATTATTTATGTTCAGCATAGGAAGGAGATGAGCAAATTCCTAAAGCGCTTGGGCGTGCACCTATAGTAATCTAGCCAGATTTAAAAACGAAATCCTCCTGAAGCTTATACGCAGCATTTAATCCGAACGCAGTGAATCCTCCTATTCCTCCTAAGCACTCTCTGCAAAGTAAACAGCGACTAAGCCCGCAAGTACCGGGACTGTCGCGCGCCGCCTCACCGCACACTGTTACTCGATACTTCAACGCAAACACCTCCTTCCATTAGAATTGCTAAATCGCTTCCAGATTTACATTTTAGGGTTACTTCTGAGTTTTGATGTTTTAGGACGATACGGCCTCGTGTCGAAAACTATTATACCTGTAAATACATACACCGTTTCGTTCGTCGATAGGTCGATCGTAAATGTTACAATAATATAGATCAGACAGAGTTTCGATGCGGTCTCGATTTTGAAATTTGGTATGGAGATACTTTAAGGCCCGGGAAAGGACGTAGGATACTTTTTATCTCGAAACAATGCACGATTTCCGCGCTATAAACTGAAGTCCACGCGGACGGAGACGCCAGCAACAGCTAGTTCACAATATATGAGAATCGATGCCACGGACAAACACAAACAAACACATTTCTAATTTACGACACTTCTTTCTTAGTCCAGGTCAAAAAATAACATCATATCGTAATATATCATAATGAAGCCGGACAATTATGCTTCGCTGCTCAATTCTCGCGATTAATATTTAACTTGTAGTACTGTCTTCATTTACCGGCCTTAAAACGAAGAGTTTAAATCATATTTCAAATCTGCAACTAAAAATAAGTCAAAAACAAATAATTTACAGTTTAGTTTCATACCACTCCCACATTTCCCTCTCTACAACCAGTTGGAGTAGGGAAATGGGGAGAGTAGGGATGGTTCTCTCAGTGGCATTCGGACTTCATTATCTGTTTTCGTGCAGCGGCCGCAACACGTAAATTACGGAAAATAGCAAAACTAATTAAAATGATTTCTATTGAAATTATCTAGCTATTGATCTAAAACTGAGTTAATTCGAAACTCATGTGATAATTTATTCATAAATTACAGAAAGCTACAAAAAAAACCTTGAGTCATTGGATAAGAGACGTGCTCTAAAAGAGTGGTGTCGATGTTAACATATTCAATTCTCACAGTACTCACTACGCCTCTACTTCTAAGGCAATATCTTTGGGAGTAAGCGTAGACGTTATAAGGAAAACTGCTGGTTGGAGCACATCGTCGTCAGTCTTTGCAAGGTTTTATAATAGAGAGATTTTACTTGTAGAAAATATTATTTTGCTAGATCTATTCTTGATTCGCATACAAGTTAGTTGTATGCATACTCACTTGTAAATTATTAATAATATTGTATGTATGATAATAAAATTGATTGTTTTTTTTGTGATCTCCTTTCATTCAAGGGATACAGACTTCAAATACCTTTAAACATCTACAAGTTAAATATTAATCGCGAGAATTGAGCAGCGAAGCATAATTATTAATGATAAAACGAACTTACCTGTACGTGAAGTTCTATCATAATTATTATGCGAGCTGCTCAATTCGAAGCGATTAATATTGTATTCCCTCCCCTAAATTTCCCACCCTACTTGAAGTCTGTATTTTAGATTTTTTCTTTATCTTTAAACTAATGAAGTCCGAATGCCACTGAGAGAACCATCCCTACTCTCCCCACTTCCCTACTCCAACTGGTTGTAGAGAGGGAAATGTGTAAGTGGTATGAAACTAAACTGTAAATGATTTGTTTTTTGACTTATTTTTAGTTGCAGATTTGAAATATGATTTAAGCTCTTCGTGTTAAGGCCGGTAAATGAAGACAGTACTACAAGTTAAATATTAATCGCGAGAATTGAGCAGCTCGCATAATTATGATAGAACTTCACGTACAGGTAAGTTCGTTTAATCATTAAAAATATAGCATAATAGAGGGAGCTCTAGGTATTCCCATTCACGAGTGGACGACAAAGTATACTCTAATCTTTTGATTTCCTCCGTTTACTAGTATTATTTGATATTTCTTCGGAAAGGCGTAGAAAATTCTAATAAATTAGCGACCTCCAAGTCCAACGGCGAGAAGCCACGTTGACCTCACACAGCGCGACAACAAACAACATTGCAATTCGAGACAAATTGTCCAACTTTAAAACGAATCACTGAAACTACTGACATTACGACCTACAGTGCACATTGTATATACTGGTGCCTGGTACTAATATAGGAAAACTTCGAGCTTCTAGTAGCACTGGGTCGGGGTTATGAAGCATTATGTGAATGTTTGTTTTATATGGTACGTTTACCGCGTAAGTATGATACTAATAAAAATAGTAACATTATAAATAAGCTACGTAATGTTTTGTCTTTGTCTCTCGAGTGGATTTTCCACTGTGTTAGATAAAGACTTAACAATGTATAATGTATACCTAGGCCTATAGACTATAGGGTATCCTGATCCATCGAATCAATGTTTTAATTATTAGTATGGGGAATATGTGGTTCCACCATCTGTAATGAATATTCAGAAACTGTATTATGAAGGAGATACTTTTCAACTATTTGGATTGCTTTTGGTTGCTCTAGAATCTAGATAACAGTGCCTAACGAGCCCCGTACACACTTTAACCTTCCTGATGAAAGGAAGTAGTGGTGGTACCCACAAATCAATCATCCACAATCCTGCATCGCGCTATCTAAGTTATAGTCTGGTTATAGTAAGTATGTGCAACGTCTGAAATGACGTCAGCGGGATTCGGCCTGACCACAGAATATAATATAATAGTACTCCGTGCCTGACCGAACATGCCATCTCACTCGGTCGGAAGATCTTCCTTTGAGGCGCCCGAGCATAGTATCAAAGTTTTTTATATAGATTTAAAAATTATTTGTAGTATATTTTATTAACAACATACATACAACTCATATTTTAAAACAATTCAACTTGGTAAGTTAGTACGTAGGTACGTATTTTTACGTAGAGAAACACATTAAAGTGCTAAAAACAACAAATAAATCAGCTAATGTTTTCGATGTCCCATAACACGACAACAAGGACAACAACGACAACAACGGCACAGCGACTCTGATGTTTATCTCGATTCTCGAGATTGTATCATGTGCCATTTCAATTGTAGTTCACAATTTTCAACAGCTCCACGTACTATTATATATTCTGTGGCTCCACAGACTTTTGTTTTATGTTTAAAAATATTTTTATGGATAGAAATGTAGCGTTCCAAATACTTGTATCTTATGTTAGGAAATAGTTTTTCTTCGAATGAAAGTAGTAGTAGTTGTTATCGTAAAGATATTAGTGTAACGTATGGATTAATATTAGATGATCGGTAAAGAGTCCTCATAAGAATACACATAATAATATAAATGAAAATCTGTCTTTCGTCTCACTGCCTGCTAAGTCTTCACGCTTAAACCCCTGAACTGTTTTTCACGAATGTTGTATAGATACTTTGAGTGCCAGGAGAATTTAAGGATTACGACGATTGGTTCAGAGAACTTAAGGAGCTTCTCATGATTTAAAAGTAATTCACATAGACACATAAATTATGAAGTTTGCTAAATACTAGGTTTCTATGGCTGACTTCTTTGTAAAGCTACGGACCTACACACGAGTGACAGGAAAGGGACAAGTTTTGAAGGAGGCCAAACACTCGTCCCTTCAAGCACGAATTTGTTACTATTTTAGATAGCAAAATATCCGCCAGCGAGTGAATGAAACAAGTAGCGTTAGGTATTTTCAAAAAAATTCCCAGGAGCCCAATTCCTCGAATTCCGTTTTGACCGCATGTTGTCTCGCTCACGCGCACGAGCTATAGACGGCCCGTAATTGGAGCGACATTCGCGGTGTAAGAATCGGGCGCCTGCTCAGTGACTCGCGTATAGGATAAGATAATGTGGAACTTAACTTACGGTGAGCTCAGTAACTCCTCCCTGACATCGCTGCATGTAACAAAAATTTATTATGAAAACAATTTATAACATATTCGAGCTCCGTAACGAGTAGCTATCTAAATCTAATGAATTCAAAATATTCGGAGAAAACGAGCGAACAAATCACCAAATGGAAAGCTTCGGCCATCGCCCATGGCTATATCCACGAGATTTGACGGGAGGTAATGGGTTATACTATAGGAACTGTGATTATACCCTCTCTTATTCAAACTTCGCTTTTTTCATAATTACAAAGTAATGACTATAATGACTGTCTGTGCTTTAGGTATTGTTTATTGAGAACATACATATTTTATAACACTCTTGACGAAGAGTGAGACTCACATCTAAAATGTTTGTGCCTTTTATACCGTTTGTTGTCACAGAGTAGCACAATACGAATATTATTGTTATGTAAATATTTTTCAACATTATTTCATATAGTATACTGTCCGTAATACTATAGTCTATATAAATCAAGACACGAACAACAGACAACGTAGCTACGAGCTGTATTCTCGCATATAATATGAACATTCAATAATATCTCTCTTGTGTGTTATTTTCGCGGAAACGAGGCTGTAAAGTTCGATTCTATTATCTGATAAAGGTTTTCGAATACGTTCATTTAATGATAAATATAGATTTATCATCGACGATAGCCTCTGTTACATATTATTATGAGGTACAAAATTATGAAATTGATTGTCCTTAGCTAGTAGTGTTCACCGTATCTTCAGATTGTTTGTTGTAGAATAACGACACGAGCCCCGGTATACAGTAGGTAATTGCCGTTCTTCCCCCCGAAGGTTGCTCGCCTTGTCGTGGCGGTGGGGCTCAGTAACCGCGGCTTGGACAACCGCGGTGAAGCGAAGAGGCAACCAGGGCCGGCCGGTGTCGCCGCCTGGCCCGAGGAGGGCGCTCCCAGCGGACTGGAGGAGTCCGCTGCGGATGCGCACCGAGGTGGGGCCGCAGAGGAAGAGGCAAGTAGGTATTACGGTGCGCCGCTTGCCCTATCCTCTGCGGCCGAGGACGGATCGCGGGGGGGAGAGGCATTGTGGTAGGTTGCCGCTTTCCCTACCCCCCCTGCGAGCTGGCCGTTCCGTTTGAACGGCATTGGTGGGGCCGCAGAGGAAGAGGCAAGTAGGTATTGCGGTGCGCCGCTTGCCCTATCCTCTGCGGCCGAGGTGTGGTCGGTGGCAGAGCCACAGACCTGATCTGCCACATGGCCTTCAAGTAGCAGACTCGGGGGGCGTCTGCTACAGCCCTGGTGGGGGCCGAGGAGGAGGGCGCACGTGTCGTGCGCCCATCGTGGAGTCTTCGGACCGCTGGCGGGGTCGCGGATGTGTGTATCGTTCCCGTGGCCCCGTCAAAAGGCGGCGTGGCGGAAGATGGGGGGGGGTTTTAGTGGGTATACCGTGGTCTCATCAGCTACGGGAGTCCCACATCACCGCTCGGGTCGCCCCCTGCGCCTGGGTGGTATGCGTAATGCATTTCCCCCTCCGGAAAAAAAAAAAAAAAAAAAAAAAAGGTAATTGCCGTTCTTATCTCTAATCTCTATACAAAAAGGAATTGAAGATGTGCCTTTTCCTTCACCTCGGGTAAGTTGTCAAAATTTTATTAGGATCAGTGGTACAATATACTATATTAGATAGGTAGATGTTACCATTAATATTAATAATAACAGGCATAATCTTCTTCATCGTAACGTAATATTATATTATACAAGTTAAAAGAGATAGATATAGTGCCAAAACGACACGTTTGATACGACACCAATATCAGCACCGCGAGTCCGCGACTGTACGCTACAGCCTACGTTCTCGGGTCTCTCATGAGTCGTGCGTGACTCGTGACAGGGTCGCATGAATGGTGTCTGATCGTGTTGTTTGTGAGTCTTTCGCCATTTAGTCCCGTCTTCCTCGTTAAGTACAAAAATGAAGCGAAACAAAAATATCAATTTCCGATTTCATCGTTATTATATCAAGGTAGAATGCGCATTAAATACGGGAAGAGGTAGGGGAAGACCTGAAAAAATTGGAAGCTCCGTATTAAAACCTTTTTGAGAGTAATAGAAAGATACCTTTGTTATCCAACAGTCGAACGATTTTCGTACTCATTATAAAAGCTTATAAAATATTAATGGCCGGGCAAATGTAAGGTAAGATTGTTGAATTTTAAACAGAATATTGTTTTAAATATGCGACTAGAACTACATAATATTATATTATTAAGTCCGGCCACCGAGCACGTCAATATTCAGTTTGTGATCCGTTACCACCGGTCTCTTCTATTTACATGCATTAATTTCAGTTCAAACGAGAAAGCTATTATTATCTCGCGAGTGAAAGAGGCAAGTCGATAGTAGAAGTTTGCAGTTACCGGATTATAAGTAGAAATAGTAAATAACCAGTGGGGTGAGTCAAGATTTTTTCGTTTTCGCTTCTTTATAGAATCGCCGATCAAAATGTATGGAATTGACATTAAGCGTTCGTTAATATGACGTTGACGTACGACTCGTCTTATTTCAATTCCATACATTTTGATCGGCGATTCTATAACGAAGCGAAAACGAAAAAGTTTCAGCTAAATGGCCTGTGCCGTTTAAATCCCTACATACTTGCTATAATTTGCGAACATAATATTATAATTATAACCTTATAGACTCCTGTGCACCAGTTGCAGTAGGCGCTAGATCGTTACGACAACGTACTAAATAGAAATAAATGGAAATGAATAAAAGAGCTGGCGAGCCGTAGCGTCAAAAAAAGGTCAAGGAAATAATACAATGTTCGTTTCTTAAAGCACAAAAAACATCGTAGTTAGCTTGGGCACAAAATGTTTAAAGTCTGCTGTTTTTGATACTACCAAATAAAGGGATTTTTTATGTTGAACCAAAGCTATTTCACAGTAACCCTGCACCTGTGTTGTGGCAGAAATTTTGTGTGTGTGTTTTTGTGTATCGCGTAGTGTTGATTTTGTCCTTATTTGTCTTAAAATATTTTCTTCGTTTCATTCTAAACGTTTTATGAATGTTTTAACTGGGCACAGGGCACAAGACAAGCTGCTGCATATTGACACTTACTATAGCTTGATCTTGAGCTTGTCGGAGACCAGCGAGCTCATGTTGTCCAGCTCCAGATCCGTCATCAGGAACGAGTGCTGCAGCACGTCTCTGAAATTAACAAACTTATCTTAATTATTATGGCAATAAATAGTTATCTGTCATAGTCTTATCGTCAAACAATGGACAAGATATCCTTCTGTTCGGATACAATGTAAGATATTTAAATATAATTTAATAAATTTAGAGTTAACTTGGTTTAACAGACACAACATTTTCGTATAATGTGAATGGTAAATCGTCGTGCATTAAATCAGGCTTTATCGTTTACCTTTTATGTGACCATAACATGTCCGAAATATATTATAAAGGATTAACGAAACAAGGCGAAAGTTTAATGTGAAAGTAGCAGCGCTGAAAGAGCTATTTTTTTGTTATTCGTATATGGGCAGGCGCCCCAACGTCACAGATTGGTCCATACAAAAAGTAAATAACAAGTTACGTCACACCTAATATACCAGACAAATATTTCAATGTATCCCCGCGGGACACTCGGTAGTCGGTCGCTTATTTACCGGAGCGGCCGAAACTAAGTGGATCTTACCTCCACTCCAGCAAATGGGATTATTGCTAAATTGGAAATATGGGACCAACTACCTGATGCTACAGAGCTGTATACACTGCTTATATTATAGTGTATACACAGTGTACAGTCCCGTGTGATTCATACAATTATAGTATTGGTGTTTGTGTTTTAAAGTTAATTTAAAGTGCTCGCACAGGCACGAGGGCACTCTTCCAAAATTTGGTTTCGAAGGAAGTGAATATATTATGTTTATTCAAACATACCGCGAACTTTAACTTCCAGTATAAAACTGAGATAATATTATATCGAGCCATTGCAATTATTATTGTAGAACTAGTAGATGAGGCCTGCGACTCCGTTGCGCCAAAAGTTGTTTATCGCGCGGGCATAACGTCCTATGTCTCCATACCAAATTTCAACAGGATCAGCGGTTTGAGTGTGAAGAGGTAACAGACAGACATACTTTTGCATTTAAACAATTAGTATAGATATTCGATGTAATATTTCATCCCGAAACCTACAATCTAATTCAATGTACCCCGGAACCGAGATAATATACCAGTAAGCGAATATAAAACGTCCGTGTCGGCTGTCGAATTACGAGTACATGCCGGACGCCGGGACCGCCGGCGCCGCCAACATTTCCCCGATGACATCAAACTAGCGATAGCATCCACAAATTAAACTCTATGTCGCTCTCATTTTACTGTAACCTAATTGACGGTCGAGTAGTGCTACGATTAAGTTTGATGAAAAGTACGAGGTGTTTTAACGTTAATGGACGGATTTGCTCGGCACCCGGTCGTCATTACCTATATAACACTAGTAGTAGCATTATGTAGGTGTAGTGTACACGACAGGCGAGACTGATTGACCGATAGATCAACACACAGCCCGGGCCCTCGAAGCGCTTCAACACTACGTCCGATCCGAATCCGATCCGAGTCCGATCCGAATCCGAGATTGACGGATGACGGGGAGAAGCGAGGTGTTCGAAGTCGGATTAAATGCGTAAGCCACCAGCACTGTACAAATAGTTCTACTTCTACTCTGGAACGTATTTTCACGAGTATGAATCGGACGTAGTGCGAAAGCGCTACGAGAGTTAAGGCCGTCACAGACTTAGCTATAATATATATTAATATACCGTACTAAACACACTGAGACCAGAAATATATATTATAGCTGAGTGTGTGGTCACGCGAAAATTGTATAGAAAATATATATTAATATGCCTAGCTATAAATATATTAATATATATTATAGCTAGGTCTGTGACGGCCTTTAGGAGCTTCTCGCATAAACATAGAACGTAATTCAGCCTTATACAGGGTGTAACAAAACATAGTGCCATGATAATACTATAACAGGGAGTGTATTTATCTCTTGTACCTATCTGCCAAAGTAGTAGCGCTGAAAGAATCACTTTTGTATGGGCAAATTCATGACGCTGGAGCGTTTGCCCATACAAATCACAAAAAAATTGTTTGTTCAGCGCTTTCTTTTTTAAATGAACTCTATATTATAAGGGACACAAACACAATTACACACACTCACTTTATCAATAATTTGTTTTGTTACACGCTGTTATAAACCAAAAGTTGGACCGCGTCCTCATCACACAAACGGTCTAGCCTACCAAGTTAGATATTTTCATTAAAAATATAATACATATAATAATAATATTATGAGGTCCAAGTTTCCGATGCTCACTCGTTTTATTTCGCAAGAGACGACAAAATG
The DNA here is from genome assembly GCA_905404155.3 of Plebejus argus. Classification (NCBI taxonomy): domain Eukaryota; kingdom Metazoa; phylum Arthropoda; class Insecta; order Lepidoptera; family Lycaenidae; genus Plebejus; species Plebejus argus. The sequence continues at coordinate 28,850 of FR989942.1, forward strand.
TCTATAATTTTCTTCACAATAGCATAAAAATGATCGTAACCCATTTTATGATTGTTTATGATCAAAATAAAATTAATTTAGTTTGCGATGTAGTGTCGTCAATGAGAGTTCATACTGAGAGCAATATTCAGCCATAAAGGAAGTAAATTCCGACATGTCGAGTATATGTGATATTATCTCGACAAAATATTATATAGTCCGACAAGGCTTTATATGAATGTGTCACGTGTGTCAATAGGCGCTGCTGGTAAAGGAGAACTGTCAAACATATGTCAAAAATGATGTTTTTGTATGATAGAAGCGTTTAGTTCCTTTTCTCGCCACATTCATATAGAGCCTTGTCGAACTATAGTCATTTATTAAACCAGTACTGAACTAGTATTGAGACTTCATTACGACTTAAAGCCAACCCTGAGCAAATGACCTTGACCATACTAATGATTTTAATCGACTTCAAAAAAGGAGGTTATGATTTTGACACGTATGACCCCATTTACAGAACTGTCCAGTTTTCGAATATGTTAGTCTATATCAGTGTCTAAACAAATGTCCCAAATTTCAAAAGTGCATGTAAATGTATGTATGTTTTTATGTTTTTGTTTGCATATCTCCGGAACTACAAGTCCGATTTAAGTGATTATTTTTTGTCGTACTAGGTATCGTTCAGGATCGATCGTTCGCATCCTTAGGGAATAGTGGAAGTTTCATCAAAATCGGTTCAGTAGTTTTTGAGATAGGGAATTTTCATTCTTAATTACGTACAATTTTATTAGTGTTTTACCTTTTTAAAATACTATTATTTTGTTACAGTAAACGTTCAGCTGAGGCGAGCAACAACGAGACAAAGCCGAGGTGAAGGTGTTCTTGTAAGAGATAATAATAGCCTTGAAGCCCCGAACCTTTGTTGAACTTCAATTAGAGACCTTTCGCATTCAATTTTAAAATCGAGCTCCTTCGGTATCAAATTTCCTTAATCCTTATTAATCATATTCCGAATTCAAAAATATCAGCTCACCGGGTGTTCGTTGAATGTAAATAGTAAAGAAATTACTTTTGTGTAAAGATTAAAGGGCATCACATACGGCGAAGATACTATAATATTTCATGTTAAGAGGCCGGGGTACCCTCGAAATTTTCATACATTCTTAATACCAAAATCATTTTCTCATACCAAAATATTTAACATGTTTGAGTTATTTTTCAGCATAAGATAGTAATTACCTAGGGTCCTGAACAATTTTTTTTACAAAATAGTTAAATAAGTACTAAAAAAAAATTTTGTGTTTAAATATTTTTTAGTAAATTTATATTATTGTATCTTAAGATAGTATATTACGATATATTTCGTATATTAAGATATCATCTTAAGATATCTTAACATATCGCTCGATATCTTAAGATATCTTAACATTGAAATATATATTATCTTCGCCGTTTGTGATAGTTCTTATAAATTGTATGGTGAGCGATATTTTATTTTAACATGAAATATTATAGTATCTTCGTCGTGTGTGATGCCCTTTATGCTTATACAGGTTGTTTTGTTTTCGGTGTGGAACGCAGGGTGCAGGAATGTTGAAAGACCACGTGATTGTTTTGCGGGGTGCGAGGCGTGTTTGTCTCCTCTCGCTCATTCAAAACGTGGGAGAGCCATGCTTTAGCACGAATGGGCCGGCTCGACCGGAGAAATACCACGGCTCACAGAAAACCGGCGTGAAACAGCGCTTGCGCTGTGTTTCGCCGAGTGAGTGAGTTTACCGGAAGCCCAATCCCCTACCCTATTCTCTTCCCTACCCTCCCCTTTTCCCTTCCCCTCCCCTATTCCCTTCCCTTCCCTACCCTCGCCTAGCCTATTACCATATCCCCTCTTAAAAGCACGGCAACGCACCTGCAGCTCTCTGATGCTGCGTGTGTCCATGGGCGACGAAAGTTACTTTCCATCAGGTGACCCGTTTGCACCCTTATTTCATAAAAAAAAATTCATTGTATTATAATTTGTACTTACGTATGCGGGTGAACCTACATGTGCGGCAGAAATTTTGAAGTCATTTTCAAAGTCAGAATCATCATCAGATGAGCTATCTTATTAGATAGATTATTTAATATTAGATAGATTATTTAATGACCTATCTTATTAGATAGATTTATTAATCTAAGAGTAAGACCGTATTGTTCATATTAGATCATCCTGTATGTAGATGTAGAAATATACGTGTGAACCCTAGCGAAGCTTTTGCTAGAACGATTCAAGAAGATATAATATTATCGTAACTTAACCGTGTGTGATACCTTAAGGGCCCGGGTTACCCTCGAAATTTTCATACATTCTTAGTACCAAAATCATTTTCTCATGCGAAAATATTTAACATGTTTGAGTTATTTTTCAGCTTAAGATAGTAATTACCTAGGGTCCTGAACAAATTTTTTTTACAAAATATTTAAATACTAAAAAAAATTTTTTTGTGTTTAAATATTTTTTAGTAAATTTACTACTAAATATTTAAACACCAAAAAATAGACAAAAACACTAAAAAATATATAAATAAATAGTAAATTTACTACAAAATATTTAAACTTTAAAAAATATTTTTTATTATTTAAATATTTTGTAGTAAATTTACTATTTATTTATATATTTTTTAGTGTTTTTGTCTATTTTTTGGTGTTTAAATATTTAGTAGTAAATTTACTAAAAAATATTTAAACACAAAAATTTTTTTTTCAGTATTTAAATATTTTGTAAAAAAAATTTGTTCAGGACCCTAGGTAATTACTATCTTAAGCTGAAAAATAACTCAAACATGTTAAATATTTTCGTACGAGAAAATGATTTTGGTATTAAGAATGTATGAAAATTTCGAGGGTAACCCGGGCCCTTAAGATACTATAATATTTTATATTTGGGCATCTTAAGATAAAATATTATAGTATCTTCACCGTGTGTGATGCGCTTAAAGTCTTTAGACAAAAATAATTTCTTAAACTGTTGCAAAATAAATCTCTATCGATTACTGAGTCGTTCGTCTTTCGGCTTTGTCGTAAATCACGATTGTTAATCGAGTGAGTGTGGTGGTCCACGGTCGCGAAGTCGGCGGGGCGGGGGGCGCGGGGAGGCGCACGCGGTACGAGACGGATCGTAAAGGGACCTAATTATTAAATCACACGGGCATGCGGTTGTTATTATTGAAGGGGTGGATTTAATATGCTGCCGGCGAGCTCTTTGAACTTCCACAACCACCGGGCGACTAATTTGTTTACAATCTGCCTCGGATCTTAATTTAATATGGCACTCGTCGAATACGCCTAAATAAAATATTATGATAAAAGGTATCGAAAGTGAAAATCTTAAACGAAAAGTAAGTCATAATTTTTATTTTAAAAATTATGTACGTTAAGTACGTCCACTTCTTAGTTCTTTAGCATCCTCTAGAGTCAAGACCAGAGGTTCCCAAACTTATTTTGTCTACTACTCACTTTGAGAACAAAACATTGTGTTTTAGCGCCAAATAAATCACACCCCAAGCCTCTACACAATGCCCTCCTTTTTTCTGGGTCCCACACGGCCCCCTTTAGACCTTCAACGCCTTCAAGGGGGCGTTATCGCCCACTTTGGAAAAGACGGATCTAGACCCTCCAACTTGTGACATTTGAGTTGAAGATAGTTGTATACAATTCGCCATTTCGCACACGAAAACGTTTAAACAATTAAAACCTAAGGATTATCGCGACACATAAATCAAACAAGAGCGTATCACCGACACTGATTTATTACTTCGCAAGCGTCAACATATTTAATAATATTAATTAATTATTATTATTAATCGTAGATACGTTAAAATATATAGACTTTAGTCTTTTTATTTAGCGTTTTCATTCATTTTCAGTGAGCTTTACTGTTAACTACTCTAGAAGGTATTCAATCAATCTGAGTGCTGGTGAAAGCAATGAGAGTGATACCGGGTGCAACAAACAGTAAAATTTTATGTTTTTTTTAGTAATAAATTAAGATATTACTTAGTGGATAATTAACAATTTGAAAATTGGCAATTTTTTGCAAAAAATCAAAAGTGATGAAGTAGGTTAGTTACAAAGCTTGTTATAATTATAAGGAAAAAATTAGTAATTTCCCTTGTGTTATAAAGTGTTAGTTATCAGTTATCATATAATCCACTCATGTCTTCTACTCACTGTCAGAATAAAGTGCAGTGTGGCACCTCAAAATATTATAAAATCACTGCCGAGCGCAACACAGGCTCTTGTTACAGCAAAAAAATCTTCTCTTTAAATAATTTGCGTAATGATGTTCACAAACAATAAAGAACTAGACACGAGTGTGGATGAACTCAGCAGATCTAAAATTACAACTTTCTAATTTAGTTAATTGGAACGGTCTAGAGTCCAGTCAATCACAGAGGCGAGAAATGCAATTTCAAAATGGATTCATATTTTGTCTGAACATTATCGTTCTGAAAGCAAAATGACGAAAAGTTTACAATACGGTATTCGAATTATATATATTATTATACAGGGTGCAACAAAACGATGTGATAATACTTTATAGGGTATGCATGGGTCCCCTACATAGAGTTCGCTGTAAAAGTAGCAACGCCGAAAGAGTAGCTTTTTTATCTTTATATAGAAAAATTCATGACGCCGCACTGAGGCGCTTGCCCATACAAATCACAAAAAAATTGCTCTTTCAACGTTGCAACTTTTACAGCGAACTCTATAATATAAGGGACTTAATATAATATACCAACCTAAATTACTATTATCACTTAGTTACATTACACATATTACACATATTCTCCAGCATCTATACAGGGTATAGATGCTGGAGAATATTATTAATTATTATAATCGAGGCATGTTCTTAATGCTAAAAGTCATTAGCAGAGACAATGCAGCATTCTCATAATCTCCGTAGTACATGTGTCTACGGCGTAGAGCGTCTACGACATTCTTGGAATACAAGTAACAAGCTTGAATATTATTCTCTATTAAACTATAATATTATATTTGTAGAGAATTATACTATACTATGTGTTTTAGGGTTGGCTCACATCAGCGTAGAAATTTTAAGTGAGCGATTCAAAATGGATCGGTATTTCTAACCCGTTTATTGCAATAAAATCTATGGATATTGAATATTATTGTGTTGGACTAAAGAAGAAGTTTTTGGGCGGATTATTTTCTTATATTCAAATCCATACTAATATTATTATTCATGCGAAAGTGTTTGTCTGTCTGTTACCTCTTCACGCTTAAACAGCTGGACTAATTGTAATACAATTTCGTATGGAGATAAGTACTCTACTTTGAGTCCCGGGAAAGAACGGAAAGATACTTTTTATCCCGAAATAATGTACGGTTTCCGTGCGATAAACTAATTTTTGCACAGCGGAGTTGCGGTCATCAACCAAGGGCAGGATAATTAGTAACAAGCCTAATAAGAAAACACTTTACTTTCCGTAATAAAATTAATTTTGTTTTTCGACATAGTCTCCGTGAACTTTTACGCACCTATTCCATCTTCGTTCTAAAGCAGGAATTCCTTCCATAAAACGATTTCTTTCAAGGCCGGCAAAATACACGCAAAATACTCCTCTACAGCCGCAGTAGAGGAGTATTTTTCCACCATTGCTTGTGGTAAAATCTTGGTCCGCCCAAAAAAGTTTTGAGCTTAGGGAATAAGTGGAAACTGGAAGTCTAATGGCGCTACATCAGGTAAATAAGGGCTTGATTTTTGCCATAGCTTTAACACATGTGTGAACCCTAGAATTGTTTTGTTACAAATCGGCGTACAAAATCGGCATTATTACTCTGAAGGCGGTCCAGACATTCTTTTGAGGTTTGCACTCGAATCCTTTTTTGATCGTGCGTAAGCAATCGCAACACCCGACGGGACGTTAACTTTTTCATATTTTATTCCTCACTTAGGATATCATGTACCCGTTCTTTTGAGATACCTATTATGTCAGCTATTTCAGATAACTTCAATCGTTGATCTGCTAAAACGAATTAATAAATAATAAAAAATTTTATCATGTATTTTCACAACCACTTCCGGAGTCATAACGCTTTTTGAATGCCCGGCGCGGGCTTCATCTTGGACACGTATACGAACGTGTTTAAACTCAGCCACACAGTTTTTTACTGTGGCATAATAAGGAGCACATTCACCCAAAACATTGTTAAACTTGTCGTAGATATCTTTCCCCTTTATAAGTGACTAGCTGTCCCGGCAAACGTTGTTTTGCCATTTAAAGTATAATATTTTCTACATCATCAGTTGATACATGTTTTACCCCCTCTTTTGTCCCCTAAGAGGGTGTGGGGGGGGGGGAAGGTCATACACCAGATGTTAAGTTGAAAAACACAGTTAATACCTAATATGAAGTAAGTCCACTAAAGAAAAAAGTTGTATACAAAATCTGACCTCTCTTTGGTCCCCAGAGAGGGTTGAGAGGGGAGGGCCCCGGGGAGGATTTTTATACACCAGATGTTGAGTTGGAAGAAGACAAATATAATATATCTGTGAAAACCGTATGCAAATCTGTGAAAACCGTATGCAAATCGGATCAGTAGTTTTCGTGTTAAAGAAAAAAGTTTGATACAAAATCTGACCCCCTCTTTTGTCCCCTTAGAGGGGTGGGGGGAAAAAAATTTATACACCAGATGTTAAGTTGGAAGAAGATAAATATATCTGCGAAAACCACATTCAAATCGGATCAGTATTTTTCGTGTGATGCTGGAACAAACATACAGCCAGACAGAAAGAGTGACAGACAGACAGACAGACAAAAAACTAACCACATTTTTGGCTTCTATAGCGATGTAGTGACAAAGGTGTAATTTCGGTTGTCATTTCATATCTTTTATGTACAGAATTTTCATTTCTACAACAGAATATTGTCTTCCTACCGCACGCGCTTTGGTGACGCCCACTATCGTAATATTTTAATTTCGCCATAATTTCAAAACCAAACGTCCAATTTTAATCATTCAAAGACCAAATATTATCTACATAAACTGTACTTAGTGATAAAATAATTTATTTTGATAAGGATTAATAGCGTGAGTAAAATATATCCGTTTAAATGTAGTCAAAAAAAAAACTGGATTTTTTAATAAATAAATGGCTATTGTGCCTCACTCGACATAGATAGGTATAGTGTGTCGCGGACTTTTTTGTAGATATTTATAAGATCTACAATTACTTAGAACATTTTATGGTTCTATCTTTTATAGTTTAGGCAGCGTACGCAAAATAAGTAACTTTTCTAGCTGATTTTTTACACCTTGCGTCCGAAAAACTCAAATATCTTACGGAACCCTACTTTTTTCCAAAATAAAATGTAGCCTATGTTCAGCAGAAATAATGTAGGATTCCAATGGTGAAAGAATTTTTCAAATCGGTCCAGTAGTTTCGGAGCCTATTCGACTCAAACAAACAAACAAACAAACAAACAAACAAATCTTTCCTCTTTATAATAGTAGTGTAGATATTCACTGCGCGGACGCCGCGGCGCGCCGAATTAGCTCGGCCCACTTATGATCACCGCTAAAACTTTAACTACAATGCAAAATGTCAAATCTTTGGTTAAAGTCAAAAATGGACGCCATATTTTATTTATTTATTTATTTATTTTATTTTATTTTACCATTTATTTCAGGCATCTAGGCCCATAATACAGATACCTTAGAGACTAACATACATAATATGATAATAAATACCTTATGGACTAACATACATATTATTATTATACACTTAAAAACTACACTTTGTCACGTGTTGACGGCTACGTGACGCGCTTCGTTCCGGATATTTAACGATAACCATAGAGCTCGACAAGACTTTAAATGAACGTGGCGAAAAAAGGAACTAACGCTGTCATCATACAAAAACGCTATTTTTAACCGACTTCCAAAAAGGAGGAGGTTATATGGCTGTGGATATTTTTTTTTTTTGTATGTTCAACGATTACTCCGCCGTATGTGAACCGATTTTCAAAATTTTTGTTTTGTTATATTAGGTTTCACTCCAATTTGGTACCATGTTCACAAAAGTGGTGATCTGATGATGGGATCCATGAGTAATCGAGGGAACTCCTCAAAATTTATATTGAAACATATGGTGATTTTGGTTTTATGAGAAGCATCCTAAGCATAATATGCTACCAAAACGCAAAATTTTTCACTAAGGTATACTATGGTTCCAAAGATACTAGAGAACTCCGGATTCCTTATGGATACAAGTTTGGGGGTTTAGGCGCTGTTAAGCCTTGTCGGACAAGCAACAGACATCTGTCAAATTCTGTAATCAAAGTTAAGGCGAAAGTTAAGTTAGCCTTAACTATAACCATAACTTTGACCATGACTGTAACTATAACCACGCCTCTGGTACAACCCACCATTACCGTGTTTACATACTATATCACTTGGTTTACTATATCGACGGTGGAAAGGCAAAAGTTACCAAGCGACACTAGGGGTCAAAATGAGTTTTTTATATATTCGGAATCAGCGAATTTTTCTCTATCGATTGGTCTTAGTCCCATGTCTCTACGAGCACTTTTGATGTCGCTTAGGAACTCCGTGAAAACGGGTATTTTTCTTATTTTCGGCGACCAAGCGACAACTTTTTGATACCTTTTAAAAAAGTAGGCATTTGGTCATATCTACATGTTTCTTTTTTTACTTGGTAATTTTTGGCTTTACACGTTTTTAATTTAAACTAGAGTAAGTAATTTATGCCTTTCCACTGTTGGTATCATTTAGGTGCTTGGGAAGTTTTACTTAAAATACATTTATTTATTTATGGTATTTCGGACTCTTTTTCAATTCCTTGAGATAATTTTTCTGTCGTTAGGTATTTTTTAACAAACCGTAATCATATCAAAAATTCGATATAGTAAACTTTACTCGCCGAAACTAAGATAATATGTGGCGCTTGGTAACCTTTTACCTGCCGTTTTATTTATAAATTTTGTTACTTGGATACCAATTGCTGAAATAATTATTTAATTTTAAATGTGGTTAGCTCAAAAAAACACCTGACGCGTTGTCGCTTATCCCCGCTATAAATCATACCTAATATGGTGGATAGTAACGGTTTTATCGATCAGCCGTAGTTCCACTGTCGCTTAGGTAAGCAGCATGCGCGCTCTCGCGCATTTCCTTCCTACTGTTTTGTGCGGTACGACACTTGGTATGTATTAAAATTATTATTTTCAAGCTACCTACAAAATTTGTTATTATTTTTGAGTTTTCTGGTTTAATAAAAAAAATCTTCTAGTTCAACATGAATCGCAGTTGGCGAATATAATAGATACGTAATTGGCCGAGCTTTATTAATTTCTTTTGTTTTGAACCGACTTCCAAAAAAGAAGGAGGATTCTCAATTCGACCGTACGTAGTAAGTTCCTTATTTATGTTTGTTCGCGAATAACTCCGCCGTTAGTGGACCAATCTTCAAAATTCTTCTATTGTTGTACCCAAGTATAGGACATAGTTGCAATTTTGTACCACGTTCACAAAAGTTGTGATCTAATGATGCGATCCATGAGGAATCGAGGGAACTCCTTAAAATTTGTATGGAAACATGTGGTGATTTTGACTTTTTAGGGTTCCGTAGTCAACAAGGAACCCTTACAGTTTCGGTCTGTCTGTCCGCGGTTTTTCTCAGAGACTAAGGCCTACGAAGTTGTAATTCGGCATGAATGTACATAATATTAATGACGCCGATAAAATGATATAATATAAAATCTTTAAAAAATATTTTTAATGGTACCTCCCATACACACCAAGCACGGGTGATTTATTTTTCCGCGTCCACCCTACCGTGTGGGGTGTCGTTGGATAGTATTTTTTTAATATTATAAGTATTCAAAGACCATTTTCCGATTTAGAGATCCATTTGTGAAATATGAAGTTTCAAAGTGGAAAAAATCGTTAAGTATTCATTCGATTAGGAATATGATTATTTTATATGACCTTCGAAAACATGGTACTGGGATTACACAATAACAGTAATATAATTTCCAAAATCATACAAGAAACTTTTTGAAATTAATTGATGACCATGACAAGTACAAAATATAATAGTGTCATAATTTCCGGTGCGTGTCTTAATTATTATGGTGGTGATGATGGTGATTGATGAAATTGTTGTATAATTGGCATAATATTATGCTTTCTTAGGCCCACTTGCGCCAATCTGGGTTAAAGTTAACTCTGAGTTAAACATCATGTCATATCTATCACTCACCAAGTCAGTGATAGAGATGACATGATGCTTAACTCAGAGTTAACTTTAACCCAGATTGGCGCAAGTGGGCCTTAGTTGTTTAAATGCTGAAATCCCTTTCCCTATCTTTAAGGATTGAAAAGTTCTGTACAGCACCGTCGGAACCAGCTGCTTTTTGGTAGTAGTATATTATGTTTGAAATCCTTCAGAAAACTGGCCAAGTGCGTATCGGGCCACGCACAATATAGGGTTCCGTAGTAACGCTAGTTTTTGATAATTTTCAAAGGAATTTTATCGAAAAATTCCTTTATACTTTTCCGAATACATTTTGTTTGGGTGACCGACTATTTACACAACTAACAACATCATCTCAGTTACTTAGTTTTAATGGAATTTGAACGCAAAGTTCCTTTAAACTTCGCCAAATACTTTTTTTTAGTTGATCGACTTAACTTATGAGTTATGAAGTCCTCTTAGCCGTGATAGTTTACATTCAGCAAATTTCCTATTCCCGTTATTTTTTCACATTTCAAGCAACCGTTTAGCTGGTAGAATGGGATAGACTCGTTTTTTCCTCTTTAAAACTTCATATTTCACAAATGGACCCCTAAATCTGAAAATAATTTTTGAAAATATGGAAATGTTTTGGACACGAAAAAAAATCAATGTGTACGGTAGATGCATACATTTTATATACCATTTTGTCAATAAATATGTGCATTCATGCCAAATTACGGCTTTTTAGGCCCTATTATAGTCGCTGAGCAAAACCGCGGAGAGACAGACGGACGGACAGACAATCCGGGGTGCTTTGAGGACTAGCCATAAAAAAAGAAAAGTATATTATTTGCAAACAAAAATTGGAACTGACTTCCTCGGTAAAACAAAATTAATATTCTTATGAATAAACTAAAAAGTTTTACATAATTCTTATTTTATAGGTATTAGCGCCTTTTAGGGTTCCGTACCCAAAGGGTATAAACGGTACTAAGACTTCGATGTCTGTCCGTCTGTCTGTCCAGGCTGTAACGCAAGAACGGTGATAGCTAGAGATTTCAAATTTTAATAAAATAAATTAAATATTTATTCCCATACAACAAACGTGATATTTTAAACATTTTTTGCTCGGTATCAATGATGACAATCGGTATGCACCTGAAATGTTCACAAAATACTCAGCTGTATTTATACTTTAATATTAAAAAAAATTAATAAAATAAATAATTAAGGGGCCCGGGCACCCATACAAAAAACACAATATTTTTTTAACTACTTATTTTTGCTCTATAATGGTACGAAACCCTTCCTGCGCGAGTCTAACTCGCACTTAGCCGATTTTATTTACGATTGGCCTAAACCTCAACTAAAGCTCAATTCTAATATTATCTGTACTCAATCTTCAATCTTCTTAAATTATTTTAGAAGTCGGTTAGTACGTACGTACGACGTACGGTACGTAGTACGGTTCATAGGAATACTGTTAATATGGTTTTTACCGAGGAACTCGGCTGCAATTATTTGTTTAAAAATAATTTATTCAAAGGCTTATTTCAAATATTGTTATTATACTTGATAGGATTTTCTTCAACAGTTTTACTTCAGTTATTTTCGATTGCAGTATAACTATACCATGCAAATTTCCTCACTGAATCTAAAAAGTAAAAACTTTTGAGTTCTAGGTCAAATTTATTTGGTGGCAGGTAAATAATTACTTACACTAACAGAATTTTATTTGTCGTATAGTAAACATTGCATGATAAAATAATTGAATATTATGAAAGTTAGACATCTTTACTTGTTCAATAAAAAAAATAATTCTCTACTTGTCCCTTTTTGCTTCGAACCATTTGGATAAAAAAATATATTTAGACACCTTTACTAGATTGAAAGATAAAACGTTTTTGTCGGTTGGTAACTTTTACCTGCTTTTAAATTTAGGTAAATTGTAACCAAACGCCACTTCTACGCAAAATATACAGAAATACCTTTTTTTTAATTAACCAAATAATAAAGGCATTAAAATACTTTGAAAATCCGTTGGAATTTTTGAAATATCTCTAATAGCTAATTTTCTACGATTTTTTAAAGAAAAAATGAATCTTTAAACGGCTCTGCTGTAAAAGTAGCAATATGGCGCTTGGTAACTTTTGCCTTTCCACCGTCGATATTATCACACTACATTATCAACGGTACTCATTTATATATTATAATAGTAGTGTAGATAATGTTTGCCCATTTCAGGGAGGATAGCTCATTTTGCGCAGAGTGATTTCATTGTGCCCGAGTGTGCGCGCCCTACAGAAGAACATTTCTCTTCCTTTAATTTCTTTACCTAGGTTCTGGTCTGGTGTGAGATCAAGCGCAGGACCGATATACTATGTACCTAGGTACCCACTTTTTGACTTTAACTCTGAGTAGTATTTGAGAATACGAAGTAGTTTAATTCGAACAGAATTGTCAACAATTCATCGCCGTATTGAGTGATGTTTTCCTTCCCGTATAATGTAAATCAAACTTGTCGTATATGTAGATAATGATATTTGAATAAAGAAGATTGCTTTATCAAAACACATACAGGTTGTAACAAAACTAAGTGATAATATTTCAGTATGTGTAATGTGTATAGAGTTCCCTGTAAAAGTAGTAGCGCTGAAAGAGCAAAATTTTTTCACTTTTGTATGGGGAAACTCGTGACGTTGAGGCGCCTGCCCATACCAATCACAAATAAATAGTATGTCAGCGCTGCTACTTTCACAGTTGATTCTCTACAAGATACCCATTCACACCCTAAAGTATAATCACCTAGTTTAGTTACACCCTGTATATTATGATGCTATATGATGCTGCCAAACGCGTAGCCTACTTCAGACTCCACTCGTATTTTTAGACATTATTTTATCTCCTGCTTATTACAGTCGAAACACTCATAATTTAAGTATCCAATTTTACTTAACAATAATATTATTATTATTACAAATGCGAAAGTGTGTCTCCTTCTCATTGGCTCGAATTACACCGTCAATTTTATCACGATTCTAGTATCACGCGTATCACAAGTACTACTGCGATACTGCGATTCGGTCTATTACACCATCAATATTATCACGGAATCGTGATAATATTGATACGTGTAATGCGAGCCATTCTGTTACCGCTATCGGCTAGACGCTTATATTATGACGATGGGAACCTGATGATGATCTTATCGTAAACGATCGGGTGGAACATAATTGTAATAAAATAAATGAATAAAAGTGGAATAACTGCATGAAAAGTGTATAATATTACTGTGGAAGTAATATTGATGATTAAAGTTAAACAATATTTTGTTGTGCACCTCAAATCACAGAAACGATGTCACTAAGACAATATAAATTATTACACAAGTACATTTAAACCAAAGTCATTACGGGTTTACAATATTAAAATAGAGTGGCCCCGACCCCGACAGAAGGGCCGTGGACTTGATAAGGGTTTGCCTATAAACCCGTGAAACATATTTGTATGTCATGTTTTAACTTTTATTGTTCATATTGTTAAAGTGTTATTAAAATTATTGTATGAGAAGTCTTTCATAAAAAGGCTTGGTTTATAACATTGGTAATAATGGTAATTGTAATAATTTACTTATAATGTATTTCGAATTAGGTACTTAAATAACGTCCACTCAATATTTAAATTAACCGACACGTGATCCTATGTTCACTTTATATTATTTATTTATTTATTAGGCGTGTCAACAATATGAATACAAGCTTACTATAAATAACTAAAAACTAGGTCCAAGTTCAGCATTCATGTCAATTAAAGATTTGCACAACATTATTTATAAAACACAATGCAACAATAGACAAGACTTAACAACTAGAAAAGTTAATAAAAATTAATTATTACATGACAAAATAAAAATTATATGAAAAATTGGATAATGTCAGAAAATAGTACAATATTAAAATTACACAAAAAATTATAATTATATTATGTCCCAGCTATAACCATTACTGATGTTACCTCATTTTAAAAAGTTATTTTAGATCGTTTAATGCTTACATTTATTAGAGTAATCAGGAAGTCTAGCAAAATACAATAATCTTCTTAAATTTTTGGTTTACCTAGCAGAAACACTACCCCCTTATTCAAACATTGAAAAAAAACATCCATTATCAAATCTCTCGAGACAAGACTCAGGGACCGAAAAACGAAAACAGTGTTTTTCGTTTACTAAGTGTCCTGAATCACTGGCGGAAAATCGTATCCAACTCAATATTAGTTTACGAAAACATTATTCGATTTTCATGAACTCTACTGTGTTTTAAAATGATGGTACTGTTGGTGTTGCGGTTTGTATAAAGAGTTTTTCTAAGTTTTTAAATTATTGTTTTTCTATGACATTTTAGACATTTACTTTTCTGTTACGATTTTTCCTATGTATATTCCGTACGAATGCAATAAAATATTTAATTACAAAACCGTGGATATCAAAGCGCACGGAGTGCGCGGCCAAGTTCCAGCAGGCCGCGCGCATGCCGTGCACTATTTACACGAACGGTTTCGACGCACTTTTGACCCCCTTGTATCTCAGTGCCTATTGCGAGAGCAAAGATAAAATTTTACCTACCTAATTATATACTAGTACTTACGCAATATACCAAATTTCATACATATAGATTTGTTAGATCCTGAAATATTTCCTTGTAAAAATAGCTAATTTTGGCACTGACTCACTGACCGGTAATCAAAATTCCTAGGCCACTTCCAGTTGTCGTAGCGTTATGAAATTTGGCACACAGGTTGTTTGTTATATGTAGATTAACAAAAAATTAAGAAATTTGAGAAATTGGTCAAGCGTGAGTCGGCTCATCTATGAATTTGAGATAAAAATCGGTAATCAAAACCTCTAGGCCACTTCCAGTTGTCGTAGCGTTATGAAATTTGGCACACAGGTTGTTTGTTATATGTAGATTAATAAAAAATTAAGAAATTTGAGAAATTGGTCAAGCGTGAGTCGGCTTCAAAACCTCTAGGCCACTTCCAGTTGTCGTAGCGTTATGAAATTTGGCACACAGGTTGTTTGTTATATGTAGATTAACAGAAAATTAAGAAATTCGAGAAATTGGTCAAGCGTGAGCCGGCTCATCTATGAATTTGAGATAAAAATCGGTAATCAAAACCTCTAGGCCACTTCCAGTTGTCGTAGCGTTATGAAATTTGGCACACAGGTTGTTTGTTATATGTAGATTAACAAAAAATTAAGAAATTCGAGAAATTGGTCAAGCGTGAGTCGGCTCATCTATGAATTTGAGATAAAAATCGGTAATCAAAACCTCTAGGCCACTTCCAGTTGTCGTAGCGTTATGAAATTTGGCACACAGGTTGTTTGTTATATGTAGATTAATAAAAAATTAAGAAATTTGAGAAATTGGTCAAGCGTGAGTCGGCTCATCTATGAATTTGAGATAAAAATCGGTAATCAAAACCTCTAGGCCACTTCCAGTTGTCGTAGCGTTATGAAATTTGGCACACAGGTTGTTTGTTATATGTAGATTAACAAAAAATTAAGAAATTTGAGAAATTGGTCAAGCGTGAGTCGGCTCATCTATGAATTTGAGATAAAAATCGGTAATCAAAACCTCTAGGCCACTTCCAGTTGTCGTAGCGTTATGAAATTTGGCACACAGGTTGTTTGTTATATGTAGATTAACAAAAAATTAAGAAATTTGAGAAATTGGTCAAGCGTGAGTCGGCTCATCTATGAATTTGAGATAAAAATTAATATGTACAAGTAAATACACTGAAATAAGATGTGGAGGAAAGAAACAAATTGGTATGATTCCTTAAAAAAAGTATTGAAATCTCACCAAAAACATACCTGTTAAAACGGGGCCAAGTTCCTATTCACTAATTGTTCGCCTTAAAAAAGAGTTGAAATCCAATTCAATGCCAAGTTTAGATGCACTTCCAAATCGATCATAATCATCTTCAGCAACAGCCTGATCCTAAATACTTCTAAATTTGAACTTGGCAGGTATTCATGCTAGTAGCACTTGATAATGTATAATTTTTAAATTTAAATATAAGATATCTATGTGATTAAATTAACCTGCCAAGTTCAAATTTAGAAGTATTTAGGATCAGGCTGTTGATGAAGATGATTATGATCGATTTGGAAGTGCATCTAAACTTGGCATTGAATTGGATTTCAACTCTTTTTTAAGGCGAACAATTAGTGAATAGGAACTTGGCCCCGTTTTAACAGGTATGTTTTTGGTGAGATTTTATATTTTAAATTAGTTTGAGAGTATCCACAACAGTTTGTATTCTGACTTCTGAAGTTGATAGTTTTAGGAATAATAATTTTAAAGCGATTTAAATATTCTCTCCATAACAGTATTAATAAGGTGACTCTGTATCCTGGAAGATAAGGAAATAGTTTATATTCTATTACCTATACCTATTACCTAATATTATATAGTTTTAAAATGCGGCTCGGTTTTTAAATGTCGGTATGGTCGCTCAGCATAATATTATCTGTGATATTATTATGCGCTTCATATTTGCCACATAGCTAGTCATGACTCCAGAGGAGGGAATTTGAATTCCAGATTCAAAACTGATCACAATATAACAGGTGCAAAATGTATATTAAGTATGTAGCCTTTTTTCAAGAAGTAATAATAATAACTTCCAGAAACAAAAATTACAATTACTTGTGATGAGTAAGCAGCTCAGTACAGCGCGTCAGAGATAAACCGGTTAATAAATTATGGATGCCATGAGGCGTCATATTCGGTTATACATTTTAGAGGTGAAATTAATTATTATCAAATCTCCTTTTAAGGTATAAGCCATAAGGCCTTTTAAGGGGATTTCATAATAAATTTTCCATGTTTAATGTTTATGCGTGAAGGTAGCAAATAATCTTTGAACATATTGTAAAGAAAGCGTATGTAACGCGCGCCCCCTTAGTAGATCGATTAATAAAGAAGTCGACAACTTTATACGTATAAATTTAAAAAGAATAAAAACAAAAAAAGAGGCCAAGTGCGAGTTGGACTCGCCCATGAAGGGTTCCGCAGCAGCAATAAGGTTTATTTTTATGAAATTAAAAGGGTTTTGATTTATTTTTATATTTCAGTCAATTTAATGAAATTTAGATTAAGGTTTACCATTTATGACGCTTAAAAAACTACTGGCTAGATCTCGTTCAAACCAATTTTCGTTAGTAGTTTTTACAGTAATCTACATCATAATATATTTTTTTTTAGAATTATCATGCCCCTACTTTAGAAATTAGAGGGGGAGGGGGACACATTTTACCACTTTGGAAGAGTCTCTCTCGCAAACTATTCAGGTGTGAAAAAAATGATATGAGAAACCTCAATATATGATTTTTGGAGATTTATCCATAGATACCCCACACCATAGGTTAGATGAAAAAAAATTTTATTTTGTTTCAGTTGTACCTATGGGGACCCTTAAAATTTTTAATATTTTTTCCATTTTTGCATCAAAATCTTAATGCGGTTCACAGACTACATCTACTTACTAAGTTTCAATAGTATAGCTCTAATAGTTTCGGAGAAAAGTGGCTGTGACATACGGACGGACAGACAGACAGACAGACAGACATGATGAATCTATAAGGGTTCCGTTTTTTGCCATTTTGGCTACGGAACCCTAAAAAGTAATGTAATAATATCTATAGACGCTTCAAACCACGTCATTCGTGCTAAGTACCTTTAGAGCTCATGTTGCGGGTACCAGAAAACGGAAATATATTTGACGAAGAGACAAGCTCGCAGTCGTAAATAAAGCGTGTATTTGCTGATTGGATACGCACTCAACTCGACGCGAAGCTGGTTTCCCAAATACACTCGTCCGATTCCCTAAAAATTGCTTGTCATCCGCCGCCGGTACCAACCAGACATATAACTACCACAACGTAATAGTAATATGCTTTCAAATATTTGTTACTTACAAAAAGTTGCCAGTTCCACATCGACTATAACACCCAAGCTACTCCACCGAGTGCGGCGGCACCAGCACCGGTGTCCATCTTCGGCATATTATATTTAATACTTTTGTACGATCATTGAGTTATTATGTACCACGTGTGTGATACGTACATTTGACATTTAAATTATGATTTACACACCCATGAACCAGGAACATTAAACATTTTCGTCCCCTCGGTGGGATTCGAATCCGCGATAACAAAGTACCCACCTACATTTCAAGATTCATTTTAGAAAAACGTTATCGAGATATTTTCAATGCCCTTATTATAATAACAGTGCGTCGGCCGCATCTCGCCGGGACGCCAAAATCCGGCCAAAACGCATAAAATTTGCATAAAATTATAATTTAGATTTTAGATGAATATTATTACCGCACACAGTGTCGGGCCGCAGCAGGGCAGATGATCGCGAGGCAGACTTGCGCCCCGCCGCGCCCAACTAATATACGGTGTGTTATAGCGAATGAATTTCTACATTCTAGCAACATCCGCTTGCCGTAGCACCGTACATTGTAATAGAACCTGTCAATACACTGCTGCTCCCCCACGCTGCGGCCCGGCGTCGATGTGCGAGGGCAGCACTATCTGCCCTGCGCTCCGCCCCGGGACATTCGTTTATGTATTAAAAAATATGAACGCGGGACAGTAAGGTATGTTCCTTGAAATAAGTGGTATATTTATAAATAAATAGCATGTATGAACTGACTTGTCTACGAGATGCGGTCCGCCGGCGCCGCGGCGCAGGTACTTGCACACCAGCAGCCGCTCCGCCTGCACCAGCAGCACCGTCTTGCTCAGCGTGAAGATCATCGACACCTGCACAACACATGTTCCGGTACCATCAAATCAAATCAAATCAAATCAAATCTCTTTATTGCCTATCATCGAGGAAAGTCATTCCTAGACAGTTACCAGACCTACGTCATTTGGTCGGATCGTGTCAATTTAATGTTAGCTGTGATCGGTCGGCTGGGTTTGACGTAGCGCGACTAAACTACGTAGGTCCTCCATCTGCCTAGGAATCAACTTCTCTGATTGCACATCTGCAAGCTTAGAAAATAAATATGCGAGCAAATATTATAACAGCTAGGAGTCATCGAATGACAGGTACCCGACGTTAATCTGTCTCTTTGTCTATACTTTCGTCAAAAGAATCCTTCCTATGTAATGCTGAGCAATGAGCATAGTACCTACTGTTGCTGTTGATCGACTGAGGCTGTAGGTCCTCCTCACCTCTGTGGCTAAAAGATTGAGTGTGGCGACTCAAGCCGAGGGTCGCGGGTTCGAATCCCGTCAACGGAACGATACGTGTATGATATTATAAAAATCTTAAATACAGAGCGTACCAAAACTAAATGATAGTAATTTAGGGTGTGTAATGTGTATGGATCCCCTGCATTTTTTACTGTGAAATTAGCAGCACTGAAAGAGCAATTTCCTTGTGTCATACAAAAGTAAAAAAAGTTACTGTTTCAGAGCTGCTACTTTAGCAGTGAACTCTATATAGGGGACCCACTCACAACCTAAAGATTTATCACTCAGTTTTTTAAACCTGTAAATGACAATAAGTAGTGGTCAGTTACGGCTGTGGTTACGACTCTCTCAGTTTGTAATAATTGTCCGGTGTCATCGAGGTGACTGTTATTTTAAATATTATATTTTGCAGGATGCAAACTGTCAATAGTTGGCGGCAGCTGGTGTGACCCAATCGTAACAACAAACAATAAAAGTTTTGATAAAGAGCATTTCTGCTTTTATTCGACCACTAGCTGTCCCGGCAAACGTTGTTTTGCCATTTAAAGTATAATATTTTCTACATCATCAGTTGATACATGTTTTACCCCCTCTTTTGTCCCCTAAGAGGGTGTGGGGGGGGGGAAGGTCATACACCAGATGTTAAGTTGAAAAACACAGTTAATACCTAATATGAAGTAAGTCCACTAAAGAAAAAAGTTGTATACAAAATCTGACCCCTCTTTGGTCCCCAGAGAGGGTTGAGAGGGGAGGGCCCCGGGGAGGATTTTTATACACCAGATGTTGAGTTGGAAGAAGACAAATATAATATATCTGTGAAAACCGTATGCAAATCTGTGAAAACCGTATGCAAATCGGATCAGTAGTTTTCGTGTTAAAGAAAAAAGTTTGATACAAAATCTGACCCCCTCTTTTGTCCCCTTAGAGGGGTGGGGGGAAAAAAATTTATACACCAGATGTTAAGTTGGAAGAAGATAAATATATCTGCGAAAACCACATTCAAATCGGATCAGTATTTTTCGTGTGATGCTGGAACAAACATACAGCCAGACAGAAAGAGTGACAGACAGACAGACAGACAAAAAACTAACCACATTTTTGGCTTCTATAGCGATGTAGTGACAAAGGTGTAATTTCGGTTGTCATTTCATATCTTTTATGTACAGAATTTTCATTTCTACAACAGAATATTGTCTTCCTACCGCACGCGCTTTGGTGACGCCCACTATCGTAATATTTTAATTTCGCCATAATTTCAAAACCAAACGTCCAATTTTAATCATTCAAAGACCAAATATTATCTACATAAACTGTACTTAGTGATAAAATAATTTATTTTGATAAGGATTAATAGCGTGAGTAAAATATATCCGTTTAAATGTAGTCAAAAAAAAAACTGGATTTTTTAATAAATAAATGGCTATTGTGCCTCACTCGACATAGATAGGTATAGTGTGTCGCGGACTTTTTTGTAGATATTTATAAGATCTACAATTACTTAGAACATTTTATGGTTCTATCTTTTATAGTTTAGGCAGCGTACGCAAAATAAGTAACTTTTCTAGCTGATTTTTTACACCTTGCGTCCGAAAAACTCAAATATCTTACGGAACCCTACTTTTTTCCAAAATAAAATGTAGCCTATGTTCAGCAGAAATAATGTAGGATTCCAATGGTGAAAGAATTTTTCAAATCGGTCCAGTAGTTTCGGAGCCTATTCGACTCAAACAAACAAACAAACAAACAAACAAACAAACAAACAAATCTTTCCTCTTTATAATAGTAGTGTAGATAAATAACACAATTTAAATATAAATATCGTACTGCAGAGAAACTCACAGGCAATGCCGAAGTCACGCTACGATTATGTCTGCGCCCGATTCCGGGGGTCTGATTCTAATATATTGTATTATCATCTATGAAGATAATAATACAATATGTTTATATTTATTTGTTATTATTATCTATGAAGATCATTTATCTCAATTTAATTTATGATATTATTGTACATTGTGATGATACGAAACATGTGAATTTGTGAAAATAAAGTAATATGCCTACTATTCCTTGCTTTGGCACCGAAAAATTAACCTCTACAACCGAAATCATTATCGCTATTCCCGAAACTTTAACCCTTGCAGTGTAATGAAAATATACTGCTTATTGGCAGTACAAAAGCTTTTGTGTTGCTAGCTATAGCTGTTGCCGGGCCCGTAATTTACCTCCCGGTAAATTACGGGCCCGGCAACAGCTATAGCTGTGCCCGGGGCTGGGCCGAAATGCCCGCCCCGTGGGCATCCAAACTTTGAAACTATGCAAAAACTACATCATGAATAGCCAATTATGCGTAATATTATTAATATTATATTAAAAGCTTTGTAGTCTCTCTAAGCCGTTATTGTTGTTAAAGTTCGTACTGACGGAAACATAGAGACAAAGGTCGGCTGTAAAACTCTGGAACGAACTATCGCCAGCAGTATTTCCGGATCAATACGATCTGCAAACGTTCAAGAAGAAAGCGTATTCCCTCTTAAAATACCGGCAAGGCACCTGCTTCTGATATTGCGAGTGTCCATGGGCAACGGTAGTTGCTTTCCATGCAGGTGACCCGTTTGCCCCTTATTTTATTAAAAAATTGAACGTTTCAAAAACTTAAAGTTATATGTATAGCTACTGGAGTCAGTTCTGCACATCCGGACTGTATTTTTAACCGACTTCAAAAAAAGGAGGTTATCAATTCGACGCGTATGTATGTAATATTTCCAGAAGTGCCCAGTTTTTCTATAACAGCTTCTGAACAAATGTGCCAAATTTCAAAAGTGTATGTATGTATGTATGTATGTATGTATGTATGTTTTTATGTTTGTTCACGCATATCTCCGGGACTACAAGTCCGATTTGAGTGATTCTTTTTTTATTGTACTAGGTATCGTTCAACTTAGGGAACTGACTGACATGGTGATCTATCAACGCACAGCCCTAACCACTGGACAGATCGGGCTGAATTTGTCATGCAGGTAGATGTTATGACGTAGACATCCGCTAAGAAAGGATTTTGATCAATTCCACCTTCAAGGGGTTAAAATAGGGGATGAAAGTTTGTATATAATAATACTTCTTAACGCGGGCGAAGCTGCGGGCAATAGCTCGTCTTATAATAAAAGTGTAGAATTAATGAAAATTCTGTACATTAAAAATATTCAAAAAATAATAACCGGGGGGTGTCACTAGATCGCTATAGAAGCCAAAAATGTGGTTAGATTTTTGTCTGTCTGTCTGCAGTCAGTCTGTCTGTCTGTCTGTATGTTTGTTCCAGCATCACACGAAAACTACTGATCCGATTTGCAAACGGTTTTCGCAGATATATTTGTCTTCTTCGAACTCAACATCTGATATAAAAAAATTCCCCCTTACACCGCTAAGGGGACCAAAGAGGGGGACAGATTTTGTATCAAACTTTTTTCTTTAATGGACTTACTTCATATTATTTACTGTATTTTTCAACTTAACATTTGGTGTATAACATTCTCCCCCCTACCCCTCTTAGGGGAAAAAAGAGGGGGTATGATTTTGTAACAACTGATGAAGTAGAAAATAGAAATACTCGACACCAACAATTTATACTACGCTAACTCGATTTTTGGGTAAATCCGTTTTTTTTACACCAAGTAGCTTAAAATGTGGTGTTTTACATATTGTTAACAAAAAATCGTGAATAAATATATAAAAATAACAAAGTTACGAATGTTAAAAAACGCTAAGTATAGGTACTTTTTGTAATCACTCGATCTAAACTGCGCTAACTAATATTGGCGGTGTGTAAGCGGGGAGAGAAAGCACATCCTTGTTTATTTACATTAGCCTAACTAACACTTGTCGCTCTGTAAGATGTAATTTTATTAAAAAACTTAAGTGTAGGGCAAAGTGTATACATATGTTATAAAGCAGTAATCTCCGTTTTTAATTTTTATTTTAACCATTTTTCTCGAATTCTGTGCAACACTACGCTAACCACATAGTTAGCGTAGTATATGCTTAAGTTAGCGATATTTAGGTAGATGAAATAATGATATAATTATGCGTATATTAATGCTACCTTGACTCTTATATATATTATGTTTTTATTTTATAAAAAAATACTTTAATAATGATGAAATATTAAAAACTGTATTGCAAGTCAAACTAAATAAAATTATCGAGATGACTAGATTGAACGAAGCGCGCTGCTGCATTTTTGATTTTGCAAAAATAATAAGTTCCACAATAATCATTCAATTAATTTCTCGGCTGGCATTGTCGGTTTCGACACAAGCCTAATAAATAAAAAATAAAAAAAATTAATTCCTCAATTACATTAATTCAATATCTCATTTATTATTCATTAAAATTGTAATGCGATGCCGAAATATATGTGTACAGTATACGCAAGTACAATATTACATTATGCAAATATGCGTATTCGATCACTCCTGACCAACGGCACTCCAGGGAGGACTACATTGTTGATTATCGTAATTTATATTCATATATAGGAATAATTGAGAATCTCAAATAATTAATGAGGAACCTTTGAGATTTCGAAGGTAGGTAACATGATACGCCGATAAACCAATTTTATGAATTAAGAATAATTATAAAGTGTCAGTTGTGAAGTAATAATTATTATTGTTAAGCTCCGTTTGCTACGGAGAGCTGCTGTAGTGTTGATTAATCTATACCAAAAACCTGAATGTAAATATAAGGGTTCCTTTTTTGCCATTTTGGCTACGGAACCCTAAAAAGGAGAGTCAAGTTCAATATAAAAATTATGCTCGGCTGTGGGCTTCGCTGTAAAAAGAATTGAGATCTAAACGAGTGTCAAGTTCTATACAAAATCGAAATATTATGTTCATTGTACACATACTAATAAAATAATATTGTAATTTATGAACAAGTGTTCAACTCTATTTCTTTGCTTTATTTCCTGTGATTCAAATCATGTGAGATCTTAAAGATAAATTTGATTTGGTCAGTTATCAATACATCAGTCATTTTATAAAAAAATAACGTTTTAGTTCAAATAAAAATTGCAACTGCGTGCGTATAACAATACTCCTATCGGCAGTCGGATAAGGACTAAGAAGACCGCAGTGTACCTGCGCCAGTACCCTGCTGCCCCTGCAGGCTGCAGCACTGTCGCGGCCACCTGCAGCTATAAATCCCCGTCTCGAGTTATGTTCCTAGCCCCCAGGTGTGACCTCGGGGACCATAAATAGGTCAAAATTGATTTCGGTTTAGTGCACACTAAATTCTAAATTGGTGGAAGCGCTCTTCTAAGCTATTTATTTATATTAATGATTTCAATAATATCATAAGATATAAAAACGTTTGGGATTTGATACGAATCGAAAGTGACGTGAAGCTTACGGTGCCTTGAATTGTGGCTTTGCTCAACAGCTATCGTTTGAGACTAGAGAATAATAATATTATTCAGTAAATAAAATCGTTAGAACGAAAATATACAGGGTGTAACAAAAATAGGTGATAATACTTTAGGCTGTGTATGTATTCCTTGTAGAGAGTTCACTGTGAAAGTAGCAGCGCTGAAAGACCAATTTTTTTTGCACTTTTGTATGGGGAAACTCGTGACGCTCGGGCCCTTGCCCACACAAAAGTGAAAATTTTTTTTCGTCTTTCAGCGCTGCCACATTCACAGTGAACTCTCTACAAGGAACACATAGACACCCTAAATTATTCACTTAGTTTTGTTACACACTGTATATTCTGTATAATATTATGTAAGTACTAGCTGTTGCCCGCGACTTCGTCCGCGTTTGCATTTCTCCTTTTAAGGTCCCTTACTCAAAGGGTAAAAACAGAACCCGCAGCCAAGTAGGCACATATTAATCAAATGACACTCGAAAATTGTATGTTTAGTTTAGGTTACAATCTTTAATAATTTCAGTTCAATCAGTCGAAAGTCTAAGAAAATTTCTAAAAACTTTCATCTCCTATTTCATCCCCTTAGGGATGGAATTTATTAAATTCCTTTCTGAGGGGATGCCTACATCATAGTATCTTTATGCGTACACAGTCTCAGCCCGATCAGTTTAAATTTGACAAAAGTTTTATGCAAAATTTCATCCCTATTTTACCCCCTTAGGGGTGGAATTTTTAAAATCCTTTTTAGGAGATGCCTAGTTACGTCATAGTAGCTTTAAATGCATGCAAAGTCTCAGACCGATCGGTTTGAAATTGACAAAGTTTCATACAAACTGTCAACTCCGATTTCACCCCCTAGGGGGTAGAATTTCCAAAAACGCTTAAATATACATCCATTTAATTTTAATTAGTAACCCAAT
Source organism: Plebejus argus (assembly GCA_905404155.3). Classification (NCBI taxonomy): domain Eukaryota; kingdom Metazoa; phylum Arthropoda; class Insecta; order Lepidoptera; family Lycaenidae; genus Plebejus; species Plebejus argus. The sequence goes on from FR989942.1 coordinate 54,711, forward strand.
AATAAAGTTTCATGTTTCTAACTTAAGGAATGACGGACTTTCATTCACACTTTCAACCCCAAATCGAAGTACATACTTCCAAAGTCGAATAGTTCGGAATTTGTCAAATAAACGTGATATATTGAGGTAACGTAATCGAGCCGTAATCAAGTTACAAGAAGAGGGAAGCGGCTAGTTAGACAATAACGTCAATTACATACCAACTGGCTCAGTGCGCACTGCGCAGGTCAAACTCTAACAAGGAGATTAGTCGTGTAGTACAGTCTCATACTGAATAAATTATAACTTTCCCAATTATAGTTTACTACCCCAATTTTGTTATTTATTGCAAACGACAATTCAATTTTGTTATTTAATGCGTAGACAAAAGCGACAGAAAGTTGCAATTTGCATGCTTAGCATGTGCACAGTAGAAATGCGAAAGAATAGAAACGCTGACAGTTGTAATTGTGGACAAGCTGACAGATTTCATTTGTTGATCCATCTCTTCGTCTACTTTACCATAAGAATAAACCTTTCTGTTGTGGCCATTAATTATATCTCCACACCGAATTTCATCCAAACTGGTGAAGCGGATTAAGCATGAAGTAGGAGCAAATGGACTGACAGACACACTTTCACACTCGAATGGATATACATAGATATTTTAATACTTTTATGCGAACGCTACGAAGATGAGGTATTTCGTATACAACACACTACATTACCCTCGTTACCACGACGATCTATCTGACAGGTTACCTGACGAAGAGAACAAAACTTCTAGTTGAAAACAAAAATAATTAACATGCGATAGCTTTCGTAACACGTACAGAGAACTTGTTATCTCGAAGCTACTTCTTTTCTGCTAAAATAGGAGTCATTAGCTCGACCAGTTTTTGCTCGAAAGCCATCCATCTCGCCGCAGCAATCATCTTATTCCGACTTGTCGGCGTCGCTAGCGGAACCGTCTTGGACCCCGCACCGAGCGGTCACCCCAGTGATCGCAGCAGTCCGGAATGCGTCGGTGTTTGGTCACCCTAGTAATTCAATTTCAGGAAAACCGAGCGCGTAATATGGTTAAAGGTGCTCCCGCATCGAGACCATACGCACGATGTCACATGCTCCAGTACTAAATCATTCTAGGAGCAAAAAATAATATGAGCATTGTGATTACTTTGGAATGATTATACAATATTGTCAAGTTTCGTACTTTTGTATATTTGTTTCTGCGTCACGCAAAAACAACTCGACGAATTTTGATATTTTACTTTTGTATTTAATCCTTTAGAAATTAATAATCAAGTACACCTTACATTTTAACCAATACTATCAACTATGGAAACAACGTTATAATATTATGTGCTTCGGTGATCGACTGCGCTAATCGCTATAAAAGAGATCTACATCGGCTATCGAAACCAACGGAACGCTCGGCTACGAGGAAACATTTCACCGGTAAACCCAATATTATATGGAGCTTTTCATATCGAGCCAAATTCACGAAGTTATGTAACATTCCACTCGTTATTCCGTTTCGACGACGAAACGCGCCGCGACAAAACGTAGCAGTGTGAACTAGCCCTAACTTTGTCGTAGTCCGTCGACATTGAATGACATAAATTAAATGGTTAAATGCAATACGATCGAATACAATGAGGCCTATAGAGAGTACATCCCGTAAAACAGATCTTTTTAGCCAGTTTGAAAAGGCGGAGTATGATAACGGGTCGAATTTATTTTGACTAAAGCCCAAATTCACCTTGACCAGCCTCACCTTGACCAAAAAATTCTATGACGATTAGGAGAAGAGATTACGAGACCATACCACGTGTCTCACGGTCATAACTCTGAGATATTTAATGATGTTTACACTTCACGTTAATGTAGAGTTGTGACAGGTAATGTATTGAGCTTATGTTTACATTATTTAGTTAATTACAATTATTAAGTAATTAGTATTCGTCTCTGAGTGCAGTTAGACCGTAACTACTGCAGCAGCAGCGGCGTACTCACCTCGTCGCTGAGGTAGAGCGAGGCGTCGAAGGTCTGGGAGAGCTGGGCCATGATGGAGCAGTTCTGGACGACGAGCGCGGCGTGCGGCACGAAGCACAGCGCCACCATCTGCAGCAGGAACACGCGCCGCCCGCGTCTGAGGGGCCCAATGATTTGAATTAAGAATATGGATTGTATATGAACAAACATTTAAATTAGTAATATCTAAGGTACAGATCGCTGGTGCTATGACGTGACCGTATACGTAGTACGGTCTCTCGAGAGTCGAGCGTTGTTTGTCGTGTACTCGTATGTTGTACCTAATATACGTTTAACATATTGACACTTCTGAAATCCTAGTTCTTTTCAAACAGAGTCCATGGTTAAGAAAAAAATCAACATTAGCAAATATAAACGCCGCTGCTTTAGCAAATATAAAGTTGAAAAATCGCGCTCGGATAAAATAGGATCCCGGATAAAACAGTTGTGTCAATACGAAATTCCCTGCCTAGGCTCGTGGTTCTATGTAGTTATCACGGCACTCGCGTCGTTTTGTTATGAAGACATTTTTTTAACTGGACTCCATCCAACAGGACACGAAGCACGTCGCTTACGTCTAGGCAAAAAAATAAGAAACATTTTAGTGAGATTGGATTATTCATATTTAAATACCCCGGGACGAGGCTAAAAGAGAGCCTCCTTAATTAATTTAGGTACTTGGCACGAGACGCCGACTGAAGATTCCACACACACAAAATTTTAACGTTTGAATTTACACTCCTAATCCTAGGAGCTCGAGAAAGTTTTAAAATTAAAAGTTCTAAAGTAATTTCGAATATATTAGTTTTAGACACTTTACGATTCAACTTTTCTTTTACCGCCCACTGGTCACCAAAAACATGTCGCACGCCGGAACGGGCGGAAGCTGAAACGAAACAGCAAAAGCAGGCGGACATGTTAGCCGCGTGGTTGGAGGATGTTACAATAATAATAATTGTTATAAAGGACAGGAGGACGTCACTTCTTCACCGAAGTCTCATGCGATCAGTTGACGTGTCCAGACGCGAGTTTAACTTTTTTTACTCATTTCAGAACATTACAATACATACTAATATTATAAACGCGAAAGTGTTTCTTCATTTCCAATCCACTAAACCGAATTTGCTTGGTATAGTATACAGTATACTTTGAGTCCCAGCACTTACAAGCCAAGCCAAGCTCAGCATATACTATTTAAATGTACGGTTCCCGCGCGATAAACGAATTTTGGCGCAACGGAGTTGCGGGCGTCACCTAGTTATTTACACACCGGCCACAGATATATTTGAAATTCAAAATTATTTTAGTACGCAACGTCCCAGTGGAGGGATTGATTTATAGCCGCACAGAATAACGGCGGGCTATAACACACAACCCGTACTAAATGCCGATGCAAGCGCTGGCTGCTGGCTCACTGCAACAAATTGGCTAGCTCTGTAACCACAGACGAGTGGGTCGCAATCATAAACCATGTCCATAACAAACAGCGAAGCGGATCCAATATGATCCGTTATTGAGTTTACGAGAATTCGTATCGTTTCCTATAGATATATATTCGATTAAAAATGACTTCATAACGATAATACGTGTCATAAGCTTATTATAATCCATACTGTAAGTATTTTATTAGAAAATAATCAATTTTGAATTCACATAGATATTGAAGAAACGAAGTAACGAATGACTCGTTTTATACCGGCAGAATAATAATAATTAATATTTACTTACTTTAATTTTAACTTGAAATTTTAAGTACGAAAGACCCTCAATAATTATTATTGTGGTCTGAGGAAAAACATAACAGTGCAGTAATTTAAAGTATAATAATATTTGGGACTCATTGATTCTCAGGAGCCTTATTAGTTATCAGTTATCACTTATCAGTAATAATTATCACTGGCGATTTGTGAGCAATGTGATCACTAAAACGTAAGAAATACAAAGCTATGGGGTAAAATAATATACAGATGGTAATTCAAGTAAAACAGTTAACAGAGCGTATTTGCGTAGCGCACATATATTTCAGAGCTAAACAAACACTGTCGTTTATCTTGTTGGAAATGCTCCATTTTAAACGAGATTTGTTAGTTTTGGATCCGGGCTGCAGCGGGATGTGCTCGGCATACACTCCCCGATGTTACCCACACGCTGTGCCGATCTATCCACACCGAATCCTATAAAGATTCGAATTAACTCTGCCAATGCCGATATATTTGCTGTCGATACGTTAACCCGACTGCCAAAGAAGAGAAAATTATTTCTAATGCATTATGCAAACAATCTGCATACTCCAGGTATGCAGATTTTTGACGCGCGACGTGACGCTCACTTCTTAAAATAGCAATTTAAAATTGCCACTACACTTTTACTGACGGTGACGCTATCAGCCGTTTCAGCTACACCTCAAACTAGAGTGTTCAACTACACAACACTCCTCTTAAAAACATCCTTCGTAACCTAGCAGCTGTAGAGATGACAATAGTTATCGCTTATTGCTATGCAATATGATACATTCCGCCTAACGTTATCACAGAATAATTAATGGTACTAGCGCCGCTACAGACGCGCGGAGATCGGGGGGGGGGGGGGATACTACACTCCCATGTGTCACAATTTACGATACAGTCTGTGGGCCGGAGACAATATCTTTCAATTACAGACGCATACATCAGATATAATGTGGTTATGCATGTCGATGCCTTCAGAGCTAGAGGAATATTTTAACACTGGAAATTTTCTTTCTACCTATTACGAATATTATAAAGACCTCTTTATAATATTACATATTATCTTTATAACAAAAACTTACAAAATCACTGTATACTCATTTTGAGAGTTTGTGCCGTCGTGGTCGCTGTAGTCTCTGAAATGTACTAGAAGTATTTTTAAATTCTTTCACCAATTACTACCAATAGGCAATAGAAACCCGCGCTATCTGTGTATCCGTAATAGGGAGTACTTAAAAATAAAAATAAAAAGATTATTACCAGCCGGGAGTTCAATCATGATAATGACGACCTCTGTGGCTCAGTTGGTGGGCGAGTTGGTAGCTCAAGCCGGGCGTCGCGGGGTCGAATCCCGCCGACGGAACAAAAAGGTTTTTAATGTTCCTGGGTCTTGGATGTGTATTAAAATATATATTATGTATACTTACTGTATAGTATAATAAAAATCCTGAATACTTATTTAATTAAATATTGTATAGTATACAAGTATTAAATATATTTCCGTTGTCTGGTACCCGTAACACAAGTCCTTCAGGTGCTTACCACGGGGCCAGACTGACGTGGTGTGAAGCGTCCGTAGATATTGTTACGTGCTAAGGTTCGATGATTCGGAGGAAAAGACCTGGTGACTCTCTTGAAGACTTTTATTTGCACTACACTTAACACTTACACTACACTTACACACACTAGATCACTATGTCTAAACACTAAGCACTAGGTTCAAACACTATGCACTAAGTTCAAACACTAAGCACTATCACTGGTTCACTCACTAGTCACTTGTTTCTCACTTCCGAAGTCGCTTTGATTATCGCTCACTCGAAAACATTCGAAGACTGACTGGCCGGCTCGTCTAGCCGCGTATTTATACGGGTCGGGGCGAGCTCTAGACCTTACGAGAATATTCCACAGTTTGCATCCACATGTAAACAACCGTGGGAAAATTCTCGAGCGCAGGTAACAAAAACATACAAGTAGCGGCATCTGGTATTGAATAGGGGATTTACGCTGTCTGTGATGGTTTCGCCTGGTTGCCGCTAGATGACACTACGTGTCCGCATTCGTAACACTACTCCCCTCTTAGAGATGCTCGTCCCGAGCATCATTGTTACTGCCATGGTAACGCGCCAGACGGTCTATGTGTACCACTTTGAATGTCCCTCTTGGTTGCTTTTGAATCCTATAAGTCACATCATTCAATCGGGTAACCACTTTGTATGGGCCGTCCCACTTGGTCTGCAACTTTGGAGATTTCCCTTTTCGACGAATTGGGTTATGCAGCCACACCAGTGTCCCTTCTTCGAAGCCGCTCGTGTTCGATTTCCGGTCGTATCTGGTCTTCATGTTCTCACTTGAATGTAACCCATTCTCCCGAACCATGGCGTGTATATAGCGCATCTTTTCCCTCAAATCGCAGACATAGTCTTGTACGGTCTTTGGTTCCTCCGGTGACCCTCCTGTCAAGAGGTCTACTGGTACTCGTAGTTCTCTACCGTAATTGACATATGCCGGGGTAGCCTTTATGCTCTCATGCTCGGCGGTACGGTACGACAGAAGGAAGAGCGGTATGTACTTGTCCCAATCCTTTTGTTTGTCATCTACCAATTTCGCCAAATGCCTCTCAAGGGTCTGGTTAAATCTCTCAACCATTCCATCAGACTGTGGATGGTACGCGGTGGTCCTCGTTTTATGCATTCCCAAGATTCTGCACACTTCCTGGAAGACCTGCGATTCGAAATTCCTGCCCTGATCAGAATGGATTTCCAGAGGCACACCAAAGCGAGATATCACTTCTTCCACTAGCTTAGAAGCAACTGTTGTAGCTTCTTGGTTTGGTATGGCGAACACTTCAGGCCATTTGGTGAAGTAGTCCATGACGACCATGAAATACTTGTTTCCTGACTCCGTTACAGGAAATGGCCCAGCTACATCAACTGCAATTCGTTCCCACGGTGCGCCAACGTTATACAACCGCAGGTTCCCACGGCTCCTGGTCTGTGGTCCCTTCACTGCAGCGCAAGTAGTACATTTGCGGCACCAATCCTGCACGTCATCTCGACAATGCAACCAGTAGAATCGTTCTCGCACTTTTGTTAACGTCCTCTTGACACCTAGATGACCTCCTGATACGCCATCGTGCATTTCACGGAGAATATCTGGTACTCTCGCTCTTGGGACAACTATCTGAAGATGGAACTCTCTGCCGTTAGTCTTCTCCCATTTCCGGTAGAGTATTCCGTTTTGAAGTACCAGACTCTCCCATTGCGCCCAGTACGCCTTAGTGACAGCGCCCGTGGGTGCAACCTCACTCCAGATTGGTTTTACATCACCCCGTTTCTTCCATGTGATGATGTGCCGAAGGTCGTCATCTGTTTCTTGAGCCTCTCTCATAGCATCATTCTCCCATGGGCCCAAAGGACTTGTTCTCGTTAACTTTATTGTCACTTCATTAGATTCCTGCTTAACACAATGTTTGCAGTCTTCTGAACACGGCCTTCGTGAGAGTGCGTCGGCGTTCCCATGCGACTTTCCGCTGCGGTGTTCGGTCTTGAAGTCGTACTCCTGGAGCTGCTCAATCCATCGTGCTACTTGACCTTCTGGGTTCTTGAATTGCAGTAGCCACTTCAAGGCTGCGTGATCAGTTCGCAGTAAAAACTGTCTGCCGATGAGATATTTGCTGAAATGTTGTAGCGTCTTTACAACAGCCAAGAGTTCTCTTCTTGTCACACAGTAGTTTCTCTCTGGCTTGGATAAAGATTTGCTGAAATACGCAATCACAACTTCTCTTTCACCCTGTTTTTGAGATAACACCCCTCCAATGGCCGTGTTGCTTGCGTCCGTGTCGACTATAAACTGACCTTCAGGTTGTGGATACCCCAGGATTGGTGTTTCACACAGATGTTTCTTCAGTTTCTGAAAAGAATCTTCAGTAGTCTCGTCCCAAATAAACTGTCGTTTATCTTCTGTCAGCCGATGTAATGGCTTGGCTATCTCCGAGAATCCCTTAACAAAACGCCTGTAGTAGGAGCATAGGCCGAGAAATGCTCGCACTTCAGTTTTGTTCTTAGGGGTTGGCCAATTTTGAACTGCTTCCAGTTTCTCCGGGTCCGTCTGGATTCCATCACTGGAGATAACATGGCCGAGATAATTGACCTTACTCCTGAATAAACGACACTTTTTCGGATTCAACTTTAACTTGGCCCCCTCTATTTTGGCGAAAACTCGTTCTAAGTTTCGCAAATGGTCCTCGAAGTCGCGGCCAACAATGATGACGTCGTCCAAGTAAACTAAGCAAGCCTCTCCAACTAAGCCTGCCAGTACACACTCCATGAGTCGCTCAAATGTGGCAGGTGCGTTGCACAATCCAAAGGGCATGACGTTAAACTGCCATAAACCTTTACCGGTGGAAAAAGCTGTCTTCTCCTTGTCTTTTGGATGAATTTCCACCTGCCAGTATCCAGATTTCAGGTCCAGGGTCGAAAACCATTTCATGCCACTCAAGGTATCCAGAGTGTCGTCGATCCGAGGTAATGGGTAGCTGTCCTTCTTAGTGACATCATTGAGACGCCTGTAGTCCACACAAAATCTTGTGCTGCCATCTTTCTTCTTCACTAATACCACAGGTGAGCACCACGGACTTGCAGACGGTTCAATTATTTTATGCCTTCTCATGTCCTCTAAAAGGCCTTCCACTTCCTTCTCCTTTGCAATTGGTATCCGTCTTGCTCGTTGACGAATCGGGTTCTCGTTTCCGGTATCTATCCTGTGCTGAACCATCGACGTTCTTCCAAGGTCACCTTCCTGACTGGAGAAGATATTCGCGTGGCGCTGTAAAAACTTCTTAGCTTTCATCCTCTGTGAATAAGTCAGATTACTCTTGCAGTCATCGAGTAGCTCAGTCACTAATCCATTGTTGCTGCTGTTTGCTGGGTCTGCGTCTGTCGTCGAACTGCACTTTCTCATCCAGACAACTTCCTCGCACTTTCCAATGACGTCACCTTTGTTCAAGCAGATCTCGCGTTCACCAAGATTCAAAACCCGGACCACAGCGTGACTGCTTCCACTAACAAGGGTTCTTGCCGTCATCAGTTTTCGTGCTGATGTCTTGGTGGGTGTGTCTTCGATCAACACGCATCTGTTAGACTTGTTCTTTCCAGCTGGCGGTAGTTTCACCAGCACCCGGGCTTCCGCTCGTCCAGGTATAATGACTTCTTTTACACATGCGACTTTCCCGCAGGCGCCTCCAAGGATGAAAATTTCTTCTTCGCCACACTGGAAAACTCCGTCAGCGACATTAATCCTGCAGTTGTACTTCTTCATGAAATCCAAGCCCAAGATGCAATCATCCATTATTTCAGCCACGATAACGTCATGAGGGTATGAGGACCCCCCTACATTAATCGTAACTGACATTTCTCCCAGGACGGGTATTGGCTGACCGGAGGCAGTAAGGAGCCGACAGTTAATTCTCCTCTTGTGTCGTCTTGCGGCTTTTACCAGATTTGGGTTCACTATCGTTCTAGAGGCTCCTGTGTCTAGAGTCATTTTGCAATCCGTCCTGTTAATAGTCCCCTGAATCACAAGACTATTCCCGTTGCATGCTTGGGAGATAACGGTTATCGGGGCTCCCTCCGCATCAGCCAGTACTCGCCCCTCAGTCCTGGCTTTTATTCGTTTCCCTGATCCTGGGTAAGGGACGAAGTCCCTTGCTTCTTCAGCTCCTCTACTTGTTCCTCGAGCCTTTTCATCCTAGCCATCTGGGTCTCCTTCTGCGGGCAGTTGAGCTGAAGATGGCCCCTTTCGCCGCACTTGTAGCACATGGCTCCAAAACTTCTCTTCGTAGGAGCCTTGACCTCCTTCACTTCCTCCGAGACCTCGCGGATTTTATAGGTCTGCCGTATGTCACGCCGGACAGCCTCGACCTCTAGAGCATGCGCCAACGCTTCCTTTAGCGAGGTGTGGTGACGTAGCCTTACTGCAGCTCGGACTTCCAGATCCCTGATTCCGTCGACAAAGGCTTGAATAGTGTTTGAGTCAACCATCTTGGAGTCTGCTCCTGGATGTGCCTTCTTGACCAGTTTTTCAATTTCCAACGCCCATTGTTGTAGTCCCTCTCCTGAGCGTTGGACTCTGTCACGAAGTTGGGCACGGAACACGTGCTCCAGGTGTCGCTCCCCGTATCTGGATTCAAGCGCCTCCATCAGATCTTGGAACCCATTTCCTGTGTGTGCTTCCAGGACCGACAAAGCTTGCCCTCTGAGCGCAACAGTGAGCGCGGTCAGGCATTGGTCTTCAGTCCATCCGTTGGCAGTAGCAACCGTCTGGAATTGCTGACGATAAGCGTTCCAAGAAGTAGTACCGTCGTATGGTGGCACTTTAACTTTTGGTCCTTGTACCACTACTCCGGTAGTTCCACTCGACGTCGCGACTCCTGTGGTTTCCAGGCGCACTTTCCACTTCTGTAGTTCTGTGAGACCACTTTTCACATTTTCCATATCCACTCCTAGCCCGGTGATGCGTTCTTCCATTATGTCGACATCTTTCCGAAGCTTGGTCACCGTGTCACCAACATCCTTTATTGCCAATAGCGCTTTTTCTTGGAGGTCCCTTTGTTGCTCTTGAGACTCCATCATTGCCCGAATGTCAGCCCTTTGAGAATCTTGCAGAACGCCGAACTTGTGTTCCTGGGCCTCTTGCAAAGCGCTGAGCTTGCGGTCTTGTGACTCCATCATTGCCCTTTGAGAATCTTGCAAAACCTGAATATCAGCCCTTTGCAGCTCCATTAATTTAATTAAACTTTCTAAATGAAGAGCCATTTGCGGTGCTGTAGAAGCTACTGACGAGGCATGGTGGCTGGAGCCAGTTGATGGGGCTTGATCAGTCGGAGCCTGGTGGGCGGAGCCAGTGGGCGTGGCCTGAGTGGGCGTGGGCGGAGCCAGTGGGCGTGGCCTGAGTGGGCGTGGCCTGGTGGGCGGAGCCAGTGGGCGTGGCCACACCCAAAGTGGGCGGGGCCTGAGGGGCGTGGCCAGTGGGCGGGTCCCGGTGGGCGGGGCCAGTGGGTGAGGCCTGCCCCGCAGTGGGCGGAGCTTGGTCCCCAGTGGGTGTGGCCTCCGCAGCCCGTTGCGCCCTTGTCCCGACACTTCCCTCGAAGTCTTCTCCCGGAGTCAATGGCACTGCGCCGTTGTCCTCACGCTCCCCTTGAACTCCTCTCTCGGAGTCAATGGCAGCAGCTCGCTGTGCCCTTGTCCTGACACTCCCCTTGAAGTCCTCTCTCGGAGTCAATGGCATCTCCAAATCTCACTTCCGACACCAGTTGTTACGTGCTAAGGTTCGATGATTCGGAGGAAAAGACCTGGTGACTCTCTTGAAGACTTTTATTTGCACTACACTTAACACTTACACTACACTTACACACACTAGATCACTATGTCTAAACACTAAGCACTAGGTTCAAACACTATGCACTAAGTTCAAACACTAAGCACTATCACTGGTTCACTCACTAGTCACTTGTTTCTCACTTCCGAAGTCGCTTTGATTATCGCTCACTCGAAAACATTCGAAGACTGACTGGCCGGCTCGTCTAGCCGCGTATTTATACGGGTCGGGGCGAGCTCTAGACCTTACGAGAATATTCCACAGTTTGCATCCACATGTAAACAACCGTGGGAAAATTCTCGAGCGCAGGTAACAAAAACATACAAGTAGCGGCATCTGGTATTGAATAGGGGATTTACGCTGTCTGTGATGGTTTCGCCTGGTTGCCGCTAGATGACACTACGTGTCCGCATTCGTAACAATATTATTATTATCAATAATAATCGAAAGGCTTTCAAAATTTACGTATGCTAGGAATAATTGCATGCATTCACTTCATTCATCTTGTTAAAGTATCGATTATAATATTATTATATTCTACTATATTATTTAATTTGAACGAAAGGGAAAAATATTTTTGAAGACTTTAAAAGGAACAACATGTTGACGACATACATGATACAGTCCAAAGTACGGTACACGTGAGTGACGATAATAATATAACTGTCATATTACGAAAAAGTCGTATCCGAACTAATAGTGTTCGAATGTCATCATCCTGCTGCATACTGAGTAGGCATGTGACATCCTAGTAACGACGTACGAGATAAAAGTCTGAGCATTAGCGCTCTCATAATATTGTGTGCAACGTGCATAACAACGCCCGACGAGCTCCCTCCTCGGTCACGTATCCTATATTCGTATTGTCTACGTGCATTCTTACGTCTTATTATGTACGAATAACTCGCGCCGGGAAAAGTCACATAATATATGAAATGAAAACATGAGAGGCTTAACGTATTTTCCTGCGATTGTATAGTCTCTACACGAACAAATTGCTGTTACTCTCTTAAATAATGTAAAGTGTTCATGAGTATTCGTATATTGCAAAGAGAAACATGTCGGCATCTTATTATACGATTTTAAGACTCAAGTAGGTAGCCGTCTTATATTATTTCATGCTTCCCAACGTGAAATCTTAATAAGAAATTCATATTCATCATTAGGGACAATTTACATTAAAATTATTGGAATGAATATGAATGGATGCATGCCAGGATTTTCAAAAGTAAATAATATAATTGACTATATTATAGTATGTAAATTGTAAAGCAGAGTTCGTACAATCGTTGGTACAATTTTTAGTTAAATACTATTAATTAACCACTGTAAACGTGTTTTCAATAATTTAAAAAGCAAAGCGAAGAAAGGAAATATTCTCTCTGTTCTGTAAAATAACACCATTATATCGTTTGAAATTGATTTTAAATATAAAACATTGAGCAATATTCCCGGCTGTTAGTTGCAGAGTTTTATTAAGTAGGTGGTTGTGAAAATGTGTTTCCGGATAAAATTCCCGGTTTTCACAGAGAATTTTCCGACAAAATTCCTTCGGCAATTTTTAAACATTTTGAACAAGAAAAACGCGTTATCGTGGCTTTTGCGAATGTAGATTCGTGTTTTTCAAGTATAAAATTATATTTATTTTAACATTTTTTACTATTTTACTCTAAATAGTACTGTAACCTTAAAACTCAAGAGTTTTAAGGTTACAGTACTATTGAGAGCAATTAATAATTAATTATATGTATTATAGTAGAGCACGTCGTAGCTCAGCGCTGCTACATAGAACACGTCGTAGCTCAGCGCTACCGGCTACGGCGTAGCCAATTTGTTATCTATTATTATTATGCAATTGCAAGTTTGCAACTCCTTTGGACAAGGTGTTTTTTTCTCTCTCTTAATCAAATATTTTATATTTTATAGTTTTGAAACTTTTTTACACAATTTGTGCCAGAAGGTTTTTTGAAGGTAGGTACTTGATAATATGTATGGTATTTGCGCGAGCGGTCTATTCTCCCTCCGTTTCACGAATTTAAAACTCCCACAGAAAACTGCAAAACATCGCATCGCAAATATGTACTTTTTTTAAATTTTAATAGAAAGTTTTTAATGAAGCGACTCCGCAGTCGTGTGTGGCAGCCCTCACCCTGTTTGTAATTCATGGACCATGACTAATGTGTCCGTCTCCGCAAGCCGGTCGTGTGTAAATGTCACCTCTGTTTCGGAAGTAATTCACGCGCTGTCGAGCTCCCGCTGCGCGCCGGCGTCTGACATGACCGATGTCCGCTCAGATTAGAACAAGGTGTTGCAGATGTGGTGAGCTTCATTACCCGCTCCGACGGCGTGGTGCAGGGGGAGCACTCGCCCGCCGCCGGCGAGCGGCTCGTCACCCTGGAGACGGTCACGTGACACTCACATGGTGGAGGGGTTGACGTGGAGACAGCCCACCTTGACGGTGACGACCTGCGGTGCGGCGCGCTCCGACGGCGTGGTGCAGTGGGAGCACTTGTCCACCGCCAGCGAGTGGCTCGTCATCCTGGGGACAATACTTTATGTATAATCAGCTTAATGAGTATTAATATTACATTACACAGGAGTCATTTTCTACTAGAAGAGCTCTTAAAAAGAGTTTTAAAATATATCATGTTTCTCTTGAATTGATTTTCTAATCAGTTTTATTGCAAACCCAATAGAAACAGCAATATCGAACACAAAAGACAGTCGGACACGAATTGCGAAACGGCTGCAAAAAGCAGCAAATTAGTGATAGAGGGAATGCTGAGCATTGCCCTTTGATGTGTGACACAGCTGTAGGTGTAGGTAGACCAGCGACAGCGTCGCGTGGCGTGAATACAGCCTTATTTGTTAATAAAATAATAAAATTTGTAATAAACAAGGCTGTACAACACAATTTTTAACGAAGTACATGACTGGTTTTTAGGGTTCCGTACCCATACCGCTGCTTGCCGCTATAACAACAAATACTAAAAATAAAATAAAATTTATTTTTAAGGGGGGCTCCCATACAAGAAACGTGATTTTTTTGGCCTTTTTTGCTCGTAATCAATAATGGTAACAGCTACGCACTTGAAATTTTCACAAAATCCTTAATTGTATTTTTGCTTTAATAATTAATAATAAAATTAAAATAAACTAAATATTTAAGGGGGGCTCCCATACAAAAAACACAATGTTTTGTCTACTTTCGCTCTATACCGGTACGGAACCCTTCGTGCGCGAGTCCGACTCGCACTTGGCCGATTATTTTATACAATTTAGGGCCGTCTATGGGCTATTCGCCAATATTCTTTTTTTTTCTATCATATACATACACGACCGGTTAGAAACCGATGTATTGTGTCATGGTAAAAATAAATGTATTCTTATTATATTATTAAGAATCTACAGTACAATCAAATAAGGGGAGGTAGTACAAGAAACGGATGATTTTCAAGATTTAAACGGGACAGTAGACGTAAAAATATAGTAATTTAAATTCTGAAAAAAATATATGTGTTAGTTAAGGATCTAACACATTGGAATTCATATTCCATTACACAATATCATGAACTTCACTCGATAAAAAAAATCCCAAAGTTACCTCTTCTTTTAACGAAATTGCTATACTATGTCCAAATTATTTGGAACTTTTTATAGTATAGAAATAACCGAATAGATTTTTAATAAATGGTTCGTTCATTAAAAAAATAAGAGAAAATGTATAATTTTCTCCTTTTTCGCCCTATCAAGAACGCGGCGAGCGTCGTAACCGCCACTGTACAAGGCGCGCTGATATGAATGTTATTTTAATGTTCTTAAGAGCATACGCTAACACTTTTTTTCCATACAAACGTATTCCTCAATTTCCTCCCTGGATAATGCGTCTAGACAAATGATTTTTTTATACATTATTGGGATCTGTGAAATCTATGCCTGTACGTCCGATTTTTTTTTTAATTTACTAATAAATAAAAAAATATAACCCTTCAAAAATCGCTAAAAATGAATGTTCCGTACCCCGCCAATAAATCGACCATAAAACGAATTTGAAAGATCTTTTAGGTAAAATAAAAACGTAGAGGCTCATCCTTTCTGAAGATATTAAAAAAAATTAGATAGGCTCTGTTTTGAAGGAGGAATCAGAGGAATACGTAACCTCGATTTACTGTATCTATCTCTATCACAATATACGTGCCAGCGCAGGGTGAAGCGTGATGGCAATAGTTTCTTCGTTCAAATTTTACTGTACCCGCGTTCCCTCTTAACGTCGATATTCGTACTGACAGACCTGCTAATTTTACGGAAAGCCTTGCCTTAAAATAGCCTGTAAGCCCTAAAAATGTTTAGTGTATATTAAATATCGTCATGATCGAGTCATAGATGTAAGACGTGTCGGCACCGTTAGCTATTTTAGTAACATAAAAGCCAAAAGGATATCTCCCTTGAGAAAACTGCAAACGTTTGACGTGATCATTTTCAGCTACTTTTCCCTAACTTTAAGCTCATTTTAACTACACTTTGAGTACCGCAGTCCGCATCTCGACGTCATGGTCTCCGTGACCGTGTCCAACTGTACAGTAGTACCATTGTCAACAGTGTACATATACAAAGTAGGTCAAACACCTTCCCTTAATGAACGACCGAGAGGGAAAGCTGATAAATTGGAACTCCGCCAGTTTTACTACATGTTAAGTATTTACGAGCGTGAACTTCTATTCGGCACACTTCCTGGAAGAAGGGCGTAAGTCTAATTGCGTGAAAATTTTTATTGCACCAATAGATCGGGCGTCAAATATTACACCTTCTCACTAATTTTCGTGAAGATAAGTGCCAAAAACAAGGGATTAAATTAAAAAAGAATAAAATTGTACAACATCAAAAAATATTTTTTCCGCCATAATAAGTAAGTAAATACAGATAAAATTGAACTTCTTGACAATTTTGGTTGGAACAAAGTCGTAAACGAGCTAACAAAAATATTCTACGAAGAGTTTTAAGGGCCCGGGTTACCCTCGAAATTTTCATACATTCTTAATACCAAAATCATTTTCTCGTACGAAAATATTTAACATGTTTGAGTTATTTTTCAGCTTAAGATAGTAATTACCTAGGGTCCTGAACAAATTTTTTTTACAAAATATTTAAATACTGAAAAAAAAAATTTTGTGTTTAAATATTTTTTAGTAAATTTACTACTAAATATTTAAACACCAAAAAATAGACAAAAACACTAAAAAATATATAAATAAATAGTAAATTTACTACAAAATATTTAAATAATAAAAAATATTTTTTAAAGTTTAAATATTTTGTAGTAAATTTACTATTTATTTATATATTTTTTAGTGTTTTTGTCTATTTTTTGGTGTTTAAATATTTAGTAGTAAATTTACTAAAAAATATTTAAACACAAAAAAATTTTTTTTAGTATTTAAATATTTTGTAAAAAAAATTTGTTCAGGACCCTAGGTAATTACTATCTTAAGCTGAAAAATAACTCAAACATGTTAAATATTTTCGCATGAGAAAATGATTTTGGTACTAAGAATGTATGAAAATTTCGAGGGTAACCCGGGCCCTTAAGAATATTTTTTACCAATTCTACTTACATACATATTCTACGAACATTTAAAATAAGTACCTTTATATGAAGCATATTTTATCATTGTAATAGTATTTGTAAGATATTTCCAGGATTCATATTTTAAACGTGAGGCTTTTTTAAGCATCTGAAAAGTTGGTAATTTTCACTTACATCTTTCTTCCAGGAAGTGTGAGATTAATTATATCTTTATCTTTGTCACAAATATAAGAGGAAAAATATATTTTTAGTAACTTGTATTATTTATAGTATTTACTATTTGATTCAACAATTAAGTTGTTTTGCCATGTGCGTTGTGGAGAATAATAATAATAATAATAATATGCTTGAGAACCATATAGGAAGATTTTCCGAAGAGCGAGGAGTTGTCATTTCAGACATGTTCGCTCTCGTCTAGTTCATGTATTAAAAAATAATTTGAGTCGTTTTCGAGACCTATGAACGATAAGCACACAAATTAGAACAAAACAGTCCGGAAACGGATTAGTTTGGCAACAAAGACCGCGACACGAGTTTATATTAACAAAGGAGGTCATGCTTTCAGATTTGCCTGTTGCACTCTTTCTACTTATTGTAATATACGGTGTGTTTGTGTGTGTCGCCCCATGTTGTAATACAATACGTGAGCAATGGTTGACGAAGGGTGAGGTGAGATAGACCACTCTCTTGTAGACACTGTAGGGAGTAGGGAGTAGGGAGTAGGGAGTAGGGACGTTGCGGATGCCTCTTTTCCACATCCACGAACGCGGATGCGGATTTTATGAGGCTGTACAAAAAACTCGAGTGTTGGTTTGGTAGGGTAAAAAACACAGTAATATTTATCCTCAATAAGATGTATTGCTTTTTAACAAAAAACACAATAAAAACGTACGAGCGTGTCAGATCACAACAAAACAATAAACATTTTGGCTACGGAACCCTAATTATTATTGATATAGGACCCATAGAACGACCTTCAGCGAGCTGGCTGGTATTTAATTACGTATGTCAATAAATTTATTGCAAGTGGGTTGCCTAAAAATGTCAGTCCAAAATAATTTATTTTTTTTACATTTTTTTGGTCTGGTTAATAGACAAATTCCATACCAATCGAAAGTATGAATCCCGTAGAATATGCATTAAGCATTAACCACTTGTATTAACCGGTACTGGTATCGATTTACTCGCCTACCCAAGAGTTGTGACAGGAAAAAAATAGACAACCTAACATTTGCAAATTCTACGGGCTTCATACTTTCGATTGGTATGGAATTTGTCTATTAAGGGCCCGGGTTACCCTCGAAATTTTCATACATTCTTAATACCAAAATCATTTTCTCGTACGAAAATATTTAACATGTTTGAGTTATTTTTCAGCTTAAGATAGTAATTACCTAGGGTCCTGAACAAATTTTTTTTACAAAATATTTAAATACTGAAAAAAAAATTTTTGTGTTTAAATATTTTTAGTAAATTTACTACTAAATATTTAAACACCAAAAAATAGACAAAAACACTAAAAAATATATAAATAAATAGTAAATTTACTACAAAATATTTAAATAATAAAAAATATTTTTTAAAGTTTAAATATTTTGTAGTAAATTTACTATTTATTTATATATTTTTTAGTGTTTTTGTCTATTTTTTGGTGTTTAAATATTTAGTAGTAAATTTACTAAAAAATATTTAAACACAAAAAAATTTTTTTTAGTATTTAAATATTTTGTAAAAAAAATTTGTTCAGGACCCTAGGTAATTACTATCTTAAGCTGAAAAATAACTCAAACATGTTAAATATTTTCGCATGAGAAAATGATTTTGGTACTAAGAATGTATGAAAATTTCGAGGGTAACCCGGGCCCTTAACCAAACCAAAAAAAGTAACAAAAAATATATTTTTTTATTATTTAGGCTAAGCTCATTACTTTCGTAGCTCTTTAAATATTTAGGGCAAACAAATATCACGACGGACGCTAAACGAAGTCTGAAACTCAATTTGTTCAGTTAAAATACGTAGGTACCCAACGGTGCTCCCTGATTAAAATGACATAGAAATCTCTATTTTCATAGTTTTCATAATAATTAAGTCATGTAGTAATGTATTGACGAAATCTGACGCTGGCTTGCAATTTACTACTTATGATAAAATGGCATTAATATAATGTCATGAATTAATAGTCTTGTAACCTTCTCACGCCTGGATCGCGTATTGACGAATTTCGGCACAAGGAAAATATGGACATTGTACAACTAGTAATAATAATATAATTACTTCAAAAGCCCATAATAAAACACTATATTCAAAACACACGACTGGGACCTTGAATACGTAATAAGGAAACAGGATAATCAGCTCCTTTCACTGAACATAATAGGATTACATTTCTTGTGCAACTTCGTCAATTTGTCGCCTCCCCAGCCTCCAAACTCAAACTTGGCCTATTTTTCACCACTCTTTCCTTACGAATGTCGAAAGTACTCATTTAAAGCTGTGATCGGGAACCGAAAATTCACACGTTAAAGGTACGAATTCGCCTCGAAATAGACGGCAATAAATATAGATAATTAGTAGCTAGCACTAGTACTGACTAGTAACTGGTTACTATTTATTTTTATGTATTTCAAAATAAATCTAAGCATGACTACCCAAAGAAATGGAGAGCGCACACCGGCGATGTCTGTTGAGAGTTAACTCAATTGTCAATTCCTCGTAAATTGACGATAATCGGGACGGTTCAATTTGTCCAGGATCGTCCGTAATTCTATTTTTGACGATTTCCAGAGATAAACACTCTGTCCGTCTCCGCTTTCTGTATATAAGTATCCAGGATACTTACACGAGTTGCATTCGATAATTTCTATAATGTTCAAATCCTTAAAATTGTTGTTCTCTATCATGCGTTCGATACACAAAAGCGATGATTACCGAATGACCATTATAAAATTATAGAAATATAAAATATTCGAATTAAATATAATATATTATTATAAGCAACAACAGGACAGACATCTGAATAAAAATAAACAGAAATACATTAAAATTGTTGGTACTGACGACTGTCGAGCTGTAGACAATATGGCGTCATTTCAGGTCGTTAACCAAACAGAGCATTCGCAGTCAATAAGTCGTGCTGGAGCTGTTTGTAAATACAACAGTACTACACTACCGAGTACCGAGTGAATACAAGGTGATCTATGTGAGTTTTCCATCATATATTTATAGAAAAGAATTAAATATAATTATTGTTATAGGATACGGAGGACAGAAAGGTAGAGCGGAGCAATTATTATTTTCGTTCTGTCAGATCAGGTGTCACCTGCATTTACCAATCTCTCTTACTCATGAAAAGCAACTCTCCGCATTTGCCAGATTGCGATGCTGGTATAATATCAAACTATTTGACATCGTAGGGACCAAGTTGATGAAAACTCCTCTGCACAGTTTGGTCAGTTTTAGCGGCCGGTAGCCCCCCTACTGGAGCCGAATGTGAGTTCTATGTATAGCTAGATACATCAGCTAGATAAATAAAGTAGGGTTGATCAAGGTTTGTTCAAATTATTTTAAAAAATGTGTAATTGAAATTATGTTGTAAAATGTTAGCTACGCACTTCGACCACTCATGTCTTCAATTATAATAGGTACTCGTCTCGATATTAATATCATCAATATAAATGAACTACAGTAAAATAATTTACAATTAAACTAAACGATGTAATAACGCCGCGAGTGCTGGCGTCTACGTCGAACGATAACAGTTTAGAGAACTAAATTAAACCAATTCTAAAAGTTGTTCATAGAACTTCAAAATGAAAGTAGTTGAAAGATAAAATTAGCGCAAATTGTATTCCGTAATTAGAGCACTGACTGCAGTCGCATCGACGTCGTTACATCTAACTGCCACCTTCCAGTTGGATTACAAGAAACAGAAACATTTACATTCACAATTAAGTCAAATTAAATATTTTTAGCTATTCCACTACTTAATGATTTTATGAAATACGGCGCAAAGTAAGTTCTATGAGCATCTTAAAAGTAACGATCCAGCTAAAAACTATTTAATTAAACATTAAATTTAGTAACGGCCTTTGTTTATTATTATTTTTAGGGTTCCGTATAGGATTCCTATTACTATGACTTTGATATCTGTGCGTCTGTTCGTCTGTCCACTCCAGCTGTATTTCAAAAACGGTTACATCTAAACTTCAGATATCTTTACATATTATTATACAATGTGTCCCGACACCGGTGTCCGATCCTTTAAGGTCATAATATAGGGCATATTTTATTTATTTAATTTTATTTAATTTGCTGTCAAATTTTTTCTATCTCCCTCTGTTGTAAAATGACAGCCATTTTAATTTTTTAGTATCAAAGACCCGGGCCCTCGTACTAATTTGACCAGTACATCTTATGTAAATGTCCTATGAATATAAAAAAGATCTCATTTGATAGCTGAAATGATAGACTATAAATACACAAAAATTATGTTTTAATTTTCGTGGAATAAAACATAGAAAAACATAGGTAAAGTGAACAGAGTTTGGATTTTTTTCGTGTCTTTTTTAATTATTTGCTTTTTGTGAAAAATCTAGCAATTTAAACTAGTTATTTTTTATTTTAAAAAGATAGAGGAGGTTATTAGCTAACATACATTCAGATAGATTAGGAATTATAACAATTTGCAGTACTGGTTATCATCCCAATTTGGTATTATATTCATAGAAGTAATGAACCTGATGAAGGGATCCATAAGAAATCGAGGGAACTCCTCAAAATTTATATGGAAACATGTGGTGACTTCGGTTTCGTGAGCAGTATTCTAAGCATATGCTACCAACAAGTAAGATTTTGCACCAAGGTATACCATGGTTCGGAAGGTGCTGAGAGAACTCCTATCTCTTTATAGAATATATATGTTTGGGAGTTTCGACGTTGTTTAAAGAACGGAAAGCATATTATGCTACTATGCAAATTACATTCATCATCATCATCATTACTACCATAAACCATTATAGAACCATGTATCGTCCCGTTTTGACACTATTATTGGTAGGTACTTACTTTTCGTAGTTTTTTATTATATATCACTTAAACCACGGATAACACCGCGGGGCACAGCTAGTAATATTATATGGTAACATAGTATATTTTTAAAGGAAACCAAACATTTTAATTGGAACGAAACATTTTTCATAAAATGTATCAATCACAAGGAAAACTTATATTCGACACGAATAAAAATTTTGGTTCAACTTTTAATAGCTTTTTCTGGGACCTCGTTAGTTTAGTATGTAAAGACAGCTTTTCAAAGTTTTATAGTATAAAAGTTTTCTCTCGCATCAAAACCGAACACAATTTTAATTTCAAAGAAGTTATGGCGAAGTTGCTTCAAGTGAAATGCGGGCAGCAGTCGGAGTACGGTTCGACTATCCCTAAGTTGAAGTTTCCACTTCGGAAAATAACTTGTGAAAGTCCTGAACTCGAATATAACTCAAAGGTATTGTTGGTTATATTGTGACAATGTTGACAAAACATCTGCGATCAGAGCGGTGAGCGTTGTTATATATTCGCGTTGTTAAGTTGTTATATGTCGTACTTACCAGAGAATATCATAACTTTTTGTATGGAAATGTTGGGAGCTCCTATATATTTCAAATTGTTTATTAACACACAACAGCACAAAGTAGACTGACATTGACTGTCGATATTGGATAATATCACAGACTGAGGAAAATACTTGTATAACTAGTATAACTGGTCTGTGATACTAATATAACAGGCCATTTAGCCAAGACTTTTTCGTTATCGCTTCGTTATAGAATCGCCGAATAAAATTATAATAATATGAATAACAAAAGCGTTCGTTAATATGACGTTAACGTTCGACTCTTCTTATGTCAATTCCATACATTTTGATTGGCGATTCTATAACGAAGCGATAAAGAAAAGATCTTGTCTCACCCTCCTGGTCTGTGATAAAATGCTGTAGATACAGGAGTGTAGCTGCAGATACAGGAGTGTAGTTTCAGATAAAGGAACTCACGCTGGCGCCTCAGTTGGGCAGTTTCACAGTCAATTTCAGTGTCTATAAGGCGGGATTTCACCAGGCACACTCAATACTTCGTTTAATAAAACTTAGTTCTCATTGAACGCGTTCACGGGGTGACGTAAATCTCGTTCTGTTTAGAATGGATTTCACATACTTATGATCGCGATTATTAAATCTAACTTTACGTAACGTAACGATCATTTTACATTGTTTTCATCATTTTCAAGCCTATTAATGTTAATTTAACTACAAACTAGCAAGAAACAACACTTACCCCGTGTTCCATTTGATGTTAAAAACGATCAAAACGTTCAAAATGCCTCC
Organism: Plebejus argus; assembly: GCA_905404155.3. NCBI lineage: Eukaryota > Metazoa > Arthropoda > Insecta > Lepidoptera > Lycaenidae > Plebejus > Plebejus argus. The sequence goes on from FR989942.1 coordinate 77,789, forward strand.
TATTTTGAGCGGTTTGATCGTTTTTAACATCAAAATATGGAACGCGGGGGTAAACTAACCAAACACATATTGTGTCAAAACTGTCATCTTGACATTTCTTTTTAACCCCCGACCAAAAAGAGGGGTGTTATAAGTTTGACGTGTCTGTCTGTCTGTCTGTCTGTCTGTCTGTCTGTCTGTCTGTCTGTCTGTCTGTCTGTCTGTCTGTGGCATCGTAGCATCCAAACGGGTGGACCGATTTTGATCTAGTTTTTTTTGTTTGAAAGCTGACATGACGGTGAGTGTTCTTAGCTATAGTTCATCATCATCAACCTGCTCATTGCTGAAATATCACGGTATATCTGGTTCGTGATAGGACGATTAGCAACTTGCAGTCGTTTGATGGGTTTTATATTTTGCATCCTGGTTCGAGACACTTACGAAATAAAATTAAATTAAGAAATTTAAAAAAACCCCCGCCAAAAAACTTTAAAAAGTAATGAAATAACATTTCCTGACTTTAAGTTTAAATCATTCCTAAGAGTAAAGTAATATTTTTAGTCCATAATTGTTGTCAAGGTGTGTCGGGGGACCGCTAAGTAAACTACCACAACAGCGACTTTTGCATTTTGTATCGCCATAATAGTCGCTGATTCTCTCGATTCGGGTCGCTGTGAACAGACCCTTAATTTATATTGTTATGTGAAATCAAACATCTACATTAGCGGTCCCCCGACACACCTTGACAACAATTATGGACTAAAAATATTACTTTACTCTTAGGAATGATTTAAACTTAAAGTCAGGAAATGTTATTTCATTACTTTTTAAAGTTTTTTGGCGGGGGTTTTTTTAAATTTCTTAATTTAATTTTATGTCTATGTTTTTCGTTCCGCCATGACAGGGCTTGAACGGGTTTCATGACGTTAAACTTCTTGGGCGATCAGAAGATAAAACTCGGATTTGCTGCAATTCGGTGTTATGAACGCGTTTATATTATGTTTAGAACCGGTTCAGTGTGCACTGAATGAATATAGGTAGACAATATAGTATAGTAGTAGGTAGACAGTATAGTAATATATTAGCAGATTAAATATTACAGAGCGAGGAGATTTACGGTTATACTTGTAGCTCCAAATATTGATATATTTGCTGTCAGTTCAAATATATTTTTAATTCAATTGCAACTTTTACCAACTCCCAAGTGGAAGCTTACTGGTTCCTGGGACCACCGGATCCAGCAAAATGTTTAAAGTGGTCTATGACAAAAACAACTTAACATTTTTGTGTTCACACTGTTTGCCGGGACAGCTAGGTATGTAATAAAATTAGGTACTTAATTTTTGACCAAATTTCCCTTTAAACAAATGAATCATGGACACTTAGTAAATTACAATGCGGCCGGGCACCGCTACTCCTCCCGCGCGCGGTGTCCATGCGTTGGGTGAATAATTATTTAACTTTAAGACGCTATATTGATAATAACGTCCTTTTTGAAGTAATACTATAGGACCCACAGAAATGTTACAAATCTGGTAATGAGATATACAATGTATCGAGGCAAAATACATTAATCGTGTTTCTACTTTCTGGTTCTTCTCAAATCTAGATAAGATAGCCTTATCTTGATCGAATGACCTCTTAAAAATACGAAATTTGAAGATTATTTTTAAACGAGAATAGATGTATTGTAGGAAATTAGTCTAATTAATAGACACCTTTGCAACCCAAAATCGTATAGAAGCATTTTATTTAAATGCTCTTAGTTATTGTTTAAATAAACAAAATTACATTTTTTCGCATGTTTTCCGAGCGAGCCGATAGCTTCTGGCCGCAGCGTATTCACGACTTGTCATACAAATTAAGTATAAAATTGCCCTTGCGGTAAAATTACTATCAATATAGCGCCTTAACCCATCAATCCCCAAGCGGCACTCGGCTGTCGCACAACAATTGAAAATCTAATGTGTCTGCGATTCCTACGATCGAGAGCGGGACACGTTACAAAAAAGCGGCCAAGTGCGAGTTGGACTCGCCCATGGAGGGTTCCGCAGCAGCAATAAGGTTTATTTTTATGAAATTAAAATATTTTTGATTTATTTTTATATTTCAGTCGATTTAATGAAATTTATATTATGGTTTACTATTTATGACGTATAAAAAAAACTACTGGCTAGATCTCGTTCAAACTAATTTTCGTTGGTAGTTTTTATAGTAATCTACATCATATATTTTTTTTAGAATTATCATGCCTCTACTTTAGAAATTAGAGGGGGGGACACACATTTTTCCACTTTGGAAGAGTCTCTCTCGCAAACTATTCAGGTTAGAAAAAAATGATATGAGAAACCTCAATATGATTTTTGGAGACCTATCCATAGATACCCCACACGCATAGGTTAGATGAAAAAAAAATTTTTTTGTTTCAGTTGTACTTTACTATTTATGACGTATAAAAAAAACTACAGGCTAGATCTCGTTCAAACCAATTTTCGTTGGTAGTTTTTATAGTAATCTACATCATATATTTTTTTTAGAATTATCATGCCTCTACTTTAGAAATTAGAGGGGGGGGGGACACACATTTTTCCACTTTGGAAGAGTCTCTCTCGCAAACTATTCAGGTTAGAAAAAAATCATATGAGAAACCTCAATATGATTTTTGGAGACCTATCCATAAATACCCCACACGCATAGGTTAGATGAAAAAAAAATTTTTTTGTTTCAGTTGTACCTATGGAGACCCCTAAAATTTTTAATATTTTTTCCATTTTTGCATCAAAATCTTAATGCGGTTTACTGACTACATCTGCTTACCAAGTTTCAATAGTATAGCTCTAATAGTTTCGGAGAAAAGTGGCTGTGACATACGGACGGACGGACAGACAGACAGACAGACAGACAGACAGACAGACAGACAGACAGACAGACAGACAGACAGACAGACATGACGAATCTATAAGGGTTCCTTTTTTGCCATTTTGGCTACGGAACCCTAAAAACGTGTAATACCAACTTTAAATTTAAAAAAAATGTTAGAATTGGTCATTGCTGGTCAATTTTTATGAAATGATTCGAAAACGTGATTTGTTACAAAAACGGCACGTGCGGCGCCGCGTGACGTCACGTTTAATTAAAATGGCGACGAGATTCGTAAAAATTGCCAATTAATGTTCGCTTACTTTTTAAGCTTCAGCTAATAGAATAAGTCAGCTTTTATCATTCTAATTATTTTCAACGGCGTCCTAAGTCGTAACTTGTGATGACTGGTGAGTCATGTCGAGTCTTTTGAAATGTGCGTTAGAGGTCAAAAACGTAATATAATATTAAAGAAATAAACATATTCCTAAGTAGAAACATTTTACATCCTAATAATCTGTAGGTACTCTGACAAAGGCATACCTGGATTCTTTGTGGGATAATCTGTTCATCAGATGGGATAATCCTGGTAACGAACGTCAAAGAGGGGGCTCATTTTGTGGGATTTAAAATTTCGTACACACGGATCATAAAAGGTTTTATCGAAGTTTATGATAAAACAATATTAGTTATGTTGTTAGTACAGCCAGATTTTTATACTACAAAGTATTCCGTCGGTACAGACTACAGAATCCTACCTAGACTAAGCAATACGCATAGTCAACTAGACTGTATACAGGGTGTAACAAAACTAAGTGATATCACTTTGTTAAACGTTGTATGTAGAGTTTACCGTGAAAGTAGATACGCTGAAAGACATATTTTATTTCATACATTTTTATTTAAATACCGTATCGTAAAACTTTTGTCACCCCTAGTACAAGCGCAATGACCTCGATCCCAGTCTAATAAATGTCATAAAGTGGCATTAATTTGAATTGAATTTTTGTCGATCGCGGCTAGCCGCGGTAAAGATCGAAACGGCAACTTCAGTTTATCTCCGTAGTTTGTCTATACTTTCGCATTTCTACTGTACTAGTGCTACGGGCGCTGCACTGGTGAAGTGGTGTACAGTAGTGGACAGGGCTGTAACTCCAAAAAAAAATTTATAAAGATTTAAAATGCGTTTTTCTCAAAAATCGATTTTCGTACAAATATTAAGTATTACTTTTTGGATACACGAATTACCTCAGTTTATTATTGCAACTTAGTTGTGTTACACCCTGTATAAAGTTGCGGTCAACTATAAATAATGGCGGGCCGCAGCGTGTGGGGGGGCGGGGGCGGGGGCGGGGGCGGGGGTCGTGTCACTGCTGCGACGTCTATTGCGATATTGTCGAGGACCCCGCCGGGCCGCGTCTTACGTTAATTACGGGCCTAGACCTCAAAACCTTCCATACGATGGCGATGCCGAAAAAGATAAACTTTATCTGTTCTATCTTATGTTGTCTTATCTAAAATATAGTAAATGTTGTCTTATCTTAAATATGTACTCACCGTCTGTTGGCGGCCATGGCTGATGGATGAGGCTCACATGGAGATCCGGTTACCTTCGCCGATCATATCTATGACAAAGTTAAATATGTCTATGTTAATATATTACATGATAACGAGGAAATATATTATAGTTTCTCGATAAGCGCCGAAACTACTGACTAAACTTGATCTATCACAAATATGTATAATAATATATTATGATAATATTATGATGACTAGGAAAATTACATGGAAATAAATAGATTACTTTTATTGGAGAAAAATTTACGGTTTTTGCAACGTAGTTGCAAGCAAGTTAGTCTACCTAGTGTAAGCGCACATCAAATATCTAGTAAATATTGAAAAATGTAAAACCAAAAGAATTAAAATGAAATCCGCCCGCCGCATACAAATTCTTCTGAAACCAAGAGTGTAAGTTTCCTGGAAAGCATGAGTAAGGTGTTTTAATATTTAAAAGAAATGTCATTTTATCCCGACTAGCATTTTTGATGCATACGAGAGGTACGAGTACATAAAATCTAGACTTTATTATTTAGTACCATAGACTAAGGAGGATTTTTTCTATGTTAGTACACATTATTAAGGGCCCGGGTTACCCTCGAAATTTTCATACATTCTTAATACCAAAATCATTTTCTCGTACGAAAATATTTAACATGTTTGAGTTATATTTCAGCTTAAGATAGTAATTACCTAGGGTCCTGAACAAATTTTTTTTACAAAATATTTAAATACTGAAAAAAAATTTTTTGTGTTTAAATATTTTTTAGTAAATTTACTACTAAATATTTAAACACCAAAAAATAGACAAAAACACTAAAAAATATATAAATAAATAGTAAATTTACTACAAAATATTTAAATAATAAAAAATATTTTTTGTGTTTAAATATTTTTTAGTAAATTTACTACTAAATATTTAAACACCAAAAAATAGACAAAAACACTAAAAAATATATAAATAAATAGTAAATTTACTACAAAATATTTAAATAATAAAAAATATTTTTTGTGTTTAAATATTTTTTAGTAAATTTACTACTAAATATTTAAACACCAAAAAATAGACAAAAACACTAAAAAATATATAAATAAATAGTAAATTTACTACAAAATATTTAAATAATAAAAAATATTTTTTAAAGTTTAAATATTTTGTAGTAAATTTACTATTTATTTATATATTTTTTAGTGTTTTTGTCTATTTTTTGGTGTTTAAATATTTAGTAGTAAATTTACTAAAAAATATTTAAACACAAAAAAATTTTTTTTAGTATTTAAATATTTTGTAAAAAAAATTTGTTCAGGACCCTAGGTAATTACTATCTTAAGCTGAAAAATAACTCAAACATGTTAAATATTTTCGCATGAGAAAATGATTTTGGTACTAAGAATGTATGAAAATTTCGAGGGTAACCCGGGCTCTTAATTTTAAATTATTATTATACTGCGTGACTGGTGAGACATGTTCAATACTCGAGGACGTGATATTTGGCTATTATATTAGTTGGAAAAAAATAATATAAAAAATATAATATCAATTGATCACTGAGTAAATGTAGCTTAAAGTTAAATAATTATTTACCCAACACATGGACACCGCGAACGGGAAGGGTAGTCGTGTGGTGTTTCTTTGGTAGCACACGCCTCTGCATCGGCCGCACAGTATGCCTACTTGCCTAGCCTCGTAAAATACTTAGTATCCAAGATTCATTTTTTTTGGGAAATTCGGAAAAAAATTAAGAACCTAATTTTATTACATAATTATAATGAGAATCGAGTACAGAGAGTACTCTCCATAAGTATCGGTATTGTCTCACCAGTCATGTTGTAGATTCATTTATTGTAAACTAGCTGTTGCCCGCGACTTCGTCCGCGTTAGTATAGTAGATCACGTCCCAAGTATTATTTTTCAAAAATATTCAATGTACAGAATTGACTTTCCTACGATTTTATTATATGTATAGATTGTTCCTACAAAGGATAATTAAGACGCAATACAAACTCCACGATACCTTTTAATTATGAACAAAAGTGTCATGAGAAATAAGGGGGGGGGGGTTAGGGGGGGGGGGGGTTTGTTCCAAAACAAACGACACTGGAAAACCGTATGTGTAGTTTAGTTTTTAACTTTGTTCTTAAAAAAGATGTATAACGCCGCAACACCGCTTTGTTTGAAGCGAAATTTGGGTTGGTGGGGGGGGGGGGGGGTAGGGGGGGGCGAAGCCCCCCCCACCCAAGAAAAGACCGATGCCAAAGCTCCCAGCATGTTAATCAAACGACACTCGAAATTTGTATAGAAAAGATAGACAAAAGCTCATAGCATGGCAAGGAGTGAAGATAGATACAAAGTGTGAAGGACAAATTTGTAGGAAATTTTATGGGCTTTCATTACGTACAGGACATTTTTTCTCTACAACGCACCGTTTTAGCGATATGAGCAAAAAACTAAAAATATTGAAACTTGAGCCCCTCCCCCCCCCTAGGTGATATCGTCATAATATATAGCCTATGTGTTGACCCGACCTCTATATAATATTCGTGCAAAATTTGAAGTAAATCCATTCAGTACTTTCTGAGTTTATCCCGGACATACATACAGACAAACAGACAAACAGACAAACAGACAAACAGACAAAAATTCTAAAAACTATATTTTTGGCTTCCATATCGATTGTAGATCACGTCCCAAGTATTATTTTTTAAAAATATTCAATGTACAGAATTGACTTTCCTACGATTTTATTATATGTATAGATTGTTCCTACAAAGGATAATTAAGACGCGATACAAACTCCACGATACCTTTTAATTATGAACAAAAGTGTCATGAGGAATAAGGGGGGGGGGGGTTTGGGGGGGCTGCGCCCCCCCAAAACAAACGACACTGGAAAACCGTATGTGTAGTTTAGTTTTTAACTTTGTTCTTAAAAAAGATGTATAACGCCGCAACACCGCTTTGTTTGAAGCGAAATTTGGGTTGGTGGGGGCGGGGGGGGTAGGGGGGGCGAAGCCCCCCCCACCCAAGAAAAGACCGATGCCAAAGCTCCCAGCATGTTAATCAAACGACACTCGAAATTTGTATAGAAAAGATAGACAAAAGCTCATAGCATGGCAAGGAGTGAAGATAGATACAAAGTGTGAAGGACAAATTTGTAGGAAATTTTATGGGCTTTCATTACGTACAGGACATTTTTTCTCTACAACGCACCGTTTTAGCGATATGAGCAAAAAACTAAAAATATTGAAACTTGAGCCCCTCCCCCCCCCTAGGTGATATCGTCATAATATATAGCCTATGTGTTGACCCGACCTCTATATAATATTCGTGCAAAATTTGAAGTAAATCCATTCAGTACTTTCTGAGTTTATCCCGGACATACATACAGACAAACAGACAAACAGACAAACAGACAAACAGACAAACAGACAAAAATTCTAAAAACTATATTTTTGGCTTCCATATCGATTGTAGATCACGTCCCAAGTATTATTTTTTAAAAATATTCAATGTACAGAATTGACTTTCCTACGATTTTATTATATGTATAGATTGTTCCTACAAAGGATAATTAAGACGCGATACAAACTCCACGATACCTTTTAATTATGAACAAAAGTGTCATGAGGAATAAGGGGGGGGGGGTTTGGGGGGGCTGCGCCCCCCCAAAACAAACGACACTGGAAAACCGTATGTGTAGTTTAGTTTTTAACTTTGTTCTTAAAAAAGATGTATAACGCCGCAACACCGCTTTGTTTGAAGCGAAATTTGGGTTGGTGGGGGCGGGGGGGGTAGGGGGGGCGAAGCCCCCCCCACCCAAGAAAAGACCGATGCCAAAGCTCCCAGCATGTTAATCAAACGACACTCGAAATTTGTATAGAAAAGATAGACAAAAGCTCATAGCATGGCAAGGAGTGAAGATAGATACAAAGTGTGAAGGACAAATTTGTAGGAAATTTTATGGGCTTTCATTACGTACAGGACATTTTTTCTCTACAACGCACCGTTTTAGCGATATGAGCAAAAAACTAAAAATATTGAAACTTGAGCCCCTCCCCCCCCTAGGTGATATCGTCATAATATATAGCCTATGTGTTGACCCGACCTCTATATCATATTCGTGCAAAATTTGAAGTAAATCCATTCAGTACTTTCTGAGTTTATCCCGGACATACATACAGACAAACAGACAAACAGACAAACAGACAAACAGACAAACAGACAAAAATTCTAAAAACTATATTTTTGGCTTCCATATCGATTGTAGATCACGTCCCAAGTATTATTTTTTAAAAATATTCAATGTACAGAATTGACTTTCCTACGATTTTATTATATGTATAGATTGTTCCTACAAAGGATAATTAAGACGCGATACAAACTCCACGATACCTTTTAATTATGAACAAAAGTGTCATGAGGAATAAGGGGGGGGGGGTTTGGGGGGGCGCAGCCCCCCCAAAACAAACGACACTGGAAAACCGTATGTGTAGTTTAGTTTTTAACTTTGTTCTTAAAAAAGATGTATAACGCCGCAACACCGCTTTGTTTGAAGCGAAATTTGGGTTGGTGGGGGCGGGGGGGGTAGGGGGGGCGAAGCCCCCCCCACCCAAGAAAAGACCGATGCCAAAGCTCCCAGCATGTTAATCAAACGACACTTGAAATTTGTATAGAAAAGATAGACAAAAGCTCATAGCATGGCAAGGAGTGAAGATAGATACAAAGTGTGAAGGACAAATTTGTAGGAAATTTTATGGGCTTTCATTACGTACAGGACATTTTTTCTCTACAACGCACCGTTTTAGCGATATGAGCAAAAAACTAAAAATATTGAAACTTGAGCCCCTCCCCCCCCCTAGGTGATATCGTCATAATATATAGCCTATGTGTTGACCCGACCTCTATATAATATTCGTGCAAAATTTGAAGTAAATCCATTCAGTACTTTCTGAGTTTATCCCGGACATACATACAGACAAACAGACAAACAGACAAACAGACAAAAATTCTAAAAACTATATTTTTGGCTTCCATATCGATTGTAGATCACGTCCCAAGTATTTTTTTTTTTAAATATTCAATGTACAGAATTGACTTTCCTACGATTTTATTATATGTATAGATTGTTCCTACAAAGGATAATTAAGACGCGATACAAACTCCACGATACCTTTTAATTATGAACAAAAGTGTCATGAGGAATAAGGGGGGGGGGTTTGGGGGGGCGCAGCCCCCCCAAAACAAACGACACTGGAAAACCGTATGTGTAGTTTAGTTTTTAACTTTGTTCTTAAAAAAGATGTATAACGCCGCAACACCGCTTTGTTTGAAGCGAAATTTGGGGTGGTGGGGGGGGGGGGGGTAGGGGGGGCGAAGCCCCCCCCACCCAAGAAAAGACCGATGCCAAAGCTCCCAGCATGTTAATCAAACGACACTCGAAATTTGTATAGAAAAGATAGACAAAAGCTCATAGCATGGCAAGGAGTGAAGATAGATACAAAGTGTGAAGGACAAATTTGTAGGAAATTTTATGGGCTTTCATTACGTACAGGACATTTTTTCTCTACAACGCACCGTTTTAGCGATATGAGCAAAAAACTAAAAATATTGAAACTTGAGCCCCTCCCCCCCCCTAGGTGATATCGTCATAATATATAGCCTATGTGTTGACCCGACCTCTATATAATATTCGTGCAAAATTTGAAGTAAATCCATTCAGTACTTTCTGAGTTTATCCCGGACATACATACAGACAAACAGACAAACAGACAAACAGACAAATAGACAAAAATTCTAAAAACTATATTTTTGGCTTCCATGTCGATTGTAGATCACGTCCCAAGTATTTTTTTTTTTAAATATTCAATGTACAGAATTGACTTTCCTACGATTTTATTATATGTATAGATTGTTCCTACAAAGGATAATTAAGACGCGATACAAACTCCACGATACCTTTTAATTATGAACAAAAGTGTCATGAGGAATAAGGGGGGGGGGGGGTTTGGGGGGGCGCAGCCCCCCCAAAACAAACGACACTGGAAAACCGTATGTGTAGTTTAGTTTTTAACTTTGTTCTTAAAAAAGATGTATAACGCCGCAACACCGCTTTGTTTGAAGCGAAATTTGGGGTGGTGGGGGGGGGGGGTAGGGGGGGCGAAGCCCCCCCCACCCAAGAAAAGACCGATGCCAAAGCTCCCAGCATGTTAATCAAACGACACTCGAAATTTGTATAGAAAAGATAGACAAAAGCTCATAGCATGGCAAGGAGTGAAGATAGATACAAAGTGTGAAGGACAAATTTGTAGGAAATTTTATGGGCTTTCATTACGTACAGGACATTTTTTCTCTACAACGCACCGTTTTAGCGATATGAGCAAAAAACTAAAAATATTGAAACTTGAGCCCCTCCCCCCCCCTAGGTGATATCGTCATAATATATAGCCTATGTGTTGACCCGACCTCTATATAATATTCGTGCAAAATTTGAAGTAAATCCATTCAGTACTTTCTGAGTTTATCCCGGACATACATACAGACAAACAGACAAACAGACAAAAATTCTAAAAACTATATTTTTGGCTTCCATATCGATTGTAGATCACGTCCCAAGTATTATTTTTTAAAAATATTCAATGTACAGAATTGACTTTCCTACGATTTTATTATATGTATAGATTATAATTTAAGCCTGTGTATATGTATTATGCTTAAAATTATTATGTGTGATCTTACCAATATGATAAAAATAATAAAAGTATCTTATATTTTAAATTTTAAATTTTATACATGCCAAAATACTGTAGTGATGTACTTAGTGTACTTAGTATAGTTTAGAACTTTAGACGTTCCATGCGGCTTCGCCTGCGTAAATTATGGATTTCACAGACAAAATTATTAGCCTACAAAAATAGCCTACGATCCATCACGTGGTCTACTTCTTATCTGTATCAAATAACATAAAAAGTGCCCCAGTAGTTCGTGAGATAAGCCCTTTCAAATAAATTTCCCGTTTTTTCACATTTCCCCGTGTTTCATCGCTCCTATTAGTCTTAGCGTGATAAAATATAGCCTATGTCCTATAGCCTTCCTCGATAAATGAGCTATCTAACTCTGAACGAATTTTTCAAATCGGACCAGTAGTTCCTGAGATTAGCGCGTTCAAACAAACAAATTCTTCCGCGTAATATTATACTAGCTGTCCCGGCAACGTTGTTTTGCCATATAAAGTATTTCTACTTCATCAGTTGATACAAAATCTTACCCCCTCTTCTGTCCCCTAAGAGGGGTGGGGCAAAATGTTTATACACCAAATGTTAAGTAAGAAAACACAGTACATATTAATATGAAGTAAGTCGATTAAAGAAAAAAGTTTGATACAAAACTGACCCCTCTTTTGTCCCCTTAGAGGAGTGGGGGAAAAATTATTATACACCAGATGTTAAGTTGGAAGAAGACAAATATATTTGCGAAAACCGAATTCAAATCGGATCAGTAGAATTCGTGTGATGCTGGAACAAACATACAGACAGAGAGACAGACAGACAAAAAACTAACCACATTTTTGGCTTCTATAGCGATGTAGTGACACCCCCCGATTATAATTTTTTGAATATCTTTAATGTACAGAATTGCCATTTCTACAGTTTTATTATATGTATAGATTAGTATAGATCTGTTTTTCGCTTGCCATACTACTATATTATTTTCATTTTGTTTTCAGATATTTCGTATATTTCTCAGCACCGTTTTCTGAAAAACTTTAATATACATGATTACACTTGGCAGACACGTGAAAGTGAATTAATGTAGCGGGTAGCCCACTCTGAATTCGTACGAGATTGTTACGTGTGCTGTTTCGAAGATCACATACGTGTCTCCACTCTCCTGTTTGTGAACAACAATGTCTGTTGTCGCCGAGACAAAACAACAAACAACACGTATTCGAGCTGGACACAACAATAATATTATCCGTGATGTTCGGACACAAAATAGATAGTGCTTTAAAAGATAAATCGCGCTAAAAGGGGGGGTTTACACGGGTGACTAAAGCCGCACGGCGCAAATCGACCGTCTAATTGGCAAAAATTGCAATCGCTTTTTAACCCCCAACTCCCCAGTGAAAAGATCAATTTACACTGCAACGTCGCGTGGCATCGAGATGCATTTTTAGATGAGTCATTCAAAGCTGAATTTTATTTAATACACAACAAGATACTGAGTTGCAGACCCGACCTACTCCGCAAACTATAAGTATTCGGTGTATGAGATATTCAGAACGTGAAGTAGCTTTAAGTGCTCGAGGACCAATTATTATTGCCAATCCGAGTTAAAGTGAACCCTGTGTTTGCCTTCCCTTTCATGAATACGACCAACGACAGAAATAACATTACATTTTGAACCACTTACAACAGCTAATTTCAACTCAGACTGGCACGAGTGGACCTCGGTTCCTGAAACCTTACAATAAAATATTTCGTGTTACATCACTACGCCCGGGGAGACCGCTTATACGTATAGTCGGTAGTCTTTTGAAACCTCCCTAGGAGAGTTTCGAGACTCGGGAAGGCTTTCAAAAATAAAACGACTGTTTTGTGTAAAAATGCATCAAGCCTTTTTGTGGCATCGAGGTTCGAAAACTATGTGATAACTGGGAACGAACGTCTTTTATGTTGAGTGAAACTTTGTTGAGTCAAAATTTGTTTCCTGCGTGGGATTTAGAATATCTGCAGAACTACAAAATGGCTTCCACGGTTGAAACTCGAGGAGCAAAGACACACTTTTAAATTCATACATAGTATTAGTATGAACGATTACTAGTTTTAGATTTCCATAGCCAAAGGATAAAAACGGGACCCTATTACTAAGACTTCAATGCCTCTATCGCGAGAACCGCTATATCTAGTTACGGTCGATATCAATCTGAGCAACAGGTAACTTGAAATTTAAGACTCCCATACAAAAACACAATTTTTGGCCTATTTTCGCTATTATAATAATATGTATAGCGGTATTGTATCCTTCGTGTGCGAGTCCGACTCGCACTTCACCGATTTTTAAAATTAAAACACGGGTAACTCAAGATTATCTGTGCGAAAATCTCAAAGAGTTTATTAAGTTCGAGAGCTTTGAGTTCGCGCTACGAGATGTTGAGATAGGTTATTTTTATAACAAACAGTTTTGAGCTTCGCTTTATCATTTTTGATAAACGGCCCAGGGGAATAAAGAATAAAATTTAATACACTGAATAACCCATAAATTCCTACTTTATGGGCGCAGCTTCTCTTTACACGTAATAATTATCTCACCAAAAACATACCTGTTAAAACGGGGCCAAGTTCCTATTCACTAATTGTTCGCCTTAAAAAAGAGTTGAAATCCAATTCAATGCCAAGTTTAGATGCACTTCCAAATCGATCATAATCATCTTCATCAACAGCCTGATCCTAAATACTTCTAAATTTGAACTTGGCAGGTTAATTTAATCACATAGATATCTTATATTTTAATTTAAAAATTATACATTATCAAGTGCTACTAGCATGAATACCTGCCAAGTTCAAATTTAGAAGTATTTAGGATCAGGCTGTTGATGAAGATGATTATGATCGATTTGGAAGTGCATCTAAACTTGGCATTGAATTGGATTTCAACTCTTTTTTAAGGCGAACAATTAGTGAATAGGAACTTGGCCCCGTTTTAACAGGTATGTTTTTGGTGAGATTTCAATAGTTTTTTTAAGGAATCATACCAATTTGTTTCTTTCCTCCTCATCTTATTTCAGTGTATTTACTTGTACATATTAATTTTTATCTCAAATTCATAGATGAGCCGACTCACGCTTGACCAATTTCTCAAATTTCTTAATTTTTTGTTAATCTACATATAACAAACAACCTGTGTGCCAAATTTCATAACGCTACGACAACTGGAAGTGGCCTAGAGGTTTTGATTACCGATTTTTATCTCAAATTCATAGATGAGCTGACTCACGCTTGACCAATTTCTCGAATTTCTTAATTTTTTGTTAATCTACATATAACAAACAACCTGTGTGCCAAATTTCATAACGCTACGACAACTGGAAGTGGCCTAGAGGTTTTGAAGCCGACTCACGCTTGACCAATTTCTCAAATTTCTTAATTTTTTGTTAATCTACATATAACAAACAACCTGTGTGCCAAATTTCATAACGCTACGACAACTGGAAGTGGCCTAGAGGTTTTGATTACCGATTTTTATCTCAAATTCATAGATGAGGCGGCTCACGCTTGACCAATTTCTCGAATTTCTTAATTTTTTGTTAATCTACATATAACAAACAACCTGTGTGCCAAATTTCATAACGCTACGACAACTGGAAGTGGCCTAGAGGTTTTGAAGCCGACTCACGCTTGACCAATTTCTCAAATTTCTTAATTTTTTTGTTAATCTACATATAACAAACAACCTGTGTGCCAAATTTCATAACGCTACGACAACTGGAAGTGGCCTAGAGGTTTTGATTACCGATTTTTATCTCAAATTCATAGATGAGCCGACTCACGCTTGACCAATTTCTCAAATTTCTTAATTTTTTGTTAATCTACATATAACAAACAACCTGTGTGCCAAATTTCATAACGCTACGACAACTGGAAGTGGCCTAGGAATTTTGATTACCGGTCAGTGAGTCAGTGCCAAAATTAGCTATTTTTACAAGGAAATATTTCAGGATCTAACAAATCTATATGTATGAAATTTGGTATATTGCGTAAGTACTAGTATATAATTAGGTAGGTAAAATTTTATCTTTGCTCTCGCAATAGGCACTGAGATACAAGGGGGTCAAAAGTGCGTCGAAACCGTTCGTGTAAATAGTGCACGGCATGCGCGCGGCCTGCTGGAACTTGGCCGCGCACTCCGTGCGCTTTGATTTTGCGATAAACGCGCAATTTTTTACTACATAATAGTGTATTTCTCTTTCCCTTATATTTTTTATGTTTGTAATACATTGAGTTGTAATATTATCATTTATCACACTCTATAAAATACGTTTTGATAGATTGTGATATTATAATTAACCGACTTCCAAAAAGGAGGAGGTTATATGTTTGGCTGTGGATATATTTTTATTTTTTGAAGTGAAAACTTCTTTAGCGGCGTTGAGCACTTTTGTGGGATGGATAAAAACTGTGAAACTCGCGTCAGGTCACGTGTGCTGATCGAAATACCGTAAGACGGTTGGAGAGTAGTGTTGTAACATAGGAATCGATTAATCGAACAATCGATTGTTTTTTTTCGATTGTCGATATTTTTTTAACGATTGTAAGGGTTTCGATTAATTAAAAAAAACGATTTTTTAAAAATCTATTTTCATAAAAAAATGGGTTAATAATCAAGTTTTCACTTCTGCCGGCACTCCCGGAGTGCAACCCGTCTTTTTTTATTTTTGTATGTTCAACGATTACTCCGCCGTTTGTGAATCGATTTTCAAAATTTTTATTTGTTATATTATGTTTCACTCTAATTTAGTGCCATTTTTACAAATGTGGTGATCTGATGATGAAATCCATGAGTAATCGAGGGAACTCCTCAAAATTTATATGAAAACATAATAATATGATGATTTTGGCTTTATGAGAACTATATTAGGGTGACGCCTTTATAATTTGGCTGTAGCGATGTCCATTTTTCTCAGCAATGACTAAAGCTAATTAAAGTTCACTGTCAGTATTCACCATGTCTTTGTCTTTGAATTACCAATAGCATAACACGATTGGTCAACTTTTATAACACAGAATAATCAATCAAAAAGACCTCTGTAAAAAAGGGATTCCTATTTTGCCAACAGAGGAGAGTAAAAAATTTAGTTTGTTATTATTTTTAGCAATATTCCGCGAAATAAACCTCAACCTTTAAGTAAATGAGTGAGTGCACGCATAGGCATGCGTACAGCACCTCCCTCCTCTCCCACGCTGCCTATGCGTACACTCGCATGCAAGAACCTGCAAACACCACCACCACACAAGCAATAATGTTGGCAAATCCGTGCAAGGCCCCTCACCACCATACAGATCGACCTGTATATATATATATATATATATGTCGTATCCGGTCATGAATACAGACACGAAACGAAGCGCAAGTGCGCCACCAAGCGGCGAATTGGTGCAACTTAGAAATGGCGCGCTTCGACAGAGTCGTAAAGCTCTGGTGGGGTGGAGCGTCGTTCACTCTCGCTCCAGCCGTCGACCAGTCAACAAGTGCTTACGAAACTGTCCCACGTTTCGCTTTGTGTCGGTGTAGTGTAGTGTACAGTGAAGTGTTCGAGTATAGTGTCGAGAGAATAGTGATTGTGTACAGTGTTATAATAATTTAGTGCTCTGATTTGAAGACAAGACTTGATTTTTACAAGTTTTGTTCTTTTGTACGATACCCATGTAAGCCCACAATGTCTGAAGGTTCTGATCTAAACTCTGACCATCCGATATCAGAACTGGGATCAAATCGTGCAAAAGACGCAAATAACCTTGACAAAAACGAAGATCAATGGCGGTTACTTTTTGAAATTCAGAATCAACAAATCCGTGAATTGATAAACATTGAGGACCCCAGCTGTGAGTAATAACGTTATTTCGCCAGAATTTAATCCGGATAGGCAAGACGCAGATGCGCGATCATGGTGCGCAATGGCCGATCTTTGTTTGTACGGTGATGTTGTCCAAGGCGGGCAACTGATTATGATGCTAAGTAAGGCGTTAAAAGGCTCCGCATCGGCATGGCTGCCACAAATTACCTATCCAGGAATTACTTGGCCTCAGTTTAAAGGGTTATTCACGTCTAGATTTGTAACCGTTGAAACTTTAGCGGCTACCCTCATAAATTTGAATAATGAAAAGCCAAAAGAAAACGAGACCTATTCCGCCTACGCCAGTTGTCTCATAACGTCGCTGCTCAGCCGATGGAAGAATGTGAGCGTAGAACAAATTGCAGTGTCAACTGTGGTCGCTTATTTGGCACAAATTGACAGCCGCCTGTAACGACTCGCATTTACAACGGAGTTAACAACGCGCAGTCAGCTGCAACAAGAACTGCAGGCCTTTTCGTTTTTAAAACGCAAGGCTCCAGTGGATTCCCGACATGACGTAACGAACGAGAAACGTATGAAGCAAGAAACGTTTCCGCAAATCAAATGTCATGCGTGTGGTGAGCTCGGACATAAGCAAGCACACTGTCGCACGCAGAAGAATGATATTAAGAAGCCTGCGTCTACTTCTTCTGCGTCAGGGGCGGTACAGCATTCTCCAGCCAGCAGCAACGCTATCACCTGCTACAAGCGTGGCAACCTTGGCCACATCGCCAGCCGCTGTACTGCGGGTGGATCTAGCGCTGCTGCAACCCCAACAGTGAAGCGTGTCGACCTGTGTGAAGTCCCCCCTCCAACCCCATCTAGTACCTGTAAGTCACTTTGTGAGTGTTTTAATTTTCAATTTGATTCTGGTGCCGAGTGTACATTAACTAAAGAAAATATTGCTAGTAACGAGGTAAACGACTAAATAACGTAATTTCTTTAGTTGGTATTGGCAATAGTAACATTTATAGTACGATTCAATTATTGTGTCCAGTTCAAATCAACGATTTAACCATGGAAATATTATTTCACGTTGTGCCAGAAAAATTTTATACGCAGTGATATTTTGTTAGGACAAGAAATAATTAATAACGGTTTTCGAGTAAATATGACTGAAACGGACTTTGTTTTGACGCGAGACAAAATTATTGTTAACTCATATTCCTCGACTGACCTACCGTGTGTAAATGATTTAAATTGTATTGACACAGATATTCCTTCTAATAGAAAAATCGAGCTTTTAGATGTTTTGCAAAATTATTCTTGCTCTTTTATAACTGGTTTTCCAACCACTCGAGTTAACACTGGTGAATTGGAAATACGATTGATAGACCCAAACCAAAGACGCCCTTATAGATTGTCCCCAAGCGAGCGTCAAGTTATGCGAGATAGGGTTAGTGAATTACTTCAGGCAAAGTGCAAACATAATAAGACCTAGTAAATCCCCATTTGCTAGCCCTGCCATATTGGTAAATAAACAAGATGGTTCACAGCGTATGTGTATTGATGATAGGGAGTTGAATTCTAACCGAAAATATAAGTACGCTCATGATAGATTACGCAGAATGCCCGAAAATCAGAGTGTAACTGACGATTTTGAGGAACTAAATAGTAATGATGACATAGAGACTGATAATTAAGTTTACAAATTGATGAGACTGTACCAGAGGTTGTCGTGTAGCCGTAGCTCGATAGAAATCGGTGTCAACTTTGAGTTGTCCGTGAGTACGCGGTAAGCAGTCAACTCTGGTGGAGGTCGGGTTTCATTGGAAACCAGGGAACCCTAGGTTTAGGGTAATGAGATGTGGTTGCAGACCACAGGGCTGTGTGTTGACAGAAATCAATTATTGTAAGACTTAATTATTGTGTGTAGTTGTAACAGACTTGTGATAGCAAAATTGTCAGTTGATACTCTGGAATGATTATGTGATTGGATCTTAAAATTACTTTAAGACTTAGTGATTATCTTCAGTGAATGTGATTAGTGATTATAATTAATTACTGACCAAATTTCAAGGTTATATGGTGCCAATTACTTCAGAAAATTGGACTGTGCCAGTGGATTCCATTAATACCTGAACAGGCAGACTCGATTGAGCGTACCGAATTCATTTCACCAGAGGGACAGTTTGAATTTTTAACAATGCCGTTTGGTCTCAAAAATGCTATTTTAGTATTCCAAAGATGCCCGAAAGTCAGGTACCTATTGAGATTGATGAGGATAATGAGGTGGAGACTTAAGAAATGTTGCCAGAGTCAAAAGCTGTGTAGGGTTCACATTCAAAAGTGTGGAGACTGTACCAGGATACTGTAGCCGTAGTCCGGTAGAAATCGGCATCTGCCCTATGGGTAGTCCGTGGATAGGCGGTATTGCGGTAGTCCTGGGTGGTACAGTTGGATCATGCCGTGTAGCATTGATCATTGAGTCGTGGTGTGACTCGGGCACTCTGTATGAGTTGCTGTGTGTGCGCAGGTTTGCAAACCTATGAACTGAGAATGTGGATCCTAAGGCTGTCATTGATTTGTCATTGAATTTATTTTGATAAAATTCATGATTCTCAAAAGGTACATGATTAGTTAGTCGTAACTTAGTAAATTACTATTAGAAGAGTTGATTAGTTTAAACCATTTTTAATGCTTTTTTGAACAAATCTAATAGGCATGATGACAAATTTTGAGAAACTGTTCTATAATACTCGGAAATATATATTGATTACAACAAACATAATATTTCTGCTAAAAATTATGATTTAGTATACAAAAATTAGTTTTTAAATCATAAATTTAAAATTTGCACCAAAACACTTCAAGGTGTCATGGCGTCACTTGTGACGTCACTTTAGAGTACAGCTGACAAGTGACAGCTGTTTAGGAATCAATTGACAGTAATAATTGTCTGTGGTAATCCCTTTGCCTGTCCCGACCGGGACGATTTAAAAAAAAATGTCTGTGGTAAAAGAGAACATAGACTTATAATCATTGAGCTTATAATATACAAAGAGAAATAACTCAAACGTCAATGTCAAAGTGCTCTAACGTGACGTCACGCGCTCTGATTGGCGTTCAACATTTCATGGCGGATTGTCATATTTAGTGATTTTATTTTATCAATAAAATATTAATCTTGATGTAAAATAGAAAAAGAACCAGTGTTTTATAATCAAGCATTTAGATACTTTAGACACACAAATTATTTCAATGAAATTTACTTACTGTCATCATGCCTATTGCTAAGATAAATTGAAAGTAGTAAATAGTCAGTTTTCATTTCTCTCCATAGTTGTGATTTCGTTTGGGACGTTTGGATAGAAAATGAAGAACGTAAAAAAAACAAAATTGGATGCCAAATTTAGAGGTCCATTTCAAATTGTAGAACTTTTAGATGATGACCGATATCTTTAAAAGTCGTTGACGAACAAACGTACTTACAAATACGCTCATGATCGTCCTAGAAAAATGCCTGAGTGCCAAGTACCTATTGATGTTGTTGAAGATGTTTAGTGCATTTGTTTTAGTAGTGTTTTTCGGATACTCGGTTCGTTGGGTCGGACATCGGAGACCATACCATTGTACTGTAGCCGTAGCCTAGTAGAAATCGGTATCGACCCTTGTGGTTGTCCGTGGGTACGCGGTGGGCAGTAGCTCTGGATGCTGTGGTCGGGTCTAGCCTCGAAGCCAAGACCATAGAGTCATGTGACTGACTCGCTTTGTGTGTTGTGAATCTTGACCACGAATGAGTAACCGAAGTTAATTATGTGATTTTTTTTGAGAATACATCTCATCAATGGTACTTGAGCGTCTGGTTTAATGCTCTAAGACTTGAGCCGTTTTCAATTATGAGGTTTAATCTTGAGTTTTAGTACTAGTTAAGAATCAAATGATGTCTTTAGACTAATGCTGTCAATTTTTGTTTTTAAGGTTCTTTTGCGAATAGAATTTATGGTTGGTTATAATAAACAAGTTTGATTGATAAACTATGAACTTCTTTCAACATACATTGACAGCATTATGAAGCGTCAGGAATGGTCGAGCGCATAGGTACTGTGCTTGTTTCAATACTGTTTCAGATTAACGTGCGAGGACGCACGTCGTCGCAGGATGGCCGTGTCGTATCTGGTCATGAATACAGACACGAAACGAAGCGCAAGTGCGCCACCAAGCGGCGAATTGGTGCAACTTAGAAATGGCGCGCTTCGACAGAGTCGTAAAGCTCTGGTGGGGTGGAGCGTCGTTCACTCTCGCTCCAGCCGTCGACCAGTCAACAAGTGCTTACGAAACTGTCCCACGTTTCGCTTTGTGTCGGTGTAGTGTAGTGTACAGTGAAGTGTTCGAGTATAGTGTCGAGAGAATAGTGATTGTGTACAGTGTTATAATAATTTAGTGCTCTGATTTGAAGACAAGACTTGATTTTTACAAGTTTTGTTCTTTTGTACGATACCCATGTAAGCCCACAATGTCTGAAGGTTCTGATCTAAACTCTGACCATCCGACATATATATCTATCTTTTTTATTAATCAACTGTTTTAGTCATTGAAATTTATTTTAATTAGAATTTTTAAAGTCCTGAATTTAAAATTGAAAAAATCACCCAAGAACCATTTTATTGGAAATAGGTGTGGTAGTAATCATGCCTTCCTTTATGCCTTCATTACTAAGTTGGAGTACGGTTGGAGAGTAGTGTTGTAACATAGGAATCGATTAATCGAACAATCGATTGTTTTTTTTTCGATTGTCGATATTTTTTTAACGATTGTAAGGGTTTCGATTAATTAAAAAAAACGATTTTTTAAAAATCTATTTTCATAAAAAAATGGGTTAATAATCAAGTTTTCACTTCTGCCGGCACTCCCGGAGTGCAACCCGTCTTTTTTTATTTTTGTATGTTCAACGATTACTCCGCCGTTTGTGAATCGATTTTCAAAATTTTTATTTGTTATATTATGTTTCACTCTAATTTAGTGCCATTTTTACAAATGTGGTGATCTGATGATGAAATCCATGAGTAATCGAGGGAACTCCTCAAAATTTATATGAAAACATAATAATATGATGATTTTGGCTTTATGAGAACTATATTAGGGTGACGCCTTTATAATTTGGCTGTAGCGATGTCCATTTTTCTCAGCAATGACTAAAGCTAATTAAAGTTCACTGTCAGTATTCACCATGTCTTTGTCTTTGAATTACCAATAGCATAACACGATTGGTCAACTTTTATAACACAGAATAATCAATCAAAAAGACCTCTGTAAAAAAGGGATTCCTATTTTGCCAACAGAGGAGAGTAAAAAATTTAGTTTGTTATTATTTTTAGCAATATTCCGCGAAATAAACCTCAACCTTTAAGTAAATGAGTGAGTGCACGCATAGGCATGCGTACAGCACCTCCCTCCTCTCCCACGCTGCCTATGCGTACACTCGCATGCAAGAACCTGCAAACACCACCACCACACAAGCAATAATGTTGGCAAATCCGTGCAAGGCCCCTCACCACCATACAGATCGACCTGTATATATATATATATATATATATATATATATATATATATATGTCGTATCCGGTCATGAATACAGACACGAAACGAAGCGCAAGTGCGCCACCAAGCGGCGAATTGGTGCAACTTAGAAATGGCGCGCTTCGACAGAGTCGTAAAGCTCTGGTGGGGTGGAGCGTCGTTCACTCTCGCTCCAGCCGTCGACCAGTCAACAAGTGCTTACGAAACTGTCCCACGTTTCGCTTTGTGTCGGTGTAGTGTAGTGTACAGTGAAGTGTTCGAGTATAGTGTCGAGAGAATAGTGATTGTGTACAGTGTTATAATAATTTAGTGCTCTGATTTGAAGACAAGACTTGATTTTTACAAGTTTTGTTCTTTTGTACGATACCCATGTAAGCCCACAATGTCTGAAGGTTCTGATCTAAACTCTGACCATCCGATATCAGAACTGGGATCAAATCGTGCAAAAGACGCAAATAACCTTGACAAAAACGAAGATCAATGGCGGTTACTTTTTGAAATTCAGAATCAACAAATCCGTGAATTGATAAACATTGAGGACCCCAGCTGTGAGTAATAACGTTATTTCGCCAGAATTTAATCCGGATAGGCAAGACGCAGATGCGCGATCATGGTGCGCAACGGCCGATCTTTGTTTGTACGGTGATGTTGTCCAAGGCGGGCAACTGATTATGATGCTAAGTAAGGCGTTAAAAGGCTCCGCATCGGCATGGCTGCCACAAATTACCTATCCAGGAATTACTTGGCCTCAGTTTAAAGGGTTATTCACGTCTAGATTTGTAACCGTTGAAACTTTAGCGGCTACCCTCATAAATTTGAATAATGAAAAGCCAAAAGAAAACGAGACCTATTCCGCCTACGCCAGTTGTCTCATAACGTCGCTGCTCAGCCGATGGAAGAATGTGAGCGTAGAACAAATTGCAGTGTCAACTGTGGTCGCTTATTTGGCACAAATTGACAGCCGCCTGTAACGACTCGCATTTACAACGGAGTTAACAACGCACAGTCAGCTGCAACAAGAACTGCAGGCCTTTTCGTTTTTAAAACGCAAAGCTCCAGTGGATTCCCGACATGACGTAACGAACGAGAAACGTATGAAGCAAGAAACGTTTCCGCAAATCAAATGTCATGCGTGTGGTGAGCTCGGACATAAGCAAGCACACTGTCGCACGCAGAAGAATGATATTAAGAAGCCTGCGTCTACTTCTTCTGCGTCAGGGGCGGTACAGCATTCTCCAGCCAGCAGCAACGCTATCACCTGCTACAAGCGTGGCAACCTTGGCCACATCGCCAGCCGCTGTACTGCGGGTGGATCTAGCGCTGCTGCAACCCCAACAGTGAAGCGTGTCGACCTGTGTGAAGTCCCCCTCCAACCCCATCTAGTACCTGTAAGTCACTTTGTGAGTGTTTTAATTTTCAATTTGATTCTGGTGCCGAGTGTACATTAACTAAAGAAAATATTGCTAGTAACGAGGTAAACGACTAAATAACGTAATTTCTTTAGTTGGTATTGGCAATAGTAACATTTATAGTACGATTCAATTATTGTGTCCAGTTCAAATCAACGATTTAACCATGGAAATATTATTTCACGTTGTGCCAGAAAAATTTTATACGCAGTGATATTTTGTTAGGACAAGAAATAATTAATAACGGTTTTCGAGTAAATATGACTGAAACGGACTTTGTTTTGACGCGAGACAAAATTATTGTTAACTCATATTCCTCGACTGACCTACCGTGTGTAAATGATTTAAATTGTATTGACACAGATATTCCTTCTAATAGAAAAATCGAGCTTTTAGATGTTTTGCAAAATTATTCTTGCTCTTTTATAACTGGTTTTCCAACCACTCGAGTTAACACTGGTGAATTGGAAATACGATTGATAGACCCAAACCAAAGACGCCCTTATAGATTGTCCCCAAGCGAGCGTCAAGTTATGCGAGATAGGGTTAGTGAATTACTTCAGGCAAAGTGCAAACATAATAAGACCTAGTAAATCCCCATTTGCTAGCCCTGCCATATTGGTAAATAAACAAGATGGTTCACAGCGTATGTGTATTGATGATAGGGAGTTGAATTCTAACCGAAAATATAAGTACGCTCATGATAGATTACGCAGAATGCCCGAAAATCAGAGTGTAACTGACGATTTTGAGGAACTAAATAGTAATGATGACATAGAGACTGATAATTAAGTTTACAAATTGATGAGACTGTACCAGAGGTTGTCGTGTAGCCGTAGCTCGATAGAAATCGGTGTCAACTTTGAGTTGTCCGTGAGTACGCGGTAAGCAGTCAACTCTGGTGGAGGTCGGGTTTCATTGGAAACCAGGGAACCCTAGGTTTAGGGTAATGAGATGTGGTTGCAGACCACAGGGCTGTGTGTTGACAGAAATCAATTATTGTAAGACTTAATTATTGTGTGTAGTTGTAACAGACTTGTGATAGCAAAATTGTCAGTTGATACTCTGGAATGATTATGTGATTGGATCTTAAAATTACTTTAAGACTTAGTGATTATCTTCAGTGAATGTGATTAGTGATTATAATTAATTACTGACCAAATTTCAAGGTTATATGGTGCCAATTACTTCAGAAAATTGGACTGTGCCAGTGGATTCCATTAATACCTGAACAGGCAGACTCGATTGAGCGTACCGAATTCATTTCACCAGAGGGACAGTTTGAATTTTTAACAATGCCGTTTGGTCTCAAAAATGCTATTTTAGTATTCCAAAGATGCCCGAAAGTCAGGTACCTATTGAGATTGATGAGGATAATGAGGTGGAGACTTAAGAAATGTTGCCAGAGTCAAAAGCTGTGTAGGGTTCACATTCAAAAGTGTGGAGACTGTACCAGGATACTGTAGCCGTAGTCCGGTAGAAATCGGCATCTGCCCTATGGGTAGTCCGTGGATAGGCGGTATTGCGGTAGTCCTGGGTGGTACAGTTGGATCATGCCGTGTAGCATTGATCATTGAGTCGTGGTGTGACTCGGGCACTCTGTATGAGTTGCTGTGTGTGGGCAGGTTTGCAAACCTATGAACTGAGAATGTGGATCCTAAGGCTGTCATTGATTTGTCATTGAATTTATTTTGATAAAATTCATGATTCTCAAAAGGTACATGATTAGTTAGTCGTAACTTAGTAAATTACTATTAGAAGAGTTGATTAGTTTAAACCATTTTTAATGCTTTTTTGAACAAATCTAATTGCTAAGATAAATTGAAAGTAGTAAATAGTCAGTTTTCATTTCTCTCCATAGTTGTGATTTCGTTTGGGACGTTTGGATAGAAAATGAAGAACGTAACCAAACCAAATTGGATGCCAAATTTAGAGGTCCATTTCAAATTGTAGAACTTTTAGATGATGACCGATATCTTTAAAAGTCGTTGACGAACAAACGTACTTACAAATACGCTCATGATCGTCCTAGAAAAATGCCTGAGTGCCAAGTACCTATTGATGTTGTTGAAGATGTTTAGTGCATTTGTTTTAGTAGTGTTTTTCGGATACTCGGTTCGTTGGGTCGGACATCGGAGACCATACCATTGTACTGTAGCCGTAGCCTAGTAGAAATCGGTATCGACCCTTGTGGTTGTCCGTGGGTACGCGGTGGGCAGTAGCTCTGGATGCTGTGGTCGGGTCTAGCCTCGAAGCCAAGACCATAGAGTCATGTGACTGACTCGCTTTGTGTGTTGTGAATCTTGACCACGAATGAGTAACCGAAGTTAATTATGTGATTTTTTTTGAGAATACATCTCATCAATGGTACTTGAGCGTCTGGTTTAATGCTCTAAGACTTGAGCCGTTTTCAATTATGAGGTTTAATCTTGAGTTTTAGTACTAGTTAAGAATCAAATGATGTCTTTAGACTAATGCTGTCAATTTTTGTTTTTAAGGTTCTTTTGCGAATAGAATTTATGGTTGGTTATAATAAACAAGTTTGATTGATAAACTATGAACTTCTTTCAACATACATTGACAGCATTATGAAGCGTCAGGAATGGTCGAGCGCATAGGTACTGTGCTTGTTTCAATACTGTTTCAGATTAACGTGCGAGGACGCACGTCGTCGCAGGATGGCCGTGTCGTATCCGGTCATGAATACAGACACGAAACGAAGCGCAAGTGCGCCACCAAGCGGCGAATTGGTGCAACTTAGAAATGGCGCGCTTCGACAGAGTCGTAAAGCTCTGGTGGGGTGGAGCGTCGTTCACTCTCGCTCCAGCCGTCGACCAGTCAACAAGTGCTTACGAAACTGTCCCACGTTTCGCTTTGTGTCGGTGTAGTGTAGTGTACAGTGAAGTGTTCGAGTATAGTGTCGAGAGAATAGTGATTGTGTACAGTGTTATAATAATTTAGTGCTCTGATTTGAAGACAAGACTTGATTTTTACAAGTTTTGTTCTTTTGTACGATACCCATGTAAGCCCACAATGTCTGAAGGTTCTGATCTAAACTCTGACCATCCGACATATATATCTATCTTTTTTATTAATCAACTGTTTTAGTCATTGAAATTTATTTTAATTAGAATTTTTAAAGTCCTGAATTTAAAATTGAAAAAATCACCCAAGAACCATTTTATTGGAAATAGGTGTGGTAGTAATCATGCCTTCCTTTATGCCTTCATTACTAACAATAACCTAACAAAGCCGTATTATAATGTACATCCCCTTTCTAACATAAGATAACAGTACTTTAGCAAAGTTCACTAATAATTTTCAACTTTGGGAGAGGATTAAGCAAACTCGTAGATCTCTTTTCACTGGACTTTGAAAGTTTAGGATTTAAGACTTAGTTTGTATGAAAACTTGTTTATTTATGTACAAGGTGTATTATAATTTCCAATGGGTATTCAAAGTTACTTGTAAAATAATTTTGGAGATGACGCTTGGGACTTTAATTACAGCAAGAGACAATAAAATAATATAATATAATACTAGCTAATGGCCGAGCTGTGTGAGGGCTCGCGTCGTTTTTCTGCGTGGTAATTATCTTTAATGCAGTTTTTTTTTTACATTTTAATAGTAACCAAACCTTGACTGACTGATGGTAACACATCCACATAAATAAAAATTACTATGTTAATAAATCAATAGTCATGATAGTTTTTCCGTAAAGAGTACCACAAAATGTAAAGGTTGTGCGATATACTAGGGCTCGCTTCGCTCGCCCTGATTATTACAATTTGTGTTAAGTTTAGGCTATATGCTTTGTGCCAAGCTTAAAACTATTAATTTCAATTTTTTTTCAAACAGCAACATATGGATTAGCGTCAGCATTGTGAAAATATTTTTGTTATTGAGGAATAAAGGGTGCAAGTTTCCTTTGTAAGATAAATTAAAATACATTATGTCACTACATAGAAAATTGTGCACATAGTGTAATACTTATCAATTATAATATAAAAGTTCTTCTTTCGCTTGCAAATCTAATATAAGAAGCTGCTACTTGGACCTCACTGAGGAGCTGTTAACAAAACTAGAACGTTTACAGAACCTCTGTATCCGTTTTGTGTTCGGACTTAAAAAATTTGATCACGTATCAGCCTTCAGACTGAGGCTCAAGTGGCTTCCTATCCGTCTCCGTCGCAACTCCCATATCCTCTGTTTACTTTATAACATTTTGTACAATCCTCTCTCTCCATCCTATCTGCTCGATAGATTTAATTTTTTCCGCCCTCCTGAAATCCCGTGCAGATCCAGTATCAGAACAAACCTCTCGCTCCCATCCCATCGTACCAATTTCTACTCCTATTCTTTTACCGTGCACGCAGTCAGATTATTAAAAGACCTTTCCATTCTACGTAGGTACCTATGGTTCTTGTAAACTTTAAAGCCGATGTCGGATTTTCTATTGTAATTAACCAAAAAATAATATTTAAAATTGTCATGTCTTACTTTACTTTACTTACAACAAATAGTAAACAGCATTAAAAGATTTTTAGTAAACTTTTAATTTGTACAATCAAGTTAGATCTAGCGTAAAATGAAACACTGTAGATGTTGCCATGATGTAAATACTTGACGGCTACTCACAGGGCACTTACGTGAGTATCATAAGAAATCGTCTGAGTGGCGTTTGTGTATATCACTTAAACACACATAACATTTTAAACCTGACCCGCGAATCGCAATACAAGCATTAAAATTAAAAGGAGAATAGCGTAAAGCCCTCGGCCCACTGTCAAAGCAGCACAAGGTTGTAACATAGTAAATCGTTTAAATAATAATTAATATTTAAAATGGTACTATTAACGCCATCTATTGAAATGATTTAGAATTAAAGTTTCCTTATTGATCTATTTCTAGGAAATTACGATCTCTTTTTAACATTAAAAGAATTTAAACTAGATATTCAAATATTTTAAATAATAATATATTCATATTTAAATAATTCTTTTAGTCAAATTTAATTTTTGAAATTCGCGCTTTTTACTTCTTAGTTTTGACTTTTGACTTTTAAAAAAGAAAATATTCTAGTATAAAAGCTAGGGTGAACTGTCATCGGCCTTTTTCTACATTTCAAATACAAAATGTAGTTTTAATCACGTCTTGCTTTTTCCCCAATATTGGTGAGTTTAATTTGTGTGTCTATTTAGTTTTCTTATAGCTTCCTAATTGTGTTGAAAATTACAAGGTTTCTTTGATATATTAATGTTGTTCTTTTGTTCTAAAATACTTAGCTGACTACATGTCTGGCAAACTTTTGTTTTATAGTTTAAGCCCTTTTGGCTAAGAAATCTTTCTTTATATTCATTTAATTCTTTTTATTTTAGCAAAATGCTAAATGTAACATGTTCCAAATTGTTAAAAATCTCGTTTTTTCGTAATTTTGGATAATCTTAATATACCCTCATTCTAAATTATTAATTGTTCATAAACTGTATTTTTCTTATTTCTTTTATTGTAATGGACATGCAACCCGTGGTTTCGCTCCCTAAAGATGTGGACCACGTGGTTGTCTGTCCATTCCTCTTTTCTGAAACTCTGGAATGGTTTTTCAGGGGACCAATATTCGGGTTAGACTAATACTCGGGTTGGACCCATACTCGGGTTGGACCCATACTCGGGTTAGACCCATGCTCGGGTCAGACCCCTACTTGGGCTAGACCCATACTTGGGCTAGACCCATACTAGTAACCTGCTCACCCCCATGATCATGGAGCTATAAATCCAGCCTTGGGTTGCGGATGGCCACCGCCCCGGGCTGCTCTACCACCTGAACACCCTGCGAACACCGGCTGCTGTACACACCAGGGACGTCCGAGCACCAGCGACTACCTACGGACGACGCGAAGGGGCTGGAGCTCTTCACACCGGCTAGCTATCCTCCAGTCTCCAAGCTAAGTGCCATGTGGTCCTAGACGTCCCCCATACCCTACGAGTACACAGACGGCTGAAACCAGTGTAGCACAAACCCACTCGACCCTTTGATGAATATTTTTAATGATTAGTTTACATTGTTGAGTCTCTTCTCTCTTTTAAAGTAATTATTATATATTTTTATAACAATAAACTCATTACTGATTTTAAATATCTAATTTATCTCTCTCTCGTAGCGAGTAGACTAATCTTCTAATATGTCACAATATTTCTTTCTCTTTTTTTATTTTTTATATGTGACATTGGCGCCCAACGTGTATGATTAGTTTACATTGAGTCTCTTCTCTCTTTTAAATTATTATATTTTATAACAATAAACTCGTTACTGATTTTAAATATTTCATTTATCTCTCTCGTAGAGAGTAAGTCTTCTCTAATATGTCACAATAACTTTTTTATTTTTTATACGTGACATTGGCGCCCATACACGTGGTTTTACCTGGTTTTGGCTGTTCTGTGTATCTCTCTCCTCGGGTTTGTGTGTTCAGTATTTGTGTTTGTTGTGATGTTCCTTATTTAGTGTCTGACCGTTCAATCTTTTGTCTTTTAACTTATCTTTAAATTTTACTTAATTTTTGCATTTAATTGATACTTTTAATGTTCATTAAATCTAATTTTTTCTAGAATGGTCAGGTACTAACTGTAGTATCTTAACTTTAACTTGTTATTGTGTAAGGTGTTTATTATTAGCACTTTATACAATTTTTATTTTATAGTTGTGTAACTTGTAATTGTATACAACTATTTTATGCCTTTGTATTTTCAACACATATTTTCACCAATATTGGGCTAAACTTAAACTATAGTTAACTTAAACTTAACTTTTTAAACTTTGACCTTCAACAACTTAAGTTTGAACTTTTAACTAGTTTAACTTTCTTTGGATTTTTTTTTATTGGTTACAACTCCTCTTTAAACCACTTTATTAATTTTTTTGCCTGGAAAAATAAAATTTTCTTTTTAAATTTTGATTAGGACTCTGTGGTTAGTCCTGTTGTATTTTGAATAGGACTCTGTTAGTTCTGTTTTGATTGGGACTCTGAGGTTAGTCCTGCTGTCTTTTAATTGGGACTCTGAGGTTAGTCCTACTGTCTTTTAATTGGGACTCTGAGGTTAGTCCTGCTGTCTTTTAAATGGGGCTCTCTTTTATAGTCCTGTTGTATTTTGTTAGGGACTCTGTGGTTAGTCCTGTTGTACTTTTTTTTTTACCTTGCTCACTCTTTATGAGTAATGGTAGGCATGATGCCTGAAGACGGTCAAGCTTGGCTTCCGGTTCTTGTCGGGCAGTGTGCTATTTTGTTTTGGAAGGCTGGTAGTTTCCGCGTTGTAGGTTTTTGCTGTACATTATTTTAATAATAATGATGTATAGTTTGACTTGCGTTGCTGTACCTCTATTATGGACGGCAATGCTTGTGTGATAGGTTAGCGTCTTGGGTCAATCTATATTGTGACCAGATGCACAATTAGAGAGGTGAAGTATGTATGTGATATGGTGACGTGCATAGTATGCAAGGGTAGTCAATTTTATCTTTGGCGCGTGTTAACTTAATGCTGGCATCTGTATCTTCCAACCTTTTTGGCAATTTTTAAGTTTTATTTTCCCAGGCTTTCTCTCTTTTTAATATTCTTAATTTTCTTTATGCTTGCATAGTCAGGATTTTTCGTGAAAGCACTCAAAATCCTTGGGTAGCAGCGGGGGAATTGTAACATAGTAAATCGTTTAAATAATAATTAATATTTAAAATGGTACTATTAACGCCATCTATTGAAATGATTTAGAATTAAAGTTTCCTTATTGATCTATTTCTAGGAAATTACGATCTCTTTTTAACATTAAAAGAATTTAAACTAGATATTCAAATATTTTAAATAATAATATATTCATATTTAAATAATTCTTTTAGTCAAATTTAATTTTTGAAATTCGCGCTTTTTACTTCTTAGTTTTGACTTTTGACTTTTAAAAAAGAAAATATTCTAGTATAAAAGCTAGGGTGAACTGTCATCGGCCTTTTTCTACATTTCAAATACAAAATGTAGTTTTAATCACGTCTTGCTTTTTCCCCAATATTGGTGAGTTTAATTTGTGTGTCTATTTAGTTTTCTTATAGCTTCCTAATTGTGTTGAAAATTACAAGGTTTCTTTGATATATTAATGTTGTTCTTTTGTTCTAAAATACTTAGCTGACTACATGTCTGGCAAACTTTTGTTTTATAGTTTAAGCCCTTTTGGCTAAGAAATCTTTCTTTATATTCATTTAATTCTTTTTATTTTAGCAAAATGCTAAATGTAACATGTTCCAAATTGTTAAAAATCTCGTTTTTTCGTAATTTTGGATAATCTTAATATACCCTCATTCTAAATTATTAATTGTTCATAAACTGTATTTTTCTTATTTCTTTTATTGTAATGGACATGCAACCCGTGGTTTCGCTCCCTAAAGATGTGGACCACGTGGTTGTCTGTCCATTCCTCTTTTCTGAAACTCTGGAATGGTTTTTCAGGGGACCAATATTCGGGTTAGACTAATACTCGGGTTGGACCCATACTCGGGTTGGACCCATACTCGGGTTAGACCCATGCTCGGGTCAGACCCCTACTTGGGCTAGACCCATACTTGGGCTAGACCCATACTAGTAACCTGCTCACCCCCATGATCATGGAGCTATAAATCCAGCCTTGGGTTGCGGATGGCCACCGCCCCGGGCTGCTCTACCACCTGAACACCCTGCGAACACCGGCTGCTGTACACACCAGGGACGTCCGAGCACCAGCGACTACCTACGGACGACGCGAAGGGGCTGGAGCTCTTCACACCGGCTAGCTATCCTCCAGTCTCCAAGCTAAGTGCCATGTGGTCCTAGACGTCCCCCATACCCTACGAGTACACAGACGGCTGAAACCAGTGTAGCACAAACCCACTCGACCCTTTGATGAATATTTTTAATGATTAGTTTACATTGTTGAGTCTCTTCTCTCTTTTAAAGTAATTATTATATATTTTTATAACAATAAACTCATTACTGATTTTAAATATCTAATTTATCTCTCTCTCGTAGCGAGTAGACTAATCTTCTAATATGTCACAATATTTCTTTCTCTTTTTTTTATTTTTTATACGTGACAAGGTACTGCGTAGCCCTAGCTACGGTCTTTCGTAGCCCGAGCTACGGACTTTCGTAGCTCGAGCTACGGACTTTCGTAGCCCGAGCTACGGTCTTTCGTAGCCCGAACTACGTACTTTCTCAGCAC
Organism: Plebejus argus; assembly: GCA_905404155.3. Lineage (NCBI taxonomy): Eukaryota > Metazoa > Arthropoda > Insecta > Lepidoptera > Lycaenidae > Plebejus > Plebejus argus. The sequence continues at coordinate 110,962 of FR989942.1, forward strand.
TTGAACTACTAATTATTTCGTAGCTGTGCTACAATCGCACTAATATATTATTATTATAGTGGTACCATCGATGAAATTGATTCATAGACACATGACGGAAATAGTACTACCAGAGAAGTTCATGTTTTAACGTGGGTACTCATTTCTGACAGTTCTATATTATTGACATAGCTGACATTTTGTAATACTTCCACTTCTTTTCTCCAGCTTTTAGATTATTTAAATGACATTTGCATACCACTAATTTAGTTGAGTGATATGATCCTGTATTTCATTAAATTACTAGTTGACTTTATTAATGTGTGCGTGCGGACCGTGTACAATGTACATGCAGTCAGCTGGCCGACTCTGAAGGACACAGTTTTGTGTATGCTGGGACTCCGTCCGCCTTTCTTTATACGTCCATGTATGACACAAATACCGAACCGACGGGATGACCATCATTTATATATTATATGTATTTGACCATGAACGTAGAAAAAAGCCTCAGTTTGTATGGGAAAATAAAATTATCGTTAATAATTATTTAGCATGTTACTCACAATTTTCCATATTTCCTCATCTTACAAACCGTCCCTGGACTTCAAGGAATATTTTAAGGCTAAAATGAGCCCAATCCGTCCAGTTGTTTTCGAGTTATAGCACTTATAGCAGGACTAACACAATAATTGGAAATCCATTTTTGTTTACAGAGTGCAATTAAACCTTCCGGCCAATCTTCTATCTATCTTCTATCTGTATCCTGTATACATAGATAGAAGATAGATAGAAGATTAAGACCAAATTGTACATGTGAGCCAGAGTGAACTGGCAAATAAAAAGTTATTATTATTATTATTTATAGGTAGACGGCGGGCCTAAACCATTTGGATGGGTTAAGTCAATTTTATGTCGATCGTGATCTATTGGCTGGGTTTGACACATCACATAATCCGACCGAGTCACGTAGCTCCGCCGTCTGCTATACATCAACTCGTCTGATAGTACGATTTATCGCAATAAGAGAGAGCGAATAATATATTTAACAAAACTGCCTACAGGCTACAGCCACTTTATGCCAAATGCCAGTTACACGCTAATGGCGCTGGCACGCCGCTCGGCTTTGTTCGTCCAAGTCTAGACATTACAATAAATGACGCGACGATTTACTGCTGAAATGTGTGCTGCATGCTGCAAGTGGCAGCGAGCTGCGAGGTTACGAAGTATTATGAAACAAAATTTGTTCTCTCTGAAAGGATTTTATAAAAGGGATTAAAAGCTCCGAAGTAAAAAAACATGCGGGGTACAGAATACAAAAATACATAATTCGGCAACGGAAATTGTATTACATATGACTGAATACGCTGAATAATATCCATTGACGGAACATTGGAATATATTATGCCGACAAAAGTATCCTCTACCTGAACATTATTCGAGGTAGAAATATACGAAATTGAATAACATTCGAACGATTGATCTCATTTCTTAACACGTTCCCTGTCCCAGAACAAAAGTTTAAAAAATATTCGTACGTCCGTTTACAATTTTCCTATAAGTTAACAGTAATTATATAAAGATTTATATTTATACTAATACCAGTTAAAAAACTATAATTTTTTCAAGTCAAAATGAAAAATAAAAATTATGACTCCAAAGGAGTCATGGACGTGTGATTTTAAAATTGAGTGACTTCCGAAGAGTCATGGACGTGTGAACTAAAAACGCGGGTCAAAAAAGCTATCAATCTATCGGCACATGAGTTAATAATAAAAATCTGCTTGATATATGCTTGAAATACGAGACGAAAACCGACAGTCTAATGAACATCCACTTTTATTACGTGTGGATAAACACACCTTGGAGATCATCACCAAAGAGCCAAGTCGTAAGACAGAGGGACAATCTTCAAAATTTGCTGCTACAAAAGTGCCAAAATGTGATAACTTGATGCCCCAAGTGTAAAATAGTGCTCTGCGTTCCATGTTATTATAATACACTTCATTGGATTTTAGTTACATAAACCACAATTTCTACTAATAAAATGTACTTTATTTTACCACCTATAAATAATAAGAAATTTGCGACATTTTACGGCGGCTCTTTTGAATTTTGTCTAACCTTGTTATCTAACTATACGTCCAAGGTAATGTTTTCACTCTTATTCATACGTTCACTAAAATATAAAGCATTACATTTACCTTTGGAGTATGACTCCAATGGAGTCATAGACGTATGAGGTCGGCACAAACGTGACTCCTTTGGAGTCATTGGACAGGGAACGTGTTAAGGCAAATAGGAGTATAATTATATATAATAATATTGCCGAAGCTCGGAGTGAGCGCAAAAACGGTGGGAATATTAAAGTGTATACATCTACATAATGTTAATTGTCTTTGTGACCCTGTGGATAATATCTAAGGGAAGAGGGGGCACTCGTGAGTGCCCCCTCCCTCCCTGTTCATAGAGAACAGGCATTGTGGGTGCATTCCACTGAGCACCCACAACGATAACGCTCACGACCGTGGTTTTTCCCGTTCCACTTGCATGTGAGCGTCAATGATACAAACTCGAGTGGAATGGATCATGGAGCGTTTTTAACGTTCATGCAGTAAACTTAAATGGCGAGGTTCGAAAAATAAAGTAGGAGCTTTAAAAGAGGTTAGGTTACTGTTAAGGACGGGAGTCAATTTCGCACACATTTATTGCATAGAAAAATAGCTATGTCAACACTGTGCCTTTTCTTCATTAAGGGCATGGATCATAGCGCAGTCAACAGAGCACCTGAGGCATGCCCGCGACGCATGCCCTCTGACCGTATCCAAAACTTTCGCTTTGTTCTTTAATGACAATGTTGGCGTTTCGTTCGTTGACGCATTCAATTATTGAATGCGCTAATATGAAAGTTGAATGTCAAAAGATGATGAAAATTGAAGTTGAAAGTGCACAGTGTGGACATAGCTTAAAGAGCGCGATGCAACGCAGGTGTGGGCGGGCGCGCGGGGGAGTGCACGCTTCCCGCGTATTACAAATTTAAATAATTATTATTAATCTGGTGACCAAATTAATATTGAACAGTTACAATTCAGTAAGGTCCACTTGCGCAGATCCAGGTTAAAGTTAATACCGGGTTAAATAGTGTGTTATTTCCTACATTCTACATTATATATTTTACGAAAGAGATAACGTTTAATCTGGGGTTAACTTTAACCCAGATCTGTGCAAGTGGGCCTTAGTGTCAGTAAGCATTAACAATATAATTCCATACTAATTGCAAACTAGCTTGATTTAAATACAAAAAATTATACAATTCAAAATAAAAAAATATACAATTCAATACTTTCTTTTTCATTTTAGTTTAGTTTGTAAAGAATTTTACTAGTATTTTTAATATTTAATCAACATTATTATTAATATTTAATCATAATATTTTATGACAATTATTTAAATTTAACTTATTTTGCTATGTAAAGATGGTGGTTTTATTACAACATCCACTTCGACCCACCTTGATAAGTAGTTTTTAGCTTTTCATGAGCGAAAATAATGACGTCATAAGTTTTCACCGCGATCACAACGATAGGGGTCGACATGTGGGACGGCTGGTGTTGTATTTACAGCGTTTGAGCGCTTAATGGAACGCACCCTATGATGTCTGGTCATCTCGGATGTGTTTAGGCAAGAATAATAAGAAGTTTAATTTGCGTAAAGGTTATATGAAGCTTTAAAATTTTACACCAAAATTTCTTAGTTGAATTTTGAGGAAGCTTTGCAGTAATGTACATACAGGCTAGATTATTTATCCCTAAATTGGAAACGGGAACTAGCGCGCGCAGTAAACTGAAGTCCACGCGGAGTGCGGACGGAGTCACGGGTAATAGCTTGTACAATGTGATAAAAGAATGTGAAGAGGATGATCCCCTTTTATGTATGAATCATCATCTCATACAACACTCGAATGAGAATATTATGATGAATTTAGGTCATGGGGTCTCATAAAATAAAAGATTGTCATTTATTTTCGACATTTTTATGAACAATTGTTATTTTTAAAAATGTAACATGATCCCTTTTTATTTTAAAAGTCTTTTGGCAGACAAAAATGTAGGATAGAGGATTTTTGATTATGAGTTTATTATAGTGCAAGTGTACTGAAACGACAGAATTATCCCTAAAACAAGGGGACCAATTATACACAACCTAAAGTATATTTATTTAACTTATAGTTTTGCCATACCCTGTATTATTTGGTTGTATTATATAGGATTTCTTATATTAAGTCAGTGCAGGTACTTTACTAACCTTTTTTCATACGGGCCACAAATACTTTTAGTCTTGATGTAGCGGACAACAAACAAAAATTTTTAGGGTTAAAAAAGACTCTTTTCAAAATATGCAATTTAAGGTGCAAAAATATAGGTTTATGCTAAAATATATTTTGCATGCTTCAATTAAGCAGAATGTTTGCTACTGCACATATTATATTACTTTAAGATCTGTTTTATTAACAACATTCTATGCAAATAAAAAATATTATTATTATTATTATTATTATTATTAAAAATTTACGACTCACGACGACTGCACTATTTTGCCAGGAGGCGTAAATTTAAAATAATTTAACCTCTCGCGGGTGACTGGTAAAGCCCCGCGGCGGGCCGCAGGTTGAGTATAGATGTATTATGTGGTGAGGTTTGTGGCGAGCAATCAAACCATTTAACGGTTTGCCGTAAAAGTTTGCAACTGGGATCCCGCCGAACTATCGTTGTTCAATTACTTCTAACATTGGCTAGTTTTATAATTTTATTACAGTCTAACACCAGTCTTGATTTTATAAAAAGTTATATTTTATTATACAATAATAATAATAGCTCCCACACCGGTTTCGGTGACGGTGGCCGGTTTCATTGAAACCAGTCCAGCTACGCAGGAGTAATTTTATAGTGCCCAAGTGTGTGCGCAGTACACAAGAGCACTCTCTATTCCTTTACTCTCATAACCCAGTGGGACGGCAGACCGACACGACCGGCGAGAGATCAGGCGCAGGACCGACTTTTTACATGCCCATCCGACGCATGGATCATCTTACTTGTCAGACAATCAGGTGATCAGCCTGCATTGTCCTAACCAAACTTGGAAATAACATGTTTCCAACGCGGGAATCGAACCCACGACCTCCGAGTCAAGAGCCGCGCTCTGTACCACTAGACCACGGAGGCGTTAATATATTATACAATATACATGTGGTAAAAAGACGACCTATTTAACCACAAAATAAATGTCATTTCCATGTCTATTATTTATCTATCTGTCTGTCTGTTACCTCTTCACAATTCACGCCCAAAACGCTGAACTCGGAAAATCTCCTATATATAATGTATGGAGATTATCTGAGTCCCGAAAAAGGACTTAGGATATTTTTTATCCGGAAAAATGTACAGTTCCAACGTGATAAACTTATTTCGGCGCAAAGAAACTCGCTCGAGTGTGGCAGGCGTCATGCTATACTCGACGTTCAAAAAGAACACTAATTGATATCAATTTTTAATGAAATCATTTTGATTTGAGTCGAGGCTCAAAATATCCCCGAGGGATGCAACTTACAGAAACAACAGGCCTTGGGGTTGTAATATATATCTACTTGTATAAACAGGCATAATATTGTAAACTTTCCTGGAGATGGATGGATGATTTTACTCCTCCGTGCAAAAGTTACGGATATTATAAATTTCATGATAAATGTAAAGGTGTAGCATGAATGAAATGAATGAATTAAATATTATACCTATTACCTACTATATTGTGCATAACCACAGTTCAAAACAAAAAAACTTCAAAATTGTACGTAATTAATAATTAATATTCCGTATTTAAAAAACGACGGAACCGATTTTGATCAAACTTGCAGTATTCTCTAAGTTGAAAGATACCTAATACAACAAAAATATAAAATTAGTTTAATCGGACTTGTACTTCCGGAGGGATACGAATTACGAACACAAACAAAAACATACTGTATACATACAATTTCAAAATTTAGATCATTTGTTCAGACGCCGATATAGACTAACGTAATATACAACTACGGAACCCTAAAATCTGGGCAGTTCTGAAAATATTAAATACATACGTGTCCAATTGATAAAACCTCCTTTTTTGAAGTCGGTTAATAATATTAGTACACAAAGGTGGTCTTCTTACTAAACAACAATTTCTTCCAGACAACCTTCGAAAGAAACAACTTTGCTGGATTAATGAACATAACTTCTGCTTCTTTTAATCAAAATGTCTAGTAAACGCTTGTTAATCATTAATATCGAGTCAACATGTTGCCTATACCACCTGTTCGGAAGCAACACCGGCGAGAAAATCTACGTAGAAAATCGAGCGGGAACTTTTTTACTCACAACAAAGGAAATCGTAATAAATTAATACAACAATCTTTCAGCTGCTGTACTTTTTGGTTTATCATGAAATTGCTGTCCCTGAAAAATTACAGTTCTTCCGTGGGAGTCACGACTCACGACTGTGCGACAAATCGGTCACAGAATCAGAACCAAACACTGAAACTAGTGAGCAACTACCCCAGCGACGTGCACGAAATAACAAATTTTCAGTTAAATCCTTCGAGAGAAAGTCCCGCCTGCTGCCCTGCATTGCGCTGAAGCCCCACCACCCCCTTTACGTTCATAAACATTTCATTGAGAGCCGGCCGGGCTCAAGACCGTGCGTAATCGATCCTGCCAGCTGCCTTCATTCAGGGAAACCCTGCCAAACCGGGATCGGCCGCCCGAAACCCCGGATCTAATTTAAAAAAACGGGGGGGCTCAAAAAATATTTTAATTTGAGTGTGCTAACTGCTACGGCCTCACTCACTTCGAGAAGTAGTAGTACTCAAACTAGTACTCCAAAAAAAGAGAACGACAGTAATCGTAAAAGAGATATAATATGAAGATAGTAAAATTATGTTGAGATATTAAAAAGGCTAAGATATTAAAATATTGAAATTGTACTCACCCGGTTTCTCTGATGTCTCCGATGTTCGACTATATTTGTATAATTTAACCATATTATCTCGAGAGGAAATAAAACATCACAGCGATACTTGTGAATTATTGATACATAGTTAGCAACTCAGTTAAGTTTGAATAAAGCGTTAATCGAAGTAAGATTCACTCGTATCGTGCATCGGCGGCCCCGACGCGACCTCCCGCCAAAAGAGACGAGGCAAAACTGATTCAGCTGAAAATATCTCCCGAGTCCCGCGCCGTGTTGCCAATCTACTAAGTTACCTTCGCCAAAATGAAGGAAATTATTTTACTTCCTAATATAGAATATAGGAGTATTTAACATTATAACTTGACTACTAAATAGTGCATATAAACCGTTACATTGAATGGTGATGTAAAATATTTGCCACAACACGGATACAATAAAACTAAATGACACTTAGTATAATGAGTATTTATAGGGGTACTTTCCTTTTACAATATTTAATAAGTACTCGATAGCTTTACCAAATATTATGCGTATAAACTTAACCTGTGCTCTTTCAGTGATTAAAGTTCTGTTTTTGATTGTATAGTATAGGTAATATCTAACGTGATCAAGTGATACCACATTATGAAGTGAATTAGATTAAGTATAATAATATTATAAAAAAAGCTATTAAACTTTTAAGACATTAAAAAAACAACCAACCATTTCTCATAAACTCAAACAGCTCGAATGCAATGCAAAAAGTTTTTTTGACCAATAGTACTAGAATAGTACGTGCCAAAAAGATATCATAAGTTTACGGCTTACCCTTATTATTAGCCTCTTCTAGGAGTCTAAAATCTGAGCATTCATATTCCTAAAATTCGTGGTAATTTTCCAAGCTGGCAACACTTCATCTCTGTATGAAATTTAGTGGAAGCGCAAATATTTTTTGTGAAGTGCTAATTCGTGAGACATGTAAAGGGAAATTTATTTTACATTAAGGACGCTATTACAAATATCAGCGATTTTCCGGTACCCTATTAAAGAATTAGGAGTCAAGCTGCGAGGATATTTTGGTTTCAAATGAAAGATAATATATTCATCTCCACGACTGTACCATAAAAATTCTATAGCCGCATACAAAATTTTCACAGAAAATACGTTTTAACCATCACAATAATCGCAAAATATGAAAAAAATGGGGTCTGATTAGGTACCTTAATATCTAAATACACTGAACTGAGGAAAATAAATATACAAAAAAATTGTTGCTTATTTAGTCCTCTATAAAGTCCGCTAAAAATTTTATATAAAAATAAACAACTTTTTCAGTTATAAGAAAAATAAGAAAATTTTTCAAATTTTTTCATACATTTTCGCCATATCAATTATCAAGAGCGCGGCGAGCATCGTAACCGCCACTGTACAAGGCGCGCTAATATGAATCTTATTTTAATGTCATTAACGTCGATATTCGTACTGACAGACATCCGACCTGCTAATTAAAAAGTTGGAGCATTCTTAAACCCTGGAAATATCCTACTAATATTATAAAGGCGAAAGTTTGGATGTATAGATGTATGGATGTATGGATGTATGGATGTATGGATGTATGGATGTATGGATGTTTGTTACTCTTTCACGCAAAAACTACTGAACGGATTTTAATGAAACTTTACAACAATATAGCTTATGCATCAGAATAACACATAGGCTATAATTTTAACCAACTTTCAAAATGGAGGAGGTGTTATGTTCGTTTTTTTATGCTCAACGATTACTCCGCCGTTTGTGAACCGATTTTCAAAATTTTTCTTTTGGTGTATAGGGCATTATCCCAATTTAATATCATGTTCACAAAAATGGTGATCTGATGAAGAAATCCATGGGTAATCGAGGGAACTCCTCAAAATTTATATGGAAACATGTGGTGACTTTGGTTTCATGAGAAGTATTCCGAGTATATAATATCTATCTATGGACGCTTCACACCACGTCAATCTGGCCCCGTGGTAAGTACCTGAAGGACTTGTGTTACGGGTACCAGACAACGGAAATATATTTAATACTTTTATACTATACATATATTTAAGATTTTTATTATATGATAAATATATATAATACACATCCATGACCCAGGAACTTTGAAAACTTTTTGTTCCGTTGGCGGGATTCGAACCCGCGACCCCCGGCTTAAGCTACCAACGTGCTATCCACTGAGCCACAGAGGTCGTCAAATATGCTAACAACAAGTAAGATTTTGGACCCAGCAACACCCACCCATGGTTCGGGAGCTGCTGAGAGAACTCCTGACTCTTCATAGATATACGTTTGAGAGTTTCGGTGTTGATTTAAGATCGGAAAGCAGATTCTACTATGCAAATTACATTCGTCATCATCATCATCATCATCACTACCAAGTACAATTTTTTTTAAGAAAAAAGGAGGCAAACGAGCAAACGGGTCACCTGATGAAAAGCAACTTCCGTCGCCCATGGACACTCGCAGCATCAGAAGAGCTGCAGGTGCGTTGCCGGCCTTTTACGAGGGAATAGCGTAATAGGGTAGGGGAGGATAGGGAAGGGAATAGGGGAGGGTAGGGAAGGAAATAAAGGAGGGTAGGGAAGGGAAAAGGGTAGGAGATTGGGCCTCCGGCAAAGAAAATATACACTACGCGAACCTCCGGTCAACTCACCACTCGGCGAAACACAGCGCAAGCGCTGTTTCACGCCGGTTTTCTGTGAGCCCGTGGTATTTCTCCGGTCGAGCCGGCCCATTCGTGCCGAAGCATGGCTCTCCCACGGTATCGTCCCATGATACGTTTCATAGTCTTTTAGATCGAGACTCGAGTTTGTCAATCGATTTAAAAAAAATTATATCTACTAATATTATTTAAAACCTGAAGAGTTTGTTTGCTCGAACACGCTTATCTCAGGAAGTACTTTCTGGTCCGATTTAAAAAAAAATTCAGTGTTAAATAGCTTATTTATCGAGGAAGGCTATTTATTATTACTTACCCTAAGACTAAAATATATAATATGACCGAAGAATCAGAATAAAATGTGGAAAAACCCGGGAAAATTATTAGAAACTAGAAAGGGTTTATCTCACGAAGTACTAGAGCATTTTTTATATTATTTGTCACAACTCACAGATATAGAATAGACCACGTGAAGGGACAGAACTTTTTGCGGGAAAATGTACGGTTTTCGTAAAATTCCTAATTTACGCGGGCGAAGCCGCACGGGAAATCTAGTAAAAATAATATACACGTTACATACGATGCTGTCCGTATTTATCTGCGTTGTTAATGTCCTTGATCAATTTATTCTGAATTATTCTGATGAGATTTATTCAATTTTATAAAAGAATTCATAATATGAGCGTATATTAATATAATACTTTATTAGGGCATTACAATATTACGAGTCTCCTGTGTAGAGTTCACTGTGAAAGTAGCAGCACTAAAAGAGCAACATTTTTAAAACTTTTGTATGGATGACGCTGCCTTGCTTGCATCACAATAAAAAAATTGCTCTTTCAGCGCTGCACTTTCACAGTGAACTCTATACAGGAGCTCATACACGCCATATATTATACACTCTAAAGTTAAACTTATTACGGAATATGGATTTTAGAGCAACATTTTTAAAAACACATCACATAATTTGTGGACGCCCCCATGGCTACTAATTTTTGTCTAATGATTATGAAGAGGAAAAGTTTGTTTGAAGTACATAGCCAGTGACGGATTAACCCTTATCAAATTAAGCAATTGCCTAGGGCATCACGTCTGAGGGGGCACCAGAAGAAGGACAAAAAACATAATATGTCCTTAGGGCATCACGTCTCACTCTGACGTCACCAAAAACCACACCAAAAAAGTTTCTAGGATAAAAGTAATGTTAGTTGAGGTGGTAAAACTTAAAAGTTTAAAGACCGACAGTTCTAGTTGACATACGGATAGGGGGGGGGGGGCACACAGGCAAGGATTGCTTAGGGCATCAAGTAGTTTTAACCCGTCACTGTACATAGCTACTTTTTATCGCGAGAAAATGTACGATTACCGCCGGATACTGTTTGTACGCGGCTGGAGCAGTGCGTAGTAAGTTTTCAAACTACTAAAATGGACAAGTTGTTGTTCGGAACAACCCATGATCTGCTTCTGCGCCCACTTAAATTCACTTAATAAGTAGGTACATTATAATAATTTATAAATTATCACTAGACTTAATTTTTTACTTATAGTGTATGTATATTAGTGTTTATTTATAAAATAGTTTAGTTTTGTATTTTTATAGTAAACCTTTTAGAATTGTATAAGTTAGGTAAGTTATTTAGTTTTTAAGTATGTATTTTAAGTCTGTATGGGGGACGAGCACAATTAAACGACTCCGTTAATGTAACAATTGTTTATTTGGTCCCCACATGTTATTGCACTCTGGTTAGTAAGTTTTAACAAGTTTTATTAGTTTTTATACACAGCAAAAGGTTAATTATATCACAAAAGCATGGCGTCGGTAATAATAATTTTTGCGGAAGTGAGTTATAATGTTGCCAACATTTGGCATTACAATTTCCTTTTTTACTGACACAGTATTGCCATGCGGCAGACCATAAATTTAAATATAAAATGATAATTATTTATGGTTCGCCACACCACCCCCCCACGGAGAAGGACAACCCGACGAAATTTCAATGTTACTTTAAATATTTAAGCATAATAATCGTCGAACTTTTTAAAATGTACACGTCTGCCAGACCTTGTGGTGTACGGTTGTTTAGGCTGATCTGTGGTTAGAGATGGTGCTAATTGAGTTGTGGAAAATGGTAACAGAGTTGTAGTTGTAGGAACAGTAACTGCTGTGGAAGAGTCGGGTGGTTGCTGAGATGGAGAAGTCTGTGGTGAAGAATCTAAAGGTGGAGAATTGTCGACATAGGCTGGTTTGAGTCTGTCGACGCTGACAACAACGGTCTTGCCCTTAACATCAATGGTGATAGTTTTGCCGTCAGTGGCCCGTTCAATAACTTGATAAGGACCATTGTAAGGGGGCTGTAAGGGGCGACGGACAGTATCATCTCGCAAAAATACGTGCGAGGAAGTAGCCAGGTCTTTAAAAATAAATGTAGATGTAACCGATGAGGCGATGCTGGCTGGCGCGGTGCGGAGGGGCGGGGAGTGATGATGATGAAGGAGGCGTGTTCTGTCGAGGGTCACCAATGTGGGAATAAGCGTGGAGGCCCAAAGGAAGATCTTCCGACCGAGCGAGGTGGTATGCTCGGTCAGGCCGGAGCCCACGTGATACATCTCAGCTGTCGTATATATACTGACGCGCTCAGAAAACTTCGATAGCGCGATGCAGGAATGTTAGGCGAATGTGGGTACCGCCACATCTGTATACCCATTTCTATGTATAATCACGGAATATATTATCATTTCTAACCTATCTGACCTAGAGATAAAAATTTAATAAGTATATAATTATCACAAAAAAACTTGATTTAAAACGTCGGAAAACACACATCCATTAAATATTAATTATTGTAATATTTGTCACGAATTATAGTCGAAGGTCGATCGCGGTCTTTAGCCATCTATTTCCCATAGACAACTGGAAACACAATCTTATTTTAAAAATTATTTTTAAACAACCAGACAGTGTCAAATCAAAGACAGTGTCGCGAGAGACAGCGGCGCGGGCGCACGTTTGAAAATGGAATACTTGAAACTTTTTTTATTTCTGGCCTTCGCGGCTATGGTCTCTGGGACGGGGCCTGATCCCGTGGTGAGGGTGGCTCACGGCCAGCTCCAGGGGATATGGCGCGAGTCCACCCGGCACGGCAGAAAGTTCGCCAGCTTCCTAGGAGTACCCTACGCGCGCCCCCCAATCGGCAAATACAGGTTCAGGGTAAGTTTTTGTGAAGTTATGATTTGCTTTTACCAATAAATAATAATAATGATTATTATTAAAGGTAAATGCAAACTAAATAAATAACGACATTAAAATAATATACCTAATGCATGTGTAAAACGTGTTACAGTCGCAAATCTGTATTTTATGTTTTTTGGAAGGTTTTTAGTTTTGTAATCTGTCGTTTCATCTGGTAGAGAAGCAATTAACGATATTTAAAATACCTCATAAGTTTTCCAAGAATCTAAATTAGACTTATTTGTAACGTATGTCGTGTCGATAATTATTATTTATTATGCTAATTATTTATTACTGAATGTAATAAGAACAACATATTATTATTGTAACCGATAACATAGTAACAACTGCAATGCTAGATATATCCATACTAAAAAGAAAGGACATAGGATAATTGTTATCCTTCGATAGTCCTTCGATAGTAGATTATGCGATCGAAGTTTTTATCCCAGAAAATGTACGGTTCCCGCGCGATAAACGAATTTTGGCGCAACGGAGTTGCGGGCGTCACCTAGTAAGTACCTAATATTAATATTTCCGTTGGATGGTACTTCTTTGCAATACATAAATATAAGGAAATAGGTAGGGTGATTGATGACTAGTGATTGAACAGTACTAGTTATTGGACAGAGCACAAAAACACTATAATATCTATTGAGGTTGCTTTAAAAACTACCTGTTTTTCTTTAAAATTAGGCGTTCTTTTACTTTAAGAACAGACAGTTTTTAAAGCAACATTAATAATTAATATTGTGTTTTTGTGCTTTGTCCAATGACTGGTACTGTCCAATCAACTAGTCATTTACCCTACCTAGGCAGTAGGTACGACAGGCACCTTAGACAACCCGCATTCGATCAACGCGTAATCCTTTACTTACAAAAATTGCTAGATACCTACTTATTTAAAATTTCACGGTCGTGTTTTGTGACTAAAATGTTAATGTTATGACATCAACCAATCAACAGTAAGCTCCGGTCAAAAACCTTAGAAACTGGACATAAAACGATTATTGAATTCGTTTCGAGATAGTTGAAAGTCAACTCTCTAGACTCGACCCTACTTTTCCCGATGTAACGAGTTACACGAGCCGGGCTCACGAGTCACGAGTCCATTATTATTTATTTATTACCAGCATCCAGCTTTTTATAGAGTCCAAAGATTTATTCAACAAGTACGTAAACACTGCACTGGCTAGATCAGCTATTCTCAAAGTGTGCTCTGCGCAGAGAGTCTCCGCCGAGGACAGCGTTGCCAGACGTCCCGATTTTGGCGGGATGTCCCGATTTTTTTATCAAAATTAAATGTCCCGTGCGGGACAGGCTCTGTCCCGCTTTTCGGGGAATGCCCGAACGTACGTGCAGCGTGCTGAAAAAGAAAGGTGCGTAATGAAGATAAGAGTGTGGGAGGTAGAGGGGTGTATTTGTTTTTTTGGTTGCTTTTGCTATGTATTGTCATGTAAACGTTATTTTAACGCAAATAAAAAGATAAAAATTCAAAAAACTTTTGTTTTTAAATCTTTTTTTACTTTGTCCTGTTTTTGACTGAAGAATCCAACTTTTTCACTCAAAAAGTTCCAAAGGCCCTGTAGGGGCTCCGCGAGCGATGGGTACGTAATAATGAAGACGTGAGTGGTTGAACACGATAACCAGTAAAACAATTATTGCCGTTGTTTTGTATATAAATGGAGGCTTTAGGGCCCATAAAATGATTTGAAATAAAAAAACTGTGCATTTTATGTGCAACCAGATATGTTACCCAGGTGATGAAGTAGATAAGTTACAAGGTTTGTTCAAATGGGTTGTTTTCTTTTTTTAATCTCCACCAGACGGCGCGACGATAGACACTTCTAGATTTTCTATTGGTTCCCCACCGATCTGAAATTATCTGCAGGTTGGCACCACTGACTACATATGGGTTGTGTTTCCAAAAAATATCAGTGTACTGCCAAGTGTGACATAAATCAAAGTATCTTTCATTAGCATAATATTAACATAAAACTGTATGTATTTATACATTTCCATATATTACTATGTTTTTTTGCTTCGTCTCTCTAGTTTAAATTTCACGAAGAGCATACGCCTAAGCGATCATTGGCCTAAGCGATTAGGCCAGTATACTGGTAACGGCTTAGGAACACGCTAACATTATTGAATACTTTTTCTTTCTCTTCGTTTTTGGCAACTTGACACAAAGTATGTGTATGTTGTGCCACAGACAAGGTAAAAAGGTAAGGAATATGGCGGGAAAACCGTATTCCTCCTATAATAATTTTCAGCATCGTTTTCATGTAATATCGTCAGGTCATTTAGTCTAGTCAAAGTCTAAGTACAAGTCAATACAGTCAAGGAGTCAAGTCGGTCGTTTCAGTAAAGTGGTAGACGCTTTACTGAAACTTTCAATGGAGTTTTGGAGGGAACACAAAATCGCACGTTTCTGGATAATGCATCACTTTCCTACACTTGTGCACGATAACGAATATCTAATGTTAATATTCTACCAATATTACACATTAAAAACCCAACTTAACACAATTTTAGGAAAATAATACAAAATCACAACATCACTCTTTCACATTCCCGGCAAAACTCCTTATTGAATACTTGTCAAACTGAAAACTGACAACTGAAAGAGTTTTGTGGCTGTATGGGCAACGCTCCCTTTGCCTGTCCCGACCGGGACGAATTATATATAAAAAAAAATGAAAGAGTTTTGGCGGGCATGTCATTTTCAAACTTCTTCTACTTTTTATTGTTGGTGTGGTTTTTATTATTTTTTCCCAAATTGTGTTATTAGGGTTTTTGATGTTCATTATTGGTAAAATATCAGCCATTAAATATCCGTTATCTTGCAGAAGTGCAGGCAAGTTGTTGTCAAAACCTAAATGTTTAATTCCTGTGACATTTGGTGTGAATATCGGTAAATAGGGCTATTTCTTCCGTGAGCTATAACTAAAACATCGTTATAATAACTGTATTATCCTATTCATTGGAATATTATTGCGTCTTTATCAAATTGAAATGTATCAAGTTTTACATTCTTTTGCCCAGTTTTGTAGCAATTATTGATGGTATTCCCTGGTATTACCGATAGTTGTCTACCCATACGCCATCTAGTTACTAAAATGGAAACTGTTTGACAATCAAATTAAAAAAATAAGAAAACGCCTCATTACAAGGAAAAAAAAATGAGTAAATGTGTGTATTTTCCAAAATGTTAGTTATCGTGTTCATTCAATCACGTCTTCAATAATTGTTGACACTAGCACGGAAACCATTCATTAAAGACAAAAATCCTTTTTGGGGGGTCCGTCGAGTATCATCAAATATGAATACTTCTTAAGAAAGGGGCCACGAAAATAGTTTGAGAACCGCTAGATAAACTTTATATTATCATATGAATTTATGTTTCCAGTCTCCTACTATGAATCTTCCTTTTTCATTCTGTAAGTAATACTGAATAAGATACTTGAACTTCATTAAAAAAACTGCCGCTGTATTAAACTCATTCCGCCCCTATGACAATGACAATCACACACACACACAAATCCTTGTAGGTATACGTACAAGAACAGTATCAAGTAAATAAGGAATCAATCAATTATTCTAAATAAGATGACCTTTACAATAATAATAATATAATAGCTCCCACACCGGTTTCGGTGACGGTGGCCGGTTTCATTGAAACCAGGCCAGCTACGCAGGAGTAATTTTATAGTGCCTAAGTGTGTGCGCAGTACACAAGAGCACTCTCTATTCCTTTACTCTCATAACCCAGTGGGACGGACGACCGACACGACTGGCGAGAGATCAGGGGCAGGACCGACTTTTTACATGCCCATCCGACGCATGGATCATCTTACTTGTCAGACAATCAGGTGATCAACCTGCATTGTCCTAACCAAACTTGGAAATAGCATGTTTCCAACGCGGGAATCGAACCCACGACCTCCGAGTCAAGAGCCGCGCTCTGAACCACTAGACCACGGAGGCGTTATGACCTAGAGTCTAGACTGTAAAGACTCACATGTTGTTTATTTTCGCTCCGCTTCAATGTCAATAAAATACTTGAAATCTCCCACGGGAATCTATCTAATTATAATAAGAAATATGACAACATTAAATCTTACTTATTTTATGCATCAATTGTTTACATAATTACCGCAAATTTTTTCGTGAGATCTGTTTTGACGTCCTTTTGTGTATTGTATGTAAAACACTTGACATCGCTAACACCACGAGTAGGTACGGCAATGCGTCTATTTTCAGCTTCACTCCTAATTAAAGATGTCTGCATGTTCCCTCTGGTATCTGGGTGCACGGCAGTGCACCCGCCGAGATGAGCCAAGCGAAGCGCAAGGGATTACCTACCTCTTCTCGAAGTGTTACGTCGTGTTTTTGAACCCTCATAGTTGGTTTCCGATGTACCAGATAGTTCATATTCTCAGGATATTATGTCAATTATAGTAGACTAAATAAATATACAAAGTCTCAATTGAATAGCTCTTATACTTTAGACTAAATTATTGATATCTAAAATACACCGATTTCATCACTGACACACTCATAAATACTCTGACACACTGCAGATGATCATCAAAATGTTTGGTTACTTCCTAAAGTGCTATAAAGCTGAAAGGTATGTAATCTCAGTTTAGTATACAACCAACAAAAAAATTCATAAACTTGTAACTTTTTCACCCCATCCCCTAAAATGGGGGGGGGTTGGAGTTTTTAAACTTTCACCAATTTTATGAATTGGGATATAGGAATTTACACGGGACTGCAGACAGTAAATAAAAAACCTTTAAATAAGTACTTACAAGAACCAACTTACAAAAAGAACTAAAATCCAACCAAAATCATTTCTTGTAAAATGTTGCCGAGATGACCACATAAAGGTTTACCCAGTGAAAAAGATATAAAATCTCATGTAGAGCCAAGCTTCTGAATCTACATGGCCTAACTCTACTGATCCCAACTTAAACAAATTCTACATATCGGTAAATATGTAGATATGGCTCGGCTGTTTCGTTACTTACTAACTTCAGATCAGAAACTAAATATTCGCATCACCTCCGTGACGGTAGCGAAACGGCGAAGCCATACATAATATTTCCTGGCATGTAGAATTTGTTTAAGTTAGGGTCAGTAGAGTTAGGCCGTGTAGATTCAGAAGCTTGGCTTTACATGGGATCTCATATCTTTTTCACTGGGTAAACCTTAATATGTGGTCATCTCGGCAACATTTTACAAAAAATGTTTTTGGTGGGATCTTCTTTTCAGCTTTTGTCTGACTGACAATTATTGTCTGACTGACAAATTATTGTCTGTCTTTTACCTGCTCGTGCTTACATCGCTAAACAGATTTAGATGAAAGTATGAAGATACTTACCTCGAGTCTCGGGAAAGAACATACCATAGTGTTCATGTGGGAATTGGGATTAATGTACGGTCCCCGCGCGATAATAAAATCATACGCAACTAAGTAACAGGAAACACCTCAAACACCTATAATACTACTTTTTTATAGTCACTACATAATATTATGACACATAGGAGATTTAGACGCGTTTTGTATTTCTTAAAGCAGTGTTTTCATACATTTTATACATTTGCCTGGTCGCGGTTTTGATGACCGCTATCTGTCCATAGACCATAACGGAACCAGCTCGGGCTTAAAAATAAAGAACACTGCGTTACATCACAGATACCGGGCCATAGCAGAAAAACTATCATGGAGTAATGCACCCGTGCGCAGCCGAGGCGGGACGCTAGTAAATATGTATTATAATTTACCTTTCCGACATCCAGTTAGTTGTTAAAACTGAATTCTGTTCGTAACTAGCGGCGAACGCTGTAATTGACAAAGGGAGGCAACATGGCGTGAACGCGACATGGCGGAAATTCAAAATGGCGGAAAGAGCGGGAAATTCATGACAGCAGCGTCAGCTGGACCGCAGCCTGCACCAATTAGTTCTGTTTAATATCACCGAATACTTTCATCATCAGTACAGAGTAATCTAAACGTGCAACATGTGCGCAAATGACTTAGAAAATAATTTTGTAATATTATGTATTGTAAGTAGAATGACGCCGTCGCATCGTCAGACAAAAGCTATATTATGACAGGTACCTGCATTTGTCAAACGACAGCTAATAGAATAATCGTGTTCAGGAGCCGCAAAGCCTGAAGCCATGGCTGGGCGTGTGGGACGCCAGCAAGACTCTGTCCGTGTGTCTCCAGTATGAACCTTTTGAGAAGAAGATCGTCGGTACGTATTCGTCATTATGGCCACAAAAATCATCATCATGGCCACAACAACATAACCATTGCCTAATGTAATACCTTAATGTCATGATTCTGTGTCAATATTTCTAGGGGTGAGGTGTTCTATTCCGTAGGAAAAAGTCAAAGCGCCAACCACTTGTTGCCTCACAAGGATGAAGGAGTCATACTAAAAGTGACAGGAAACAGAAAATCAATTAAAGAGTGTTAGGGAATCGCTATTATATGGGAATAATGTTATGAAGATTCAAAGATCTTAAAATAAGTCTGCCTTAGTCTTCGTGCAACCCGCAGACCGCAACTACTGGGTTGGCACATTTATAACTTTTCACTGACAGGGTATTTTTGATTGCGGTCTGGTTATGATGATTCAGTATTTAGTAGACAATTTTACTACATTATTATTAGGTCTCGTTAGTGGTGGTTTGTACTTTGGACCAGACTCCATACATTTAAAAACATACTCCTTTGAAAGGTAAAAAATACGTATGGCACTCGGGAACTGCCGCAGTAAAGCAATTGCTTAGCATTTTTATCAACTTATAATGCAACTATAATTCGCAAACATTAGTCGGAGTCTGGCAACGTCGCGTCGCACCGATCGGCACAGCGGTGCGGCAAGCACCACACCCCGAGCCACACCCCGAGCCACACCCAGCCGAAGTCTGCCGAACTGAAACGACGTTAGACGAATATGTTAGGTGTTGTTTGTTACGATAAAATCTATGCAATAGCTTAAAAACTATTCGATTGTTCTTCTGTTCCAGGTGACGAGAACTGTCTGTTCCTGAACATCCACACCCCGCGGCTGGACTCGAGTGCGCTGCTGCCGGTGGTCGTGTGGGTGCACGGCGGCGCCTTCATGTACGGCGCGGGCTCGCTCTACGACGCCCAGCACCTGATGGACAGGGACGTCGTGGTGGTGACGATGAACTACCGGCTGGGACCGCTAGGTGAGATGGGGTTTGAGTGCACGAGTTTATATATAGTACTTAATTTGAATTTGACAAAATATTATAATATGCATAACATAATATGTGTAGCCGCATAGTATCGGGCGCGGTCTTAGTACAGTCGCTTATGGTCTATGGAACGTGATGGACAAAATCACAAAACGAGCGTTGAGTGTTGACAAATCTGTAGAAACTATAATGCCCGTAATCTACGTCGACTGTGACATGATGGTGGTGGCAATCTACATGTACTTATATGTAGTATGTATGTGTGTGTAGAATAGAATTGAAAATGTTGATTTGCGCAAGAAAACATACATTACATAGCTTAGTTACAATAAATAATACAGTTAAAGTGTTTTCGAGCACAAGCCGACGCAGCTCAGCATAATATGCTGACTGCAAGCAATCAGCGCTGATCTTCCGCTAGGCCGACAGGTGACGTCACGGACATCAATCAGGGTTCACAGATCAATGTGTGTATCTGGTGGTGATCAAATGGTTATCTAATATCTATCATGATTGGTGACCCAAGGTGAAGTTTTTATAAATAAAGTTAAAGCACAGTCCCAACTCCCAACCAAATACCTATAATATTAAACAACGTCACCTCCGTTTCCATACGTACACATTACCTACATAGTACAATTAATATCTACCTAATATGCCTTGATGCCTTACCTAATATGCCCGTATTGAAAGAGATACAATATCTATACATATAATAAAATCGTAGGAAAGTCAATTCTGTACATTGAATATTTTTGAAAAATAATACTTGGGACGTGATCTACAATCGATATGTAAGCCAAAAGTATAGTTTTTAGAATTTTTGTCTGTTTGTCTGTTTGTCTGTTTATCTGTTTGTCTGTTTGTCTGTATGTATGTCCGGGATAAACTCAGAAAGTACTGAATGGATTTACTTCAAATTTTGCACGAATATTATATAGAGGTCGGGTCAACACATAGGCTATATATTATGACGATATCGCCTAGGGCGGGGGGAGGGGCTCAAGTTTCAATATTTTTAGTTTTTTGCTCATATCGCTAAAACGGTGCGTTGTAGAGAAAAAATATCCGGTACGTAACGAAAGCCCATAAAATTTCCTACAAATTTCTCCTTCACACTTTGTATCTATCTTCACTCCTTGCCATGCTATGAGCTTTTGTCTATCTTTTCTATACAAATTTCGAGTGTCATTTTGCTTCAAACAAAGCGGTGTTGCGGCGTTATACATCTTTTTTAAGAACAAAGTTAAAAACTAAACTACACATACGGTTTTCCAGTGTCGTTTGTTTTGGGGGGGCTGCGCCCCCCCAAACCCCCCCCCCCTAATTCCTCATGAAACTTTTGTTCATAATTAAAAGGTATCGTGGAGTTTGTATTGCGTCTTAATTATCCTTTGTAGGAACAAACTAAGTCATCTATACATATTATCTATACATCTATACATATAATAAAATCGTAGGAAAGTCAATTCTGTACATTGAATATTTTTGAAAAATAATACTTGGGACGTGATCTACTATACTAACGCGGACGAAGTCGCGGGCAACAGCTAGTTTACAACAAAATATTAATCATATTGTGATTTTACCCTACTACTGATGAAAGTGATCACTGATACCAATTAATCAATGAACAATGAGTATACTGAACAATAGTGTATTGGGACTTGGGAGTTAATTTTTTCTCGCTGTTTCTATATACGAAGTAGGTATCTTATTAATAATAGTATCGACTGCTAATACTAATACTTAGGGTGGATTGCACCAGAAGCGTAGTTATAAAGTTAAAGTTATGGTTATCGTCAAATATGGCGTCCATAATGGACTTTTTCGAGGGATTTGACAGTTCATTTGACTTTTTGTTATGGTTAAAGTTAAAGTTAAGGTAGGTTGGTGCAACTCATTCTTAAGATGACATGTCCTAAAGTATTTTCGATTGATGCAAGTTCATCAATCAAATCAGCCTACATTTGTCTACTGCTGGACATAAATATTTGTAAACTACATCAAAATCCGTTGCACAGTTTTCAAGATCTAAGGGCATTCTTCATCTTATACCTATCGAGTAGAGTAGCGAGGCAGCAGCGAGGCAGCAGCGAGACAGCGGGGAGACAGCGGGGAGACAGCTGGACCAATCATTGCTTGGCTGAGAGCACTGTCTCACCACTTTTACTCGGTAGTTGGTAGGTGTATCAGGCCCAGGCTAAGCATAATAATAAACAGGTACTGACAGCAGTTATGCGACTTTTTTCGTTGTTGTTTTCTATGTAGTGACTGAAACTTCATTCGCCTAATAACAATTATATCTCCCAGGTTTCCTGAGCACGGGCGACGGGGTAGTCCCCGGTAACGCGGGGCTGAAGGACCAGGCCTTCGCCCTCAAGTGGATCCAGGAGAACATCAAGATGTTCGGTGGCGACCCCGACAGTGTCACCCTCACGGGCTGCTCGGCCGGCGGCGCCAGTGTGCACTACCACTACCTCTCGCCGCTTTCCAAAGGTAAAACGTAGCATAACATCACTAAACATAGCATAACATCACCAAAGATAGCATAACATCATTAAACATAGCAAACATCACCAAACATACCATAACATCACCACACATAGCATAACATCACTAACTGGTGTGAGCTGGCTTTATTAGGTACAGCCGTAATCGGTTAAAAATATTGCAAAGAGAAGTAACCGAGTAAGCACCTGGAATTATTCCTCTATTTCTTACCTAATAATAATTCCTTTTTCCTTATTCCTCTATTTTGAAATAAAAAAAGGCCTTTTTTTTCGCTACCTACAATAATTTACTAATTCGCAATGTCAAATGTCCATACACGAGTTAAGTTGCGTAGTCGCGAACACGCTGTTGAATATTAAAACATTTTCCCAAATAATAGATATAATAATATTAATCCTTTTGCATGAATGTACATAAAATAATGGTCTTAAAATTAATAATATTATTAGTTCCATACAATATTCTGCCAGTAATGTGGCGTGCAAAATAGGTTAACAAAGTTAACACTTTTAGAACGTCTACATGATGCCTACCGGCTACCACCGGTTCGGGAACTAACCCGGCGAGAACAAACGGCGTAAGAAACTCTCAGCACGGGGCCACCTGTTACCAAAAAATCGGCCAAGTGCGGGTCGGACTCGCGCACGAACGGTCCCGTACCGGTATAGAGCGAAATTAGGCAAAAAATTGTGTTTTTTGTATGGGAGCCCCCCTTAAATAATTATTTTATTTTAATTTTATTATAGAATAAGTATTAAAGTACACAATACACATTAATTGAGGATTTTGTGAAAATTTCACGTGTCTACATGTTTCCATTATAGATTACGAGCCAAAAAGGCCAACAAAATCACGTTTGTTGTATGGGAAGGCAAAAAAGGTAAACTGCTATAGCTAGAGTTCTGAAATTTGGCCCCCCTTCAATATTTAATTTATTTTGTTTTTAGTATTTGTTGTTATAGCGGCAACGGATATACACAATCTGTGAAAATTTCAGAAGTCTAGCTATAGCAGTTTACCTTTTTTGCCTAGGCCCTAGAGTGCTTAACAAGAAGTTTTCCTCAAGTAACAAGTAAGCGGTTTATTTTTCTTATTTATCACCTGAGCCGCCAGTTTATAAACAAGTCCGATGTCTATATTTGTCCAGTTTATCACATGGAGGTTAATTGCGGTTATCTTTAGTTTACAGCCTGAGCATTGTCCGGAGATAGGCTACCCTAATATTTGCTTGGTCATAACAGGGCTGATGTAAATTAGCTGGTCTAGACTCTAGACTTCTGAAAGTCCTGAATCTACGAGCTTACTTTGAGATTGTATTGTTAGTCGCCGGGCTAACAAAGTTAGCAAAGTTGACAAAGTTGTACTTGCATGTTGAGAGTTATCTACTATTTCTACTAATTATAGCGAGCTAAATATAGCTACTGTCGCCGCCAATCCTTTTTTTGTAACTTTTGTTAATTAATTAATTATTTTGTTACTTTGAATAAAGAGTTTTTTAGGGTTCCGTACTCAAAGGGTAAAAACGGGACCCTATTACTAAGACTTCGTTGTCTGTCCGTCTGTCCGTCTGTCTGCCTGTCTGTCTCCAGGCTGTAACTCAAGAACGGTAATAGCTAGAGATTTGATATTTTCACAGGTTATGTATATCTGTTGCCGCTATAACAACGAATACTAAAAATTAAATAAAATGTATATTTAAGGGCCCATACAACAAACGTGATTTTTTTGGCCTTTTTTGCTCAATGCTCTATATCAAAAATGGCAACAGGAAGGTACTTGAATTTTTTTGCAAAATCCTTAGTTAATGTGTACTTTAATATTTAATAATAATATTAAAATAAAATAAAAAATAAGGGGGGCTCCCATACAAAAATCACAATTTATGGCCTAATTTTGCTCTATAATGGTACGAAACCCTTCGTGCGCGATTCCGACTCGCACTTGGCCGATTATTATTTTATTTATTTACTATCCCACATTTTGTCAATTATTGTTTAATATGCTGACGGCGTAATAAGGCGCCAATTTTCTTTCTGTCTTCAACGATCACTCCTGCACTCATTTACCACCGAGAAACATTCACCAGACACCTTCAACCGTGGAATCGCGTTCAGCGGGTCCGCGTTCGCGTCGTGGACTCACGCCGTCAAGCCGCTGCAGAAGGCCAAGGCGCTGGCCGCCATCGTGGGCTGCCCCACCACCAGCACCAAGGAGATGGCCGACTGCCTCCGCTACAGGCCGGCGGAGCAGGTCGTCAACGCGCAGATTGAGATGTTCGTGAGTATCGGACTGAGTACGGATGGTTCGGAGTGCCAAGTATGATAAATCTCTAGTCGACAGGAGCTAATACTATACTTACTTAAATTATAATGCTTATAACGGGCCGTGCTTCATCTCGTGACTCGTCATAACGTCGACTGCAAGATCGATGCCCTGCTATTGATCGTTGAGATTCTCAACTCACGATATTTAAATATTTATCCATTACAAATAGACGATAATTTTCCTCATTCCTTCATAGCTGCTAAACGTATTATTACTATCTAGACTTTCCGCGCGGCGTCGCTCGCGAAAATAAAGAATGCCGCAGAAACTGTACATTTTCTCGCAAAAAAGGGGGCTCAGTCCTTCCCTGCGGTGCTCTCTATATCTGGGCCGAATTACATAAATGCGGTCATGCAGTTTGTGAGATTAACGCGCTCAAACAACGTCTTCGGCTCAATAAAATTAGTATTTTTCGGTTAGTCCTGCTGAAATTATTTTATCTACACTGTGTATTTAAACTGCCGTTTTCCCAGGACTGGCGTGTCCACATGTTCACGGTGTTCACGCCGACCGCGGAGGTCAACTCCAAGGGCGCGTTCCTGACACAGTACCCGTACCACGCGGCCATCGCCGGCGCCATGCACCACCTGCCGCTCATCACCTCCGTCACGTCCGAGGAGGGACTCTATCCCGCCGCCAGTGAGTTTGGAGCCGTACCGTGAAACCGTTTTGAGACTCAAACGATCGAATCAGAATACCGCGTCCTACTCTAACAACGTCATTTCAGGTTTGTTAGAGTGACGCGGCATTCTCATTCGATTGTTTGAGTCGAGTGTCAAAACGGTTTCGTAGTAGGCCTACTGATTATAATCTACGTATTTTTTCCGTTCACATTCATTCAGCGACTCATATAAGCGTCAGACGAGGGTACCAGCTGCGAATAAGTATCTGAGTTGTTGCAGACTCTCAGTATAGCAAATTACAATAGTCAGAATTATGGTTCCGACTATTTTGGTAATATGTTTTTCTGAAAGTACGACACATACGAAATACCTTGCTTGCAGAGAATAATAATTACAATCACTAATTATCTGAGATCCAAGAGAATTTAATCTTGTCTCGATCTAAATCGTGTAAACGCACATTTTATGTATTTTGAACAAAACGTTAATCTTCTGTAATAAATCCACACCATCAATTTCTTTTCCCCAGGTTACCAAACCGAGCCCGATCTCCTGGACGACCTGGAGTCCCGCTGGAACCACCTCGCCAGCAACATCTTTGAATACAACGACACTCTGCCGCTGGACCGGCGCGCCGCCGTCGCTGACAAGATCAAGGAGCACTACCTGGGCGGGAGACCGGTCAGCCAGGAGACTTTCCCTGAGCTAGTCCAGGTATGATAAAAGTAGATGGAGTAGCTCTTAAAGAGAGTAGAGTAAAGGACATCAGATAAAAACTATCTGATGTCCTTTTCGAAAATTTTATCAAAAGTAAGGTACAGACGACGATGTACACTTTCGCAGTTCTTATATCAGTTAAAGATTTTAAGTTATTACCATACAGTTTACAAGTTATTACATACTTACAAGTTATTTATTCACAGCTGTAGTTTTTATTTATATAAAGCACAATTTGCTTTTAATCCCAAGTAATGTGAATATCGTCCACTGTCGAGTGTAAACCATAACTTTCAATTATAGAGCCGCTTAATGCCGTAAATGTTAACAACTGCTGTAATTGGTCGCAGCGGACCCATAACAATTGTATTTCATATAAATTCCTGTTAAAATGGACTTTAATGAGTGGAATATATGCAAATAGTGTAACTTTACCTATTACCTATAATATTATAGTTGTTATACTCGTAGGCGTATGTTTGAAGTTATACTTGTGGCCTGCATAATATGTACCATCGCGGAAATTGGTTCCTAGGCAGTTAACAGACCAACGTCATTTGGTCGGATCATGTCAATTCATTGTTAAGACGCTATATTGATAATAACGTCCTTTTTGAAGTAATACTATAGGACCCTCAGAAATGTTACAAATCTGGTAATGAGATATACATATCTTCATAGCCTTATCTAGGTTTGAGAAGAACCAGAAACACGATTAATGTATTTTGCCTCGATACATTTCTCGATCGAAATTACCTCTTAAAATACGAAATTTGAAGATTATTTTTAAACGAGAATAGATGTATTGTAGGAAATTAGTCTAATTAATAGACACCTTTGCAATCCAAAATCGTATAGAAGCATTTTGCTTAAATGCTCCTAGTTATTGTTTAAATAAACAAAATTACGTTTTTTCGCATGCTTTCCGAGCGAGCCGATAGCTTCTGGCCGCAGCGTATTCACGACTTTATAGTCATACAAATTAAGTATAAAATTGCCCTTGCGGTAAAATTACTATCAATATAGCGCCTTAATTGTGAATTGTGATCTGTCGGCTGGGTTTGATGTAACGCGACCAAACTACGAACGTCCCCCATCTGCCTAGGAATCAACTTCTCTGATAGTACAAGTGCAGCAGGCAGCATGATCGCCTCAATAAATAATTATTGTCATTAATAAAAATAATTATTGGTACTTAATTCAAATGACACATGCATTCTCTTTTATCTATACGAAAAATGAGGGGGGGAGGGGGGGGGGGCATAATAACCGAGTACCGACTATCTGGGCAAGCGCAAGGGCATGCACTACCTACCTTTTCTTGAAGTGTTTCGCCGTTTTTTTAACCTTCATAGAATTGGTTTACGTTACAGCAGATAGTTCATATTTTCAGGATATAATGTCGTCAATAGACTTATTAAGCATACAAAGTCTCAATTGCACAGCTCTTAAACTTTAGATTTTATAGATATCTAAAATACGCCTATTTCGATACGCCGAAATTTGGTTAAACGGCGTAAAATAAGTTCAGTAATGGAAGTTTAAAAACCTATGAGACTTTCACCAATTTTATGAATTAGGACCTGAAAGTTTATATGGGATGGACAATAACTAAAAACCTCTTAATAAAAATTAAAAAAAAAACTAACAGACTGCCTAGCAAGTAGCAACTTACAAAAAGGGCTGAAATCCCACCAAAAACATTTCATGTAAAATGTTACCTCGACGAGCACAAAAGGTTTGCCTTGTGAAAAAGACATCAGATCTAATGTAGAGCCAAGCTTCTGAATCTACACGGCCTAACTCTATCGACCCTAACTCTAACAAATTCTACATACCTACTTATCAGTAAGTGTTTATGAGTTGGCTGTTTCGTTACTTATTTCAGATCACAAACTAAATATTTGCCTCACATCCACGAAGGTAGCGAAACAGCCAAGCCATTCATACTTACTGATATGTAGAATTTGTTGGAGTTGGGGTCGATAGAGTTAGGCCGCGTAGATTCAGAAGCTTGGCTCTACATTAGAATGTCCTTTTCACAAGGCAAACCTTTTGTGGTCGTCGAGGTCGATTTTACATGGAATGTTTTTGGTGGGATGTATTAGTATAAAGTTAGACGTCGGTCGTGTAGTTAAGTTAAACGATGTTTATCGTTATACTGACATACCTATTGTGACGGCACAGATTACTAAATACAGTAAATAGTTACTTCGTAAGTTAACGGTCATACGACATTTAAAAAGTTTAAGGTTAAGTCTGAGGGTTTAGATAGATAAAGGTTCGTAAGACTTAGCTAAAGCCGAAAAGCGGCACGGCGCACTTTACTCCAGCTATTAAGCATCAGCATTAAACTTTATTCCCTACAGACAGTATACTAAAAACCTCAAAGGTTATCTGCAGATGACGTACGAAGGTCAAGGTTATATTTTCTCGTCTTTGGAGTGTGGAGGCTGGAGCGAAGACGGCCTCTTGTAATTTATCTGCCGACCACATACTTAACCCATTTCTCTGTGGGCACTGCGCAAGTAGAAGTTTCTTTATCCTCTGGTCACGGCCGAACTGTGCCACGAGTGTCCACAATTATTGCAAGATTCTATTTCAAACTGTAACTATAAAGCTGTGAAAATATAAAATGTAATTATATAAATTATAAAGGCGAAATCAGTGTGTCTGTCTAATCCATACTAATATTATAAATGCGAAAGTGTGTCTGTCTGTCTGTTACCTCTTCACGCCCAAACTGGTATACCGATTTTGCTGAAATTTGGTATGGAAATACTTTGAGTCGTGGTAGTGTTAGGGCCTTATCACACTGGCGATTAGCGAGCGATTTGAAAGCGACGCGATTGCGCAGCGCGCACGCCGCGGTTGCGCGACGTGCACGTCGCGACAACGCAGCGACGTCGCGGCGTGGCGTGAACGCCATTTTGTACACTCGTCTAGGGATA
Organism: Plebejus argus; assembly: GCA_905404155.3. Lineage (NCBI taxonomy): Eukaryota > Metazoa > Arthropoda > Insecta > Lepidoptera > Lycaenidae > Plebejus > Plebejus argus. The sequence continues at coordinate 140,230 of FR989942.1, forward strand.
TGACATTACAGTACAACAAAGCCAGCAGTAGTATTTCCTCGTCAGAATCCATTTTGCTACTGAGTGTACAAAACGCGGAAGGCAAGCTGCGTGCACGTCGCGCAATCGCGACGTCATCGCGGCGTGCGCACTGCGCAATCGCGTCGCTTTCAAATCGCTCGCTAATCGCCAGTGTGATAAGGCCCTTATATATTCCGTGGTCGCGGCAAAGGACATAGGATAATTTTTATCCCGGTAGAATGTACGGTTTCCGCACGATAACCGAGTTTTGACGCAGCGGAGTTGCGGGCGTCATGTCTTTAATCTTTATCTATACTAATATTATAATTAGGAAGAGTTTGTTTGTTTGAACGCGCTAATCTCAGTAACTACTGGTCCGATTTGAAAAATTCTTTCGGTGTTAGATAGCCCATTTATCGAGGCTATAAATTTTATCACGCTAAGACTAACAGGAGCGAAGAAATAGAGGCAAATGCAGTAAAAACGGGGGAAATTATAAGGACTTATTTGAACGCGCTAATGTCAAGTACTACTGATCCGATTTGAAAAATTGTTACAGTGTTAGATAGCCTATTTATTGAGGAAGGCTATAAGCTATATTTTATTACGCTAAGACTAATAGGAGCGAAGAAATAGAGGAAAATGTGGAAAAAACGGGGGAAATTATTTGAAAGGGCTTATCTCACGAACTACTGAAGAAATTTTTATGTTATTTGGCACAGATAAGAAGTAGACCACGTGAAGGATCATAGGCTATTTTTTTGTGGATTATAATTTGTAAAATATCTAATTTACGCCGTACGCGGGCGAAGCCGCGCGGAACTTCTAGTAATATTATGTTTTATTACGTCTGGTACTGTTTCACGCTTAAACTGCTGAACTTGAAATATTTTGGTATAGGTACACTATTGATTAGTCCGTCCGACAGTCATGGCCCATGGGCGCCGGCAGGGGGGTGCCAGGGTCCGTCTGTCCATCCGTCTGTCTGTCTGTCGCCAGGCTGTATCTCAAGAACCGCTATTATAGGTTGACTTCTGAAATTGACACAGAATGTGTAGGTATATAATAATATGTTGCCGCTATAACAACAGATACTAAAAACAAAATAATATTAATATCTAAGGGGGGCTACGGCCTGCCATACAAGAAACGTGATTTTTTGGCCTTTTTTGCTCGATATTAATAACGGCAACAGGTACTTGAAATTTTCACAGAGGCCTTAAATATACATATATTTGTACTTTATTATAATATTTAATAATAATATTTAAAGAAAATCAAAATTTAAGTGGGGCTCCCATACAAAAAACACAATTTTTGCCCTATTTTTGCGCTATAGGTGTTGGTATTTGGTACGGAACCCTTCGTGCGTGAGTCCAACTCGCACATTCCCGGTTATTTTGTTATAATTATCTCGAATCTTCTCTTGTAGGCTCTAGGCGACCGCCTGTTCGTGGTGGGTGTGGGCATGAACGCGCGTCTCCACGCGGCAAAGACTGGCCAGCCCACCTACCTGTACCGGTACAGCCATCGCGGACAACACAGCCTGTCCGAGATGATGGCCGGAAACGATAACAACTACGGTAGGTTCTCATTTGAGGAGTGGTTTTTAGCATTACGATTACAATACAATAACTAATTAGGTACTAAGTAGTTTTAGTTGTATGTACTACGGTACCAGTCGAGCGAGCATTTTTGATTTTCGTAAGCAAAAATTGCGTTGTATTACAATTTACAATACATAGATTTACTCTCACAGGGGTCGTTTTGACCGCGTCGGAATTGCTCCTGTGTGACTTGCCTTCAAACGTAGAATTTGAACGCAGAACGCTTGAACGCGTGACCGCGTTCTGGATAATATAGGTCCCTTTGTTACTAAAAACAAGCTTTTATAATATAGAAGTAGCAACATTACCTAAACATACCTACTAGTCGGTACTAAAAATATTGCTCATAATAATATTATGATGTTCACTACTGCAGGTGTTAGCCACGGCGACGACACGTTCGAGATCTACAAGGTGATGTGGTCGTCGGAGTCCCCCGAAGACGTCAGCATGAGGGATGCGCTCCTGGACATGCTCTACAGCTACGCCTCCACTGGGTAAAGCTTTAAAAACTTCTGAAGACGTGTTTGGACATACAAACTTTTTTTGGACATAGGCTGGTCTGGTCGCGGAGCACTTATGAATGTAGAGTCAATGAATTTCTAAGCTAGCATAAAATATGTATTGCTATCTCGTTTTTAAAGGTACCAGATAGGTAACTATAATATTATTTTGTATATTATATAATATTATTAGGTATGTATAGATGAGCATGTGGGCAGTGGGAGTGAAAAAAAATGTAACGATATCTTGATAAATGTTACACCGCGCCGTACGCGACTAAAGTGGTAAAAAGGAGCTAGACCACAATTATAGACATGACTGCCAGACTGTTCGATACAACCTGGCCTTGACAACAGATCACGATTACTTGATTCCACTATAACCCTTGCTTACAGCGTGCCGAAACTCCCCGGCGCGGCGGAGTGGCAGCAGGTGGACCCCGCATCCCCGGAGCTCCACTACCTGGAGATCGCAGGACCGGACAACATCCAGATGAAGTCCAGCGCCGACTTCGGACAGAAGACCTTCTGGGACAGCCTCGGGTTCATTGAAAACGAGAACTTCAATGTTAAGATTAGAGACGAGTTGTAAAGACGAGCAGACGAGCCGCCTGATGATAAGCGATAGCTGCCCATGGACGCTCGCGATACCGAGGTCATGATTCCCTCTCTCCTTTGCAAATGGGTTCATTTCATACATAATATATAAGCGTTGAGTCCCCGCGTCCCGCCGGTTTTCTATCAGGCCTCGGTATCGTAGGATTGGAAGCTGTTTTGCTGATCAGGATCCTGATTCACAATGCGTACTTCGACTCGGAATAGGAAACTTCATAGCGCGACATCTACCTACCTACCTATTAGTTCTAACTCGCCGCGCTAGGCGACAGGCGTTGACCATTGACCGCACGCGGCACGGCACAGCGAATAGAATCCGGAATTCCGGAACGGAAATCGTGAATCACCCTGTTGGCCAAGCTCCCATATCGATAGTGCCGGAGCGCCCCCACGTTGGTTTCTTGAAACTCCACCGGTGTTGCGTATGCCCATGGACTTTGCATCAGGTGACCCGGCCGCTCGTTTGCCCTCTGTTTCATGAAAAATGTTTTTATGTTAGATACATATTTTGTCACGTGTGTAATTATTTTAAATAAAAAAAACCTACATTCCTTGAATACTTGAATCTTTTTGTATGTTCATTCACACATTTAAAAATTGACAGTAATAAATTATTATTATTTAAAATGCACCATGATACAACAATTGCGTCATTGAGACAAACAAACTTTCTCTTTGTGTTCAAAGTTTGCTTTCACATTATTTAAGTACAAAGTTAAGACCCTTTATCTCGCTACAACACTTATCTTATAAGAATAATAAATAAGAACAAAAATAAATATAAAAATGTTTTATTTACCCAAAACATTCCCAAATAAAAAGACATACACCTTTATGATGAAAATAACCTACCTCTTCAACAGAACAAATGGAAACATATTACACTTTTTGGGTTCCATAATAATATTATCTTTGTACATTATATTATTATTATACATTATATTGTGTTAGAGGCCTTTAAATTAATAATACGTGACATTAAAATGCAAGCAAAGTTATATAATATGTGAATAGTAGATAAAAGTGAATAGTAACTATGATTTCAAGACTAATATGTGTACAAAGAGTAATTGATATTTGAAAAACGAAGCTCTCATTAAAGTCCAGGTAGTCTTATTTAATAGCAGAAGACCAGGTATATTCAATACAATATTATTTTGACAGAAACAGACAAAAACATAATTGATATTATGCAAAATTTGTAAGTTGATCAACATCATAGCCAAAAAACAAAAACTGTTTTTTTACTTTTTCAGAAGTATTATTATAAGGTAATAAGTTATGAGAATACAAAAATATTTAATTTCAATTACCCTTGTGATACACAAGTGGACAGTGGTATAATAATATACAAAAATACTTTTTAAGTAACTACCAAACTTTCTACTTTAAAAACATTTACATAGAAAATCGTCTTCAACGTCCTTGGTTATTTCAATAGAAAATGCAACAACCCATTCTAAGGACACAACAAATCACAAAATCAGACTTATAACACAAAAATTATGGTATTTTTAACAATACTAATGCAGACACCCACTTGCAAACAATTCTGTGTACATTTTTGTTCAAACTTCAACATGACTCATTATTGCATAAGCTAACTTGTAAATACACAATGTATACACTGAAAAGTTAAAATTAGACAATGGACATTCTTACAGGTTAGTGTAGGAAAAACATAAATTAATGTAAACTAAAAATTGCTCCCATACTCTAATCATCTTTCTTGTCTCCTCCTCCGATGGTAACTTTCTTCTGTAGCTTGCTGTGCTCCTCGGCAAGCCTGTCATATTCGCGGTTCAGGCTCTCGGCCTGCGATTTTACAGCCTCCTTGTCCTTCTTAGCCACGGACAATTCTTTTTCCAATTTCAAGATCTTGCTCTCGAGAACTTCGATTTCTTTCTTGTGAGCTTCGTCGCCGGCGCCCTGGTTCGACAGCAGGCTCTTGGCGGCGACGGTTGCGCTCTGAGCCTGACGGAAGCTGGCCTCGGACTGCGCCAAGAGCGCGGCTAACTCCGAGATCATTTGGATCAATCGACGGATCACGATCAAAAGGAACAGGGAAATGCCGGATATGTAGAAGTTCCTTTGGGCGCGGAACAATCTCATGTTGCCTTGCATTTCGGCGTCGAGATGCTGGTGGTCGGTCGCCTCGATGCTCGAGTACTTCTGCATCTCACGGATGGCATCCAGAAGACACAAGATTAGCACTCCGATCAGTACCAGGAAGTATATGGACGCTTGCCCGCTAATATACGCGAGGAATTTCGACTTGAAGAATTTGTTCCATTTCGAGGGACTCGCGATCGGCAAAGTGAGCAGCAGTACGAAAGCTATTTCGGCGTAGAGGAAAGTCGCTATTATTGTCCACTGAAGACTCATCTTGAAATGTGTTTAGAACTATTTCCTTTTATCAATATAACACAGAATATCGTCCTCTGAGCACTGAATGACGAAAATTAGGAGATTGAGGACTTATATTTCCAGAATATCGGTGACTCAAAAGATTATAGAACACGTAGGTATGTTACAAAACGATGATGTTATAATGACAGACGACAGTTCACTGATCAAAGTCTAAAGACTAAAATCAGCTGTCCTTTGCTATCAAAAGAAAAAGAAAGTGCTGTCATCTGTTTTACAAATCACTAAATTGCTATCGTTATTGAGATAATTAACGTGTTTTAACAATAAAAGTAGTAAAAAAAATAATTTAGCAACTTATTCCGTTCTACTTTTCCAGAAACTATCACAAAAACTTATAAATTATTATAATCATTTGGATTTTAGGATAAAATGCTATGCTTCAATTAGCTTCAATCTTAAAAAAAATTACACAGGACTTGAGTTTTGACATTGACAGCAGTGTTGCCAACTATGGGGATTTCCCACTAAATTTAGTGGGAAAAAGTAAATTTAGGGGTTTTTAAGGGGTAAAATATTTTTGTTTATTTTTGGGGGTAAAATTTCTGAGGAATGGAATATTTTTTTAATAACAACCTTAGAGTGACTTTCGGATCTTTGCCGCGAGCGACCGCAACGGACGAAAATTCAAACGAGATGCAACTTTATGACATGGGCTATAGGTTTCATTTTACTCTACCACTAGCTTTTACGCCACCGCCGGTGATAGCATGGATCGCCACGTAAATGTCAGTAGAAAATGATACCTATATCCTATGTCATAAAGTAGCATTTTATTTGAATTTTTACCGGTCGCGGTCGCTCGTGGCAAAAATCCGAAAGCCACCTTTATAATGGAAGTTGGAACTGCCGCACAAAGCCCATTATTGTCTCTATAGTCTACCAGCAGACACTGCTGACAGTAGGCTAACAGATTATTATATTTTTTTTATCGTATGTAATGAAAAAAAAGATTAAAGTATTTTAAAACTGCTGGCCTGTTTGTTTGTCTCGCCTGTTGAAGGTGTAACACCCCAAGTAATTTTAAATATTTTGATTTTTTGGGGAGTTTTGGTTGAAATTTACTTTAGTGGGTTTTGAAAATTGAAGTTGCTTTAGGGGGGAAATGTTTTGAATAGTTGGCAACACTGATTGACAGCTATATCTACCAGTGTCTCCACAATGAGGGGAACTCCCCCTTTTGAGGGGAAATTAGGGTCCAGAGGGGAAGAAAAAAGGGGAAGACTATAAAAGGGGAAATTGCGGAAAACCTAGGGAAACTGGATTTTTTTCCTACTTCTATTTTTTTCTGATTAATTTAATTGCCGGTCTCAAGAAAGCTTTAGCGTGTACCTCGGGCTCCCTGAGATCAAATTAATGGGTTTAAGGTTTTCGTGGTTGGATACCGCAGACCGCTGTAGATCCTGCCGACACAGGAGATACAGTGGTGGGATTGTGTGTGGGGCCGATTTAGTTAATATTATACTAGTGTCAAAACTTAAAACTACAGCAAAATAATTTTTGAGGGGAAAAAAAGGGGAAATCAGAATTGAGGCGTGGGGAAACGAAATCATTATAATGGAAACACTGATTTCTACTATTTTTTTCTGACGTCATCTTTGTCATCTTGTAAAAAGTCAATGAGTAAAATTTCGTAAATTAACAAAAATCCTACAGGAACACCTGTATAAAATTTTATACAACGATTATAAACGGCATACTAACTATGGCGGATCCAAAATATGAAAATCTTCCTGGCATTGTAACTATAACAGTTCAGAACAAAATATTGATTTTTGTGTGGGTACCCAATACAAAACTACTATTTCCGTTTTTTAGGCTTACGACCAGCCCGATGTATATGAAACCGGGGATCTGCCGGAGGCCGATCAGCCCGACACTGCCGAAGAGGAGGAAAACGAGTGCATCGAACAGTTGCATTTATCTGTGAAGGACTCTTTTAACAAATTTAAAGGAAAGTTTTTAACAGGTACCGTCGACTTCTCCGACAGATTAAGCAGGAAGACCAGAATAGGTTACAGGTGAAGCTTTTCTTTGTAACTAGTTTGATACTTTACAAAAGATTACACGAAAGAAGTCTGCCTCTTACGAATTGCTCATTAACTGAAGAACTTTTAAAAATAATGTTGATTAATAGGTCCGGAGAATGGGAACTAGCAGCTGAAGGTGAGCCAGAAAGTAGCCTGGAACGCTACAACCGGCTGAGGTGTGAGTTCTCTGAGCTGCTGGAACAAGTGACGGAACAACAGAACAAAGCCACTGAGAGTGAGAGGGTAATAATTAATTATATTTGTATAACATAACCAATTTAATATCACAAACTTTCAATTCCTTATTTAAGTCTATTTAGAGTTATTTTACCTATATATTATAAGCTTCTTTGAGACCTGAGGGTGATTCTTATGAAGTTGGTAGTAAAGGTCATAATAAATGTAAAATAACTCAAAAACGACTGTAGCTTACATTAGTGGGATATTAGTTATTTATTGGGTCCACATTGTTAACATTGGAAAAATACATGAAACCATAATGATGTTATAATTTTAAAAAGATGATTTACTTGAATTTTCAGGATGAACATTCCAAATTAGCAGCGCAGATCAACACGACAAAGAAACTGCTTGAAGAACTGAAGCTGGAAGAAGGAGAACATATTGATCCAAAAGCAGAAAAATTAAAGTTAGTATTTAGCTTAATATGGTGTGGACTACAGACTAGGTACTACTTCTAACACAGCGTTTCCTGACCTGTGGTCCGCGGACCCCTGAGGTCCGCGAGTATATGTATGGGGGTCCGCGGTGTCATCTCTGGACCATACATAATCGGAATTTTTAGGTGTTTGTTTTGTAAAAGGGGGTCCGTGAAAACTGTGCCTGATTTCCAAGGGGTCCGTGGCGAAAAAAGGTTGAGAAACACTGTTCTAACATAAAGCTGGTTAAAAAAAACAATAGCATATAAATATGCAGAAGCTTATTATTAAAACTTAAAAAGCTTCTCACAAGTCACATTTTAGTGCATTTTATTTTTTTAGTTGATGTTGTATTTTGATAAGTTGGGAAAGTCACTGAACAGACAAGTCTCTGACAGTCTAGGGAGGGCCATCGGGGTATGTGGGACTCCCCGGCGGCGGTGAAGGCCGCAATATTATTGTACAAGACTCAAGAGGGACTAAGTATTTTAACACATTTTATTATGTTTGGGATTTTTTTGCAGAGAATATCTGACTACCAATAGCAAGAAGCAGGGAGAAATAGTGACCACACACCTGAAACTGAAGCCCGAAGTGAACCTCGCTCAGACCGCCAGGATAGCCCAATTGGAGCACAGGTACTGTATTTAAGTAGTCAGCAAATGGGCCGACTACAAGATGTTACTGTAATACCATTATCCTTTGAAACCATCAAATGAGCCCGTCAAAATGAACAACTTTTTCTATGAGAACAATGCTGGGAACTCAAAAAAATCCGTCTTCATACCCATGCAAATTGCCGATCCGGGCAACCGTATGGGTATGCAGACAGCATTTTTTTTTGGTTCCCAGCACTGTTCTCATAGAAAAAGTTGTTCATTTTGACGGGCTCATTTGATGGTTTCAAGGATAACTGTGTTTACACTAACACACTGTATAGTCTGATTCGTAAGAGGAGGTAGGAAATTTTATAATAGCACACATGTCCATGAATTTTTATGCCATGTCACATAGGTTAGGAGACAATTATCATTACTAGTAACGCGATTGTAGGCAGTTGTCACTCACCTACAAGTTTAAGCCTTTTTATGTAATCTTACCTAAGCTATGGAATATAAGGATGCTGGATGGTAAACATGACTCATTCTTTAAACTATAATATTGCATCATTCAACTCAAGAGTTTTTAATTTTACTGTTATTATTTCATCACATTTATTATTAAGACACAGACAAAGAGATCAAAATGCTGACACGTAATATATTATTATTGTTTGTCAATGTTGTGGCTGCAGATTACACAAGCTGGAGCAGGCAGCCGGTGTGAGGGACGAGGAGGCATTCCAGAGGCTGCAAGCTGCTACAGGCGAGGTAAAACACTATAAACAACTGTTCAAAATCATGCCTTTGCAACATTCATGCCTACTGCAATTAGTACGTGCATAAAGTCATTTTTTGTAGTTTTTAGGGTTCCGTACCCAAAGGGTAAAAACGGGACCCTATTACTAAGACTTCGTTGTCTGTCCGTCTGTCTGTCTGTCTCCAGGCTGTAACTCAAGAACGGTAATAGCTAGAGATTTGATATTTTCACAGATTATGTATATCTGTTGCGGCTATAACAACAAATACTAAAAATAAAATAAAATGAATATTTAAGGGGGGCTCCCATACAACAAACATGCTTTTTTTGGCCTTTTTTGCTGTCTCCAGGCTGTAACTCAAGAACGGTAATAGCTAGAGATTTGATATTTTCACAGATTATGTATATCTGTTGCCGCTATAACAACAAATACTAAAAATAAAATAAAATGAATATTTAAGGGCGGCTCCCATACAACAAACGGGATTTTTTGGCCTTTTTTGCTCTATATCAAAAATGGCAACAGGTAGGTACTTGAATTTTTCACAAAATCCTTAGTTATATGTGTTCTTTAATATTTAATAATAATATTAAAATAAAATAAACAAATAAGGGGGGCTCCCATACAAAAAACACAATTTATGGCCTAATTTTGCTCTATAATGGTACGGAACCCTTCGTGCGCGATTCCGACTCGCACTTGGCCGATTTTTTCGTTAACTGAATACAATGCATTTTTTTTTTTGCTTTTCTAAGGTTCTTTTCTTAGGCTTATTTTCAGTTTTGCTTATATGTATTGTCTATAATTAATACAATACACTAGAACTATTTCTATTCCTTTAAATCTCATAAACCAGTGGGAGGGACGACCGACACGACTGGCGAGTGGCGAGATTAGGCGCAAGACCGACTTTTTACATGTCCATCCGACGCATGGATTATCGTATGCTCGTCAGTCTTATTTACATATTACATTTGGTACCAATAGATTTTTTGTTATCTTATGTATAAAAAATAAAAATGAATTTTCAAATGTGTTAGTCGCGCTAAAACTCTAAAACGGCTGAACGGATTGGGCTGATTTTAGTCTTAAAATATTCGTAGAAGTCCAGGGAAGGTTTTAATGTGAGTAGTAACACGAAGATCACCGGAACAGCTAGTAATAAATATAATGTTGTCTGCAGGCAACCCTGTGCGCTGCGGCGGCGTCGCTGTCGTCGCAGGCGGCGCTGCTGCGGCCGGCGGAGCTGACGGCGGCGGAGGCGCGCGTCGCGGCGCTGCTGGTCAACGTCGACGCGCTCAAGGCCGCAGTCAAGCCCGCCGAGCCCGAGGTTGAGGCCAAGGTGACTGCTGCCTTAGCTTTACTTGCTGTTCAAATTTAACTCAGCGTTTCCCAAAGTGATAACGCCTCCTTGTGGGCGCTGAAGGTCTAAAGGGTGTGGGACCCAGAAAAAAATTGGTGTGTTAAGAGGCTTGGGGACTGATTTTTTTCATCTGGATGCATTTTAAATTGAAACAATGGTGGCGCTAAAACATAATTTGTCTTCAGAGTGGGCAGTAGACAAAATAAGTTTGGGAACTCCTGATTTAATTGTTTTAGACTGCTATCAAATGGGACCAACCATAAAGTACTTCACACGATTTTTATAAATTTTAGACCCCTACCTCTTTGTCACAGGTGATCACATATTTTGTGAGACCCCCGTCCCTAGTGTGACGTCAATCTTTATCACACTCACACCATGTCACACTTCGTCGACCTCCTCCGTCCCCCTTTAGGTGTGATTTATTTATTTATTTATTTATTCCAAAGATACACCAACAACATATTGTGACAACATTCAAAACTTAAAACTAATACATATTTGTTTATTATTTTTGTTGTTGTGTGATATACTTTTTGGATGACCCCAAGCCACTAGCCAAGGCGTCATTTCATTGACGAGTTGTCAATTCATTGATTTCGTTAAAAGCTAATAAAAGCTAATCTCAGTATGTAGCGTAGATTAGCAAGGATTCATTAGCAGCTAACATCTGGGGGCACGGGAGTGCTCCCGCCAAGATGAGCAAAGCGAAGCGCGCAAGGGTACTACCTACCTTTTCTCGAATACTTATAATTATTCAAAATTGTTGTAATATGTTTCAGGTGAATGAGCTACATAAGCTATTGAAACAAATAGACGGCATCTCGCACGGCGAGATCTTAGAGAGGATGGAAGCTCTAGAGGCGTTACATAATCAGGGTATGTTTCAATATTTGATGGTGCCCTCAACTTGTTGCCCCAAACTGTCCTATCCATTGCCAGGATGAGTGAAGAGGTGGCAGACAGACATTAACTTTTTCAACATATTCAGTCGGAAGGAGTTTAACATTACATAGCTTTTATTTAAGGGTCTATACAGACGGACCACATTTCAACTGCAATCTAACCGCAAATTGCAGTTCAAGTGCAGTTTGAATGCAATTGACACGACTGCAATAGAACTGCAAACCAAACGGGTTCACACGACTGCACGCCAACTGCAACTGAACTGCAATCCGACTGCGCGTTTGGTTTGCAGTTCTATTGCAGTCGTGTCAACTGCATTCAAACTGCACTTGAAATGCAATTTGCGGTTGGATTGCAGTTGAAATGCGGTCCGTCTGTATACCCTTAGAAGGCGCATTTAAAAGAGAAACGATTCGTGAATCGTGATATAAAGATGCAAATTTTTTTGCAGCGAGCAACTTTGGGCAGTCCCTCACCGAGTTGGAGACACTGCAGAGCACCATCGCCGGCGGCGTGCAGAATAACAAGGAGCTGCTGCAGGGCATACAGGAGGTCTTCGCTCACAACATCGACAGCTTACAGAAAGAAATCAAAAAGTTAGACGAGAGAATCGGGAAACTCGCCGCGGCATGATAGCACTGCCGGCTGGAGATCTGCAGGCGGAGCATGGTCACCATAATTATAAACGGTTTCTTTCTACGGAAGAATCGACACACTGACAGATTTTATCGACAAAATGGCGGATTTCCATTGTCTGTCACTTTGTCTATTCTTCCGTAGAAAGAAACCGTTTCTATGGTGACCATGCTCCTACTACTACTCCTGCAGGGTTGCTAAATTTTAAGTTTACTTTTTCTAATTAGAGAAAAATATAAAAACGCTTATAAATTGTTATTTATGAAATATTTTAATCGTTTTTTCTATGGATCAATTGTTTATTAATAATCATATAAACAATGTAACCACTTTTATAATTTAAGTATGTAGTATTTCTGAAATAGCTACTGGCAAATATAATATGTTTGTAAAATCTGACGGTATTTACTATTGCATATTAAATACCAGCTGTTCAACCATTACAGTTAAGCAGAAAATGCTTGGACTGTAATTTCTCACTGTTCTGCTTCCTTTTATTCTTAATTATTGTATGTCATGTTATGTTAAGTATTTTCGATAGATTAAAATAATTTATTTACTTAATAAATTTATAAAATTATGCATTTTGAGTTATTATTTAATTATCTTATGTACATGTACCGGTTTGTAATTTAATATTAGAACTTAAAAAGGCGAAATATTGGATTATTTTAATTTTTATGAAAGGTACAGTAGTTCAGGTTACATTGACTAAATTTTATTTAAAACAGTACAGGTAGCTAGGTTTTATGCTCAATTTACACCGTCGACGGTCAGCGGAATTCTCTAGAATTCAGCTGAAGACATGAGTACCACATAATATATATTTTGTGTGTTATACTGTTGACAAAGTTCATTGTAACGCCTCCGCGGTCTAGTGGTATAGAGAGCGCGGCTCTTGAATTGGAGGTCGTGGGCCTTTTTTATTAGAACAATGCAGGCTGATCACCTGATTATCTGATAAGTTTAGTAAGATGATCCATGCGTCGGATGGGCATGTAAAAAGTCGGTCCTGCGCCTGATCTCTAGTCTCGCCGGTCGTGTCGGTCTGCTGTCCCACTGGGTTATGAGAGTAAAGGAATAGAGTGTTGTTGTGTACTGCGCACACACTTGGGCACTATAAAAATACTCCTGCGTAGCTGGCCTGGTTTCAGTGAAACCGGCCACCGTCACCGAAACCAGTGGGAGCTATTATTATTATGAAAGTTCATTGCTATGTACGGTTCCATTGCAAAGACTCACTCCATTCTGTGCCACGACGGTAATTACGGCCATAGTATTGCATAAAATATTACATGAGACAACCAACTTGAGAACTAGTGAAAATTAGAATATTGAACTGATTTTTAAACTATTGTAATTAATCAAAAGCCAAAATGGTAATAAAAGAAAAGATTTTGTGGGCTTTTGCTTATATTTTAAAATACGTCTTAGAACCTAAGCTTCTGGAAGAACCACTTGTTCTTGCCGCTCTTGTATCTCTCCTCGAAACGCACCCTCGTGTTGAAACGGAGCTTCTTGCGTTTCGCGGGGTCTTTGAGGTCCTTTGCGCTGAACTTCTCGAAGCTGAAGTCAACTGAGTAACGGGTTGGCATAAGGTGATTGTAGTTTACAACCTGGAATAAGAAAAAAATGTCTGATGAATAAAAAAAGAACTATATACGGATGAACTGAGAAACCTCTTCCTTTTTTGGAAGTTGGTTAAAAAAGAGTAATACTTGTCGCTAATTTGTAAATCCCGTCGATCTTGAGAAAAACAACTTATCTATTGTTATCGCAGTCGCATGCGACCGCTTGGAGCTTGATGAATTAAGCCATTTACTTTTAAACATAAAAATTAGGTACCTATATTCTTAGTAACAATTGGTGGTTTTGGAGACGCATACAAAATGATAAAAACTTAACCAGTAGTAACAATTAAAATGGGAACAAGAGAAAAGACTTTCTAAAATTAACACTTTTGTAAGAATATTTACTATAACTTCTTTTAAGTTGGTTAAAAAGAAACAGACAAGCATAAAGGGAAAACACTACTTGTTTGTACTGATTGGTGAAGAAAACAATGTCGACGGTTAAAAGGAAATAGGGCATAAGCGACATTTTTGTCAAATATGAGTTTTAAATGCAATCTTACTTAAAATTTCCCACTCTTTCGAATGCGCTGACTCTCATAGCTCTACGATGAGTTTTTTGGCGTTTAAATGTATAACTTTCACAGGTACAAAACAATATTGTTTATGTTTTGACAAGCTCGGTATAATAGCTTTTTTGCAATAACTAAGTGACATACACAATTAACTGGAATTTGAACTAGAACTTCACTAGAATTGGTTCCAATTAAACTATGACTTCAGTCTCTGCCTAGGTCAAGTACTGTTTACATGGCAGACTCAACTGAATAATGTGAATAAGCAACATACCTTGACGAAAGGCTTGACTTTGGAGCGCTTGTGGATTTTGTTTTTGCCCATCCTCTTGTGGACTTTGCGTGGATACCGATCGATGCCGGCAACGAAAGCGTGTCCGTAGGGCTTGTCCGAGGTGCCCTCGTCGTAATTCTTGACGACGATGGCCTTGCGGCCCGCGTACCGGCCGCTGAGGACCAGTACGACCTTTCCCGGTTTCATAATCTTACCCATCTTGGGCGAACCTGCAACAAAACTAACCTTCAAACAATGTGACAGATTTCGTTGTTTACCTACTGGGATTGACTTGAATATGCTCGTGCCACTTCGAGATTTAGTAGTGCTTTCGCACGACTTCCTTTAAATGTGTATTTCTATCGATAAACTGTAAATAGTCGCACTCAAGTAGATTAACACTGAAACACCTTACGAGTTTCACAAGTAACTTGGAATAAAAATCTTATCGATATATCACAGCAATTAACACAGGCGTTCGATAAATATATAATTTAGGTCAAAACATCGGAAGTTTTCACAGATTAATTTGGATGTTTTTCGAAAATTTACGAAACTCACACTCTTCACAGTCGACAAGGAAAAAAGACCACAAAAAAGTTGTCAATGTCATACGTCAAATATGAAAAACGTCACATCTATACTCTATGGTTGATGCATAGACAAACTGACATTGACATTACAACGTTTTTAGATCTGTTTTTATAGGCTAGCTAGTAACAGCATTCCTGCCATATTATAAATGAAATAAAATAATAATATGTTTGAAACAGGGCTTCAAATATCGTTATTTTTTCATAGCGTTACTGCTTCAAGGGCAAAGATAACGTTATGAAAAAATTACGATATTATGAAATAATGGTATTAATAACGGTAAATCAATATTAATAACGGTAAATGTTATATTATTACGATATTTTTTCGTTGTTACTAGATAACGTTAAAAATACCGTTATCTGGCTATTATTATGAAAATAACGGTACGTAACGATATTTTTTCTGCTATTCGATAACGTTATGAAGCCCTGGTTTGAATTTTTTGAAAGTTTGAAACCTTTCATTAACCCTTCAACAAAGCAAATTTTAAATTTTGCGCCGGAATAGTCTGGTATTATAGTGTAAGCCCAAGTCCTCATACGGGTAAAACGAGAGGTCCATAATATTATAATTTATGACTTAATATCAGGGCCTGTAGACAAGTGGCGAAAAGCTCACGCTAACGCTAACGTTACGCTGGATTGCTGATACAGACCTGCTTTTTGTGCCTATTTGAAGCGGAATCAGCGCCCCCATTATTCGGGTAGAGAACTAAATTTGACGTAACCGCAACCAATAAAAACAGTTGTCATCACTAGTATTAATTCCAAATACTCTCACAACTGCTAGTTATCAGCGCCAATATGGCGGCTTTCAAACGTCATTTTTACGTCAGATTTAGTTCTCTACCCGAATAATAGGGGCGCTGATTCCGCTTCAAAAGTTCAAATAGGCACAAAAAATAGCTGTCATTTCAAAGGCTATCAGCAATCCAGCGTACTTGTATAGCAGTGCGCATGACGCAGATCGTCCAATGGTATCGTCTCATAAGCCATAGGCACGAAGCACTACGCATATGCGGCCGCGGCATAAGAGGGTCAGCAAAACTTCATTTCACTTGCAACATTCCTGTAACATTTTTATAATGAAAAAAATAAAACACAAATACCTCGATTAATTGAGTTTAATATCAATAAAATAAGAAAATTATTTACACAAATTTTATCAAAATACAAAAATAAAACACTGTCACATACACATAGGTAATAACGATTGAAGTACACGATAGTTAAATGTGAGTGTTGAGCCGCGTCCACACTGTGATAATATTGTATCTTTCTAGTATTCGAAGAGACTTATCTAATAACATTACATAAAAATCTATTAAATAGTTTGAGAGTACTAAGCAAGTAGCAACTAAATATAGACAGTAGGTTTTCAGTTTTTGGTCATTTATAGTCTGTTTTTTCTTGCAATATAAACCACAGTGTAGACACGCCACCGGCCACAACCGTATCAAATACACGTTTGAGCTAGAAATATTTCCAAATGCTAACTAAAACTACAACTTTAACACTTACTGAGAAACCTATCTTATAATAATGGTGGACGAGAAATCAAACTAAAATACCTATAATTAATTGAAAAAATCAGAATTTTAAGCCGACAATGAAAAATTCGGATTACGGAATACGAGGGTGGGATCAAATTTTAAAATTTCACACCCAAATATATTTTAAAACATTTCGTCAATTTAATAACTAAAAATTTCTCGATACAGCAAAGCGCTAACAGAATTGTTCATTCAAGTCAATTATTAAAATTCAATGAAACATCGATACCAAATTCTTACGACAGTGTTTTGTTAACATAGTGCCACGGCCGGTAATACGATCAATATAATAATATAGCAGCGGTGCAAATTAATATAATTCAAACGGACACCTAGCTCCTATGCGATATAAATAAAATATAATGTTTATATATAGTATATTGCACAGTTTAACATAACCCTAGTCGGCCTTGGCTTCCGTCTATATGAGACTAGTTTCACGAGTTTAATACAGAACAAGAGTCTTGTTTGTTGGCCCAGAGGTACCTCTTGTACTTGTCATTATATATTTTTTTTAATATTAAAATAAATAAAAACTATAATACAATACGGTAATTACCTCGGTAGGTAGGCTTAATATAATTTTCGGAAGTCAGCTCTTATACTATAACATTCTGGGAGCACACCAAAGTGTGAATACGATTAAGTACCTACGCTCATAAGTCATAAATCATAATAAAAGAATAAATTATTATAATATTTTGTAGTACCACAGTCCCGGGTTGCGGAATGTCAAAGAAAAAAAAAATAAAAGTACAAACATTGTAAAGTGCTTCAATTCCAAGGCTTTAAATGAATGTCAATGGGCGCTGCTGGTAAAGAAGAACTGTCAAAAATTACGTTTTTGTATGATAGCAGCGTTAGTT
This sequence comes from Plebejus argus, assembly GCA_905404155.3. Lineage (NCBI taxonomy): Eukaryota > Metazoa > Arthropoda > Insecta > Lepidoptera > Lycaenidae > Plebejus > Plebejus argus. The sequence goes on from FR989942.1 coordinate 157,771, forward strand.
CCTCTTCTCGCCACGTTCATTTAAAGCCTTGTCGAGCTGTACACAGGGCTTCATAACGTTATCGAATAGCAGAAAAAATATCGTTACGTACCATTATTTTCATAATCGTAGCCAGATAACGGTATTTTAACGTTATCTAATAACATAACGAAAAAATATCGTTATATAACATTTACCGTTATTAAAATTTACCGTTATTTCTAGTATATCGGGTAAATTTCCATAACGATATCTTTGCCCTTAACGTTATGAAAAAATAACGATATTTGAAGCCCTGGCTGTACACTCTGGTTTTTAATATCAGCCAGTGACCCGTAGATTTTTTTATTGGAAGCAAAGTGCGTTGCATATCTCTCTTTTCTTCCCTTACTAATTAGTAGAGATAGAAATACGTTTCGTTTCTCTGACTGTAGTTAGGTATAAATCAGAGTTTATGGGAGCGAACTCACGGCGCGGTGTTTTCCCGCGCCCGCCGCGGTCGCGGGCCCGCAGCCTTCGTAGAATATTATGGTAGAATCCAGTTTTGTATATAAAAAACGAAAGCAAAACTCACGGCGCGTTTTTCGCTCGCGGCCGGCGCGGTTGTTTGCGGCTCACGCTGCACCGCAGCCTCAGCGGTTTGCGAAAGTTTACCGGGCGATCGCAGTAGCCGTAGTAGGCAATCGTACATGAACCATAAACCGCCCGTCTTGCGATCATCGCCCGCAGAGCATGCGGGCGATGATCGCGACCGCGGCGGTTGCGGGCCCGCTCATTTGCGCGGGCCCGCAACCGCGGCGGGCGCGGGAAAAAACCGCGCCTTGAGTTCGCTCCCTAAGGGTACTGCAAAAGCAAGTTGCGCACTAGACTACCATCCCATAATAATAGGTAAATAAATATTCCACGCTCCTCGTGTATAATCCATGTGGATGTCTCTGTCTGTCACGTGACTCATCCGATGTATCAGACGGAGACAACTTTATGGATTGACGTGAGTCTGGAGTTTTTCCAATAAGTGGGCTAAGGCGTCTCCCAGACAGACGCGGGCAGCGAACCGCCACCGCCACCAAAGTCCTAGGAACGACACAGACACGCGCGGTGGCGCGGGTGGCAGTACAAACAACTGACCGCCGCGCCGCCGCCACCGCCACCGCCACCGCTGCCCGCGTCTGTCTGGGAGACGCCTAAAGCTTAAACTTCAAGTTTGCTTGTTTCTGCTAAGTGAATATGGTTTTGCGTTTTTATAACTAATATTTGTGTATATGTTGAGTTTGTGAGTCGCGGCCGAGTCACTGACGAGGCTGTTTGACTGCACAGTGCACACGTTTCTGAAATATTTACTTACATTTTGTTTGTTCGCATCGAATAAGCTTCGAAACTACTGGACCGATTTTGACGAATGCTACACAGATAGACCAGGGAAGTAGAACCCCCCCCCCTTTTTTAGAAGTACATAGGTTAAAAAAATTAGGTAGGAAACCCGTAAGAAATTCACACACTGGAAGCGTCCCTGGGGAATATTTTTGAAAAGAAGTAAAAAAAAACACTCGTATTATTCAAGGTAAATCAAAGTATGTATGTAGCCCGGAGGATTGCACTGTTTAAAGCGATCTGTAGAACCAGCTGACATTTTGTGTGCATTTTTCTGTGGGTTCACGTTAGTAGCAGCTATGTCATTGACTCGGCCACAATAAAAAAAATAATTAAAAACCATATTTACTGGCACCGCAGGTAAAACGAAAGAGGTATAATATACATAAGGGTTAACATCTATAACAATCTTACAAGTAAATTACAATACACTGCATATATTTACAAGCCTCCGACATACCGTAAACGTTTTCTGTACACTATAGGTAAATAAGACAAATATTAAATTTTATACGTCTATATGGGGTGATAAAAACTTTGTAGCGCTTTTTTAACATTAATCGTTGTTTTTTTTGGTCACCGATTTAATAATAATACTAAATTTTACAAATACTTACGTCGACATACAATTCCACAGTTTTCTAGTCCGCCCCGGCCGCTCCGGAGTCGGGACGTGATATGCGAGTGTTACGTTTGCCAATTTCATACATCTACAATAATCATTTCACCACAGACATCCAACCTACGCTGACTGAGCACAATCGAGAGAGAACAATCTACCAAAAAATGCTACAAATTTTTCATCTACCCACAAAAATAATGAAGTATACACTTAGGGAATTCTCTCTGTACGACACGTATACAGATCTACATATTTACAACAGATGTACATACATTATATTTATAGAATTAGAAACACACCCGACACAGTCATATTATTATCATATTATGTTTATGGTCTCGGTAAATCAAACTACAAAATCTGTGAATATTCATTTTCAAAATGTGTCACTATTTTGAACCGGTCACAAATAGTTAATTTTTTTACACAAAATCAAAAAGAAATTCTAATAACACTTGACAGTATACCAGGATCTATTTCTTTTAAATATTCGATAGTATTATCGGAGAAAAGCCGATAAACCATAAACCATATTTTTTAACAATTAAGTCTACTATAGATATTTTTAAATAAACTATAATGACAACAAATGGATGAGTTTAAGCTTCAGTGCTTTACAGTCAGCTACATCACTCTCGATGGAGTCGAGGTAGCCGAACATTTATTATTATGATAAAATATGCGTAAATGCTTTTTAAAAACATACAAATAATGTTTGTATTTCGTCAGTCGTTTTCTAGTCAATCATCACTATCAATTTCAAATCAACGACCACCATCGTCTCGTCTACACTCGAAGCGACCATTTAAATAACATTCAAATCAATACTATCTATGTATAATAATCACATCCCTCGTGCTACTTTCAAATATTTTACTTCTAAAGTGACCCCCGCCTGCCCTAATACTCGACATCGGCGAAGTACTCTCGAGGACATTCGAATCGTCAAACGGAAAACGATCAGGAACCGTAACGGGATCTACTCCCCCGGCCGAGGGACGCGGCGGGGGAGGTTTGGCACAGACGGCCGGCCGCCGGCCGACACTAGTAGCTCCCACATCACAATACTGGGTACTATACACACTCGCGGCGCTCGGGGGCGGGCTCACACCGATATCTCGTAGTTGCAGTCGTAGACGGAGGCGCGGTCGGGGGGTGCGGGCGGGGGGGCGCGCTCCAGCTGGTCCTGCACCTCGAGCGCGCGCACAAAGGACAGCGGGCGCGCGGGGCGGGGCGGCGCCGGGGGCGGGACGGGGCGCGGCGCGGGGCGGCGGCGCGGCGGCGAGGGGGGCGGACGCTCCGCCCACGTGTAGGTGCCGCGCTGCGGGCTGGCGGCCAGCTCGCCCACGCCGCCGTCGGCCAGCAGCTCGCCCTCGGAGAGGAAGCGGCGCTGCGGCGAGCGCACGCCGATGTAGTCGGGGCGGCGCGGCGCGGTCGGCGTGCCGGGGTTGGACCTGTGCGGCGCCCACGTCAGGGGTTTAATCGCGCGAGTTCGTCCGAGCGCTCGTCATTATACGGCCTACGGACAGAAGGAGACGGGAGCTGCGGGGGGAAGCGTCGGCGCCGCCGCCGGGGGCCGCCCGGCCCGGCCCACCCGGCCCATCTGACCCCCGGTACCGCCGGGGTACTCGACTTACTTAATTAACGAGTCACCGAGACTGTATATAATTATAAAGGGTCAGATGAGTTTTAAATACGTGAAAAGCGACCGTTAAAAATGATATGTTCATTTAGCCGTAAGGTATTTGTAAACACACAAAAACTCGTCAATTTTCGATGCCACTATTTCCGATAACACTTAAACGATGCCCAACTTTAAAATTCAATTTGCAATATTTGTAACGGTCACTCTCACCACGTATCCCCAAGGGGCGAGCGGCTGCCGGCTTGCCCGGCGGCGGCGGTTGCGGTGCATGCCAACGCCACGCCATGCCAACTGTACACTATACTACACACATACTACTCAACGATTCTATCCTGATGAAATTTTGACACATCTGACAGTTGTAATGACACCAGACGCGATTTCGCGCAGCCGGTTCAGTTGGCAGAGCGTCCCCGCAGATTATAAACTAATGCTAAATTTCATGTTGAGTGTCCAGTTGTGTTGTAATGTACACGGAGTACGGACTCGAAACAACCATTTCATCAGGATAAAAGCCAAAAGGTGGGCGTAACGCAAATACTCTGGTACGATCCTCGGAAAGAATGTAGCTCAACAAACCAAACAAAACTGGCTAGTATACCAACCGTATTAGCGTCGAACTGTTACATATTCTCTCATAAAAAAAACAATATAAAAAAAATACATCATACTGCTCATTTCATGTACGATCGCGGACACGTTAGGTGTACCGAATTTTAATTTTATTACTACAACAATAAGGTCTAAAAGTGATACACAGGACGGTAGGCGACCGTACATCATTTGTATCATTAATTAAAAAAAAATATGAAAGCTCAGGACAATAATAAGTAGCCGACTAGTTGTAATCAATTCTGCCAACAGCCTACCCTTATAGTCTGAGCGTTCACTCATTTGAAATACAACCATAAAGTTAATATACCTAGCGGAATAGAGAAACAAAGGCCTGAGCAAGTGAGATGTCACTATCAGTAACACTGCGTGGTAAAACGAGACGTGTGATACATGACAGCAGAACTCTTTTTTTTACGTCCAGTCGGCACGTATCGGCACGTTGACAATTTTATCTCATAGAATTCATGTTCAATCATGCTTGTGTAAGTGTATACGTACACATATTTTACACAGAGATGAAAATCAATTTCGGTTTCGTTTGACAGCTCGAGATTGTTGCTCTATTTCGCTAGGTATATTAACTTTATGAATACAACACGGTGTTTTTTCTACATGCAGTGCTGAAAGCATGCATTTCGCTCAAAGAATTCATATATAAAAGTGAGACGATTCAAACTGTAGCATGAAGCAGGAGAGGGGCATGTATCATTACAATCACAAACACATAACTCATGAGGCACTTTAGGCGACTGTACATTTCAAGTACCTTAAAGTTTAAATATTATTTCCCTTGTTAACAATAATAATATTTACTCGACTTTTACATTAATCCATGTTGCTATTTTTTATATACAAATTAACAATGTCAGTAAATAGTTGGCATGAGCCTGGAGTAAATATTATTGTGAATAAGGGGTTTAAAGCGTAGCTATTTATGAATGTACCTAAAAACACTAGATTTACAATACAAAAAAAAAACATTTAAAAAGTTACAAACAACTCTAGCAGATTAAAAAATTAATAACCATAACGAGTAGACCTAAATGTCAGACGACATCTTGAAATGTCAAATCGAGATGGCAACAAATGACAATCGAAATTATACTGTCAAAGGGTAAGAGTAATGACGTATTTTAAGTAAATAATTTAAATAAAATATATAACTTACAGAATCCTAACTTATTCTCTTCTATTCAGTTATAGAAGTAGGTGTTAGTATGTACATGGATCTTGCCAAGTCTAGTAGGGGGAGAAATGGGTCCTTATAACCATTTTTATAGCAATGCCATAATTATTATAGTGCATAACGTGTGAGGGTACATAAACACAGCGTCAGAGTGAACTTTTTACTAAAGAAATTTGGAAACTAGAAATGTTTTAATAGTTTCATAAGTTTAGTAATAAACATACGATACGGGTGTCATGAAAAAAATTATTTTTTATTTTTTTCATGACACCGCGATGTTAAACAAGACAAATAATTATAATTAAAAAAAAAATAGTTTTGAACAGTTTTAAGATAAAAATGTTGAAACACTTTATATTTTTTGTAGATTAGATCAGTAAATACTTAAGTTCAAGTTGGGGCAATTTTAAACTGTGTTATGCACCCACACTCGTCAGCAAAGCACACACTCAAACGAAACAGTTAAACATGTTTACCGTCGACACGCTGGCTGTATGCGTTAGGTCCATCTGCCGCGTAGCAAGCGGTAAATATTAAAAAAAAAATCATACGTCGACCATAGATTTTTGTCTATGGCTCCTCGAACGACCATAGAGTCTATGTAAATTTTTACTGACGCCGCATTGAACATTGTTTTCTTACTACTACTAAATAATATTGTATAAATCGTCAAACAAAAGTAAAATTTGTGTACCTATGTAATCTCAAATTACATATATCATTATTATAAAAATTTATGGTTGTAAAAGACTGAAAGCAATGTTCAATTGCAGATATTATTAAGTACAATACACATACATAATATTAAAGTTTTGTATTAGTACATAATGTGTAGCTTAAGCTGTCGGGATTATGAAGTGAAAGCCTTTGCTTGGTGTTAGGGATATTGTGACGTAATATGAGAAAATATAAATCCTGTTTTCTAGTGTGTCGCACTGCATAAAATTTTGTCTTCATTGGAGAATTTTATTCAAATTTTTAAATAAAAGCCATGTCTATCAAAAATTTCATAACACAAAAATAATTATTATTATACTCTTATGAGTAAACAATAATTTATTCTTTCAGTTAACCTTTAAATTCGACAGATTATATAAAATATCAAACATGACATTGCCGGAAATTAGCTGTCACTTTGACAGCTCGCAAATGGCTATCAAACCTAACGTTATTCTTGGAATTACAAATCGGTTTGATCAAATGAGACCTAAGACGAAAAAGATGTTAGAAACAAACAATTAATGCAATAGACGTAACACATTGTTTTATTATATTATTTTTATTAGCATACATCTCAGCCATTAATGACATTAAACGATTTTTTAGAATAAAGTTAAGGTAAAAGTTAATCGTGATTTCTGTGCCATCTCTGCATGATAATTATGTTTGTGCATGTTACATAGTGTCTGCATTTATTTTCTGCATGATATTTGGTAATTTGACAAACGAATTGCAATAAACATAATAGTCTGTCAAAAAAGTGAAAAAATAAAAAAGTGGCAACATCATAGTGTCATCCCTTTCAAATCAATCTAAGAAAAAAGCGATGACACTACGATGTTGCCACTTTCTAATATCTTCACTTTTTTGACAGACTATAGCTCTATTCAGGGTCCGGTGTCTTTGTCTGTCATGTGAGGAACATTGAAATATTCCAGGCAAAAAACGATCAGTGCTTGTATAGTCACTCGCTGTGTAAATAGTTTTATAAGTAGGTAAGGGATGAAGTCTTATAGGAGACAAAAAGCAGATTATTCAATATTACTTATTTTTGCAGTATGGAAAAAAACTGTAAATTTTTTATGTGTCTGAAAAATCGATTTGGTCGAAACTTATTAAAAATAACTAAGATGTATGCTAACACATGACAATATGCATATGACACAGAACAACCAATGTGTACCCAAATTAACAACGCCGATGTGAGCAAAAACATTGTACATGCAACATAATCTAAAACATCAAAACGATTCAGAAAAGCGATGCTCTGGGAAGGGAGAAAGTACAGGAGAAGGTAGGCTTCGGTTGAGAATTGGATACAGAAACTCGACTACACGTGTTATTTCTGATGATTTTTTGTAACACTAATCAGCCTTCATTTTTTGTCATTTCAAAATTCAAATAAATACAGACAATAAAATACGGAATGAAAATACGACGATAAATCACCATTTAAATATAAAACCTGTATGTACTCAACAAAACAAACCAAAGGAGTAGTCGACACTGTATCGCATATTTACCATTTTTATATTTTTGTATCCAGCTCTCAATCCAGAAGGTTGGAGTCCAGGTGGCCTATGACTTATGTCTTTCACCTTACACCAATTTTATTAATGCGAAGGACACCCAACATCTTTACAATTTATATTTTTTTCTAAATACACAATTTGCTTTATAAAATCTAAGCAATATAAATGTCCAAGTAAATATTTAATATCAATAAACCTATATATCTATTTCTATTAGCGTACGCAAGGAGCGTACGCGCACGCACACATGCGCAATATGCGTACGCACGTACGCATCCGCGTAAGCACGAACGCGTCCGCGTAAGCACGAACGTAATTTCGTATGCATTGTGCGCTCACAACCTTTCTTTGTTTTACTATTTCTAACTACACGACTGTACTTCTTGACCGGTTCTGTGCCGGCGGGCCAGTGTCGTATACATACCTCCGGACGGGGCTGGTGACGGCGAGCGGCGTGGGCACCCCCAGCGACTTGATCCGCTGCTGCATGGTGGGCGAGGGCCGCGCGCCGTTCGAGCCCTGCTCGTACCGGAGTGGCTCCATCACCACCCGGTAGCCGGACGTCGTCGTGCCGTGACTGGAAATTATTACACTCACATGTCACTATTTCATTTACTTATTATTTATTTGATTAGGAAAACTTAATTACATAATAATTATTAGGAAAAATAAAATAAAGCAAAGTAAAAAGATGAAGAAGATTTCAATTGAAATTAATTTTCTGTACATAATATTATTAAGTAAAGCAATTAGCAAGTAATAGTTGAATAACATGAATCAGGATTAGCAGGAATCAGGATATGTTTTTGTTTATTATTTCTCTAAATCACTAATACTCCATGCCTGTAGTCTTGTATTTTATTTGACGTGTTCTATCTCGATCACAGATGGCGTTGAATCCAGCGGCCTCAGGCTGACATACTAGGAGTGAGACAGCTTGTTCTCACTTGGTGTTGCGATCCACTACCGTTAGCTCTAATATTTCAAGTGCTGAGCAGCTGCTCGCTTTCACCTGGAGTTATGCGCCAGTTATGTGACTCAGGGGCCGCCCAAACCGTTTTGATACTCAATCGAACGAACCGGAATACCGCGTCCTACTCTAACAAACGTGAAATGAAGTTGTTAGAGTAGGATGCGGCATTCTGATTCGATGGTTTGAGTCTCGAAAGTCGGCGTCATGGTGTCTCGCTCCCCCGTGCGTGCTCATGTATGTGTTGTCCCGCTCTTACCTGGTATTCCGGGCGAGGGGGCTGAGGCGCGGGTAGTGTCTGGGGGGCAGGTGGTGGGGCTCGGCGGGCGGGAACAGGTTGGCGGCGGACCCGCGCCGCTGCAGGGGCGGGGGGGTGGGCTCGCAGTCAGTCGACTGAGACGCGCCCGGACCCTCCAGCGACCCATCCTGCTCCTCGCGACCCGGCGACAGCTGGACACATGCATACATGTAGTGACAAGTCATGACACGACTACACAAATGTAGTTCAAAGTTTCTGTATTTATATTAGATCTATAATAATGTAATAATGGTACAAATAACATCTTTGTTACTTGTACCATTATTACAAAATTGGATTGTTAAACATTTGTGTATCATTCCAGAAAAAAATCGTATTGAGTTATGAATGCAGTCACGTTCTTTAGATAATTTACAACAAGACTGCATCCATAATTACTCAACAAAAAAAATGTTGTGGGTTAATACACAAATGCTTAACTAATCGTATTCATTAATAAAACCGGGTTAGGGTTTACAGCGTAGTCCGAACGGAACATAAAGAGACTCTAAAATTATCTTTAGTCCTTACTTTTTTCAGTAAAATACCCAATTATGGAATACTTGTTGCTTTTCTAGCGAAAAAAAAACGGTTAAATATTTAGATCAATAAATTAACCGTTTATTGTAATTGCAATTATCACGTATTTATGATCTTTGCGTTTGTATTAGAAACATCTTATTTCCATTCACGTGATCCATATTAATACTATAAAATATAAATTAATGCGAAAGTGTGTCTGTCTGTCTATTTGTAAATTCTTCACACCCAAACCACTGAACCCATTTTTCAGAAATTTGGTATGGACACTTTGAGTCCCATGGACATAGGATAATTTCCATCCCGGAAAATTGTATGGTTCCCGCGCGATAAACGAATTTTGGCGCAACGAAAATGCGCCAAAATGATTTCTAAATTATAATATTATTTAATTGGTAATATTTAGAGAGCCAGACATTTTTATGCATTGCTCTACAAAGCACGATAACTAAACACCAATCTACCTATATGTCTTTAGCAACATTATAACTAGAAGCATGAGCTATTTGTTTTTAACTACATTTACCTTTCAGTTTGTGGGAGTTATACTCCCAAATCCAGATAAATATAAAGGAAGACTTAGTCAGGAATCTAGCCACAACTAACTTTAAGACTTCAGACTAGCTATTATTATTTGTTAATCATTTGTAAGTACTAAGTTATTATTATACTAATTATCGAAACAGAGCTTGAAAAATATGTCAAACTCAGTTTTATACTTCTTAGATTTTTCACACATTGTAATTTTTTTGTAACTTAGAACTAACGATTGGACGTGCAGAAGAAATTCAAACTTTAAAATCCGTCGATCAGCGATTCTCGGAAATGCCATTGTATTCTATTGTTGTCGCGATCACCGGTGCTCGTACGGGGCTTGATGGGACTTTCATATAAAGTATTGTAATTTGTAATTAGTTTGGAAGTTCTTCAACACAGAGCTTAGCACACTTGGCATCAAACACGGGAGCATTAAAAGTCATTCACCCCACTTGTACCAAAATGCTGATTGTTCAAGTTTTTAAGAATAAAATCATAATCATTGAGACTGACAGGCTATTGTTATGTTACAACGAATTTACCATTATTAAACAATCTGTTACTGCAGCTATAACGCTCTTACAGACGAGCGGCACTTGTGAGACAGCGGCGGTAGTCGTAGACAGTTGACGGCAGCCATCGACAAGTGCCGTTCGTCTTAAGAAGCTTTACTCTCCACGACCAATGATTTACTACATTACACTATCTTATAATCAGATTTTTTCTCGCGACAAAACAAAATCAACATACTTAACATATTTTGTCAGTCACAAGTCAAAACGCATACAGTATGACGGTAGTGTGGGGTGAACGACCATGTTGTCTGGCCCTCACCTTGTTGTAGTGTGCGTGCGCGCCGAGCGGTCTGTGCGGCGCGCCGTTGTCCTGCGCCGTGTACGTCTTTACCTGCGCGTGCGCGTGCGCGTCCGCCGCTATCGTCGATATGGCCGCGCCGCGCCGCTTCTTACCGCCCTTGTATATGTATTTGGACGGTCGTACCAGGCTGAAGACAGATATACGTTAGCATTGAAAAATATTTTCAAGTGGTTATTCAGACATAACGGGAACCGAGCGGTTAAACCACTCGCAGCTTATTACTATGGCGCTATATTACAGCGTTCACAGTTCACACTTAACCATCGGTTTCTGTACAGGAACCACACAGTTCCCGCTGTGTCTGAATAAGCACTAAAACAGCGATAATAATTAATTAATATTATAGAAATGGGTGCTATCTATGAATAGCTCGAAAAGCCCACTGTTATTAGGTGAATAGATTCATAGGTTAATAGCTAGTCCATTTAATTCGGTCGGTTTGTGTCAAGCCCTAGTTCGATGTAACTCCACCGAATGACGTGGGTCCGCCATCTGCCTATGAATCAATTTCTCTGATAGTATAAGTAAAAAAAAACAACAGAAAATCAAATCTAGTACTATAACTGTTTCACCAATTCCTGATAAAGTGCCGGATATAGGCTGTCCACAACTTTTTTCTCGGTCTCTATACTCTATCAGCTATCTGACAAGTTAAGTGGTGGATAGCCTATCCAGTACTTATCAAAAAGTGGTAAAACAGGCCCTAAGAAGTTTAAAGTCAAGTTCACACGTACTTGCGATTTGAAAAATAAGTAAATAAAGATAATATATTATCACATAATATTATGCTATTTCTAAAACATACTCCGGCCTCACTTCTCTCACCTAGGATACTGCGGACCGAACTGCGTATAACAACAGTTGTTCCAGCACCCCCTGGAGAAGGGGTTGAACCCCCCGATGAACTTGCCCGTCACCTGTTCGTTGGTGGTCCGCCCCCGGGAGACCAGCACCATGTGGAACCCCGTCAGACCGAATATCGGTATCGCTAGCAACGCTATGATGCCCATTATCACCATTCTAGTGTGTGGTTAAGTTTTTTTTTTTATATAGTATCGTTATATTTTATTAAAGTATGACAGTATTGTAAGTGTATATTGAAGGTATGAAAAACTGATTATTTGAATGTAACTTTTCGATAGCAAATTGAATAATTGCATAGTTTGGTCGTAGAGCATGTTTAAATCCGTATGACCTACCACTACTTGTCTATTTCGCTCGCCCACGTATATACATGAAAAAAATGATATAAAAAATAATATCAATTGATCACTGAGTAAATGTAGCTTAAAGTTGAATAATTATTTACTCAACGCATGGACACCACACGCAGGAGTAGCGCGCGGTGCGCGGGCGGGGTGGGCCGCGCCCGGCCGCACTAATTTACTAAGTGTCCATTATTCATTAATTGTTTAGAGGGAAATTTGGTTAAAAATTAAGTACCTAATTTTATTACATAATTATAATGAGAATCGAGTACTGAATACTCTCCTTAATTATCGGTAATGTCTCACCAGTCATGCTGTATTGCTATGGCGTTCAAATCGCGTACTATGGAAGCAAGATAATAATAATATTTTCGTATAATTTAGAAGTGCCAATTATTGTCGTGGCCAACATTTCGGAACATACCCTGCGTTACGTAGGTCTGACGTGAGTCCATCAAATTCTCTGGTATTACACTACATTTATTATTACAAAGGATACGACACAATAGGCTCGACCTGCGTGAGCATCTTGTTGTGGTGCATGATGTAGTAGAGGCTGAGGCCGAATATGCTCAGCATGTGGATGGAGAGGGAGATGAGGAAGAAGAAGAAGAACCGGTAGTTCCGCCGGCCGATGCAGTTGTTCACCCACGGACAGTGGTGGTCGAACGTCTGGAATCACAACACAACAAATTCTTTATTATACGTACACACACAAACAATATTATAATAGCATGGGTTTTTAACTGCCTACTTTGCGCTATACCAAGAAGAAAAAAAATACTAATACATATCATACATACGATAGTGTGTCTGTCTGTTGCCTCTTCACGCCTAAACCACTGCATCGATTATGCTGGAAATACGTTTAGTCCCGGCCCTTCCGGGAAAGTACATAGAATACTTTTAGTGCTTGTTCAGAGACAGCGGGAACTGCGCGGTTTGGACCTGTGTGTATTAACCACTCGCAGTTGCATGCGTTCACACTTAACCGCTCGGATTCTACACGGGAAACGAACGATTGCCGCTTTGTCTGAACGAGCACTTTGTCTCGGTCAAATGTACGGCTATCGCACGATAAACGAATTTCGACGTTTATGCGGGAGTCTAGTTTACAATATCAGCGCGGGTGTACCTCTATGCAGTGGTTGCAGACGCTGCAGTGGCTACAGCGCGGCGGGCGGTAGAACTTGCATGTGACGCACCACTTCATGCGCACCGTGATCCCGTTGATCTCGACGCTGCGGTACAGCGGCGCGCGGAAGTCGTCCTCGCGGTCCTCGTCAGGTGGAGCTGGAATGGACCGTGTGGGGTTAGTAATACGGGCTATTATCGGTTGAGGCTGAAAGAGCTGGATGAAACCAGGGTAGGTACTGCATTTCAGGTCGACGTGAAATGAACCATGTAGATTGTAGAGTATTTTTTTTTTAAATAATACAATTAAATATCGTTATCTGTACTGGCAACAATCAACGTTTCAGAAAGAGATGGTTAGTAAAATCAAAACCAATACGTCCAAATAAGTTAGGGCCTTGTTACACCGCCAATTTGTGGGCAAGGTTATGGTGAAGCGATGCTCTGGCGATGCATCATCTACTAATAATTATTGTCATGCAACGCCATAATATACCTAAAGGACGCCTCTCACGGAGATAAAAGTATGCTGTCGGCCTTTTACAATGTCACCTGCGAATTTTCGGCTTTCATATCACGATAATCGTTCAAAGGTCAACTGGAAAGATCAATCCTTTCTTAAAAATGACCCCGAAACTACTGAAACCAGTTTGCATGTTCGTTGACGAAGTTTTATCGAATCACGGTGCAGTAGCTAAACTAATATGAACGTAATATAGTTACGCTCGCACGAGTTTAGTTAGTTTGACATGGTTTGACATTATAATTCGATACTGTCGTGCTTTAAGTATACAGCATCAACGAAATTCTTGCTCGACAAATTTTAAAACTTTGCCTCTACCCTTAGACGCCACCAAATTTCACCGCCTTTTCTGCAGATGTGGTGGAATTACTATGTGAGTGGGCACCTGATTCAAAGGCGTTGCTCAGCGTTGTCCATTATATCCGGTAGAGCGACAGCTTTATACGAAAGCAAGGCATCACTTAAAAATTATTACAATTCCCCGAGGCACTCAGACTTCCATATAGACCATATAAAAACTTCTTTTAAATCTAAAAGATTTACTCGCTCGGTCAGGCGACAGGCGACAGCGAAAAGCGGAAGGACTGTCGTTATATACCGCTGTCCGCTGCACATAAAACTTCGATAGCGCGATGCAGGATACTGCAGGCGCTAGTTGTACCGCTACACAGACGTCTCAGGTTTTGTAGCCCCTTGTCGTTGCCAAAATGCCTGAGACGTCCGCGGCATTGTCGTGCCGTTGACGTCTGTGGGAAGTAAGAACTACAAGTTTGTATTGCCAGTGTATACTGAATACAATGCAACAAGGTCGGTAGCCAAGGGCGTCGTACGGTGTGCGTAAACATTGCACTGGAAAATATCCGCTTTCGGACATAGGAACAGAGGGCCGATTCTCATATCGTGAATCTCATTTCGATCGCAAGCCGCGTTGCTAGTTTTTTTCTTTTGTGTTAAGTCGGGACTTGGGGAATTTTTTGAGTGAAAATAGCGGGATTCTTCCGTCAAAGGCGAGACATAGACCATAGTAAAAAAAAATGTATAAAATCAAAACTTCATCAATTTTTGTTTGCGTTCCGATCTACGCAGAACGAACTCACAGTGTCTTGAACTTCAAGACAAAATCAAAAGTTTTCGAATTTTACCTTTTTATATTATTTTAATTTAAAATTACGTTTACATGACAATAGATAGCAAAAGTAGCCATAGAAAAGCTACTTACCTATATCTCACACTTTTATCTTCAATGTTACGCACCTTTCTTTCTCAGCACGTTGCACGTACGTTCAAGTAATCCCGAAAAGCGGGATTGCAGCTCAGTCCCGCTTTTCGTGTATTACTCGTCTACAGAATACAGCTGTCCCGCGCGGGACATTAAATTTTGATAAAAAAATCGAGACGTGCCGCCAAATCCGGGCCGTCTGGCAACGCTGATCGCAAGTTGTACCGTGGGAGAGCCATGCTTCGGCACGAATGGGCCGGCTCGACCGGAAAAATACCACGGGCTCACAGAAAACCGGCGTGAAACAGCGCTTGCGCTGTTTCGCCGAGTAAGTTTACCGGAGGCCCAATACCCTACCCTTTTTCTATTCCAACTCTCCCCTACCATATTACCCTATTCCCTCGTAAAAGGCCGACAACGCACCTGCAGCTCTTCTGATGCTGCGAGTGTCCATGGGCGACGGAAGTTGTTTCCATCAGGTGACCCGTTTGCCCCCTTTTTTCATTAAAAAAAAAGTTATCCTACTACACGTTATGAGCTAAATCACGCGCGAGTGAGAGAGTCTGCGATTTAAACAACATTCTATAAGAATTATCGCTCTTGACTCGGAGGTCGTGGGTTCGATTCCCGCGTTGGAAACATGTTATTTCCAAGTTTGGTTAGGACAATGCAGGCTGAACACCTGATTGTCTGACAAGTAAGATGATCCATGCGTCGGATGGGCATGTAAAGTCGGTCCTGCGCCTGATCTCTAGCCGGTCGGGTCGTTCTGCCGTCCCACTGGGTTATGAGAGTAAAGGAATAGAGAGTGCTCTTGTGTACTGCGCACACACTTGGGCACTATAAAATACTCCCGGCCACCGTCACCAAAACCGGTGTGGGAGCTATTATTATTATTATTACCTACTATAAGAATCGGGCTCCAGCTGCCTATTTTTCAAATGGATTTCACTACTAAGAGCATACTTGCACATGACGCTTCTATCACAATTCACATTACGACATTACTGCTCAGTGTTCGATAAAAAACCAATTAACGCGTTTCGGGAGAAGACGTAAAAGAAAAATTTATTAAATTATAGGTAATTTCTTATGTCTTGACCACGACTATGTGACCCGCCTGGCGCCAAAGCTCGATCCGCCCTTGTTCCTAGCATTTACAGAAAAACAACTTCTTTCCTTCCTTGCAAACAGGGAAAATGCATATAAAACATATTTCATTATTTTGCTAATAACTACAATGTTAAGTCTTCACTTCGAAATTAAAACAGTCAATGAGGATTCTTGGAAATCTATTGTTATCGCGGCCCACTTGGGCTGCTTGGGACTTGGGAGTTGGTAGGTTTAATGTTTTTATTTTTTATTTTATGTGATCTTTTCTAACATGAAATGAATTAAAACAAAGCCATATAAATACTGCATCTTCCCCATTCCATAAAAAATTTGGTACTGTTTCATATTTTTGATATTCGCAAAAGATTAATGATGAAGGGTTTTTAAAATGCATTGGAAACTCACCCTTTGGTATCACTCCCGGGTCCATGAAAGTGGCCAGTGTAAAATTGGCCAAAACAAAAAATGTTATGACACCTTGGTATGCAGGAACCCATGGGTGGTTGTGCAAATAGAACTGGCAGCTGAAAAAAAAACAAAAGAGATAAAATATAAATTATTATTTTAATATTTTTCACGATTGTAGCTCACACCTCTTTTATGTTTGGAGTTATGTTTACAAGGAAGTACTAATCACCTCTGCATCACCGAAAAGGAAAAAAGAACACACAACCTAACAGAGTATATATTTTTTTATATTTCGTAATATTATAATATTTAGATAACTAAACAAATGCTTAAAATTGTTATTTATAGCAATGTTTTTGATAATTATGATATAAATAAATACTTTACAATGAATATTGGAGTGGACTCGAGGGACTAGATTTTGTTTTTGTATGGTGGACTGTGAAAGTGTTAAGACAAACCTAAAAAAAGCAATCTAGCAATTAATCTTATCTCCCTTCATTACAATCAATAAGCAAATAAAATTGTCATTCCATGAATGTGACCATTCACAAGGAGACTTATTTCATATACAGTGGTTTGCACCATAGCAATGTGTTTACGAATGCGACAGAAAGATAGTGATAAGCCACTGTTAATTTCACTACAAAATGTAATATACTCCATAATCAGAATTTACAATAAACTGTAAAAACTGTGTTTTATAAAATAATAGGATAGATTTTAACAAAGCTAGATCACAATATATAATGCATGAGAAGCACCTAATTGTTAAATCTAAGTAGGTATGAGGAGAAATATAGAAATTGTCTCACAAAAACCACATCATAGTACATTGAATAAATGAGTAGGTAATTAGTGTTATTTATTGTAGTATTAAATTGCATAATCAAAAACACAAAGTTCTCCTACACTGTGGGAAAAATCCAATATGAATTCTAGGTGACCAAGGAGTGTAAATAGTGGCTTCTCACCCGTAACCAAATTAATGAAAATTAGGAGCGTCTCACATGCAACCGAAGCTTGTAAACACATTAAATATAGCAAATCACAAATGGTCCAAAGATATAAATAGAGGTAAATCGACAATCTTGTGTGAAAGTAATGAATTCGATCTCGGTAGACATTCGAATGGTAGTACTTACGGAAAATAAAAAAATAGAGATGTTGTGCCCAAAAGTAAGGCCCAAGCGAATGTCGCGGGGATATATCTCGTTTTGAGGTCGCATTTGGGCATATTGTTTCAATTTTATTTCTCAAAAAGTAAATTTATTTCGATTTTACTCACTACGGACCAACATGGCCGCGCCTAATAATAATGACAGATTAAAAAACTGCGGTGGCAGATAAAATTTGACTTTGACACATTCAAAATAGGTATACAACAGACATGATCAATCCCAATCTAGTACTTATTAAAGTAGGTTATTTTAAAGCAAGAAATACACGGTCGTCAACGGCGGTTGACGACCACGCAAAATCTATAATGAAAAACTGGTTGACAACACGTTGACAACCGTGTGGCTGGCAACGCGCATACAATTTTTTGCTGTTGACGACCGCCGTTGACGACCGTGTATTCGGTGTTTTAAGTCCGACAAGGCTTTATACGAATGTGTCAAATGTGTCAACAATGTGTTTTCCTTCACCAGCAGCGCCTATTGACACAATATTTGACACATTCACTTAAAGAATTGTCGGACTATACCTGCAAATTCACGTGTGGCACTGACATTTGCCTATTTGTGCAAAGTTTGAACACTTAAGTATAAATTAATCTGTAGTTTGTCATCATGAGTCGGTTTTTCTGCGCACATCAAAGTAAACGTAGTTGTCCATGCTAATGACGTAGCTGTTATCGAATTTCTTGAGCTACTTCAAGCAGAACCCTCAAAAATGTAATAAATAATAATTATACTATAAAAAATTAAATGCCCTCAAAAAATAAAACAGATTGATGGCGTCCACAAAATCGTCGTCCAATCTGTCAGCCATCTTTGCAATAACGGTGCCGTAAAACATATTTTGAAAACAAGGCTAATGTCCTGGCCGCATCTGCGTCTATCGTCCGAAGCTTCGTGCAATGCGACGATACTATTGGACGATACAAGCAGATCGTCCAATAGTATCGGTTTTAGCGCGAAGCACCACGCATATGCGGCCGCGGCATAACAGGCATATATATTTTGTGATCCTGTAATTCCTGTTTGCGCACGTCAAAGTTTTCAAAAAGTTTGCTCAAACTTTTAAGCCCATGTCTGGCGCCGGCTATAGCTTATAGGTATTCGGACGCTTTGGCGGCTTTGCTGGCTGCACTGCCAGTGCGTTCGCCTTGACGGGCTGGCGGTGCGCTTGTCCATGGACCATGCGAGGACTGGGGACGCGTCACTCAGCATGGAGGAGGCAACCGCGGCATTACCCGATTATAAAATGAATATTTTTATTGGCAAACGTGTGCATACAGCCTAAAAATATTGTTCAAGTATGAAATACACGGTCGCCAACGGCGGTCGTCAACAGCAAAAAATATTATGCGCGTTGTCAGCCATACGGTTGCCAACGTGTTGCCAACCAGTTTTAACCGACTTCCAAAAACGAGGAGGTTATACCGTATACGTATGGTTATACGTTCGTCTGTGGATATGTTTTTCATTATAGATTTTGCGTGGTCGTCAACCGCCGTTGACAACCGTGTATTTCTTGCTTAAAATTTTGCTTAGGAGTTAGGGCGAAGCCAAAAGAGCGTAATTTGTGAGTCGTGAGCCGCAGAATTTCTGCCGGGCAGAATTTTTTTGTCATACAAATGACAACTCATTTTGAGTCGCCGTGTGAATCAAACATGACTTTTGTATGAAATTTTTGCCCGGCAGAAATTCTGCCCGGCAGAAATTACGCTCGTTTGGCTTCACCCTTAGATCGATAATTTACGATTGGTAGCTTGACGTGTGAAATGCATAAAAGAGGCTGTAAAAATCATATGCTTTAATTTTATTGGCTAAATTACAAAACGTCAATTTTTTCTATTTTTGGATTGGTGGACGATGGAAAAAAGTCTCGCGGATAAAGATGGCTGTTATTGTCAGTTTGACTTCATGCTTTTGTAGTGTGGTATGATTTTTAAAATTCATAAATTAATGTGAATCTTTTTAAAATTGTCTTTATTTTTATTTCAAAGCGTAGTTTTGATATACGAAATTAATTTGCTAAGATGTCAGAGAGCACTAGCCCTAGTGCTATAAGTTACCTAAGGCAGTATAGGTTTCAAAAGAAAGCTACAGCTGGCTCCACCATTCCCGTTACGGTAACCTCGGCTCCTTCGAGTTCTCGTAAGTAAAAACCGATAATTTTACTCATTAACTTGGGTCAGACAGTTTCGCAGTACTTACCGTACGTTCCCATATTACATTCGCTAACAGTTTTTTGTCACTTTAATTCATGGTTACATATTATCTGACCGCGACCTTCATACGCATGTTTTTTAACACTTTATTCATTATATTTCACCGCATACTAGTAGCATGTAACAGCAATGTCCTATTACTATTCAGTTGCATCATGCTTTTCACTTATCCTAGAAAAAGTATCTTTAATGTGCTACTTCCATGCTTTAACATCTAAACAAAAATTGTATGTTTAAAACAATGCAAAGAAAGCCTTTTGTTAAATAGTTATGTAATAAACCATACTTTGTTCATGATCAAAAATGTCTGTTGATATGAGGCTGATGCTGATGATGACCTAAACAATCATCATCATCATCATCACCATACCCAAATTCTAAAACAGTTGTTAATTGCAGCTAGTCTTTTAATCCTCACAAATGCTTTACTCAGCTTAATTATTCATCAAGCCCCAAGTGGTCGCATGCGACCGCGATAACAATAGATAAGTTGTTTTTCACACGATCAACGGATTAACTCTTCAGCTCCCAAGTGGTCACATACGGCCACGAGAACAATAGACTTCCAAGAATCTGCGATCGAATAATTAATATAACAAAGTATAATATTATAACATTATGTATTTTCATGTAGAAGAAAGTTATTAAGTTCACATTAATTCTAAAAGAAAGCAATGATTTTGACAATTTCTATTGGTTTTTACAGTAGATAAATATTATATCAAATACATCATACAGGAGGACATAGGCAATTAATTGCAGTAAATATAGCTTCTTTTGTTTTGTATGTATAAAGTTATGGGCAACATTTAGCATGTATAATAAATGGATAATATAAACAAGTTGGAATTGGACACTCTTGATAATATCGTGTTGCATTCCCACAGCTTTGACTTCCTTACATAGTCAGTGTAATAAAATACTTTCTTGCATGATCAGAGAATCTTATTTCTCTTTTTATATGTATTCATTAAAGAAAAGGCCTGTTACTTTGATACTTAAAGCTTGATAGCCGTAAAGTCGACCCTCGTAGCATACTAAATGTATGCTACGAGTATGCTACGAGGGTCGACTTTACAGCAGTCAAGCTATAGCAAGTAACTGAGTGATTTAAAATTTAATTTCAGAATCAATGATAAGGTTGCCTACACCTGTGGCCTTCAACAAACATGTACCAGTGGTGTATAAGAGAATCCGAATACATGATTCAGACTCTGACGATGGACCTTCACCGGCTAAGAAGCCTGTTATTGTGACCTCTGCTGTACCCGACCGTCCAGCCTTGCCTAATCCCACTCTGGAACTCACACAAGCTGTCAAAGAAAGAAGATTCCGGAATATGGTGCAGATGTTTCCTGAAGTTGCTCCTTTGGTAAGTTTTGTTCAGTACGATTCAAATAAATCTAAATGTACAGTTTAGAAATATAATCACTTTTGTCATTGTGAGTAGTGCTATTATTTTGTGTAGTTTATTATTGTCATTCTTAGATTAATAATAATAGCTATTTGCTCCCACACCAGTTTCGGTGACGGTGGCCGGTTTTATTGAAACCAGGCCAGCTATGCAGGAGTAGTTTTATAGTGCCCAAGTGTGTGCACAGCTGTACACAAGAGCACTCTCTATTCCTTTACTCTCATAACCCAGTGGGACGGCAGACATTTCTCAGATTAACTTACATTAAAATATGCAATGTGAATGAAGTGTGAAAACTAAGTATTTCTATTAAAACATGATGTTAACTTATTGACTGATTTTAGCTCGTAAAAACCACCTTATCCAAGCATGGTTGGAACGAAGAGAGATGTAGAGATGAGCTCCTCAAGTATGACCCCGAGAGTGACGTCCGACCCTCGGGAAGTTACCACCGTCCAAGCTACTCAGGTCAAACATCACAGTCTAATGGAGCTAACATAATGCGAGTGACAACCGGAAGCACTACAATACCTAGACCCCTGGCATCTAAAGGTGGCAGGGCAAGACGAGGCAGCAGTGGTAGTGAGGATGATGATTACGGGGTTAGGAAAGGAAAGGATGATCTAGTTTATGACAGGTAGGTAGTAGGTAACATTTTATTACTTAAATCAAACACTTAATGTGATGGGCTTTTTTTATTTGCCATAGACCTTAAAGTGCAGACACCAGCTAAAGCACACTACAGTAAAATACAACCTAAGATGGCTTTCCGATCCAGTACTTATTGAATATTATAATGTTATCCAAATGTTATCAAATTAATTTTACAGTATAATTTTCCATATTAATATTTGATATTTTTAACATATTCTTAACAACTACAATTTCAGTGACTCAGACAATGAGGTGACAGATGACCTGGTTGGTGACAAGAAGAAGGTGTTTGAGTTTCTCAACACCAGCACCATGAATGAGCTGTCGCTGTTGAGTGGGTGCTCACAGAAGAAGGCTGAGGCCATTATAGCACAGCGGCCTTTTAAGGGTTGGGTTGATATGGTATGTTAACTACAATTTAATAAAAGTTATAAAACGTTGGGTCCTTATAGTGCTAAAATTTTTAAGTATTTTTTTTGTGAGTAAGAAATAAATGACATCATTTTAATAAATTAATGGATATTTAAGTCTTAAATGTATTATGATTGTATTATCTATAGCTTATATAATATAATATTATGTATAATATTGTATACATTTATAGATGCTTAGGCACTAGGCTACTGCTTAGTGTTGCTAGCTTGAAACAAAAATATTATTTTTTATGGCGCTATGATTCTGCAGTCAAAACTGAAATATCAATTGAAATATCACCTCAGTTTTTTAGAGAGTGCAATGTGTGTCGTGAAAAGCGCAAATGTTAGACAGACAGGCACATTACCTATGACTAAATAAAAGCAATGTTCTTTATGGTAATTACCTAGATTCGGGGGGGTGGTGTCATGTCTCCTATTTCTCCGCCCCCTCTGGCCCCGCCCCCTCCGACCACGCCTTCCAAAAATAATGTCTCAAAAAAACTGAGGTGATGAGAAGCAATTTTGTTCTAAAAGAATTCTTTTTCTTCAGGTTGAGAAGTTCAACAGCAACAAAATGTTAAGTACGGACCTGTTGAACGCGACACAAGAGCTGCTGTCCACGAGGAACAACATACAGCGGCTGATGAAGAAGTGTGTGGGGCTGGCCACGCAGCTGGAGTGCGCTGTGGCGGCCGGCGCCGGCAGGCTCAAGCAGCCCGCTATATTGGACTCTAGGTGAGGAATTATATTTAGATATTATATTAAATAATCGGCCAAGTGCGAGTCGGACTCGCGCACGAAGGGGTCCGTACCACAATAGAGCAAAAATAGACTGAAAATTGTGTTTTTTGTATGGGAGCCCCCCTTAATTATTTTATTTATTTAAATTTTATTATAAATTATTAAAGTGCAAATAAAATTGAGTATTTATTGAATATTTCAAGTGCCTATTGTTTGCCGTTATTGATATCATAGAGTAATAAATATATTAAGGTTTACCATTTATGATGTATAAAAAAAACTAGCTAGATCTCGTTCAAACCAATTTTCGTTGGTAGTTTTTATAGTAATCTACATTATATATATTTTTTAGAATTATCATGCCCCTACTTTAGAAGTTAGAGGGGGGGGGACATACATTTTACCACTTTGGAAGAGTCTCTCTCGCAAACTATTCAGGTTAGAAAAAAATGATATGAGAAACCTCAATATGATTTTTGGAGACCTATCCATAGATACCCCACACGCATAGGTTAGATGAAGAAAAAAATTTTGTTTCAGTTGTACCTATTTACCCCTAAAATTTTTAATAATTTTTCCATTTTTGCATCATGCGGTTCACAGACTACACCTACTTACCAAATTTCAATAGTATAGCTCTAATAGTTTCGGAGAAAAGTGGCTGTGACATACGGACGGACAGACAGACAGACAGACAGACAGCCACGACGAATCTATAAGGGTTCCGTTTTTTGCCATTTTGGCTACGGAACCCTAAAAATCAAGTTTGTTGTGTGGGAGCCCCCTTAAATATTTAATTTATTTTGTTTTTGTATTTGTTGTTATAGCGGCAACAGATATACACAATCTGTAAAATTTCAAAAGTCTAGCTATAGCAGTTCTTGAATTACAGCCTCAAGACATACAAACAGACAGACAGACGGAAGGACATCAAAGTCTTAGTAACAGGTAGACCTGTGTTGTATTCATCGACAATCCGACCTCTGCACCAGAGTTTATGTACCATAAAAAAATATTGATCCATAGGCAGATAACAGACCTACGTCATTTGGTTGGGTTATGTCAATTCAATGTTATCCGAGATCTGTCGGCTGGGTTTGATATAACGCGACCAAATTACTTAGGTCCGCCATCGCCCATCTGCCTATGAATCAACTTCTCTGATAGTTCAAAAACCAGAAAATAATTTTATCAAAATTCTAAGTTAACACTATAAAACTTCGTTTCAGTTTGACACTAGCTCCTTACCAGCTAGTCGGTCTGAACTGGCTGGCCGTGCTGCACAAGCAGGGTGTCTCCGGCATCCTGGCCGATGAGATGGGTCTGGGCAAGACGGTGCAGGTGATAGCGTTCCTCGCTCACCTGAAGGAGACGGGGCAGGCTAAAGGCACACATCTGGTGGTCGTGCCCGCTTCTACTTTGGGTAAGTCTCTTTAACAAGATCAGAGTGAGGCAACATCGCTACGTTGCGTTTGAGTATTGGGCTTAGTTTGTTTTGCATAGTTTGTCAGTTTATCTAGTTACGCCTACTGAGTCGAGTGGCGAGACAGTACTCTCGGACAATCAAATTGGCTCATTGGTGGTTGGCCCTTATAAAGGCCTCCGCTAGCCGTGGACGCATACATTCGTGAGTCCGCCGGGGATGTCTGGTCCTTAATTTCTCATAGCTCGTATAGTTAGGGCCTGTTTCACCACTTCCTGATAAAGTGCCGGATAGGCTATCCACAACTTCTCCATACTCTATCTGTCAAGTTAAGTGGTGAATAGCCTATCCGGCACTTATCAGGAAGTGGTGAAACAGGCTCTTAGTATGTAACGTTTGCAGACAACTGGAGCACGGAGTTCGAGCGGTGGTGTCCGTCGATGCGCGTGAGCAAGTACTACGGCCCGCCCGAGGAGCGCCGCCAGCTGCGCATCGAGTACGCCAAGGGACTCAGTCAGATAGACATCGTGCTCACCACGTGAGTACTCATTGTACTGATGATAAAGGCCGCACTAAGCGACACAACGCTGCAGTGGAGCGACACGTCACGGCCAAATATTCTTATGAAATCGTATGCTACGCGACACAAAACATCAGTGCTATGAAACTCAAAGTGTCGTCTCGCCTGTAAAGGTGGCTTTCCGATCCCCGCGGCAAGTGACGGCGAACGACAATAAATAAAATGCGACTTTATGAACTAGGCTTTAGGTTTCATTTCGATCTACGCCACTACGAAGCAGTGGCTGTCTCAGTCGTTAGACCAATGAAACTTGAAAATAATAAAAAGGTGAAATACAATATTTTCAAAATGTTGGGTAAATCAGGCTCGAAGGACCAACTGTATTAGAAGTTGCATGTAAACAATTCAAATTGTTTTTTTTTTAAACTTTGAAAGTAACAAAACACTGTATAATATAGTTTGTTGAATGTTTTTGATATGTTAAAGTTTGATGATGTATTTTCAGTTACACGATGGTGAGCAGCTGCCCGGAGGAGCGCAAGATGTTCCGCATCACGCCGATGCACTACGTGGTATACGACGAGGCCCACATGCTCAAGAACATGTCCACGCAGCGATACGACAATTTACTCAAGATAAAGGTAAAGTAGCGGATGAAGAAAAAAATCGTACGCTTCTAATATTTCTGTTTGCACTCAGACCCAAGACGCTTAGCACTTGTGTCAGTAGAATTACGATTTGGGTCGTATCAGACAGAAAATAGTCACGCGGTTAAGAGGTCAGTTTGGCGTTCTTTGTATTGTATTACGTTACATAGATATACTCACACAGGGGCGTCCTGACCGCGTCAGAATTGCTGTGTGACTGACCGCTCGAACGCAGCACGATTGAGGCGTCTCCCAGACAGACGCGGGCAGCGGTGGCGGTCGCGGCGGCGGTCAGTTTTTTGTACTGCCACCGCCACCGCGTGTGTCTGTGTCGTTCCTAGAACTTTCAAGTCATCCAGCTGACCGCCACCGCGACCGCCACCGCAGGCCGCGTCTGTCTGGGAGACGCCTGAATGCGTGACCGCTCTCTGTTTGATAGGTAAGGACGACCTCATGGAGGCATATGAACATAGTTTAACAGTTACCCTCTTCGTGTTCTATGAAAAAATACCTTGCGCGGCCCCTGCAAGAGCGAGGCCCCGGGCAATTGCCCAGTTCGCCACTCCCTAGTGCTCTGCTTAACAGCGACCATTTCAATTCGCAGTCCAAACACCGTCTGCTGCTGACGGGCACGCCGCTGCAGAACAACCTGCTGGAGCTGATGTCGCTGCTGTGCTTCGTCATGCCGCACATGTTCTCCGGCAAAACAGACGACCTCAAGAACCTCTTCCAGAAGAACGCTGTAAGTTGGATGGACATCTGTAGTTTTATGACGCCATTAAGTGGTCGTTGGCGCATAGCGTCCACAGGTATTGCGTGCGGGTAGAAATTTCTTAATGTACCTACACACTTGAATTTAAAGAGCATTATAGGTGTAACTACACTCCAATGCAGCGACGCGACACGCCAAATATTCTTTGTAAGATATAATTGTATGAGCTCAACCGCACTGCTCGGCAGTTAAACTACGAGACAGTGCAGTATTATGGGATAGTTTCACCTTTAATAAAATCAAACCTATATATTTTTAGTTTCTATTCTTTTGGAACAAAAACTTTAACTTTTTTCAATGTTAATTCATATTTCTAATGACAGAAAGTGAAAACAACAAAGAAAGTGAACGGCGACACGGAGGATGATATACCAGCGTTCGAACAGAGTCAGATCACTCAGGCCAAGAGGATCATGAAGCCGTTTGTGCTCCGGAGACTGAAGAGGGACGTGCTGCAGGACCTGCCCAAGAAGACCAACCACACGGAGCTGTGCCCCATGTCAGAGAGACAACAGACCCTGTATAAGGAACTTATAGCTGGGTTCGCTGCTAAAGATGGCACTGTAAGTATCATTTTTAATAAGGGGGCAAATGAGCAAACAGTCACCTGATGGAAAGCAACTACCATCACTCATGGACACTCGCAATATTAGGAGAGTTGCAGGTGCGTTGCTGGTCTTTTAAGAGGGAATACGCTCTCTTCTTGAAGGGTTTCACTTTTCAGGTATTGGTCCGGAAATACTGTTGTCAATGAAACTATATTTCCAGAATTATTATGAAGATCTTATGGTTCGACATTTTTTCTGTTCAAGTAGTAATCTTAAGGAATTATTTTTACTTTGTAATTCTCTACATGCACGCAGAACGTTAAGATATGCTTCGTCGCATCGCGTTTCTTGTATTTCTGTATTGATCCTAAACAAATGTAATTCCAGATCCACTCAACCCTGGAAAAGAGCGGTATATCGATGATGATGGACATGCGGAAGCTGGCCAACCACCCGCTGCTGGTCCGCACCTACTACACCATGGATATGCTGCGCAAGGTGGCGGACCGGCTCGCCCGCGACGACGGGTACAAGGAGAAGAACTCGGAGTATGTGTTCGAGGATCTGCTCTGCATGTCCGACTTCCAGATACATCAGCTCACGCAGCAGTACCATGTGAGTTTCATTGACTGACACAGGATTAGTCCTGCTTCAGACGACGATAAAATTTCACTGTTCGGTTAAATCCCTCTCTCTCGCCTCGGCTTTTCATGGGTGTAACACTGATACTCAATATATCATATTTGACAAGATCAGTGCTTTCTGCCAAATTATGCATGTATCACACACATAAACCTTCCTCTTGAATCACTATACTATTTCAAGAATACTAATTTTGATGATTAAAACTTTAATAGGAACAGATATTATTCTAATTTAAACGAACTCGGAAACAACATTATTAGTTGCTACAAGGCGGGAATCGAGCCCACGACCTTTGTGTCGATAGCGGATCTTTAAGTCTAGACCACAGATTTTCTAATGATTAATCTAATTTTCAGTGCATAAGCAACTTCAAAGTGCCCGACCACCTTATCCTGGACTCGGGCAAGTTCCTGAAGCTGGACAGCATGCTGCCGGCGCTGCAGGCGGGCGGGCACCGTGTGCTGGTGTTCAGCCAGTTCACCATGATGCTGGACGTGCTCGAGCCCTACCTCCGCCTGCGCGGGTACAGGTACCTCAGGCTGGACGGCAGCACGGCGGTCAATGAGAGGTACGTTCAAATCATTTAATTTAAAGCGACTTCAAAAAAAGAAAGTTATCAATTCAACCTCTACATACATATTTCCAGAAGTGTATTCGTAATTCGTATATTATGTTAGTCTATATCAACGTCTGAACAAATGGGCCAAGTGTATGTACGTTTTTATGTTTGTGTCCGCATATCTCTGGAACTACAAGTCCGATTTAAGTGGTTCTTTTTTTTTTGTTGTAATAGGTATTGTTTAACTTAGGGAATACTGCAAATTTTATCAAAATCGGTTCAGTAGTTTTGGAGATAGGGGATTTAATAGACCCGACGGCTACATCGTGGCACCTGATGGCAAATCGAATATCAACAACCCTCATTGAATGTTTTCAGACAAGACCTGATAAACCAGTACAACGTGGAGGACATATTCGTGTTCCTGCTGTCGACGAAGGCGGGCGGGCTCGGCATCAACCTCACCGCCGCCGACACAGTCATCATACACGACATCGACTTCAACCCATACAACGACAAACAGGCCGAGGACAGGTGAGCCTTTCGCGTACAGTACGCCTCTCACGAAACCGTTTTGAGACTCGAACAATCGAATGAGAATGACGCGTCCGGGGTTAGTGCGAGTTTTATTCGATCATACGCATCGAGCGCGTAAACGGGAATTTATATGGGATCAAAGCAGCGCCATCTACTGGCTAACGTGGATACTGCTTTGATCCAATTCGCATTTACGCGCTCGATGCGTATGATCGAATAAAACTCGCACTAACCCCGTTTAATTTGCTGAGTTCCTACTACGTATTGACCATGTATAATGTGAACAAATTCCAGATGTCACCGCATGGGCCAGACGCGGCCGGTGACGATCTACCGGCTGCTGAGCGCGGGCACCATCGAGGAGGGCATCTACCAGGTCGCGCAGGAGAAACTCAACCTCGAGAAACACGTCACCGGCACTGACGGTACGATATATCATTTACATTACTAGCGACCCGCCCCGGCGTCGCACGGGTATAAAATATATAGCCACTGTAAAAATGGTTAAAATCGATAGCCTATGATCCTTCACGTGGTCTACTTCTTATCTGTGCAAAATAACATAAAAATTGCTCCAGTAAATCGCGAGATAAGCCTTTTCAAATAATTTCCCCCGTTTTTCCACATTCTCCTATTAATCTTAGCGTGATAAAATATAGCCTATATAAATATAGCCTTCCAGAATAAATGGGCTATCTAACACTGAAGGAATTTTTCAAATCGGACCAGTAGTTCCTGAGATTAGCGCGTTCAAGTAAGCCCTTTCAAATAATTTTCCCCGTTTTTTCCACATTTTCCTCTATTTCTTAGCTCCTATTAGTCTTAGCGTGATAAAATATAGCCTTCCTCGATAAATAGGCTAACACTGAAAGAATCATCAAAATCCGTTGCGTAGTTTTAAAGATTAAAGGACAAAGGGACATGAGGGAAAAAAGCGACCTTGTTTTATAATATGTATAGATGTCGCAGTCATCTAGTTCAATCTTCGGTTCGATTGAATGACTAGCGCATTCATTGAATGACACCATTCAATTGAATGACTCGGCCGAACGTTGATTGAACAATCGTCACTCGACGTCCAACTATACTATGTGCCAGATCGATTGAGAATAACGGACATTGACCTTTTACAGGGGTTACAAACTTACAGGCTATAGGTTCAAATTATGGTATGACTAAAATAAATATGATTATATTAATTAATTACATAAAAATAACGGATATCGACGAAGCTCAGAATCAAACATTGTTTTGAAATTCCATTATTTATTTTAATTTAAATACACTTGACAATATTTTCATTCGGGAGTTCTGTCGTCACTTGAATCTCCATTGTTTGACGTACTGTCACTAAATTCCGATGAGCTGTCTGTGACATATAATGATATATTACAAATCGAAACTGGCGAATTACTCCAACGTACACGCGCGAACACTATCCGTGAAGGAATGAAATCAAAATGGCGAACCCAAAGTGACGCACATCTGCCTGTCAGTGCTGCGTTTTCTTTCAACCAAAATGATGTAACTCGCGTTTTGCTTATTTATTGGAAGTGCGTTTTATTGCTTCAAATATTGTTTTTTTTAAATAACTGTTGTGAAAAGTGTTGTTTTGTTGCCTGCATGAACTAAAACATAAATTAGAACCAAATTACAACACATTTTTTGCGCTGAACATTTTTTTATAACATTTGACTTAAGTGTTTTTTTATATTAAATAATTATTTTCTAAGTCACACTTTTGACTCTCGAGTAGTTTCAAGGGTAAATGTTTGGATTCAAATATTTTTAACATTAAATAATTAATTTCTAAGTTACACCTTTCGACTCACGGTTCGTTTCAAGGGTCAATGTCCGATATTCTCAATCGATCTGGCACTTAGTATAGTTAGTGATTTGTAACATAGCCCTTTGAAGAGAGCGGACATGAAATCAGTCAGGTAATTGAATATATTCATTTTTAACGGAATAGGAAATGTATAAGAACAGTACATAATTTTTAGGTAATTGAAAGCAATGTATTACTCCGTGTTGGCCCAATACGACTTGATTTGGTTAGGTTAGTTGGCTAAGCCTTAGCCATCGTGGTTATTTTTTTGTAAACCACCCAGAAGTAGCCGTCGCCTCATAATTGAAGTCAATTTCTAGATTAATTTATTATTACGCCACCAACAAATACATTTAAAAAATCATAGCATTCCATTTAACGACTTCACTATGATGACGTTTAGTCAAGACGTTAAACGTTACAGTCGACGTCTTGACTAGTTGTCTTCTTCTTCTTCTTTTTAATTATGGCTCCTTTGTGAATCGCCAATGTCAGAGTGTGTTGGAGTAAACTCTGCTCTCTTCAGTCATTCAATAAAACGGTGTCATTCAATGAATACGCTAGTCATTCAATCGAATCACAAATTGAACCAGATGACTGCGACATAGATATTGGGTCTATGGCCGGCCAAAGACGGACCGCAAGTTGCAGTCGCCAGTCGGGACCGACTGCTCTAGAATGGTCGCGTTGGAATTTTATACCGACCGCTCAAGAACTGCTAGCGGTTCGTGTATGGTATGCTGGATATGAATTTAGTATGAAAACTGCTAATCGCCGTGCGGCGACCGCATTTTGCAGTCGGGGTCGGACTGCAAGATGCAGTCCGTTATGGCCAGCCTATGACCGCACAGACAATATTTTTTAATTAAAAAATTTAATAATCATTGTTAAAGATAAAAACATAATCCTTTTGGCGTGAGTTACGTTTAGTGGCTGTAAAATGTGCGATTCCCGTGCTGTAACATGCGTAAATGAAGTTGCATCGAATTGTCTTTAATATATTGTGATTAGCGTTTGCACGGGATCATGTCGCTTTTTTTAGTAAATAAGTATCGTTTTTATTTCACAGAAAAAGATCCTCAGGAACAGAAGAATGTTGTTCGACTCCTGTCGGCGGCTCTCGGTCTCACCTCGCCCAACAAATGATTGTTGGCCTCTGACACCATTGTCATTGATTAGTGAAGTGAAGCGAAACAAAGTGACAAGTGGACGAAGTGAAGTGACAAAGTGAAACCATGGTGAAACGAAGCATGTAGTGTAATTACCATCAAATGATATTGGATGCTTTACCATCTCAAAGATATTTATTAGCGCTATGTGCAATGAGCGACCTAAAAATTATTACTTTTTATTTAGTTCATTTTAATTTAGTTAATAGTTTACTTTTATAGTTTTGATGTATTACAGTTTTCAAGCTGCTGAACCGACTAAGATGATTTTTTAAAGAATGACGTGTCGAAGATTACTACTTAATTGAACGATTGATTAAACTTCCTTGTGTATTTTGAGCTCGGGGCAATAGAACTAGGGAACAATATAGAGTATTGATAATTTTAAGTATTTTCAGTTAAAAAGCCCTTAAAAGTTATACGAGCTACTCTAGTGCAAGCTTATACCCAATTATCTTCTAATTACATGTATGTTAATATTAAATAATAAGTCATTATTACTCCCACCTAAACTTCCATTCCTTAACCGAAAGAAGCAAGCCATTGCAATATTTATTTGAAATAGTAATAATGATAACGGGTGATATATTTGTAAACAATTATAGTGTCGAGTACTAATAAATCTAATAATATAGTTAGGCCCACTTGCGCCAATCTGGGTTAAAGTTAACTCTGAGTTAAACATCATGTCATCTCTATCACTGACTTGGTGAGTGACAGATATGACATGATGTTTAACTCAGAGTTAACTTTAACCCAGATTGGCGCAAGTGGGCCTTAGTAGGCCTTAGATAATAATCCTTTTTTTTCGTAACGACCCAGATTCAGGATTTTTGCTCCACCAATTTTGCTAAAATGGTTGTTTATAATAATTATAATATTATTATACTGATTTCAGTGACTTAACTATGGTGTAAATAATAATTAACTACATAAAAAATGTATGTAAAAATGTATACTTTTATGGGCCAGACAACAGGCCAAAATAACATTTTTGTAAGCAGACAAAATGGAAAAGCATGTACTGCTTACTTATTTACGTTAATATAGATGGCGCTGGTGACGCAAATATTGAAAGCATTTGACAGATTTTATGACAATGAAATGGAGAGAAGTAAAATGTATAAAGTATGAAACTCTGAGAGAACTGTGTTTCCCTCGAGTGAAGTATGCTAGAGTTTCTTAGAATTTTTTTGGTAAAACCTTTTTTCATCCTTTTTTGAATATGAATTTTTAACTTTAACTTAACAGTCAAAATATTTGTAGAACTGCAACCCCGAAACTGAATACGAGTCTGATTAGTTCCAAATTGAGCCGCAGCACGATCGTGCGCTATTATAGCTGTCAAGAGTAGGAAAAGCTAGTTAGTAATGGGAATTAATGCTATTTACTATTAATTTCATTAACGTGCTAATTTTCATCTTACATCATGTTATGTGCTATTGCTTTGCTAAAAATCACGGCATCGTGAACTCTCGGTTCGCATCGCACTGCTCGCGTCAAGTATTATTTCGCATCGAGTGTAATTTAGCAAGTACAAAGTAGTTAGCGTAGCGGTTCGACAGAGCGCGGACGTGATTTTTTTCATGATCGCAGCACAGTGTAAAAATAGATACAGTGGTCCAACGCCTTTGAAGTCGCGCGAAATGCCGCTTTTGTGTCATTGCTTCAGGGTTGTCACAATAATGTGTTTTATTATAATCTGTTCTACATTTTGTGTATTCGTAGTATGTGTATGTAGAGTACTAGGAATAAAACAAGAAAACATATATAGAAGTATTAATAAAGAGTTTTATTATAAAACGAACCATTTTAAATAAGTACATACATACAACTCAAACGAAACACTGTCGGTCGTAACCCACTTAAAACAATCAAATTAAAAAGTGTCAACCCCGGCTGACGTGTACCGGACGAGTGTATGGCAGTCTGGTATCGCTACCGCGCCTCTCTCATCCCGCACGCCCCGCACGATTGCTTTGTCTAGACGTGTTCGTTGGACCACTGTAGTTATTTACACTATGATCGCAATTCGCAGGATATTGCTAATACGACAATATTAGCAATCGTATTTTAGCAAGTACGATTAATTAAATTATTGCTAATGGGCATTTAACAATTAATTATTGTTACTATTGCTATATATAAAAGTCATTGAGACCGAATTAGTTCCAAATTGAGCTGCAGCACGATTTTCCGCTAATATAATGTGTCGGAACTCGGAAGTAGCTAAAGCTTTGAGATCGAGCTAATTCGATTTTCGATTTTCAGGGTGCCAAGTGTGAGTTTTTGTATGACATTCGATCGTGAACGCGGTTGGCGTTTACTAAGATTTTGTATGGGATTTGTACAGCGCCACCTAGCGATGCTCACGGGAGTGAGCCCAGCCCAGTGAGCAATCCCAAATCTTAGTTTTAAAAACGCCAAACGCGTTTACGATCGAATGTGAAACCAAAAACTCACACTCGGTACACTGATTCTGTCGGGAGTAAGGTAGATCATTAAAGTCTACAGATATTTTGACCTATTTTTATAATTGTTTCATGCTGCATTGCCAAATATTAACACCACTATAAAATTACAAACTGAATTATATAACCGAAATGTTTGAACCTCAAATACCTATTTGTGTAAATTTTGCACTACGATTCGACTTGTAATATACTTGTGTACGGAAAATAAAGCTTGAATAAATGGATATCTTTATATAAGACGCGACATGTTTTACTTTACCACCGTTTTACAGATGCAGTGTGATATCTACAGACTACAGGTTAACTATTTTGACTTGGTAGAACCATAAAGTTAATATTAGGTATATTAACTTTATGGGTAGAACGCGGTGCGCACAAATATAATATTCTTTTTTGACTTTTTTCTGTTTGATTTGAAAGGGATGACACTACGATGTTGCCACTTTTTAATTTCTTCACATTTTTGACAGACTATACCTGTGAAAACAATAAATTATTATTTATTACCAATATCTAGAGACAAGTAGATATGGGGCAGTATACGAATTTCTACGCGCTCCGCGATCAGACCATAGATTTATTACAGCATTATTTGCGTGTTTGGATCAAAATTTTGGACAATGGACAAGTCGCGGTTCCTACAAGCTACGTACGCGGTACGTCGCGTCGTCTGTCGTATATGCCGCGGCCGCACATGCGTCTATCGTACGAAGCTTCGTGCTATGAGGCGATACCAGGAGTTGGACGATACACGCAGATCATGCAATGGTATCGTTTTAATTAAGCTGCACGAAGCGCTACGCATGTGCGGCAGCGGCAATACTGATACCACTAATATACGTTTCGTTGTGTGAGTAGTGAGTACGTAGATATAGTAATCACTCGGCGCTGCAGACTGCTTCACCAATTTTGATACGCTTGACTCTAGCGTATAAATACGTTTCACTGGCGGC
The DNA here is from genome assembly GCA_905404155.3 of Plebejus argus. Taxonomy (NCBI): domain Eukaryota; kingdom Metazoa; phylum Arthropoda; class Insecta; order Lepidoptera; family Lycaenidae; genus Plebejus; species Plebejus argus. Next base: position 192,967 of record FR989942.1, read on the forward strand.
TGGAGCGATGATGGGCGCGGCTAGTGTCGCCAGTTCGGCGATGCGATCCCCAAATGTAGGGACTCGTCTCCTTCCGTAGCCGCGTAGGCGGGTAGAGTTTGAGAGAAATCAGAGGTACAAGATACTTGGTGACTTTCTAAAATTGCTTTCAAAATCTCAACTGGTTCTTCTATCTTGTTTTGTTTGTATATTGTAGTCGCTGCTTACGGTAACGAAAAATTGGTTGAAAGTTAACATGGTTCTCTAATCTTTACTCAGCTCTAGTAAATGAAAATTTCGCGAGTTGTAGCATGCTGCATGATGTTGGCAACACTGAGGAGTGTGCGCGCGCGCGGCGGCCGGCGGCAGTCGGCACACCGCCCGTGCGGGCGCCATACGACCGGAATCTGCGCGAGCGAACGGCGACGCGAATTATTATTTCAGTGAAATAAACGCGATAAAACGCCAACGACCGACCCGGCAGCGCACGATTCTGGTGAGTAAACCATCTAATATTAGTGCCGGTATTTTCAGCCGCGAAATTCATTTCCGTCAGAATTTTCACACGCGAACCTGAAAGTGTTATGCACCGCGGCTCGTTAGCTGTTTCCAGTCGACTAATCGGTTTAAGATAAAATTGACTCCTCCGTCGACCGCTGGCCTAAATACCGCGCGTCTTGAAACGCGCGCATTGAACTATTATAATATCCCGTCCGCGGCACAATGGTCGTGGTAACCTTGTTAGTTGTTACTCCATTCTAATCCACCTAAGCAAAGTATGGTATAACTCTACCAAATTATGTTACGAATTCACCGTCCAATACAGTGGTACTTGTACTATTATCTATTCTGTGACAGTGGTACATTAATTAAAGTTGTTTAAATTGTTTACGTTTGGTTCAGCCTTTCTGTGGTTCAGCCTGAATTTAAATGGATTATAGCTGCGCGGATGCTACACCGTACACGCATGAGTGGCAGTAGCTTGCAACAAATACTTCGCTGATTGAATGTAATATAATATTCACTACATAACCACACTGCATAATTATTATATTGTGTAAATTGTACAATGTATACATAAATATTAGTATACTATAATAATATGTAGGTATCTAGTATTCTCCGTTTCGATTAATTTTGATCTAAATGTAAACTTTAAACTTGAGCAAATAGTGTGCCGTCGTGTATCTGTTAATAATTATAATACGAGATATTAAAATGTTTAACAGACTTAAAAAAGGAGGTTACTGCCCAGTTTACGTTAGATCAGTGCAGCGTCTGAACCGAACAAAATATGAGCCTAATTTCAAGTGTATGCATATTTTATGTTTGCGCATAATATCTCCGAAACTACAAGATTTAAATACTTCTCGTTTTATCAAAATCGGTTCAGTAATGTTTGAGATAGGGAATTTGAAATACAAAAATTTAAGTCGGTTTTATGCTTTTAATAAACTCTTCAACTTGTTGCGATATTATCCGTCCACAATGTTTGTTCGACTCTACATCGAATTAAAATAGAAAGTATGAAAGAGTTTCGGAAAAACATATTATTATAATGATAAGCAGGGCGAGCCTACGGGATATAATATATTTCTATCAAATTTCTATACTGTGCTACGGGTTACAGGCTACGGGCTACGAGGTACGAATTACGGTCTACGGAAGGGATATTAGTTATTACTTACTTATTCGTCTCTATAATTCTAATGTGTGGCGGTAAGAGACTGACAAGTGGCGAAGATGATTTTATCTTAAAGAAGCCAAAGTTAATAGAACAATAATTTACTAATTATGTTTAAAATAACATTTCCACTATGTTCACAAAGAGTACATAACCTTCTAAAAGATTGCACTTACAAGGCAGATAACTTATATTATACTAAATTACCTACTAGTAACCTCTAAAATTCTATGACAGTTCTAAAACAAGTATTAAATGTATTAATAATCGGATGAACATCATCGCATAATTTTGGAAATATTTTCCGACATTTTAATGTGGACTTTGCGTCATGCTCATACCTACAGAGATTAATCAAGGACAGCTCACATCTATGACACATAAGATGCATTATGTATGTATGTACAGTCATTTGTGTATTTATCAATCCATACTAATATTATAAATGCGAAATTGTGTCTGTCTGTCTGGATGGAGATACTTAGAGTTAGAGGCCCAGGAAAGGACATAGGATACTTTTAATCCCGGAAAATGTTACTGTCCCCACGGGCTAGGTGATAAACACATTATGGCACTCCGCACAATGGAATTGCGGGCGTCATTGTGTGACAAGTGTCCCTGATGCCCATGCTGCTTCATCTTGTAAGAAAAAAAAATATCCACAGCCATTCGGCTGTGGATATTTTTTTTTCTAAAGGAAGAGGTTATAAATTATAACCTCCTCCTTTTTGGAAGTCGGTTAAATATGTCCCTGTTCCCCATGCTTGAGAGTAAACACTAATAATAATTATCGCGCGGGGACTCTACTTTTTACGTGATAAAAACCCTGTCCTTTTGCAGAGCACGAAGTATCTCCATATTAAAATTTCATTAAAATCGTTTTAGCTATGTAACTATCTACAAATTGTACTTACATAACAATAATAAGTCCCAATAGGTAAAGAAAAGCACATCATTGATTACTTAACTATTTTATTTAGATTTTATGTCCAAATCTTCATTAAATGAAAAGTAATCATTAAATGCAGAGACTGAAGAAGAATGCAGCTGCCGTAAGTTTGCTCTTTCAGCGCTGCCACTTTCACAGTGTAGAAGGGACACATACATACCCTAAAGTATTATCACTAATTATGTAGTTTTGTTATACCTTTTATAACTCCATTGACTGTACATTCACACGTGTACCTAAAGTTGGTGTTATTATAGGAGATTGTCACGAGTCTTCGTTAGTTTCCATACTAATATGGTAAAATGTGTCTGTATGTCTGTACTAGCTTTCTTTATTTACGTTTTCATCTATCCCGCTCAAACAAACACGACTGCTGATAAAAAACATATTATCCACAGCCGAACATTTAACCTCCTCCTTTTTGAAAATCGGTTAAAAAAAGAGATACTTTGAGTCCCGGGAAAGAACAAGCGAAATGTAAGGTACCCGCGGTGTAATATAATTGAGTTTGACTTTGAACCAAGTTTAAAGTTACGGGTAAGATCTCGTTATAAAATAATTTTTCGATTGCTCTATCTGCTGAAACTTGAAGTGTATTCGAGCGTAGAGTTTCTCAAGTCATTTATAATGTGTGTTTACAATACAGTTTTCTCAAATCCATATTAATATTATAAAATCGAAAGTGTGTCTTAAATATTATGTCTGTCTGTCTGTTATCTTTTTAACCGCTAAACCGATTTTGCTGAAGTTTGTATAAGTAGAGATATAGTCCCCGATATGTACCCTTATAGATTCGTCATGTCTGTCTGTCTGTCTGTCCGTCCGTCCGTATGTCATAGCCACTTTTCTCCGAAACTATTAGAGCTATACTATTTAATTGAAACTTGGTAAGTATACATCTACTTACGTCTGTGAACCGCATTAAGATTTTGATGCAAAAATGGGCGAGTCCAACTCGCACTTGGCCGCTTTTTTAATTCAAAGTTATTAAGTAGCATAATATTCTCTTTTTGAATGTCAAGTCCTACCTACCTAGCCATAATAATATAAGTGAAGTAGTACCAAGTAATAACAGCAAATAGTGCACAAATTACTGACCAGCTAACAGCTAACTAGAGAAATGCACGTCAGCCTGCGATTGACGTCCAACTTTCTCCTCTATTTGCTTTAATACGGCTTTGTTCGTATAATCCAATACCGAGTATGATCAACATTATAGATACGAGGGAAATTTTCATTAAAATGTACATTGTACATGTTATAAGTTTTATTGACACTCGACGATGTATGGAAGATCGAAATGCTAAAAAACATTTAAAATACACGTGCCTCTAGCCTGCCAATGTGTAGATATCTCTCTGTTTACAACTTACTCTTAAATTTCTATTTTAGTTTTTTTATACATCTACGACTCACGAAAAAGTACATACATGTTTTCCCAAAGGAAAAACTGTTTCCCCATAAACAAATTTTGTTGCTGGCAACATCTAGTCTCGTAACATCCTCCTTATTTGTTTTTAGAGTGAGGCAAGCTAGTGTTTTCAGTGAGCTAACACCTACCTGCCTGTAGGCTAATCGAGGTCACTCACCTCGCGCCAAATTACGTTTTTCAATTGATTATTGCGCTAGAAACTGATATTATGGTGTTGCTAGGAAAAATATAAAAATGGTACTGTTCTAAGAGGTTCGCAGGATAGAGTTTTTTTGGGGAAAAAAGTAAAGTAAAGGAGTAACTAAGGTAAACGCAAAGAAATAATGATAATCTTAGAACTCTACTTCTCGCCGGGTTAGTTCCCGAACCGGTGCGCGGTGGTACTTGGTAGGCATCTTAGTTTCTATGTTCTTTCTACGACGTTCAAAAAGCGTATAATGTATTCATCATACTTATTTTGAATAAAAAGATATTTTATTTTTTATTTTCATCTACCATGTCGACAAATCGGGTTGTCGATATCCTACGGCCAACCTAGCGTTCTAATGAACTCTCATTAGAACGCTAGGTAGGCCGTAGGATTCTTTATTTCTTTGTTTTTACCTTTGTTATGTACTCGTTAATAAATTAATGTTAACCAATCAACAATGTTAAATAGAAACCCCAGATATGAGATATTATGTAACATAAGATGTAGGTAATAATAATAATAATAATAATTTATTTATTGTGAACAATACATAACATATTACATAATATAACATATTATTTCGTATACGTAATAAAGACACGTTGGAAACATAGTACATATTATTCGAATCGCCACATTTAGCACATACCATTAGACGTGCTCACGCTCGTTATTCGTTTCCTATAATTTTTTCTATACACTATTTAGCAATCTATGTTTCCATTATGCCTAAATCTACCAACGAAACGTTGCATTGCAATATTTGCATATGAATATTATGCGCAGGAGTGGCGTAGCGTGGGTTGCGAAAAAGGCAGCAATACAGTTCACAGTTATATTACCTCGGAGACACGAGAGTGCTCCTTATGTCCACGGTATAAAGGTCAGAAATAACTAAACGGTAGTAGACTGTCCACCGAGGCCGATGATAATCCTTGATAATTTAGATTTTACAAAGAAAGGCGTGCCGCGGGCCTATTCTTAGGGGCCGTACACTAATAAATTTATTATGAGATGTTTTTCAGCGTTTTTAAGTCGTAATAATTATTATCTGCAAACTTAAGACTACAGTAGGTACAAGGTAGTATTCCTTAAATATATAAGTATAATATTTTGGTTGGGATTTGGGAAGTAGGTAATAATACACGATATGTGTATCTGTGAAAAAGTCTTTAATTGATTTGTATTGAACAATTAAATATCATGTAATTCAATTCAGGAAATAATTACATAGGAGTTGGGACATAGGTATTCATTAATAACTTAATGATTTAGAATTTGTACTTGAACCATACAAAAGACAGCAACGCGCTACATACCCGAAAAAATATTCGGTTGATGATTAATTTCACAATGTAGATTAAATGCGACTTTCTAAAGCCTGCAGTTTAGACTCAAACAAAATAAAACAACAGACACAAATAATGGACAACAACGTACCTAAATAAGTAATAATTGTTTTGTAAATTGCATGAAAATGTAGAAAGCGCCTAAAATTTATTCACACGGTATTACAAATAGGTACATTGTTACCAATTAAAAGTAAAACTATCGTTAAATTAATATAAAAATGTCCTTAAGTACAAATAAAAAGTATGGAATTCCCAAAACAATTATTGTATTTGGGAGACCAAACTTTTATGGTACCATATTATGTTGCTTCTATGGTGATAGCACCAATGGTACGTTGCAGCAGGTACCATCGAATATATTTATTCCTAGACATGATGGTGGAGCTACGTCATTTGGTCGGGTTGTGCCAATTCAATGTTCGCCGGTGCTTCAGTTGGCTGGGTTTTCATAACGCGACTGAATTACGCAGGTCCACCAGGCGCCATGTGCTTATGGCTCAATCTGAATCTGCATTCAGTGGTATAGACTGTAGAATATGTCAGGATGTGCATCGAAGGTGATCAGCTGAGCAGGACCTTATCAATTGATCTGACCCTCGCATCAATTGTCGGTGTTGTTGACCCAAAACGAACAAGGCTAAAGAGATTTTATAATATTAATTCAAATATCATGCTGAGAGGTTTTCGCTAAATGCCAATTGCACAAATGCCTGTGATGAATCAATTATGTATCTTGATTACTTAGGTCCGTCATCTGCCTAGGAAACAGGAATCAACTTCTCTGATAGTACATACTATACGTTCATGATAAACCTGCAGTTTTTAGTTTCAGTCTTAAAAACACATGACAAAAAATCTTTTAACTTTTCCGAGAGAGCACTAACCTTCAATAATTAACCTAAATCATGGCAAAAACGTCAAACTTTTTTGCACGGTGTGTAGTAGGTATACCGTATGCTTAGGTAACTTTTGTTTTTATTGACGTCGTATCCATTGCCATTTTTTCTGCATTCTGACTCACTGTTTATTTTATAAGGCTTCTAAGGTTTCACTCGATAAGTTTTATAAAAGTAAGTATGTTAATCTCTATTTTTAAATTACTATCTGAGTCTATCCTTACTTAAAAGCCAGCTTTAGCGTGACCATAGTAGAAATGCGACAAGACACTAGACAGGAAAGTAAACGTAAAACAAAATTGCTATACTTATAATATGTTACCTCCTTTTTAGGGTTCCGTAGTCAACAAGGAACCCTTATAGTTTCGGTCTGTCCGTCCGTCTGTCCGTCTGTCCGTCTGTCCGTCTGTCCGTCTGTCTGTCCGTCCGTCTGTCTGTCCGTCTGTCCGTCTGTCCGTCTGTCCGTCCGCGGTTTTGCTCAGAGACTATAGGACCTACAAAGCTGTAATTTGGCATGAATATACATATTAATAATGCCGACAAAATGGTACATAAAATATTTAAAAAATATTTTTTTTATGGTACCTCCCGTCTCCCCTACACATCAAGCGGGGTTGAATTTTTTTTTCGCGCCCACCCCATCGTGTGGGGTGTCGTTGGATAGGTTTTTTAAAAATATTATGAGTATTCATAGATCATTTTCCGGTTTAGGGATCCATTTGTGAAATATTAAGTTTTAAAGTGGAAAAATCGTTAGAGTCCAGTGTCCCCCCCTTCTACCAGCTAAACGGTTGCTTCTGGAAATGTGAAAAAATTCACGAGAGTAGGAAATATGCTGAATTTAAAAGGAAAACTATCACGGCTAAGTTGACTTCATAAGTTATTGAGTAATAGTCGATCAACTAAAAAAATGTATTCGGCGAAGTATAAAGGAACTTTTCGTTCAAATTCCTTTGAGATGATGTTGTTAGTAGTGTAAAACATGTTATAAATGTACATTCATTGACCATACAGAAATTTTCAAAAACTAACGGGGCTACGGAACCCTACATTGCGCGTGGCCCGACACGCACTTGGCCGGTTTTTTGAAGTTGGTTATTGGAAACGTCGTACAACGTATAATTATCTGGCGAATATAATAATTAGATATTATGCGATGTGTACAAAATTATAAATACTTTGAGGAGACAAAAAATGATAGATGGATGGATCATACAATAATTTGTCGTTATATTTCCATTTTCCTAGTATGATTTTACAAGGATCTACTTTAAATATGTTATAGAGTTGAGACATCGTGACTAGACCAAGCCGGACCTATTTCTTGACGGCTTCTCGCATTTCATTAAAATCTAGTTGACAGTCCAGACTCTGTACTCTATCTTTATAATAAACTACATTCGGTCTTTAGGTCCATTTTGGGAGAAAACGGCGTCTTGACTACGGACTCAAGACACCCGCGTTTACACCGTATCCATGTCCATAACATAAATACTAATATTATTATAAATGCAAAAGTTATCTCTTCATGCGGATGCCCAAACCGCTTAACCGATTTTGCTAGCTATGGAGATACTTTGAGCCCCAGAAAAGGATATAGAATGCTTTCCATCCCTGAAAAATGTATGGTTCCTGCGATAACAAACGTTGGCGCAAAGGATTTGCGGGCGTCATCTTGTTAAAACTATTTCTGTCACTTTTAAAATGTGTCAAAATGAACGCGACGGAAGATTGAAAACAAAGAAAGTTAGCACACAGTAATGTGAATAAAACACAGGGTTCATCTTGGAATGAATCACGCCAATACTATCAAAGATCCACAACGACAGAATAATTATTATCAGAAGATCCATTGTTCTTTATCCCTATCACAATAACGTTTAATTTCCCGCGTTTTCTCGTCAGTAAACAAATGATGTCATGCGACAACGCCCACAAATGCGAAAATTTTGTGCAGCGGCTAGAAAAGTGATTATAATAAATTTAATATGATGTAACCAGTGTTTGCACATTACAAGGCTGTGTGTTTTATGTGTGTGCCGAGAGCCCGAGAATAAAGAATTAATGTTAGCTGTTAAAGTACAGTCACGGACAAAGCGGTTTATCAGTTTTAAATCTCATTGCCATTGTGAAAAGGTGTGTCTGTGATGAATGATGATTGTCGGTCCTTAGCTGTACCCATAGGCTGTACCGCGTTCAATTTTAATGATAAAAGATGCTATTTTATTATAAATTATAGCATGGTGAAGACTGTTGTGTTCATAATATACACTATACAGTCATACAAATTAAAGAGGAATTAAGATAATTTATAGGCCTTCATCTTGATCATTTTATGATCAGCCTAATTTAATTTCCATAAGCACAGTATAGCAATATCCCACTGTGCCATAAGCATAGACAAGATAGTAGATGTACTTCATGTACTATCAGAGTCCTGAGAAGTTGATTCATCGGCAGATACGTAATTTGGAGGGATATTGTAGGTAAAGCTGGTAAAGCCCAGCCAACAGAAAAGACACGCTGTCTTTTTTTTCTCTGATGGTACATTAAATTGATTTTAATTTTGACAATTAACTTTTATAATGAGTGTAGTTTATTAACAACATCTTAAAATATGGTAGTCTAGACTCGGCTTAGCATACATTAGACACGTGCAGTACCTAGGTAATTGGATTTCAAGAGGCATGACTCGAAGATTGTGACTTAGCGGTACATCGCGCATCGCTATGCATAGCTGTTTACTAACCCATTTCTATATACCCAATCAACCAAAGCTTAACTTGGCCAAGTTATAAAAAAATTGTAATGCCATTGTTTTTAAAAAAGCGGCCAAGTGCGAGTTGGACTCGCCCATGAAGGGTTCCGCAGCAGCAATAAGGTTTATTTTTATGAAATTAAAAGGTTTTTGATTCATTTTTATATTTCAGTCGAAATAATAAAATTTAGATTAAGGTTTACCATTTATGTCGTATAAAAAATACTACTAGCTAGATCTCGTTCAAACCAATTTTCGTTGGTAGTTTTTACAGTAATCTACATCTTATATTTTTTTTAGAATTATCATGCCCCTACTTTAGAAATTAGAGGGGGGGGGGGGGCACACATTTTACCACTTTGGAAGAGTCTCTCTCGCAAACTATTCAGGTTAGAAAAAAATGATATGAAAAACCTCAATATGATTTTTGGAGACTTATCCATAGATACCCCACACGCATAGGTTAGATGAAAAATTTTTTTTTTGTTTCAGTTGTACTTATGGGGACCCCTAAAATTTTTAATAATTTTTCCATTTTTGCATCAAAATCTTAATTAATGCGGTTCACAGACTACATCTACTTACCAAGTTTCAATAGTATAGCTCTAATAGTTTCGGAGAAAAGTGGCTGTGACATACGGACGGACAGACAGACAGACATGACGAATCTATAAGGGTTCCTTTTTGCCATTTTGGCTACGGAACCCTAAAAATATTTTTTTTTTATTTGGGGGGACTTCCTGAGCAAAATCCTGGACGTGAGCTCTACATATAGCAGCTGGTATTGATTGTTGGGTCCTTGATTGACTCGGAAGAATTTTCAAATAAAAAATTTAATTGAATGTTATAAATATTAAGCTGCCTAATATTATTCCCTAGCACACACAGTAAACAATCCGACCAAAATCCGACATGTTGCGTGCGCCGTGCACGTCATATTAAAATATTGACAGAATATTGACACGTCATATTAAAATATTGTCTGTGCTGGTGGCGCCTCTGGCGTTAAAACATAGTAATATCTCAGTAATATGATCTCCTATTAAGTACAAAACCGATATCTGAAAACTGAAAAGTTTATACTTGAGCCACTTCGTTCAGCGATTTCCGCACCTCTCCCGCCGCCGGTCGCCATCATGATTTTTTTTAATAGAATGATTTTGAATTTAGAATAACAGTCGGAATTTTTGTTTCAGTGAAACCTATACGAGTAAACGAGTCTCGAGCGCAGAAAGCGGCAGGCGCAAACGAGAGAGCGGTACGTTTAATATTTTGTAAATAAGATAATAGATTAGTTATTACTTATTACTTATTATTACCTTATACTTATTAAGTACTTAGTAGTTAATAATTTTATAATTAATAGTAAAGTTCATTGTACCTACGCTTAATGTTCGGTTTAAAATATTTAATTACTTAATTATATTCATTCAACCTTTAATTAGAATACAATATGTACTTATAACTTAATACAATGAATCAGATATTATTATCATTGCGAATCACGATGTTTTTACGAAAAATGAACTACAATTTGTTATCATTAACATAATATATTATCTACCTAGAATATAGGTCTACCTCGTCATAGTCCAAGAGGCGAAGAACAAAAAGTTGACTGTAAAGTGTAAACTTAAAATGTTATTCTTAAAAAATGTCCTATGCTATTGCATAGAAAATAGACTTAATGAATAACTTGGCATATGAACACTACATATTCGTCAGTTTTCAATATATTATACAACTTACTAAATCGTCTCAACCGCTGTTGCCGTCCTAATGATGAATCTAGCTTATCCACTTAGATGTTTAACTGAGTGCCTAATTTAACTAAATGCCTGCGACCTTGCAATACCGTAGACTGTTTTTTACATTTTTATATTACATCTTTCTGTGCCATAACAATTATACGTCATAATATTATGTATTTGCATAACTAACTTCGTAATGTGGTAACTGTATGACTGGTGCAGATAATGCAAAATGTTAATTATGCAAACTATTAAGATACAAATGCAAAATACTTTTAGCGTGAGGCATCGGATGGTAGTATTTTCAATGCCAAGTGTATTAGTTAGCGACTGAATTTTAGTATTTGGGTTAATAAAATGTAAAAATGTTAAACTGACCATACCCAGTCCTGAGTAATAGTGACAATTTCTAACCATTTGACTGATTTTGATAACTTTTTTTTTGGAAAACATACTGGCTGCAACTGGTGAATACACAAAACCTACATTTGAAACACATCATAATTTGCGTATTTTCAATTTTGTTGCAGATCATAGGGAGTAAAACGAAACGATTCGAGAAAGGCTCATCCGGGCCCTCGAAAAACTCCGCTCCGCCGCCGTCTGCCCTCGCGGCCGTCAAACGACCTCGACCCCCCCAGTCCCCGGCCACGACTGGGGTTGCAGATATATGCATATATCGGGATCTCCGAAGTGACGTCACAGTGATATATTCGTCGTTAAGTTTAAGCACGCGCTTTGTAAATATATTAACCAAATCTCACTTCTCCTAGTCATTTTATCTAGTGTATTCATTGGGCCCGAAGCCCGACGCTAAATCGCGGGAGCGTCGTAGTGTAGTTAGCCAAAGAACCGTCCAAGATGCAGACCCAGATGGTGCGGGGGGACCTGCAGAGGAGCTACCGGGTGCAGGACTTTGCCGCGCCCGGAGTCATTATGAGGGAGCGCAGCTTCGTGCGCCCACAGTCGCATCACAACATGCATCATAACCAGGTAACTAGATCCAAACTTGTAGTAGCTTCGGTAAGACATGGGTGTAGCTGTAGACTGTAGAATGTAGATGCTTCACACTCTTGACTCTTGAGTCTTGACCCTTGCCTTGGCGAAGGTACGACTTGTTGAACAATTAGAACTACATAATATTATTATAATAGTGTATGGTTTAATCTGCGATTCGATTGAATAACTAGCGCATTCCTTGAATAACACCATTCTTTTTCATTTAACGTATTCATTAAAAGTCACGTAGTAAAGTCGTTAAATAGGATGTTATAATTTTTTTAAGTAACCGTTATTGGCGGCGTAACAATAGGTAGATCCACGCTGTCATCAATACAGTGCTATCAGCTGTGCGAGCTGTTTGACGCCATATTTGTTTTGGTGACTACTAGCGCCGCAGTGGGAACAATAAAGAAATCCATTCAATTACCTGACTGATTTCATGTCCGCTCCCTTCAAAGGGCCATGTTAAAATTATTGGCACCTAACTAATTGGACGTTGAGTGACGATTGTTCCATCAACGTTCGGCCGAGTCATTCAATTGAATGGTGTCATTCAATGAATGCGCTAGTCATTTAATCGAGTCGCAGATTGAACTAGATGACTGCGACATAATATTATACAAGGTGTAATATATAAGTCATAACTCATAACTAAGTGATAATACTTTCTGGGCCGCTGCAGTTTTCGTCTCAGACGGGTCCAGCGGCCCAGCACAAAGCGGAGGAGAAGGCACGGACGGGTTTTAGTGGGTAGAGCTGCGGCCAACTTACCATCCTCTCGGCCGCAGCGAATCCCACATACCCCGGTGGTCCTTCCCAAGTGCCGCCGGGCATGCTTAAGCGCATTTCCCGTCTTGAAAAAAAAAAAAGTGATAATACTTTAGGGTGTGTATGTGTCCCTTATATTATAGAGTTCACTGTGAAAGTAGCGGCGCTGAAAGAGCCAAAGTTATATTATACCATACAAACCTCGCTCGGTCGGAAGATATTCCTTTTTTTTTTAATATATTTATTGTAATATCATATCAGCAAAACTATTGTAGACTGAGACAATATACCAAACATCTGCTTTCTCAAATCCATTCCCAAGAGTCTTGGGCATTGTTAAACATCTGTTACTAAAATAATAGGGTAGTTTTTATTATTGGTAGGTATACAATAATTACCTATTGTAATTATTGTATACCACATGTAAAAAACGTACATGTGGCGATTTCTACTGATATTATTCTAAATGTTCCATGCAGCCCTCGTCATCTTTGTGTCCACAACAAAAAAAAACGAAACAATACAACTTTGGAGTCGCCATTCATACATCCCACAATAATTACAATGAATATATTTTCACAGGCTTAGATAAATGATTGGTCTCGCGCTCGGCGCTACGACGTACTCGTAGCGCGAGACCTTATCTAAGTTCACAAGATATTAGAAATTACTACACCAAACTCTACAATACAATTTTTAAGCATTAAAATGTAAATATAATCATTACATTTTAATGTTTACCATTCAACGTTGAATCGCTCGCTATGTGTTGAATTTGGCAGCATATTGCTCTACTGCCAACTCGCACTTGGACTCAATCCAGAAATATTGATTGATTAATATTCCATAAAATGTATTCTTAGACTAACAACTAAGTCATGTTGCAGTTTTTGATTAGTCCTGTTAGGTATGAATTTGATTGGTATTATAATATAATATGAATATGTCAACTAGCGTAGGCGGCGACAATCTAAGTTTAAAGCCCACACACTTACCTATTAACTTGTTGGCCTTCTTATGAAACGACCATTATTGTGCATTCTAAAACGAATCACAAATAAGTTTTAATTACTTGGCTGGATAAAAATGTATACTCTGTTACAAGTTACAACGCAAATAAAGTTATCGCGTTTAAAATTAAAATAATTTAATTACTAGATAGTAATTACTTCTCCTTATTTTTAAAAACCCACAGCAAATAATGAAAGCAAAAAAAAACAATCGTAGTAATATTTTGGTGCGAGCTCTTTTACTATAACTTCATGCAAAAATGTTTGTCAAATGTCAATAGGATACACAGATCAATAGGATACTATAGCCCCAACTCTGACGCTGGCAACTCCTAAATGGGGAGGCTCACGCCAAAAAGAAGAAGAAGAAGATACTATAGGTCTACCAATCTGATTGCAATTTTGGACAGCAAATTTTCAAAAAATATCCTTGATCGTTGGATACATTTTTATATTTGCATGCTTATGAGCTACCACTAGAGCCGTTTTTCCACAAACGCTGTCCCCTGTTTCCTCCCTGGATAATGCGGGTAGAGTTATAATTTTTCCTGAATATCTACGGCCACTAATACAATGTCCGTATGTTTTCTTTTTTTTATAATTTAATTATTAAAAAAGATATGTGCAACATAATGTCTGACTTAGGTCAATTATGTATTTACTGTTTGTGATAGTACCGCCCTCTGGCCTCTGCTTCATCCTTTGAGTAATATGAGCATATATTGACATTAGAATTATAATAAAATTATACGTTTGTGTGTATTGTAAATGTTAATTTTTATGTTACAGTTTCCAAACAATGGGAAACGCAGGAGTATGATACTAACCAACGCCAAGGGAAAACCGACGCTGGAAATATACAGACCGCCAGGTGAGACAAATAAAAAAATCTAAATAAGAATAAAATGTCAGTAGAAAAGTGTTAGGTACTTCTATAAAAAAATTGGCAACTAGCTGTAATTACAATTTTGTACAGTCTTCTCCAGTATGCTCTACTTAAAAGCTACAAGTGACAACATTTTAATAATTAATATTTTTCTCGGTAGAGACCAAGAATCTTATATTATACTTATATTACATCAGTAGAGACGATATTATAATGTGCGAAACAAATTACGTTTCAAAGGTTACATAGCTTGCCGATAGTTTTATGCAAATAGTCATTATCTTATTTTGCAAATTATTCGCTACTATAATATTAATTACAATTTTTACATTTAATGGTTTAAGTAGAAAAATCTTTGCATCATAATAATAAAATACTTGTGTTATTCTGCAAAGATACATAAATAAATAATAATATAACTACGAGAACAAGTATTTTTTGTTTTCAAATCATTGACCGGTTAAAATATAAATGAAAACTCCTTATATTAGCAATAATAACTACGAGAACCACGAGAACAAGCATTTTTTGTTTTCAAATCATTGACCGGATCACAGGACCGGATAAAAGATAAAATATGAAAACTCCTTAGCACGCCCGTGAATTTGGCGCCAAATTTAAAAATAAACAAACCGTCATAATTGGAACGCGCAGACAGTGTTCTGTTTTGACGCCTCTCGTGTCAACGCGATTTTGTGTTTTCGATGAATCAGTAAATATAGTGAAAAAACGTACAAGAATAAGGAAAATACAGTTTAGAGAAGATAAGAATGTCGCATTGTGTTGTGAATCCGTCTGTAACGCCAGTAACTTCTGCGCTGGTGCAAGCGACTGTGCCTAGTGCTGTTGATGTTGCCAAAGATGAAGTACCTGAAAAATCTAAAGTAGAAGATAAGCAGGAATCAGGTCTGCAAGCAAGTTAGAGGAGTAATGAAAAATGTAGAGCGAGTTTGATTAGGAATAGTAGCTTGTGTTAGTCGAAGGAATGCTTAGCAGTATACTCCTGAAATTGGTCACTTAATTTTCGATGTACAGCAAGCTTACATTGTTTACATTGTTTACATCACAATATTATAACACGAACAAATTATGGTGTAAAACTGCTAAGCATTCGTACGGACTCTACTAGATAGTTATTAATAGTTGATTATTACTCTACAAACAACAAATGCTCGTCAAATGTCATTCCCTCACTCATCTTTCCTTCACACATTTCATGGCACCCCTCACCTATGAGCAAACTACTCGTATCCATCTTGAAAAAACTTCAACCTCTCTGCAACTTTAAAAACTCCAGCTGTACCTCTCACCTGTCCTATCATCTCTTCTCTTGACGACCACCGTTGACGCACAGGTGTACGCACAGACGCGGCGACCACCCCCACGGCGGCCAACAAGCTCAACGTCCACGCGAAGGAGTTCACCATGGCCAAGCCCGCTGACCTGCAGAATAGGTGAGTTTCTTCTCTTTGTTATAGTACTAGACTAAGGGCCTGTTTCACCACTTCCTGATAAGTACCGAATAGGCTATCCACCACTTAACTTGACAGAGATAGAGTATAAGGAATGTGTCAAAAAAGTTGTGGATAGCCTATCCAGCACTTATCAGGAAGTGGTGAAACAGGCTCTAAATGTCGCCCGCCACTCAGTAGCACCAAAATTCGTTTATTGCAATTTGCATGTGAACCGAAATTTTTAAGGACGACGATGCGAGCAACCCGCTAAATTCGTTTTAAATCTGTTCGACGTGTATCAGAAAACTATTTTGCTTTTTGATCATATCGGGACTGAATCGGAGATTAAAATATCAGGAACAGGGCTAAATGTAATACAGTGCTCAATGCAGAATATGTATTACAGTAGAGCATGTAGAATGTAGATATGTATATTCTGTATTAGTTGTCCAAGGCCTTACTGCGGTAGTGTTATAAGTATAACACTACATAATATAACGTTACATACAAATACATTACTAGGTTTTCAGTTTTCTCTACATTTAAGTAGTATCATTTAAAAGTTACGAGAGAGAAAATTACAAATAATTACTTTAGAGTTTAGACTACTTACAACTGCTAGATTTAAGTCGCTTCCCATCAGGGAGTCCGTCTGCTCGTTTGTCCCCTAGTCTATATACTTATATAGTATGTACAGTAAAGTATTCTTTCGCTTGAAAATAGTTTTTCTATGGGTATGATAATGAAAAGTATAATACGAACGATGAAAATGATAGACCGTACAAAGGTAAAGCAAGATCGCGGAGCACGTAGAATTTCGTACGTTCGTAATGAAGGAGACAAAATATAGCGTAAGGTGTTTTACAGAATTTGTAAACTTTGTGACATTATCTTTCTTTCAGTAGATAAACAGGTAAGGTAAGTAGTATATACTGAGTAGGTAAAGATTAATTTACGATATTAAAAGTACATACTTAGGGCTTGTAATAAATGATGATGATGATGATGAATATGAAATATAAATAGGTTTGAGTAAATTGTTACGGTTACCTTAATTATTGACTGCGCTCGAGCATTAACTGTTGCTGGGTAATTGATCGAAGGTATGTAGAATGTTGATCTATAGTTTTCACCACAGAATACATTAAAACAGGGTTTTCACTATCTATATTGATGTGAAAAGACCTTATTGGGAATGTAAAAAAGAAATAAAAAGCTAAGATCCTTGGAAGGATAAAAAATGACTAAATTTATAATATTATATTGTAAACTCTACATATTAATTCACAGTCCCCTCTTCTCAACACTGTACCGAAATTAACTTCGTTCCGGAAACCTTTATTTCTTCCGGATGTACTTTCCTGGGACTCAAGGTACCTCCTTCTTTATCCAAATCGCTGGATATAAATGTTAAGAGCTCAAACAGATCTCTCGCATTTCTAATGTTAAAGACATCGTGTTTTCTATAAAATCAGTGCGCTACACTCTTAACTAATGTTTCTCTAGGTACTTACTGCAGCTCCTTTAGTCTATTCGCGTTTAAAAAATTTCACTCCCCTTTTGATTTACTGCTATAGTGACATAATCGTCGCCCAAAATAAACACCGTCATCGTCAGTAGCACGGTAGCACGTACCGCGGATGTGATGTAATGTTTTGGACGCCGACAGTAGAGTCTAGGCGACGACAGCGACGCACCCAGCCTTGACGTTGAAAACATGACCAGCTATTTTCTTGTATCGACTGATTGAATGGATCATTAGTTTTATAAGAAGCGAGATGAGTTTGTTAATTGAAAATTAATCTATACATGGGTTAATAAAGACGTAGAAATTTTGAACAAGGCCTAGCGCGAATTGTTTCTTATTGGCGGTTTACTTCCGTCGATCGCGGATTCTTGGAAACCTTTTGTTATTGTATTGTTGTCGCGGCCCACTTGGGCCGTTCGGGGGTTGATAGGTTAAAAATTACTTATTTGATTTTCCCGTGATCCCATATAGTGCAACAAGATAGCCCTATGCGCAAATGAAACAAACAATCTTTTAGTTGCAGAGTGCAAATAGAGAACTGAAAACAAACATAAAATGCATAGGTAAATATTTTAATTGTGTTGATCGAAAATGTGGTTATGATGAGGTCGTGAAAATAAATGCTGAAAATTGCAACACCAAAATATAAAATTCAACACTCCATTTGAGATGAATATGAAAATCACACAGAAGATGAGAGGCATTTCTAAATATGTGGATTAGTAATGTTACTTACTCACGAAGACTGAGGAGTGCGCTGTGCGGGGAATGCTTGTAAATCATCAGACGACAAATAGAAAGAGCGATCAGAAAAATAATGACTCTACATTTTTCAAAAGGTCAAAAATGCACAAGAAGGTCTTTGTTTTGAAATGTTTATTCAGAATCAATCTCATAACTCTGTACACTTTTAAGGTCTAGGAGGGAAAGATCTCAGCTGTCAGTATAGTAGATAAATAACAACAACATTTTATATCAGGTATGATGATATGTTTGGTACACGGTAAGTATATTATGTAGTAAGGACGCCCTTGACGTAAATATAGTCCATAATATTTTGTATGAGCAAAACACATGACTTGTGTTTTGCGTTGAGATATTGAACCGATCTAGTTAAAAATACCCGAAGTGTTTGGTATAACGTTTATCGTGTCATAAATTTGTGAAATAATTCTCGGATGTTCAGAATACAGGGAGATTGAGTTGGTTTCGTCGTTGGCGAGGGTCCAAGCGGACTGGAAACCTCGCTACATTCATGCGTAGTAGATATGCGGATTTTGTTATCATTCCGCAGTCCGCGGCTGCCGTCTGCTCTGACGATAGCGCGAGCGCGCCAAAAGCACGCGTCAAGCGCCCAGTGCGCACGCGCCGCCACGAAAAACAAACACCGAACCGAACGAACGACATTCGAATTTGGAACTCTACATTTTTAAAAGTGGGCAGTGTTTTTTTTATTTTATTTTAACAAATATTGTGAAGGATATTAGTGCAATGCCAAGTTTGTTTGTGGATTTGTTTATCGTCATGCAAATAGTGTTGTAGTGATAAGTGCGAGATGGTGCGAGGAAGGTTTAGCACCTCCGATATGTAAGTTGCTACGATGATCTAAGTATACAAAAAGTAGTAAGTAAGTACTGCAGGGTTTTTGTCTCACTTTTAAACAAATAGATAATAGAGGATTAATTAATTTAAAATTGCGAACAAAATTATTGTAGTTTTATTGAGTACCTACTCACTATGTTTAGCAAGAAGTAGAAATGTAGAGTTTTTCTTATAAATAACTGAAATCTTTTGCAAATAAACCTAGCTAGTTCGCGATATTCACACTCGAGGTAGAGTCTTTGTAAATAAGAAATATAAATCACAATTACATAATATTTAAATAATCATTTTATTTACTCCATTATTTTAAATAATGGAGTAAATAAAATGATTATTTAAATACAATTATTATTTCGAGAATAATAGTCAAACCGCCGTACTCAAAGACATGTAATTATGATTAACTTTCAATTTAATGAAGAGTTTCACAGAAAATAATGTATGGGGCTTATGTCAAAATTTTGAATATTTTATTACATTTACGTAATGTAGTGCGGCAGAAAGCTGCTTATTCTGCTTACTCAATACTCAGTCTGTTTATAAATATTATCATGGTTTCCTTTAATTTCCCTTGACTACAAAGTACGAGGACTACGAAGGTTTCAAGTTTACTGTTAAACGGTATCCGGTCTGTATTTAAATTTAGAACCAAATTCCACGATGATAGATGTAAACAATGTACTCTCATTTGTTCTGAATGTTTGAAATGAGAGTGTGCTTTCTGTCAACGAATCAGGGACTACTGCATGTAGTTTATTTATTCAATAACATCATTGATTGGTTCACGTTTTGACTCTAGCCAATCAATAGCATTGCTATTGAATACGCTTTGAATAGGTACGTTTCTGTATTAACAGTTTCTGTATTGAACACCAAAAAATAGATAAAAACACTAAAAAATATATAAATAAATAGTAAATTTACTACAAAATATTTAAATAATAAAAAATATTTTTTAAAGTTTAAATATTTTGTAGTTAGTAAATTTACTATTTATTTATATATTTTTTAGTGTTTTTGTCTATTTTTTGGTGTTTAAATATTTAGTAGTAAATGTACTAAAAAATATTTAAACACAAAATTTTTTTTTTAGTATTTAAATATTTTGTAAAAAAAATTGTTCAGGACCCTAGGTAATTACTATCTTAAGCTGAAAAATAACTCAAACATGTTAAATATTTTCGCATGAGAAAATGATTTTGGTATTAAGAATGTATGAAAATTTCGAGGGTAACCCGGGCCCTTAACTGCCGTCAGAAAATCTTAAAAAACGGGCATAACTTTTCAAAATTGTTTAGTTATTTAAAGTATGGGTTATAACTGAACAAGGGCTAGCTTTGAATTGTGCGTACAGTTCTGTGTTTGTTATTACAGCAGATAAAGCGATTAGCGGCTAAAATAATGTTCTTCTAGATCTAGACTCTAGCAGATAGAGCAGGCTCTTTTTATGCGAAATTCTAACAGTAATTACCATTCATACCTCACATTTTTTAATTTTAAAGTCCAAGTGGACACATACATTATGATGCATCAGACAAACGAGCGTATGAATCACATAATGGCGGGCGCCGGGCACGGTAGTCACGATGACTGCCTTCCGGTACAATGAAGCTGGTAACCTGGTTAGATTGGACTTCGTAACGTGTAACTCTGTCATTTCTCTGTTTTCCACGACCTGACTATAGATAATATAATATAATTTATATAGCGAATAATATATGGTAATCCTGACGCCTTTACCCTCACCACATGTGCAAACTGCAATTTTCGCTCGTGCTTAGGGTGAAGTTTATGCTAAATAGCTCGTACTTTACCCGATAAACGGTACGAGCTGCTATTTAGCATTAAGAGCATATTATATAAAACACGTAACAACAACATAATATGAATTATTATCAAATGAAATCTGTCAATTTCTCTCTAAAATCTAAATAATCTCAATCTGTCAGTATATTATTTTCTAATCTCTCGTATTCTTTCTGTGGCACTGATCTCTATTATACAAGTACGTATAATAGAGATCAGTGTTCTGTGGTCAACTGGTCATTACCAATAACAATTACCGAGTCTGCTAGTTCTCAGTGAATTCGATTTTGCTTTGCGATTAATTACATTTTATAGGTACATACCTATTACCTACTTAAATATAACAATACAATATTTATATAATCGTAAAAAATGTTCACACTAACGAGCACAAAATACATGCATATTAAATAATATTTTTTATTTTTTAATGATTACATTGAGCCGAGGCCCGAGACCTTACATAATACAATATTGTTTATGAAACTTCAAATAAGTTTTCTACACGGAACTGTATTTCTTAACCATAGACTATCTATCCGACCACCCAACCATGTAAGGAAGGAAAATATGGACATTTACTTTAGAAAAGATCCCAAAACTGAGTAATAACTTGTAAGATCACTAAGTGGTGCCTAAACTAGATCTGTCGTATTACAGCCACTGTTAGGACGCAGAAGTTTACTAGACACTTCCGGTAGCCAACTTTCTTATAATATTGATCTTGTGCAGCTATAATCTTCTGCATTATCATGTCCGCAACTCTTTACAACGTTGAACGTGATGTAAACTGCACCAGCTGCGCAAATAGTTTTTGTCAATCCTATAAAAATTCTTCCTATAGAAATTACAGATTACTAATAAGCGACTGATTTTGTCATGCTCTACAGTGTACATTATATACTATACATAAATTAATAACAATACGCAGTCATTAGTTTAATCGGCATCGACAAACGCCAACAATTGCGACTTGTCTCTCGCAAGCTCATTGCTGTATGGCGATTGCTGTACAGCAACCAAGGTCGATGATACACCAAGTTAAAATCGTATTGACCACTCCCCTCCCGCGCCCCCGCCCGCGTGAATCAGCGATTGACCATTTTTTGTGCGACGCGACGGTTTAAAACGAGTCCATTTTCCGTAGTACTTCCACTGAATAGTGAATAGTCTGAATACATATTAGTACAAGGTACAAAGTAGTATAGTGCTGAGGATTTGTTGACCATAATTCGTAGTTTTGTTTGGCTGAAAAAAGGAAAGGGGTCTAGAGTGATCATTTACAAAAGAACCCTAACTCTTTATGTATAAAGCATAGATTAATGATTGGTCTCGCGCGCGCGAGACAAATCATTAATGTATGGTATAAAGTTTGATTGCATCCGTAGGTACTCTCGGAGAAGGGTATAAGGTTAAGCTAATATGCAAAGACCTACAGAGTACTCAGTTAGATCTAGTATTTGCAAATATTGCAGACGGTAGGTAATATAAACAACAATAATATCTTACATGACCAACACGCCGACACCCACATCTAGTGAATCACATGTTTCTCAGGGAATGTACATATTATTCAATTTGGTAGCCAGGAAATGGCTGGCATTCCTTGTGGACGATTCTGTATCCAGTGGTGCTGAAAACTTACATTTTCTGAGAGACTGCTCTACTTATATTGAAATTTTGTACAGGAGAATCTAAACTAGCTGATATTTGAAACTATTTTAAATATACCTAGTATGAAAATACTTTGAGCCTATACTTAAAAATATGTATGTTAAAATGTATGGGTTGTAGGCTTGTAGGTACGAATTTTGTACGAAAAATTTTAAAGAAGAAAATTGCAGATAACATGTAGTTTAATTGTACATTTTATTATGATTTATGACACTGTAACTCAGCACAACTCACAAGTAATGAACTCATATTTGGTCTTTCTATAAATATAAATATAAATATTGTAGAGGGTAGACCACAAAAATTGCCCGCGTTTGAATCATAACATTGAATGTCCTTATATAAATGGTAGCATTGATATGCAGTCTGGCTCTGGCAACGAGCACAGAGTCTAGACTAGACTTTTAATCTAGGGTTTATATAAATTCTAAAATTATATACCTAAGCTATGACTCATGTACGTAGTAATATAATACCTATTAGAATATTAACATTACTAGTAAGTACATAAAATTTGGGATGTAACTTTATACAGCCTTGGTGAGTTTTAATACTTTACTTTTATCTCATAGTCATATTATAGTATATACTTACCTACTTTAATAATATGTCATTATCTCGTACGAGTCGGAGATCCTCAAACAAAAGATACAAATGTAAATATACGTATATGGGTAAGTGAGATCACGTTATCTAGAGAAAAATAATTATCATGATATGGTACAAGTTGGTAAAAAAACGTTTTAGTAAACTAAGATAAGAATCTGCAGACACGATATTTTTTACGGCACACAGCGTGTGAATTTACATTTTTTTTTTCAAAAGAAAATGATAATGTTTAAAGTTTCATAACCTAAAATCTAAATAATAAATACTCTTATTCCAACTTTAAGGGCCTGTTTCACAACTTCCTGATAAGTGTCGGATAGGTTATCCACAACTTGACAGATAGAGCATCTGTCTAATAAGTTGTGGTCTGTGGATAGCCTATCCGGCACCTTATCAGGAAGTGGTGAAACACGCCCGTGTCGGTGAAAAAAATAACGGATACAAAGGTATTATTACGTGCATAAGTGTAGCAGTAGAGTTCAATCTTTGCTCTATTGTCAGCGTTTTAAAAGTAGACTTACTAGACAGGAAGGTAGAAGAAGATACCCTAGTAGACATTTCCTCGTGTATAAATAGGTATGAATAATTGCTAATAAAATATTCTGTAACAATGCTATAGTACGGCCGTTTTGAATGCTCGGTACTTGTATGGTCTTAGTGTTGCGCGCGCAGGCTTCGACGCCCAAAACGGGTGAACGTGTGACCCGCATACAATGCCCGCATTGTTGGCGCTACTGATATTGTTTTCCCTACGTTCCACTTGGCGTTGAAAACGATCAAAACGCTAAAAATAGGAGGCATTTTCAGCGTTTTGATCGTTTTCAACGCCAGGTGGAACGCGGGGTTTGTAAGAGTTAGGACCACTGAGAATTATTTCGAAGAGCCAGCTAAAAAAGCTGAAATTGTATTTACGAATCGCGAGGTAAAGATAATTAACTTCATTCTTATTAATAAAATCTGCTTTACTTACCTCTTACATTGAAGCATTCATCCAACCAATTTTATTACCTAGGTATACCATAATATTATGTAAGGGTTTCCCGCCGGTTTAGTAGAACCTACCCAGACATCGTTGCTTATAAGTTTTGACTAGTAATTCTACTAGTTAAACACTAGCTTTAGCAATGCTATATCAGCTAGCCTCGGCTCCACGACTTTGGATTCCAGTCCAACGTGAGAACCATTCGAAATTGGAACAGGGGGGTTATTATGAGCTCTTATATCCAGCCAGTTTACAGGCCAATTTACAGGCCATTGCATAGACACGGCTTGTAAACTGGCTGGATATAAGAGCTCATAATAACCCCCCTGGCCTAGGCAGCCCGACACTGCGAGCCTATCTAGTGTTACAATTTCGAATGAATTTCACGTTGGCTGATGGATTGTTATTTCTCTAGCTCATCCTATCTCCGTGTCATTGCAGGTCGGCAGCAGGTGTGGGGTTCACGAGCGTGGGTCTCCAGCACTCGCGGTCGGCGATGCTGCATGCGGCCGCCGGCCCCGCGCCGCACTATCGCCCCCACGCCGTGCTCGTCAGCGCCTCCAGCGGGAATGTGCCGCACGCCACGGTGACTATGCTAAATACAATAGAACCGTACATTTTCCGGGATAAAAATTATCCTTTGTCCTTTCTCGGGACTCCAAATTTTTGCACAATCATTTAAAATGGGTTCAATCGTTTAAGCGTGAAAAGGAGGACAGACAGACAGACTTTCGCATTTCTAATAGGAGTAAGGATAAGGCTAAGGTGAGTGGTGACTGACATACACTGCAGACATAGAGACAGTCAGAGAATCTGAGATATTTAATATGTATTTTGCAGTTTAAGTATATATTTCAAATTTAAAAAAAAGTCAAGTTGCTCGAACCATAGAGAATAGAACAGTTGTGAAGTGAGTTGGTTGTAGGAGTGAATGAGATTTAATACACTCTCTCGTGAATTATTTTATTCACTCACTTTCATTATCTTGGATTTTAAATAATTATTCTGCTAATTGAGTCTTAATTTTAAAGTGTACTTGATTTATAGAAATAAATTGATCTATTCCAGGGCGGGCCGCGGGTACATTTCAAGCTCCAGCCGCAGCAGACGATATCGGAGAAGAAGAAGTCTCCGCCCTCCTCTCTCGTCAACGGCAACGGGAAGAGCGTAAGGCCGCAGTCGTTCACGCCGGGACTCAAGCGGTCCAAGTCCCTCACCTCCGCCGACGCCCTGGCCAGTGGAATGGCAGCTATGGGCTTGGCGGCGGACGCGGGGGACCTGGGCAACTTCCCCCCCGAGATCCAGGAGTGTATAGACCGAGCTCTGGAAGGTGAGAGTAATGGTGTGTAACTTTTTTTTTATTCCAGCACAATGGCACGGGCATTTTGATGGTACGGTATACTGGTTTGTCTTGAAGGTTCTCTATGTGGGTACGTGATGAAAAATGTAGTGTCTACGCTATGTAAATAAGCTTGTAAGACTTGCATGTACACCAGTAGGTACCAGGTAGTCTATGAAGATTTTATGATGATGGCTGATGGCCAATAGTTGATACATTTGTTGCACATGAAACAATAGATCTCAGAAGTCAGAGCACACAGAATGTCATCCCTATTGATCTTATTTACTCGCGCACGAAATTATTGCTGTCCCGCTCTCGCGTACCTGTGGGAGCGAGATTACAATATAATCGTCCGCTTGTAATAAACGCAAAAAGTAGCAGTGATTCTATTTAGTGCATTATCAAAATGAAGCATCTTTTGCAATTTTTTACGTCTTTGGATAGTGGGTGTACATAAAAATAAGGTATATTATATTATGGTTCTTCGCGTCTAATGTACTATCAAAGAAGTTGATTCCTAGGCAGATGGGAGACCTACGTAGTTTGGTTCGAACCGACAGATTACAATAATTAACATTAAATTGACATGATCCAACCAAATGCCGTTGATCTGTCAATTGCCCAGGAATCAATTTCCTCGATGGTACTTGCAAGGTGTACATATTATCTAGCAACGCAACGCACCTTTACAAATTGTTTAGATAATTTCCGTCACAGTTCCACTAATATGCTTCCCCACCAGATCCGAACTCGGTATGCGCGCGGACGCTGATGGACGCCGTGGGTCACCTGGTGGCGCGCGCGGTGGAGTCCCCGCGGTACGCGCTGCCGGCCGCGCGCCGCTGCATCGCTGTGGTGGAGCGCGAGCAGACCGAGACCTTCCTGGAGTCGCTGCTCAACACGTGCCAGCAGTGGTACCAGGATAGGGAGAAGGTGAGATTTTATGTTCGGTGGTATATTTCCCATGGGCTTGAAGAAAAAATAGCCAGTGAACTCGTAAATTAATTTTTTTATTTTTATTTTACCATTTATTTCAGGCATCTAGGCCCATAATACAGATACCTTAGAGACTAACATACATAATATGATAATAAATACCTTATGGACTAACATACATATTATTATTATACACTTAAAAAATTATTATTATACATATTATTATTATACAATTAATAATATTGTAAGTATTCAATGCATGGCTCTGCAGCTCTCCACAACATTTTGTTGATACTGAGATTATAGATAGACCTATAAACACGTCCAACAGACCTAGTCGAGGCTTGTCGAACTAAAACTTTTCATTTCAAACTGATCAGATTTGAACACTAAAGAAACAGTTTCAAAAGCCAGATTTTTATACAAAACACGTGCCTAATACTTACATAGGCCAACAAACGTGAGGCTACATAGCCTGAATTTTTCATTATTTAAATAAGTCTTTGACTACACAAGTCTACACACCACGGTACAATTTACAAAGAATATGAGATCAGATGAATATCTTTTCATAAACAACGTAACCGGTAACTCCATCTAAATCCAATGACCGTAATTCCAGCTGCTGTACGCGGTGGTGGGCGGGGGGCGGCCGCGGCTGATGGCGTTCCTGTCGTTCCTGCTGGAGATGTACTGCCAGCTGCGGCGGCGCGCCATACAGCGGCGCGGCGCCAGTGCCCAGCCCGGACACGTGCTGCTCGCGCTCATCTGCAAGTGCTGCGAGGACTGTATCCGCCAGCCGGTGCCGTCGCCGGGCGATGTGAGTACTAAAACACATACTGCTAGGGGCAACTTAGCCCAGTAAGCATGAGTGCTACGTACTGCTGCGTGCTGCTGCGAGAACCGTGCAGTGCCGGCCACTAAACGTATAAAGTATTTTTGAGTATCGCTTTTGGATCGTTCAAGGATAATAATAACTCATTCGTACGCGGAAACAGTTATAACCTTTTAAAGACTATAGGTCTTATAAATTTATATTCATATCTACAATAAATAAATTGGAATTTAAAATTTTGACTTCAGAACTTGGCAATAATTATATATAACTTAAAATTGTTAAGTGGTTTAGGTATCAGAGCAGCGTTGTCGTTTTGTGAACTGTCACGTCAGCTGATCAAAGTGCTGTAGAATACATAAACAACCTCAGAATCCGGGAAATGTATACTTAAGCCTCCTCTCGTACAATTGCAGACGGAGAACCTGTTCTTCGTGCTGACGTACATCGGCCGGGACCTGGAGACGCAGCTGCCGGGCGACCTAGAGCGGCTGCTGTCGGCCGTCCGCGACGCTTTCATCAACTCCGCCTCCGCCCCCTCCATCCGCCGCACGCTCCTTCAGCTCATAGAGCTCCACGCCTCGCGCTGGCAGCTACCCGGCTGCGCAGTGCTCTACTACTACCCCTCCTCCAAGTAGGAAATATAACGCACCCTTGTACGATGTTGCAAGATGGTGTGAACGTAACAGGACGTTTCGTAAATAGGAAATGATGACATTCGACATTTGATGACGAATGTGTGAACTACATGTCAAATAGAACGGCAAGTTTTATGGATATGAATATGACAGGAAAGGGTGCAGCCCACATTGAGCAGTTTAAAAAAAGATACTCGCGAGGTATTTGACGTTACATAATATCTCCTCAAAGTGCGTTGCAAGTACGATTTGCGTCTTGTCAAACACACGGACTGCATGTCAAATGCGCGCTTTGCGTCTTGGCAAAATATGTAGGTATATAGATATAGTTACAATATGACGTATATCTCGTTTTTTTTATAACGCTATGTCGGGTAGTAAAAAGTGTTGGGACTTTCTAGTCCCGGTGCACATCGTGCATCATATTGTATGTCATAAAGTTAGTAATTGACAAGGAAATAGTTTTTGATTTACTAATGTTCGCAGCATGTTGTTAAGTTGTCTATGGTTTATTTTCACTTGAGTTCCTATATTTTTGTGCCAGCCTCATTTTGTAGCACAGACTATCGGTGGTGGGGGAGGGGTTCGATGATGGTGGAGGATACAGAAAAACTGAGAGCATTTTATTATCAAGATATTGATCAAGTTTCATATTGTGATCTTCGTAGCGTTGAGTTAGTTTAGATGAGGTCTATAATCTTACGTGTTATTGTAGGCGACGGATGCCATAAGCTCATTTATAGTGCCTTTAATTCCATTTTTTTCAACTTGCAGCGATTTTCGTTCGATCAAAATCGAAAACCGTTTAAGGTTGTGAAAAATATGTAAGGAAAATTATTTAACTTAAATTAAAATTGTAAAATGCCTTAAAGTATTAATAAAATATGTTAAGTAGTTGGCATACTGAGGGTGTACATTACTGTACGAGTTTCGCATAGTAGTTGGTGCATTGGGCCCTTTGTCGCCTTCATATTTCATTCTAAAGTAACCGTAGGGTTTTGTTGAGATATTTATTGTCATTTCCTGGGACGTAGAATATTTTTTCTGTACTATGTTCCAGGATTTCTAATGTCAATGTAAAGTATTAATGTAAACTAAACACTTAATACCTTTGTAATAAAGTAAAAAATTATAAACTTGCCTACTTCATTGTACCAGTGAGATTTGTCGGTCAAAGCGACCGAAAAAATCGAAGTAGGAAACAAAAAAATATAGATACCTAGTTTAAAGATGTTATTGTTTGACTGAAATGCGAAAATATTTATGCTTGTGATATTGTTAATTGTAAGATTTTTCGTCTTTTCTATCGTAACTAAAGACTGTAATTACATAATGTTCACAATATAAATTATTATTATTTAACAAAATACAAACTAGCTGGACCAAATCTGTTGTTACATACTTGTTGAATTATTATAATCTGTTTTTAAATATTACCTATGTGCTATCACGCACTCACATAATTTTTATTTACTCGTTGTTAGCCATTTAAATTATCTGTAAACAATTTTTTACTATGTTCATAAACTTCCATACTCAGGTTTAGATGTGTGATCAATATTTCCGTTTAATATCAATTATTAAACTAATAATAGTTTAGGTAATTCATTACACATTTAATAATTAAAGACCGTAAACTTTTTACTACGCATTCGTAACTGTAAACGTTATGATATCTTTTAATCTTTTATAAAAAATAAAAGAAAAATCCAAAAAAATGGTGCTAACAAGAATATCAAGTGTATTTTGTAATCCCTGTGCATAGGGTGATAACATTATTTTCGTTATTGCTGTATCTTATATACTGCAAAGAAATAAAACTATACTTAATTACTTTTTGTTTTCATTATTTACCTAACCTTTGCCTCAGACCAAATAAAAACTCATCCCCAACCCAAGTTTTTATTTGGTCTGAGACCTTTGCATACATTTTTGCTAAAGATGCCGTCTCTGTCTAGAATGTTAGAAAAATCACTCAGTAGTCCGCAGACAGTGAAGAAATTATGATACATATTCGTATTTAATCTTAATTCTAGATAAAAGCTAATCGGTCAGGGTCATTCAGGGACAATATTCGGTGGAGAAATAATTTATTTCATAACAATATTGAACATATTCCCTGCGTTCCAGTTGATGTTAAAAACGATCAAACGCTCAAAACAGTAGGCATATTATTTTGATCGTTTTTAACATCAAATGGAACGCGGGCAACCGCGCCTGTGACTTCTGTGTGACGTCACAGACGCAATGAATCATAATATTTTAAGTCTATGCAATAATTGATGCAATAAATAAAACTAGCGCCACCTACTCAGGGCAGTAACTCTACCATGCGGCGATAGTTTTCGCCTAACGCCGCTAGATGGCGACGAGTAAGTTTTTCGAGGGAGTTCAAGGCGCACGCGGGCAAATGGCGGATTGACTTGCGTCTGTAATTCATGTGAAACACGTGAATAAACACAGTTTCTGAAGTATAACGCGAGTGTTCTCAAATTTTGGTGTAAAACCCACGTCTCCCGTACACCGTTCCCGTTATTACGCCCCGTGATCGTCTCATAGCCAGGGCTTCAAATATCGTTATTTTTTCATAACGTTACTGCTTCAAGGCCTATATAACGTTATGAAAAAATAACGATATTAGGAAATAATGATATTAATAACGGTAAATCGATATTAATAACGGTAAATGTTATATTATAACGATATTTTTTCGTTATGTTACTAGATAACGTTAAAAAAAATTACCGTTATCTGGCTACCATTATGAAAATAACGGTACGTAACAATATTTTTCGATATTTTTCCTGCTATTCGATAACGTTATGAAGCCCTGCTCATAGCACGAAACTTCGTACGATAGACGTATATGCGGCCGCGGCATAACAGGATTACGAATAGACCGAGTGACTCTACAGACTTCAGAATAATATTATGGAATAATCATTCGAAGTTTGATTCGAAGCCGATGGTGAGTTGGTGACTCGAGTGTTAACTGCCGACAGTTTGCCGTTTGCCGACAATATTTGCCGACGGATGTCAGTGAGGTACAGATTATGTCCTTTGTCTATGGAGCGGAAGTACGGTAACTCGCACGAACTTCGCGTCACTATAATCTGTGGCGTCAGTAAACTCCCAACTGTCAATTTTGACGTTTAACTTCAACCTGACAGATGACAGTTCCCTCTTCCCAGTGCGACGGGCGACGGCCGACGTGCGTTTTTTTTGTAAATTGTTTTGTGTCTCGTACAGCGCGGTCGCAGTTTGGTTTGTTGATGTGGTTTACGGTACCGCCTTGTGATAATGTGAATTCATCATAGTTTGTGATTTGTGTCGCTCATGCTACGAATGCTACGATGACTTAATGAGTTTCGTGCGAGCAAAATATGTTCGATAGTGTCAGTTGAGTGTATCGTAAAATGGGCTTGATAACTTCGAGGGAGCAGACAATGTTGGACGGGCCGGTGGGACCGACCAAGAGCAACCATGTTCGCCAGCCTTCGACGCGGAGCAGGGCCAAGCCCCCTATGCCGGACAGGGATGAGCTGGAGAACAGATTTATCAAAGTTCTGGTGAGTAAAACGCTTATTTTACCGGTAATGTTGTTTACAAACACCTTTGTTTACGTACAATACGGCTTCTTATAAAGCGCGTGCTCCTTATATGAGTTATAACGATAAACGACGGGTCAAAACTACGTAAATTGCGAGGAAACTTGTAAGATGAAACTAAATGTCATATTTTAAAAATTAAATTTAATATTTTTCTTATTAGTAATAGGCTCAAATAAATTATAACTCAATGCCAGAGTTTTATGTTCGCATGTAAATCTTATGTTTATTTTGTATTTATGACTAAGTTAAAAGTATTTACTTCTTTTCAGTAATAATATGAATTTAAAAAATATTAACTTATGAATTTATCTTTGTCTTAGCTCTACTTAATAATTATTGTTTAATTTTGTGACTAAGTAAATTATTATTAATTAAGTCTTAAAAATTGAGAAATCAAACTTACTAATTGAGTTTTCCCAATTTCTGTGCCATTGGATATCCCATATTATTATTGAGCATTCAAATTATGCCTTAAATATTTTGAAATGAGGTAAAATGGAACCATGACCCTTAAAAATACTATTTAAAATGTTACCAGATAAAGTTATCATCAGGTTAATAGTTCATGTTTTGAGCGCCTTGTTTTCTGTATCATATCCTGTGTAAACAGTTATCACGGAATAAATCATCTGTCCTCCGAAGTTAGATAATGCCGCCTATTCATTTCCTGTTGATAACTTTTTCGGGTTTGTTACAACATTCTGACACAACTTTTGTTGGAATTAGATATTTAAAAACAATACTTTTGAAAACAACACTCATCAGTTTATTTTATTAATAATTTTTTTTCACCAAAAGCTATCGCAACAAAAACTACAATTACAATCATATTTTTTTTATTACTCTTTAAAAATTTGTATTAATCCCTTGATTGTGGATTCTTGAAAATCTATTGTTTACGCGGTCGAATATGACCGCTTGGGAGTTGAAGCAATAGGAATATTTATTAATGTGAAAATCTTGACATTTAAATATGTCTTCATTGAGTTGCCTCATTGAATTTTGTATCTGCAACCATTCCTAACACCTCGGAATCATAGATTCTGCCTGCTATAAACAAGGCTAGCTTATAAAAAGTTTTTATGATATATTATAGTTGTGGTAGTACCATTGAAGAAATTTATTCATAGACGGTTCACGGGCCTACTACATTTTGTCAGATTATGTCAATTTGATCTGTCGCCGGGGTTTGACATAACACGACCGAGTTACATAGATCCACCATCTATCTATTCACCATCAGCCTATGAATAAACCTCTTTGTTAGTACATAACATCTCATGTATGTCAATTGTTGGTTACAAAAGGAAAAGAATTGACTCAAGGTCTCTAGAACATTAATAACTAAATTACACCAACTGTCATCTGTGTTGACTCATTTCTGACCCATTTAGCAGAATAGGGTTAATAGAGGACCCACTCATAACATTATTGTATGATTAGGACTGCCTACTGCTGCCTGCCAACATAGAATTTTGTGTACTCTATTTAAATTTAATTAAAGGTGGGTTGCACCCTCATTGCACCAGAGGCGTAGTTAAAGTTAAGGCTATCGTCAAATATGGCGTCCATAATGGAATTTTACTAGGGATTTGACAGTTCATTTCACTTTTTGTTATGGTTAAAGTTATAGTTAAAGTAAGTTGGTGCAATTCACTCTTAGTGTTGTAACCTCCCGCCAGTCTGGAGTCACAATAGACCCTTAAGGGTCGCAGTGACATCAGAGCTACAGCGACCTGCCTTCTTTAACAAAATAAAAACCTCCCACCACTTCCAGTGATGTTAAATGTTCATTTTGATTGTGACATAACTTTTTCTTTGTACTGTATTAAATATTTTTTCTGTAAATTATATAAATGTTATCCTAAGTTTTGACATCTGGAATGTTTTGTACTGGAAGTATAGGTAGGTTCAGCATAGCAATTAATATGCTACTCACAGCATGGTGTGCAAGTCATTATGCTGATTGTACACAATGCAATACTCAATATACTTGGTTATTTCATTCTGCAGTTATATTTTCCTCTTGAAATAACATGTATTATTAATCTATGTTTGATTTTAGCATTAAGTTATACTGTTGAATATTGTTTATTAGCACATTATTCCTTCTTCCTTATAGCTTCCTTTTATAATATTCTTTGTTGAAACTATGATTTAACAGTTACTCAACTATAACTACAACATTTAAAATTGGCATTCATATCTTTATAGTTTATATTTAAATATTAAACAAAATTTGGAAGCTGCAATATTACAGCCAAATACATTGATTCAGAGAATTCATCTCACCCCTCTTGTTATTTGGTTCTAACTTCTAACACACAGATATGAGTTTGTTGTTGATAATTTTATTTTGTAATAGTAATATTTTGTAGTTTAATAAGAATAAAGCCACTTTAATATTGCATTTAGCATAAGAATCAGGGTTATATTACTACATGCATACTGTTAGATATCTCATATCAGGATTATGATGTTATCTAAGTCAGTTGCTCCATTCAGGCCGTACCTGGTCTTTTTATAGACTTTATTTACATTTAGCTCCCCGTTAATTGGCCTCGGCGTAAAACCGGTATTTGTTTACCGAACGTGGACTGAGTGACATTAACTTAAGAATTCCATTTTCGAACGCTACAATTATTATTTAAATTACGAACATTGTAAATTGATGGATAGTTTTTTTTTTGATGCAGCCAATATTATGTCAATAGACTCTAGCATCGAAACGTTTTGTACAATTCGCGATTGTCCAATGTACAGTCGTAATAAGTAAATACGGTGCGGATTGTACGTACTCCTATGAGAGTATAATATTATGCTGTATGAGCCAGTGCCAGATTTACATTTTTTTGAGTGTATGTGTAGGCCACTTTATTTCCGCCGACCACCCCTGTACGAAATCTGCGCGCCCCCTAGGATACTGCCGCCCCTGGGTCGCAGCCTATACGGCCTATTTATAAATCCAGGGCTGGTCATGAGTCCTGTAAGTAAAGCTGCGTTGTGAATTGGCATGCATCTCAAGAGCTCAATGTAGTAAAACTGTTAACAAAAAAGTATTATGTACTTACTTATTCACTACCGACGATAGCACCTCCTCTTTCGGAACTGTCTTAAAATCGCCAACAAAATCTGTAAAATACGGAGAACCACTAGACTCTAGTGATTCTCCGTATTTTACAGATCTTGTGACTATAAGTGACTACAGCCTTTTTTTTTTTTGCGTTGGGGGAATGCATTTACGCATCCTGGTCTGGGGAAGGGCCGAGGTATGTGGGACTCCTCGGGGCGGACGTACATCCGCACCCGGGACTAGCCACTAAAACCCCAACGGTGTTCCTGCTCCTGAAGGTGGGACTACGGGAAACGCGTGATACACGACCGCAGCCCCACCACCTCTGCCTCTTTGGGCTCCACTCGTGGAAACACCACATTCCACATTGACACTCCGCGACGATGTGCTGGAACACCTAGCGCATCGTGGCCTACCCGGGACTCGATGTCATGGGCGACGGCTGCCCCATGCCGACGCCCCGAGCTCCCCTGCTAAGGCAGGACGTC
Organism: Plebejus argus; assembly: GCA_905404155.3. Taxonomy (NCBI): domain Eukaryota; kingdom Metazoa; phylum Arthropoda; class Insecta; order Lepidoptera; family Lycaenidae; genus Plebejus; species Plebejus argus. The sequence continues at coordinate 228,202 of FR989942.1, forward strand.
GTGACTACAGCCTAGTGTGTCCCGACTCCCGAATGTTAATCTGTATAGCAGAGATATAGTATAGCTATAGTATGTCTTCTCCAGTAAGGTCGTATTAGAATCAGTAAAACATAGTCGGACATAACGGGACGCGTCGAGGGCCATGGGAGTTATGCATACAAGTAACAAGATCGTATCTAGCGAGCAGTGGACTTTGGTATGGAATTGGAATTCTATAACGATATACAAATATTTATGGAAGAAATGTTGTAGTTTCAATGTTGTAATAATTAATCCCAGTGAAGGTGATCGGTTTCGTTAAAACCAGAGCACGTATGATTAATTTTATAGTGCCTGAGTCTGCGCGCAGTGCGCAGGAGAGTCTTTTCGGACAAAAAATACGAATAGCTTTTGATGATGATTACGATTTACGATACTCGTCAGGCCATTTGTACTTACCACTCTGAGTTAAAATTAATTGTGGATTAAATAAAACTATTATCTGTCTCTTTCGTCATACATATGAAAGAGGAGGAATGATAGAATGTGACGATTGACGTACGATCTGGCGCGATCGGCGACTCGCGAGTCGCGAGTGGACCTTAGCTCCTAAGTCTCTCCTTAGTCGGCCATTGAGGCTAACTCGCTGGGTGAACTAAATTAATGTGTTTGTTGAAATGTGCTGACTGATCGCTGCTCAGCTCACATTCCGATGCTTTAGCAGTTTCAGCTTTGTCTGTTTTTGTTTTATAACTAATATCGCAGTTAAAACATAATATTATTATATTACGAAATAGTTCTTCGTAATTTAATGGTTACTTAAATTTAATATTAGAGTTTTTTCAGACAATGTATGGTTACATGCATCAAAATTTTTGCTAAATAATTAAAGTAGTCATTTAATGTGTCTAATAGTAATTAGAACTTACAAGACCAAAATTAACAAACCTCTTTTAATTTAACACTAGATGACCCTGTGAACTTCGTATCACTTCCTTCCTTAACCCTTCCCTGGATTTCCACAAATATTTCAAGATTAAAATTAGCCAAATCGGTTCAGTCGTTCTCGAGTCTAGCAAGACTAACAAATTTTTATTTAAATGTAGATACAGGAATCAGGATGTTCTGAGGAATCTAAGGTGTGATATTTGTTAGGCAGTACTTAGGTAATTAAGATCCTGTGTGTAGATTTCATTAATTATTATTATCATACGATTATTGATGTAATACATCGATACGGTGTTTTGTAATCAAGACATGTTTCATCCGAATTGTGTCATTATTGTTGCGGATGTGACATTGTGTGGTGGACATGCTGTAGCTCCTAAACTGTTCATGTAAGTACCTTTCGTTTTATCAAAATCTACTAGCTCCGACCTGGACGTATACTGTGTTATTAAAATAGAAAAGATTGGTGCCATTTCCACACGTAAATTGTGAATTGTCTCCAATGCGTGATATTCACAATTTGATAGGTCGTATAGGCAGCTGCGCAGCAAGCATAAGCAACATATTGGGTGACTCGTCAAGAAAATCCGTACTAATATTATAAATAGTGTCTGTCTGTCTGTTACCTCCTCACGCTCAAACCGCTCAACCGATTTTGTTGAAATTTGGTATAGAGATACTTCGAGTCCCGGTGTTAACAACTAATATAATAATATATGTATTCTGTGGTCCCGGTAAAGGATATAGGATACTTTTTATCCCGGAAAAATGTACGGTTCCCGCGCGGTAAACGGCCCTATTAGCGCTACATAACGAACAACTTATGTTACTTGTTTAAAAACATATTATATTATGATATAACCAAAAGACTCTACTACCTAAAACTCCAATTCCAACTACCTCATTCGGTAGTCAATAGTCATGATTAATGCCTTTGCTATATATATATCTCCTTACATATGAGTACCTAACAAACATCCGTAATATGATAGTTAATAAAGCAATAGAGAGCGGCTCGATCACATAAGCCGTGGGCCGTGGGCAATGGGCATGGGTGTTGGGTATGGAAATGCTCGCCGGGTGTCAAGGAATGCCGTCGCGACCACTGCCCGGGCGGTGGCCATGTTTGTACGGCGGCGAGGACTGTGTTCATACTTGACAGTGGTAAATACTGGGTAAATGAGATGGATAGCATGTAATATGAAGGTAACGTACAACTTTATGGTCGTTTTTTTTAAACGGGCAAATGGCCCACCACACATGCCCACCTCTGCAAATCCTGTGTCGCCAGGAACAACAGTGGTAACCAACCACGAAAACCCTTTGATATATGATCTCAGGGATGCCCGAGGGATAAGCTAAAATATGATCTCAGGGATGCCCGAGGGACAAGCTAAATCCGTCTTGGAAGTTGGGACCCGCAACGAAATTAATCAGAAGAATGGTAGGAGGAGTAGGAGAAATACAATTAATTGTCAATTTATGGTCGTTTAGCGCAATAGGCGTTCGTGTATTTTACAACTTGCTACATTTTACATAATAGCATTTAGCAACGAAGTCCCCCAGTATGGTCTCTCTACTCACTACTAGTAGCGACTAGCGTGTCCTCCGTCCGGTGACCGGTCTCTCCTCGCTCAAACCGATAGACCTAGTGCGCAGACTTAGACCTAACACAGTTTTAATTTATTTCTCTCTTTCCTTGTATTTATGCAAGAGATAACTTTATAGCCCAGATCTGTAGGTGGGTCTAAAATAAACGAATAAGCTCAACGCTAGAGCTGAAATAAAATATAATTCAAATAGTAAAAACTTTGCAATTAACAAAGTTTTAATTGACAGGAAAAAGTTAACAATAAAAATTCACAGGGGAAACTTTTTATCGAACATTGTATTTTACTTTTTGGTTTTGCAAAAATATTTGCGGATTCTATTGTTGCATATTTTTATTTTTGTTACTTATTATGGTAGCAAAACATTTCTATTTTCAATTAAAGTGTTGATAACCTAATTGTTCTGGAACAATTTGTAACAGAGGATGACAGACCGCTACTTGTATGATTTTTTTTTTTTTTTTTTTTATTAAATAAGGGGGCAAACGAGCAAACGGGTCACCTGATGGTAAGCAACTACCGTCGCCCATGGACACTCGCAACATCCGAAGAGCTGCAGGTGCGTTGCCGGCCTTTTAAGAGGGAATACGCTCTTTTCTTGAAGGTTTGCAGGTCATATAGGTCCGGAAATACTGCTGGTGACAGTTCGTTCCAGAGTTTTACAGTGCGCGGCAGAAAGTTACGCGAAAATCGCACTGTGGAAGACTGCCACTCATCAAGGTGATGAGGATGGTATGTTTTTCGCGTGGGACGATGGCGAAAAGTTGCAGGTGGTATGATTCCGAACAATTCCTCAGAGCACTCCCCGTAATACAACCGATAGAGGATGCAGAGTGAAGCTACATCTCGGCGTAATTCCAAGGGGTCCAAGCTGTTCGAAACACTATGGCAGTCAACAATTCGAGCGGCCCTTCGTTGGATACGATCCAGAGGGAGCAGTTGGTATTTTGGCGCCCCTGCCCAGAGATGAGAACAATATTCCATGTGAGGCCGAACCTGCGCCTTGTAGAGTTGTAGGCGTTGGTCCGGACTGAAGTACTGTCTCGCTCTGTGAGATGATCTTTCAGTCGCACACAAAAATACTGCTATCTCCGTTTTCCTTGCGAACTGTGTAGTGGAAAAGTGGAAACAGATAGCGTCAAATGCTCAAGAAGGGCCATCAAGGCGATATTTCATTTTCCACTTATATAGAGGGATGGTAGAGTAGTGGTCTAGTCTTTTGTGTCAAATGTCGCGTCAAACAGACATGTGACGGCTGTATCGTGACCATAAGGCATAAAGTTAATATACCTAGCGGAATAGAGCAACAAACTCGAGCTGTCAAACGAAACCGAAATTGGTTTTCATCTGTGTGAAAAATATGTGTACGTATACACTTACACAAGCATGATTGAATATGAATTCTATGAGATTAAATTGTCAACGTGCCGATACGTGCCGACTGGACGTCAAAAAACGAGTTCTGCTGTCATGTATCACACGTCTCTTTTTACCACACAGTGTTACTGATAGTGACATCTCGCTTGCTCAGGCCTTTGTTTCTCTATTCCGCCAGGTATATTAACTTTATGATCGTGACATGTCAATTTTGTGACATATAACAGCTGTTTGACACGATAGACCCTATGGCTACGTAGCTCCATCTGCTGGCAAATGAAATATGTTTTCGGGACTGTCCCACATAACGGTGTCGTAGCCATGGTGACTCTACCCCACACCACTTGTACCAGTGATTCATAGAACCTGCGGGCATTACAGGATATTACGTTCGGCTCGGGCTGAAAGCCGATAGCTTATTATCGCTATATTATCTACTAGATGTTCCCGCAAGTGAGGTATTTGCGGGAACCGTACATTTTCTAAATAAGTAGTCCATGTCCCTCTCTGTGGTCTATTCTATACTGCCAAATAACAAAATCAGGCCAGCAGTTCGTGAAATAAGCGCTTTCAAATATTAATTTTCCCTGCTCTTTTCCACATTTTCCACTGAATCTTCGCTGCTATTGGTCGCAGCATGTGCAGCCATCCATACTAATATTATAAATGTGAAAGTGTGCCTGTCTGTCTGTCTGTCTATCTGTTACCTCTTCACGCTCCAACCGCTGAACCGATTTTGCTGAAATTTGGCATGGAGATACTTTGAGTCCCGGGAAACGACATAGGAATTAGGATACTTTTTGTCCCGGAAAAATGTCCGGTCCCCACGCGATAAACGAGTTTTGGTGCAACGGAGTTGCGGGCGTCATCTAGTCCTTAATAAATGGGTAATCTGAAACAAAAAAAATCAATTTGAACTAGTGGTTCCCGAGATTAACGCTTATTAGACCCTATACTAATATTAAACCCGAAGAGTTTGTGTGTATGGCATATATAGCTAAAATATTATTTAAATACATAATCTTAATTCTACTTAAATCAACGGGACTGGACCGATCAAGGAAAACACCTACATTATTGTTGCATTTAAGTTATTACCAGTTCACTAGTAAATGTAATATTATTACTTATTAGTGAACGTCGGTTAACCGCGATGACGATGACCCCTATTAGTTGCGTAACGCGACGCGACGAGTCAACCAGCCCAGCCACGGTCAAGCGCGTGAAACTGATCACTGACACACTTCGCTCACGCTATCATGGGTGCCAGGGCCTGGAACTCGCAGAAAACTGGCGAAAAAAAGGAACTCGTAACAAGAGTTCCTTTTCTTCGCCAGTTTTCTGCGAGACGAGTAACTGCCATTGAACTTTAAGGCCGGTATAAATAGTCAGTACTCAAGATGCATCTCGGTCTCAAGACGCGGTTCGGCTATGTGATTGGTCCAAATTTTGACAGCCAACCAATCACAGAGCCTGAACCGTGTCTTGAGACCGAGATGCATCTTGAGTGGTGACTATTTATACCGGCCTAGAACACCGCAGTCTGTACAGTGTACCTTTATAATTGCAACTGCTAGTTGTAGGATCGTGTCTGTACTCTGTCAGTGGTTCATCATTGGTCGGTGCCGCATTTCCATTTTAAATGCACTTGTCCGGAAAGGGGGTCAAGTAGCTTGTCGAGTCGACTGATTTACATCATTTTTAACCGACTTACAAAAAAGAGGCTGTTCTAAATTACCGCTGCGACATTTCCATTTTCAACGCAACATTGTCGCCGCAACATTATCGGTAGATTTTTCAAGTTTCAAAGAAATTTTCTACTTTGGAATTGAAACAAACGTGATTTTTTTGGCCTTTTTTGCTCTATATCAAAAATGGCAACAGGCAGGAACTTGAATTTTTCACAAAATCCTTAGTTATATGTGTACTTTAATATTAAAAAATTAAAAAATAAGGGGGGCTCCCATACAAAAAACACAATTTATGGCCTAATTTTGCTCTATAATGGTACGGAACCCTTCGTGCGCGATTCCGACTCTCACTTGGCCGATTTTTTTACGCTTGTTTACTAAATATATTTCAACAATTATTATTTTCAACAGCTGTTATCACGTTGGGGCGTAAAATGGAGTTTACTGTGACCTCAGATAGCTCACCCTTGACTTCACAAGCGGGTCACGAATCACGTTAGTGGCGAAGACTGTTTACGTCAGGTTTACTTCATTGTACTGTAAACGTCTTGTACCTATGCACTATGTTGTAACTTGTTGTAACATGATTGGTTGGAAATGGAAGTATCACCATAAAATTTAGGAGTTTTGGTTTTTACTTGAACTCTCAAGCGGTCGAATTCGACCGCGTAAACAATAGATTTCCACAAACCCACGATCGAGGGATTGGTAATAGTTGGCTCATTGTTCTACGGAGGAGTGATAACCTTGGGGGAGGCCTTCGATCACATAAATTGCCGTTTTTCAGAAGTCTGACAGTATAGGCTTTAAAAAAACTAGTATTTTGAAACCTTGGTCTTAGCTTCTAAGGTAACACGATAGGAATGGGTCACTTAACACTTTGTACTGGTCAGACTACGGTTAACCACTAACAAATTCGACAGTTTGGTATTATTTTCAACCCACACACTCACGCAGTAACTTTACTCGGTTTGTCTGGCGGTAAAAGATTGTCTTGTACTTTAAAAAACTTAAAAACCACTAGCGCCAGATCAAGATTGGGTGATTGCTAATCGATAAATAGACAAATGTCATGCGGTCCCTTTCATAAATATGAGGAACAATAAAGATAACACGATTTAACCCAAGGTGTGGACTGTGGACCTTTCAGAACATGACTTTCTAAGAAAACAGCTAACGGCGCGAGACCTTCGGCTTATCGCAGCAACCTCTAACCAATAACGCCATCACAATCGACGGAAGCGTTCGGAGTATAACACGTAGACTTTGTGTAAAGTTACCGGAAGCCGTTGAATGTAAAGTCCTTTTATAGGACGGCGGTTTTGTTATTATAACCAACACTAATGCAGATTCGATCCTTATTGGATCCAGTCTGTTTCCTATCAAATTACAATTAAAATTTGATTTTTTTTCATTCGATGGTAAAATAATCAGAAAGTTCATCATGATTAAGGATTGTGATGCACGTGCCTTCAATAATATTATGCTACATATATTAATTACGAATAACACGTTCGGGTCCAGGATCCATTCAGACCCAATTTTTTGATGAACTTTTTGCTGCTGACTAAATACAGAGAACAACTTCAGTTAGTCGGGATGTTTGTTAGCTGATAAAAATCAATTAATTGCGGCCGATGACCCCGTCTCGATACTTAAATAGACGATACGATCGCAGCTCTATAATTATTGTATCTGTCGTTTGTATAAGTATAAACATACTATGTATGTTTATATAAATGTAATCTGTGTTATAATACTATGTTATATTCGGTAGTGCTTATGGTACTTATATATATTTTTTTCTATTTACGAAAGTTTATATTTAAATACAATAAAATATAATAATGTTATTTTCACTATTTAACATTTGGTCCCAAACTTACTAGAGGCAGAAAGGGGGAGTGTCTAGACAGTGTGGGCTACACTATTTTAATAATACATATTTGAGAGTTTTTACAATCTTGAGCGTCAAAGCAAGTCCAGCCCCAGCTTGGGCGCCAAAGCTAATTTAGAAAGGACTACGAAATACGAATAATGAACAAGAGTCGAGACTCGAGTTGTAATATCTCTAGCAAATAGCAATTAATGTTCGCAATATATTTATTATTTTAAAGAAACCTGTCTCATCTCGCCCATCAAAGAGGTAAAAATTTATTTACAAAGGCAACAAACCAATTATGGACGAAATAAAAATATTACAGTTGATATGGACGTGCGCAATACTCTGAGCTTATCTCACAGTTTATCAACCTCCAAAAGTCAGCCGACATTGACCTTTCATATGCCTAATGCGTGATTCAGACCCGACAAAAACAGACCAGTCCGATTAAAAAAATTAAACCGCACCTTATAGTGTGATGTGGCCTACCTGGGCTTAAGATTAAGACTAGTCATAAGATAAATATTTCAAGGAATATCATTAATTTTGGTTGGAAACCACACACTATAATATGCAATAACTATAATCCTTGAGCATATAGAATATATGGACACTCAAAACTCCTCCCATACGACACAAGATTATTGAAAAAGTCATCGGAGTAGTTCCCACGCCCAGTAATAGAGCGATTCACGGCTTTGTAGACGACCGTGATCCCAACGCAGCGTTACAAATTAACGAGCCGTCACTAAATTTAGAATTAATAAGGTGGACAGCTTCAGAGGATAGACCCAGTTAAACGGTGTGAAGTAGAGACCCGTAACTGACTATACTTTTTGCTGGCGCACATGGCATATTTTTATACAGTACCATGTTTTAAGCTTTGTTAAAAATGATCCTTGTAATGAAAATATGCTTTCTATTTTAATTAATCTCTCGATCCGATCGATAGATCGATTTAATATAATATTTTCAGATGCCGCATTGCAGAACTGTTTTCTTCCATCCCTTCACCATAAACAGTGCAGCAAAGGTTGGCCATAAAAATGTCGGCTCGGCGCTGGCTGGTAATTGGTATGTGTCGGGGTATGCACAAGTGTGTCATGAAATGTCAGGCTGTCGCAGCTCGTGCAATGCGGTAAACCTGACATTTGGATGCCGGGAACCCGACGCTTTGGGAATTGGACACTAGAGGCTTGTCACATTACTAATGATGAATGAACACCCACCGTGTTGGGGATTTTTATTGCTCAATTTGAGAACTTCATTATCATCATTAACTGTACCCTCATGCTTGGAGTTTGAGGGTCTTCTTGTTTAGTAAAATTGTGTTTGGTGGTTTTCTACTCTTGCTTAATTTGATAATTCCACCAGCTATTTAGGTAATAATGCCCGATGATGTGAGGTCCAAACCTGATGGTGAATTTCAAATCATTTCGCCTTATCGGATGTCTTCACATCTGAGTGTCAGATTTCAATGCAATTGAATCTATGGCCTGTGCTGCTGTGTTGATAATAAAATAGGTCACTGTTGTACAATGTACATATCTACAGAAGACATTATGTACCTCCACAGCGCAATATGCGTTTTATAATGATTAATGATGGTACTCGATACGAATGATATTTGTTCACACAAAAGATTCATTTATCGTGAGAGAAAAAATAAACTAAAGCGGATATGTAGAGTTCCCAAGTCTGGTGGATGGCTGGCGGCCATATGTTTGCTGACGTCATCGTGTATCACTGCACCGCTGTGCACTGCTGCATCCCTAGTACTACGGGACAAAGGATGGAGGAAATCTTGGATTAAGGTAAAACTCAACTTGTCACTTTTAGAGATCATCCTACAGAAAATATTGCAATATAGTAAAACTCCACTTGGCACTTGAAGAGTTTATAATACAGAAAATCCTATTATTGGTTAAGAAATTGTCGTTATTTCTGTTGGTATTATGAAATGGCAATCAGGAAGGAAGATATATTATCTCATACATATTGTGTGACGTCATAATATTGTTAATACCTTCTTATATTAATCGTAATCTATCACACAGTCAATGTCTCTGACTTTGGGATCACTCAGAGGCCAAACCAACCGTGAATATACACGGGTGTAGGTTTTCAATATATTTTGGTCTCGAAATGGTAACGAGATGCTACCACCTACTAGTTACAGAGTTATTTTGCGTCTGAATTACTATGAGAGAGCTTACGATGAAGCGGCGCGGTCCTATCAAGCACATAATATAAAATTACAGATGCGAAAATGTGTTTTTCAGTCTGCCTTTATGCTAAATTCGCTAAACTGATTTCTGAAAATCTAGTACTAGATACTTTGAGTCCCGGGAAAAGATATAGGACAGTTTTTATCCCAGGAAAATAGCAGGTTTCCACACAATATACGAATAATGGCACAACATCGACTTTATTTAGTTTTGAGAACTTTTATCCTATAAACTATCTTTTATCTTCTATAACCATGTTAAGCTATAACAGAATATGTATGGTCAATGGTGGGATGATCAGGCCGTCAGCCTCACCTGTGTGGGCACGTGACCGGTTCGTGATAACACCACCGGTTTGAATACACCCCAGCGAGATTAGCCTTCCGAGCCGTAATTATGTATCTTCTAATTGATATCGTAATGTCTTCTATACGATAACGTTGGCAGCTTGATTTAAGGACTTGTCGGTTTCGCGAGATAGATGGCTTTTTAGAGTCAATTTAATTTGATTTGCATGAGTGAGTTATTGTTGTTAAACTGGTTCTAGTTGATTGGGGGTTACTTCAAAAATAAACGTTGGAGAAAATTTTTTAGAGTATCCATTTCTATATTCTGTTCAGCATCAAGATATCATTCAATTATGTACCATAATAGTGCCGTTATCCGTCAAGTGGCAGGGTCCGCAGCTGCTCTCAGAATAAGGCGACCGGATTTTATCACGAAATTACGATTTTTTTGTGAGTGAAAGTAAATGTTTTGGATCGTGAGCATCGCACGGCCGTGTACGGCATCCGACCTTGCCAGTTGGTGCTTCGGGTTTCGTATTATAAAAACCGGCCAAGTGCGTGTCGGGCCACGCGCAATATATAGGGTTCCGTAGTACCGCTAGTATTTGAAAATGTTTGTATAGTCAATTTATGTACATTCAAAACATGTTTTATACTACTAACAACATCATCTCAGTTACTTTCAAAGGACTTTGAACGAAAAGTTCCTTTAAACTTCGCCGAATACATTTTTTTTAGTTGATCGACTATTACTCAATAACTTAAGAAGTCTTCTTAGCCGTGATAGTTTTCCTGTTAAATTCAGCATATTTCCTACTCCCGTGAATTTTTTCACATTTTCAGAAGCAACCGTTTAGCTGGTAGAAGGGGGGGACACTAGACTCTAACGATTTTTTCCACTTTAAAACTTAATATTTCACAAATGGATCCCTAAATCGGAAAATGATCTATGAATACTCATCATATTTTTAAAAAAACCTATCCAACGACACCCCACACGATGGGGTGGGCGCGAAAAAAAAATCAACCCCGCTTGATGTGTATACACATCAAGCGGGGTTGATTTTTTCCCCTATAGGGGAGGTACCATAAAAAAAATATTTTTTTAAATATTTTATGTACCATTTTGTCGGCATTATTAATATGTGTATTCGTGCCAAATTACAGCTTTGTAGGTCCTATAGTCTCTGAACAAAACCGCGGACAGACAGACAGACGGACAGACGGACAGACGGACGGACAGACCGAAACTATAAGGGTTCCTTGTCGACTACGGAACCCTAAAAACGATTAATGATATCGTCCAGCCATGCTCTATTACGAAATGTTCGTCTGAAAAGTTTCCGAATCCAAAATTATTTCTTGATCTTAACGGATACTACCATACTTTTATACTTCTGTACTCAAACTCATAGCATAATGTTTATGTCATACGAGCTTTTGCCCGCGGCTTCGCTCGCGTTAAGAAGTATTATTATATTATACAAACTTTCATCCCCTATTTGAATCCCTTGGGGTGAGAATTTATCAAAATCCTTTCTTAGCGGATGCCTACGTCATAACATGTACCTGCATGCCAAATTTCAGCCCGATCCGTCAAGTGGTTTGGGCTGTGCGTTGATAGATCACCATGTCAGTCAGTCACCTTTGAGTTTTATATATATATATAGATAGATGAATGAATGAATGAAAATGAAAAAAAACGATGATGAATGAAAACATGACGAAAAACGAAAAAATGACGAACGATGAATGAAAATGAAAAAAAAGATAGATAACCGTTTTGAGCCTGAAGAGGTATTAGAGGCCTCTTTAGGTTCAAAGCAGTTGTCATTTTGATATAAGCGTACGAAGATACTTCGAGTTCCGAGAAAGAACAATATGACTGTTTTTATCACGAAAAAGTATGGGTTCCGCCGTCCGCGTGTAAAATGATTTTCGGTGAAAAATCTAATCAACATTGGCAGCCCTAGCATATTTCTTTCGCGTCAATGGAGAAGGTGTAAAAAACCGACAGTCGACACCACTCCAAGGTCCGCGTATCATGCAGGTATCACACTCAAGTCGGTAATTACAATGTCTGATGCATATTCGAACCTGTTATACCTGACAAGCGCGAACTTTGTAATTTAATCCATGAAGACTGAAGTTAAAAGACGTGCAAATAGGACCAAGCATGGATTATTTTAATGTCCTATCATAGATATTGAAATTGTAAAAATTTTAAACAGTCCGAAATTTTAAACGCTTCTGACGGTTTTCTTTCAAAGGTAAATAAATGATTCTATAATTATTCTGATTCCCAAGTCCCATGACACCCTCAAGTCCTGTCAGCTTGTCATCTTGCCGAGGAAAGACAATGACAGCCTGGGACCCTTATTTTAATGAATTATGGAAAAGCATTTATTCCAAATTCGTTGCTTATGAAATGTTCTATTTAGATTCAAGACCTGAAGCATGATTAAGTTAGATAGGTGAATTTCGTGAGCAATAGCTCACAATACACCAAGTGCCCGAAAAGCCAAGTTGCATCATGCATGTCGACTTGAATAGCTTGCAATTACTTAAAGTAGAAGCTACTTTGAAATAGCAATGTAAAGGAATTTAAAAGACGCGATTTGGTTGAGGTAGAGTTTTGCGCTTGGCACTTGCTGTTTAAACCGACTTAAAAAGATTATTGTGCTGGATATCTTGTGTTATTTATTCCAAAGTCATTAATTTCATATATCTAGTAAATGATATCAGCGTATAAATAATGTAACCCGAAAAGTGAGGTTAATTGTGATTTTAACCCAAAAAACTGGAGGTTAATTGTAAATATTTAGTGAACTCATCCTTTGAGGATTTCATTAGTGTTTCGCGTGACCGAACCGCTTATGAGTTTATGAGAGACAATGTTAATGACTACAAGTATGATATATGGTGGTGACTCGGCGTTTTCATGTCCAGTCGACTTTTTCGCAATGGCCAACATAGCCACGTCCAGAAGGCTTACGATCCCGCTCCTTCGTGTGTAGCGTTGACGAGGGCATGGGGGGGTTTTAGTCGGTAAACCTATACGAATTACGAAGAGCGTCCGACATACCCCTGCCCCTTCCCCCGAGGGGGCGGGGGATGCGTAATGCATTTCCCCTCCTAAAAAAAAGCCACGGCCAGAAGAGAGTCCAATAAACGCTCGTCTAGCCAAGACATCGCAAAAGTTATTACGAAAACGTTACCCATAATATTTAAGTAACATATATCTATACTCTTTAGTTTTGATTGCCCCATTAGAAACGTAAATTTTAAATTGATTTGGGTAATTTTCTTATCTTTATTTTTCCGAGGTTGAAGCTAGGTATAGGGGGTTTGACCTTTTTGAAACGGCAAGGACGACATATCTTTTCATCTTAATTAGTCACGGGCCATGGCGGTATGTAAGTCTCTTACAAAGGGATTCGAGAAACATTTGAAGATTAATGTGAAGTTTAGTATATTTGAGAAACTCTGTTATCCAAAATATTTGCGAATAAAAGTCCAATCGGGCCTAAGAAAATCAGTTTCGCCTGATGCGAACGGCCTTCTACTGTATGGAATGCTTTAATGTCCCTTTGATCAACTGCCACCTAGAATTCAGTGACTGGTAGCGGCAGTAAGCATGTTTAACATATGTTCGTTAAGTTAAGTGACGGAGTAAACCCATTGGTTTACCTAATCTAATCAAAATGCCGGAGTTGTGCAATATGGGAAGCCGATTTCCCCATTAAGTGAAAGCATAACTGCGGTCATATAAACAATGGATTACCGGCGGGTCGTGTTCCGCTGGATACACAGGCGACAATGCTGCAAGTATTACTTCACAACACCATGGACACTGGGGCATGGTGCAATCAACTTGGGCGGCGGAGGGACAAGATCGCTAATCTTTTTGTTGTCTTGTCGCTTAGACTTTAGATTGTTGTCATCAAAGGTGTAATTTAGCAAGACAAGCAAGGAAAATGAAGTATATTATTGCAGGGGGAATAAGGAAACAATAGGGAAGGATTTACCAGATTATTAGCCTTGTGCGTCGTTGGTTTTTATGCCGCTATACATAAAGAGCATTTATGGCGCAGAACAGTGCGTGTTTTCTACCCTATGTCCTTTCCTGGGACTCGAAAGTATCTTACAAAGTTTATATGATTTAAGCGTAACAGACATGCACATTCGCGTTTATTATACTAGTAAGTAGTATAGACTATGGATACCATTAAGTACTGTGTAAATTTTGCGCTTGACTCTTGATATAACGATAATGTAGATTGTTGATGATTATCATGCCAAGCTCGCTTACATTGAGACATCGTTGGAGTAAATTTGTACCGGATCTGAATAAGTCCACACACGTTCCGTCGGTGATCAATATTAAATAGATATGGGCTGTATCACGTATGTGGTCGCCACTCGCCGCACGATGGTTGTTACCAGGATGTGGTGAACGTATACAGTATCAAAACGTTTAGAAATTAGAGAAATTCTTGCGGCTGCACTCAGAGACATTTAATGATTTATTAACTTTTAAGTATTTGGCATAAGTTCCATTTATTTTGTCGAACTCTACATTAAATGAAAATTAAGTTAATGAGTGCGTCAGTAAGATTTATATAGCGATTTTCTGACCACCCTCGTAAGATGTGTATGGCTTTTTTGATGCGGAACGTTTTCCTAATAAACCTGGGGGAAAGGGAAACCTCTGTAATAAAAAATTAGTCCACGTGCGAATTTATGGTGCTTGATTTAGATAACACCATAATTTGTAGTCGAGATGGACGTCGGCGTTGAGAGGAAAATGGACCGGCAGATCGGATTCCAAAATTGTACATATTATGTAAAGTAAACACGCAATTTCGGACCTGTCAAATTCACAGATAAACGTACTTGATTTGATGGCTCCGGCCCTCCGGGGACGGTGGAATGCTCTGGTAACTAGTTCCTCAAATCCAAAATGTTTCTGGATTTCTAATGTCTATGGAATATTATTCATTATTTAAATACACTGATAATATCGCGTTTAACTTTTCTTTGTTTGTATTTGCATATTGCTGCTTTATCGTTTACCTGAGGTTTTTAACCTTACTGCCGTGATTTCTTAACAAGGTTTCTGCAATTTCTGGACAATGTAGATACTGAAGACATGAAAGATTACAACAGAACTAAAGATTTCTTAAGTTTTTACAGAAATGCTATTATTGTATTCTCATTTCTCACAAAGGGCCTCCGTTAAAGTGGACTGTGGAGCTAAGCTCTCTAATTCACGAGAAACATAACGCGTTGAAATGTAGCGTGTTAGAATGCTCAAACAAAGTATGTCCGAACTCCGAAGGTATTCAAAGCTTTACAGTGAGCTTTCATGACTGAAAGAGAAAGTGGTGCAGTCCAATCGATATGTCTAGCGACTAGCCGCGTCTGGGGTGTGCTCGGTGAAGGCATTCAATTATCGCTCTTTAACCGCTTATAAATTCAGTTTTTAATCCACCCGTCATCTATAATAATCAATACAACAATTTTATGAATGCGATAGTGTGTCCGTCTGTTACCTCAAGCTTTAACCGATATAAAGTTATTTTAAAAATGGTATTAGGATACTTTGAGTAACGGAAAAGGAAATAATTATTTAGATAATTTTTTGTGCGGGAAAATTTAAATATTTTGTATGAAATCACCTGCTTATTGAAAGTATAATTTCTGCTTGCCTACATGAAGAATTTCCATTTTGCCGAATTAAAAAATCCGCGTCAGTTTATTTGAAATCATGTGGGATGAACAAGATCATAGAAACTCCACTTATAAACAGTTCCAGTGCCACAGTCGTATCGGTATTTTTACCGAAGTAAATGCTCTATAAATAGCAGAGATAACTCATTGAGTGAGTCAACGACTATCGTTCGGGGAACTTATTGTTTACGTGCAGGGCTGTCGAGTGCTGGCTCTCCGTTTGGAGTTGTTTTACTTCGGAGTTTCTTGAGAATGGACCTTATGTTGGTGACACAGAGGCTCTGTAGCTGGTAAAATAGCCCTGTACTAGTTTCTAACTGACAATAGCTTTAGAAGTGCTCTAGCATCGACCACCAACGATCAAACTGGATGGGCTTCACTAGAATGAACCGTGATATGAGAAAGATTGGGACCAGTAATGCTGTTATAGCGTATTGGCAGATTCCTTCCATTCATTGTTAAAAGCTTGCTCCAAAAATCTTGTCCTCCAGCCGCAACTTTACCGATTATCTTGTGAGGCAAAAATCTCTGATGACTGATGAGCAATTAAATTCGATTTTTGCTGAGGCTGTAGCATAAATCATAATATTCCAGCTGCGCGTTCGAGTAAAAACTGAATTGCTCATATTGAGAATGATAATGATAGTGTACACTGTACCACAGAATATATAATAGTACTCCGTAACTGTACATCTGTCGGTTAGTCTTTCACCTGGTGGCATCCCTATGTTCGGCGTCTTCTGATTCATGCCATATTTGTACAAGGTCCCTCGTCTCATTATAATTGCAATCATTGGAACGTGCCTATCAATAGCTACAAGTTTTCATGAGATCATAACAAAATACAGTCAGGGGATGTAATTGCTATGTAATGTTTTTTTCTGAATCATTTTTTGACTTAAATATCAGAGGTTGTGCAAATTACGTATTTGTCGCTATTGAGATGCTTATCAAATTAAAGCAAATACTTGACTTGTTCCTGTCTTCCTGAGACCTGTAGTTGGCGCTAATTTTGGCACTAATCGAATAAGGTCTTGACGACCTTTAACTTACCTGACCTGCATACTTATAACTTAACCCCTGCTGAATCATTTCTTGAATGATCCTCGCGTTACCAATCAGTCCCGAACATACCATGACAAATAGTGTTAGGAAATCCAATAAGCGGCACATTAAAATTCCTCTGCACCTAGAGCATCTGGAATCTTACGCAAATATGTAATTAGACCTTCGTGCCTGCTTAATTACTGTCGATATTCTATTAATTTCTATTCAGAGAGCTGGTGGATATTAGAAGTAACTGAGCTTTAATTTGTGTTTGAGTGTTAAAATTAACGAGGCGAATATTATAATATAAGTACATGGTATAAAGTATTCGCGACAAGTTTCACAAATGATTAATTTGGAAAACTTTACAAGGGTGTAGGTGTGCACTGTGGAGTGAGGACAGGGGGGTTATTATGAGCTCTTATATCCAGCCAGTTTACAGGCCAATTTACAGGCCATTGCATAGACACGGCTTGTAAACTGGCTGGAAACTGGCTGGATATAAGAGCTCATAATAACCCCCCTGTACTGAGTACTGACTGGACTTCAACAAGTTCGTTGTTTTCAGTGATTAATCGTGTCAGGACTAAGGACACTACATTCGGTGCTGACGGTAATTTATAGCGACCTGGCGAACTGGTTTCCCGTCCAACAAATTATCCAAACAAAGCGTTGTCGTCATGTGTTAAAACTGTTAGGGCTTAGGCAATATCGTCTGTTCAGAACTATTCTACCTCCGAGCTTATTTGAATATTCCTTATCTCGTTGACATAAAGGCTGATGGAAGTCACAAGTTACTACTCCGTGAGCTGCACGACACTGAGTCACAGACGTCACAGTGTTGCAACTCGCAGCTGATCGTTTTGTTCGGCCTCAGGCCTGTCGCCGTCAATATCGTATTGTACTGAATGCTGATATCGATTCTGTCTCGATCATCTCGCTTTGTTTGCTAGAAATTTCCATGTAGATGGCTGATAGTGCAAATTCTGTACCGTATGTTCCTTGCCCCCGGCTGCGTTCAGATCTGGCGCTTTTGATTGTAATCTGCCTTTCTCTTCGGTAATCTAATAAGGTTCATGAGAAACTTTTGGAAAGTTGACTAACGTTAGTTCCATTGAGATTATGTCCTTGATTATGTTTCTTTAATTCGCCAATCTTTTATGTTTTAATTTCAGTTTTACCTGATTTTCTTGACAAAAACACCGGATTATAATGCGGTGGATTTGGCTGTATATTATTACCTCTGTAAAAGTGCGAATGAATAGAGAGGCTGAGAGATTTTAAGCAAACATAAAAAGTTTTTCTTTCGTGCTATCGTGATTACTTTAGAACAATTTCTTCGGCCGTTTATTATTTATTTCTAGTAATATTTCCCAGTGAGGCAGACCTATCAAAAACCGGCGTGTCATTGTGGTGTAGTTCAGTCGGTTTGTGTGTATTTATACAGCGAGCTGTTACGAGATAATATCGAGGGTGAATAACTGTCGTGTTGATTGAACTATTGTTTGTGATTCCGTTTGGTTTCCTCATCATCATCATCATCATCATTATTATCATGAGTTTATCTTTGAAAACTTTTTTTATTTGGAAAACAAACAGTGACATTAGTTAGTTACTAAGTTTCATATTGAGTACATATTAGAACACCATTTACATTTTACATGTTTCCACATAAGCACAGAATATAATTATAATAATATATTAGTAGTACCAAAATATATAAGGCAAGGCTAACACCATGTTCACTATAATATTTTCTTGTAATGAAATTCCTAGCTCTTTCAATTTCAATTTATGAATATTTAGCACTAGCTTAATTAGGTTAACTAATTTACTCTTATTTATCTCTCTACCTCTTACCAAGTTATATCGGTTCAATTTACCCCCTAGAGTCTTATAGAATGTGGGTCGACCGCAAGGACCTAGTGTGCGTGGACATCATAATACTGTCAAGTCTCGAGAGGCAAAGTTTCTAATGTTAGTCGGCGAGTCGATTCCCCGAACGGAAGGAAGTCCGTGATATGGGACATGGGTGCATATTAATTTAGGCTTGTTTTCGTTAGTGGACGTAGCGATTTCTGTTTTCAACAGTCTGCGTCCCAAAGAAAATATAAAACAATGCCGAAATTAACTTGGCACCTCTTTCCATAGACTTTCCTTAGTACTGTGCCTAGTTAGTTTATACTTGTTATTATATTGTGAAAAAGCAGTTAGCAAATATATTTCAATTTATATGATACTAATAAACAGTTTTGTCACATTAACATAACAATAATATTATGTTCTTTTTCGGGACTCAACTTCATATCAAATTTCTTTCAAATGATTTCAGCGGTTCAAGCGTGAATAGCTAACATACGTCATACATATTACATACAATAATGTATTTGTAATATTAGTATGGTTATTATGTTTGTGCAACATGTAGAGTACATAGAGGTACCTGGTACACGCACCTCGCCTATCTAGGCCTGTGCGTGACTGCCTATTAGCTTCCTTTAAAGATAGCGGTGTCCGCTCCGCTTATCACCATGCTCGCTGCCTTATCTGCAGTACTGTGGTAGGACTGTGCGAAGTCCGGCTGCAGGCCAATCTTCATAGTACGGGGGGCTATTTATAGTACAGGGGTTGTGTGATATTTTCAGTGACTGTAAATGATAGTAGACGGAAATAGAATTGTGAAATGTGTTATATTATATCATTTGAGGGTTTGAACTTTGAAGTCACATTTGAAATGTGTTATTAATAATTATTATTTGTGGAGCTACATTATTGAATTTTATGTTGTGTTGTGAACAATAGTGTCGGCGGAACACTTGGGAAATATGAAACTGTACTTTGATTTGACAATTTGTAACAAAACTTAGTGATAATACTTAAGGGTGTGTACGTGTTCCTTGTAGAGAGTTCACTTTAAAAGTAGCAGCGCTGAAAGACCAATTTTTTTCACTTTTGTATGGGCGAGCGCTCCAGCTTCAGCCTTCATGACTTTCCCCATACAAAAGTGAAAAAAAATGGTTTTTAATCGCTGCTACTTTCACAGTGTAGTCTACAAGGAACATGTACACAGTACACACCCTAATATCACTTAGTTTCGTTACACCCTGTATATTCTCTATACATAATACAGTATAACTAATTTCATCCAAATTGGTTCGGTGGTTTTAAGCGTGAAGAAGAAAGACACGCGGACAACAAACATTAGTATGGTCGATGGCGACGCAATACTTGCCACGTTCGCGGTTTTAATTATATTATTTTTCCACAATTCTCGGACGTATTAAGGAAGGAAGTGCAAAGGACGAAGGGTTGTTCTCGTTAGCGAACGTTAGTAATTAATTTAACAGACCCAGCATAATGGTCGCCGCACGAGAACCGTAGTTAGTTTAACCTTGCCTTTGATTTCCTTGTGGCCTCCGACTTGACAGACGTTTGATCGTCTGGTGGAGCGAGACTGGCAAATGATGCGTCACTCGATGGTGAGGGTATCCGTTGCAGACATCAGTGGAGTAACACGTGAATGACATACATGTTGACCCCATTGTAAAGCTTGCCGTAGTTTGCGCTGGGGTGCAACAAGGTGGTCTCATTTTACATACATTTTTTATGATCTATCACGGTCTCGGTAATACGGCTACGGGCTACGGCCCTTCAGTGCCGGGGCGCGGATTTTTGCTCGGCGGATTTCCGTCAATGCGACACGGGCCGACACGGCCCGACAAGACCCGCTGCGCCCCGGCAAGCGAAGCGCGGATTGCGATGCGATGCGGCCCGGCTAGCCTCGGCCCTCAACTCAAAATCCGCCAATGCGTTGCGCGCCGACCCGCCCCGGCACGCTCCACCTCAGTGAGGGTTAAAATCCGTCAATGCGATGCGACCCGACCCGGCAATAGTGTGCTATAGCGCATTTTGAGCTGCGCTGCGCCCCTACCCGCCCCGGCACGCGCAGACAAAGTGTGCGCGAACCATTAATGGGAAACTTAACGATATGCCTAATTACACCGCTCTTATATGAGGCTATAGTATCTACTATCTAGTAAGAAATCCTCAATTCAAGAAGCCTTTTTTGCCCCGAAACTTAATCGACACTCGATTTTTATTACTTACACGAGCTATTGCCCGCGGCTTCGCTCGCGTTAAGAAGTATTAGTATATACAAAGTTTCATCCCCTATTTTAACCCCTTGGGGGTGGAATTTATCAAAATTCTTTCTTAGCGGATGCCTACGTCATAACATCTACCTGCATGCCAAATTTCAGCCCGATCCGTCCAGTGGTTTGGGCTGTGCGTTGATAGATCACCGTGTCAGTCAGTCACCTTTGAGTTTTATATATATAGATTAACCTAAAATTAAAAATTCAACAATCATGAGTTGTTAGACAAAATCTACAGAGTCAGCAGTTATTCGGAGTTATTTTGTCTCTGACTGCATCTCTCTGCGGACCACATAAGGTTCAGTTCCATAAGTTGGTCGAGGCTGTAATGTAGCCGTGTAACCTCTGCCCCCGACAGAGGGCTACGTGCTCAAGTGAGGAGGTACTGAGTACTTTCAGTTTTCAGGATTTTTACATTAAAGTTATACCTATATCATAGTTGCATCCTTGTAAATAGCAATAGAATATTTAAGCGTATGTACATACTACATAGCAAGATGCTAGCAAATAAGTAGAGCAGGGATCTAGG
This sequence comes from Plebejus argus, assembly GCA_905404155.3. Lineage (NCBI taxonomy): Eukaryota > Metazoa > Arthropoda > Insecta > Lepidoptera > Lycaenidae > Plebejus > Plebejus argus. Next base: position 249,667 of record FR989942.1, read on the forward strand.
ATTTCCAAAGTGGATTTAGCGCAGTCAAAGGTTTCCGTGGCATAATGATTTTCCAACATAATATTATAAGTACTGTTTGATATTCATCAAAATTCTTACTGTTTGGTATTATATTTTCGAAGTGTTCGCCTGTTCGGGTACACAATATTATGTGACCTTAGATAACATTATGTATAATATAATAAAATTTTAAATATCTACTAATAATTATTATATATGAAGTCTAGTTAACTTTACTGTAATATGCTTTATTTGTGCATCAAAACCTAACCCTTTTTCGAGTGGCGCGGGCGGGGTGCGGGCGGGGTGTGGGCGCTAAAGAGTTTTTAATGAGACAGGGGAGACAAACGAGACAGCTTGACTCGCTAATTATAGGCAATAGATCTAATAGATGTCTATATTGTCTGCTGAAAGTACCGGAATACTTAATTACTTTATTATCTTGTTAAATTCAACTGAAACGGCGACAATCTTGAATGCTCTATAATACTTGGTTTCTCGGCTTCAACGGCTGCAAATGATAGTGTGGAGGTTTTGGGGAGAAAAAGGTCTTACCCCTAAAAGAGCGAACACAACACAAACGAGCTCTATCTTCCCTGGTAGTTCCTCTCGCCGGGTTACTCCCCGATTCGGAGGTAGGCACCAAGTAGGACATTCTGATAGAGTTAGTTGCTAACAATTTGGATATAAACATTAAGTAGCAGTAACAAGTCCTGTAGGATATTCTGATTTCTACCTTCTTACCTATCTATGGTTCTCGCGGTTGCATGCAACCGCTCGGGGCTTGATGAATTAATAACTATTAATACGCTAAAGCGGCTAAAGCACCTCTGGTAACATTTTATAACTTTGATATTGTAAATACATATTTTCATTTAATTGCAATTATTTTAACCTTTAATTAATGAGATTGTTTTTATGCGGCTGTAAATAATAATGATGCTGATTTTGATGTTTTTATTATGGCCTCTACGGTTTGTAATGACTGCGCCGACCTTGGCCGAGTTGACGAGGTAATCTTTGGCGCTAACTCATTACTGCCTTTTACGAATATCGGTTAATTTGTTGCACTGGTTTAATTATGATGCAGTAACCATGTTAACAGGTTTTCAAAAAATGTTTTTTGACGTCGACTGTGCATGCTGTAGCTCGAAATTATTATTAGTATCGATTAAGTTATTCAGACATAGAAACTACACATAGATTTTATGGTATGGTATGCAATACACGAAATAGCATTTTTGTTCGTACAGTATAAAAGTTAAGCTACCAGGTTCGCATGGCGCAGCGAAGGTCGGCTGAAAGGGTTTCAGCGTCCACTCAAAGGGGTATTCACCCTGCGGCACTCTCGCCACCCCGCGCTACGAATATTAAATAATAACTAGTTGGAGCCCGGGGCTGCTAGTAGTTATGCTTTTGTATGTTCAAAAAGTCAAACGTAAGATTAAAGTTGACAGTTGTTCTGCTTCTGCAACAAATTTTTGAATAAATTATTTTTAACAAAAAATTAAAACCGACTTCCAGGGTAAAAACAATAATAATTTGTAATGAACAAAAAAGTGTTAAATAATTCTTACTCTTTAAAGTGCCTTATGCATAATTCTCCTAAACCTCAACTATTTCTGTACACAATCTTCATTACTTTGAAGACGGTACCAGATAAGAATGCTGAGTTCTATGACAAAATATTTTTAATATTTAAGACTGGTACCGACTTCAAAATAATGTAGATTGTGTACAGAAATAGTTGAGGTTTAGGAGAATTATGCATAAGGCACTTTAAAGAGTAAGAATTATTTAACACTTTTTTGTTCATTACAAATTATTATTGTTTTTACCCTGGAAGTCGGTTTTAATTTTTTGTTAAAAATAATAATTTCACTCTTTTTAGTGATTTATAAGCTGGTTTTCTGCACAGACTAATGTGTTATGCTTAGTGACTTTGGATCCAGGATACACTTTCATGATATTATGAGAACTCATTGTTGTTATGTATTGAAACACAGGTGTCGGACAAACAACTGATTTATTGTCATAAGTTTTAGACTACCTTACACTATTTATTATTTAGGTACCCACAACACCTTCCCCTTATAAAAAGTATAGTAAAATAACAGAAGTTAGTTATATATATAGGCTTATAATTGTCAACTGTGTTACATACAACTAATACAGTTGATGCAAAAAACACTTAAAGCTACACAAGCTACAAAATATACTTAAGTTATATAACTTATAAGTTAAGACATACTTACAAACAATTTTAACATAGTTAATCATTAATAACCTATATACCTTATTCCCATACTGATAAAAAAAAATACAGAAAAACTACATCTTTTTAGATCTCTTTCTAGTAAGCGGCGGTACATATTGAGTTAAATCTAATGATCGGTTATCAGAGGACACATTATAATCATCATCTGAAACGTCATGATAAGTCTCGTCGACGTCATCGGTGACGTCGTCACCACCGCGCGCAGAAGTACCACTAGCACTGTTACGATCGACACTACACTCAGGTGTTCCAGATATATCCGGTGACTCGCATACAGTTTTAATTAGATGTCGGCGATTACGGCGATATATACCTTTCTTATTCTTTATTATGTAAGATCGCGGTGTAGGTGCTTTAGCGATAACGGTACCCCGAATCCTTTGACTATTATTCTCTAACATAATCACGTTATCGCCGACGTCCAACTGTGGTAATTTTTTACAATGTTTATCGTAATAAAGTTTACTTTGTAATTGTTTTCTCAACAAAGTTTCCTTAGTCCGTAAACCATAACTATTACCAATTTTTAATAAATCAGGATGCACCGGAAGTCTACAATTTAGTCTCCGGCCCATCAGGAGCTGTGCAGGAGAATCCAAATTTTCCCGAGGGGTGTTCCTGTAGCTCAGTAGGTTTAGGTAAAAATCAGACCAGCTGGCTTGTGAACTCTTTAAAATTCTTTTAATAGTTTGCACGGTTCTTTCACTTTTTCCGTTAGCTTGTGCATAATAAGGTGATGTAGTGATATGTTCGAAGCCCCATTCGGAAGCGAAGATTTTAAAATTACGACACGAGTACTGTGGACCGTTATCACTAATCACCACTTCCGGTATCCCATATCTAGCAAAATTTTCTTTGATAATATTAATTACCGACCGCGAGGAGGTATCTCTCAGCATGGCCACCTCGAAAAATCCCGAATAGTAGTCGACTAATAAAATATAATTCTTACCGGCATGTTCAAATAAATCGGTACCTACTTTACTCCAAGGAACGTCCGGTATAGGTACAGGTATCATAGGCTCCCTAGTCGGTCTGTTTGAATTCTCCTGACACACCTTACATCTTTTGACATACATTTCGATATCTTTACCCATACCAGGCCAATACAAAACCTCCCGCGCCCGCCTCTTGCACCGGTCAATACCTAAGTGACCTTCATGAATGATGTCTAACATTTTTATTTTTAGCGAATTCGGTACAACGACTTGTCTATTTTTAAAAATAACACCATCTACAGTATACAGCTCGTCCTTAAATGAATAAAAATAACCTAAATGTTCCGGCAAATCGTATTTATTATTAGGCCAACCTCGTTTTATGTAACCAAGAACATCTTTTAATATATTATCTTTAGAAGTTTCCTTCTTAACCAGAGTTAATTTACCCTGCGACATCGGCACGGTACTAACCACCATCTTCACCTGATGGAGGACGGCCTCACTGACGCTGTCATCGTACAGATCCGGGAGAGGCGCGCGCGACAGGGTGTCCGGTATAAACATATATTTACCGGGCTTATAGATAACCGACAAATCGTAAACTTGCAATCGCAGCATCATTCTCTGTAAGCGTGCCGGGATCGAATCTAAAGGTTTTTTAAATATACTCTCCAAGGGCTTGTGGTCGGTCTCGACCACTACTTTGCTTTTCCCATAAATATACTGGTGAAACTTCTCACACGCGAATACTATAGCCAGCATCTCCTTCTCGATCTGCGCATACCTAACCTGCGTTTCGGTGAGCGTGCGGGAGGCGTACTCGACCGGCCGGCCGGCCTGCAGCAGCACCGCGCCAAGCGCCGCACTGCTCGCGTCCACCGACACCACCGACGTGCCGCGTACGTCATACAGCGCGAGGACAGGCGCGTTACATAATAGCTGTTTAAGTTTATCGAACGCACATCTGTGACCGTGCTCCCAACTCCACGATACGTCTTTTTTTAGCAGTTTAGTAAACACAATAATGTGCTCGGAGTAGTTAGGTATAAACTTAGAGAGATAATTAACTGCACCTAGGAACCTTTCCAAACTTTTTCTATCGTTAGGCTCCGGCATATCGACAATAGCCCGTACTTTTTCGGCGTCCGGCTTCATGCCATTCCTATTGAAACAGTGACCTAAATAATTGACTTCCTCGACACATATGCGACATTTATCTTTATTAAATTTTAAATTAATTTTACGCGCCCTATCGAACAGCGCCGCGAGGCGCTCGTCGTGCTCGGCCCGCGAGCTGCCCCAGCAAATAATATCATCGATAAAAGAATCGACTCCGTCCAACCCTTCGAGTAGCTGTTTTATTTTTGCATGAAAAACTTCGGGAGCACAGTTCAAACCGAACGGTAAACGTAGGTATTGATAACGACCGAAGGGCGTATTGAACGTACACAAATCAGCGCTCTCGTCATCTAGTTTAATAGCCCAAAACCCAGAATTCGCGTCCAAAACTGAAAAATACCTAGCCCCGTGAAGTTTCGTTACGAATTCTCTTATCGTAGGAAGTTGAAAGTGAGCACGCTGAATGGCGACGTTGAGCGGCCTCGGATCCAGGCACAGCCGAAGCCCGCCATTCTTTTTCGCCACTATTACCATCGAATTTACCCACGGAGTCGGATGGGAGACTTTACGTATAACGCCCAGTCGAACCATTCTATTCAGCTCGTCTTTGAGCTGCTCCTGCAGACCGACCGGGACGTTTCGGCGAGCACACACGACCGGCGCCACCGACTTGTCTACCACGATATGATATTCACCCGGCAGACATCCTAGGCCACTAAATAAATCGGCATTCTCCGATTTAATATCGTAAACCCTCTTAACCAACTGCAAGTCTAGGCAAGATTGTCGACCCAGCACACTTTGACAACTGATATCGGCGATTGCAAATTTTAAATTATATTGTTTATTCTTATAGTACCAAATCAAGTTACAAACTCCTTTTATAGGAATCAATTCTCCACTATAAGTTTGTAATTTAATATTTTCATTGGCGTTTATAACTCGAGGCTTATAACCTAGTGACAAAAATCGCTTGTATGACATTACGTTAATATCTGCGCCAGTGTCCAATTTAAATTTCTCGGGGCCGTACTCACCGCGCAGCGTCTCATACCAGTCCTCCGGTTGCGGGGCCGACTCCTCGGTACAATCGACGACCGACACATAAAAAGCGGGTCCACTATCATCACTATCACTTACGTCTTCCACTTCACGAACATTAATATCGTACATATTTTTTATTTTACTATTGTTTTTACGAATTTTACACATTCTTGCGTAATGACCGTGATTCTCGCACACGTAACACTGAACAGAGATTGCCGGACACGAGGCCGGCTCCGCACAGGATCCACCGCACCGGTCGCAGCGCGAGGCGGGAGCCCGGGCCGCTGTCGGCCGCCCGGCACCCGCGCCGTTGCCGCCGCGCGCTCGCGCCCCGCGCCAGCCCGCTCGCCGGCCGCCGCGACCTGCGCCGCGCCCCGCGTCTCGCACGCCGAGTGCATCGACGTGCCCGCGCGCACCGATTCCGCCTGCGCCGCGTTCCTCCAATATACGCTGACTGTCACTCGAAATCTCGTCGACTTGACATATTTTTATCGCCATTTCCAAAGTTAAATCCTCCGATCTGAGCAGCCTGTCACGAACGATAGTATTTTTGATTCCACAAACTATGCGGTCCCGAATTAACTCCTGCTCCAATGTTTGAAACTCACAGGTCTTCGCCAGTAACTTTAAATTCGTGACATATTGATTGATCGTCTCGCCGATCTCCTGATTCCTTGTAAAGAAATGGTATCTCGCTAGAGTGATGTTCGTTTTAACACCAAAGTAGGCATCGAACTTAGCCAACAATACTGAGACGTCATCACGATCCGATTCCTTCTCGAACGTGAACGTCTCGTACACGTCGAATCCTTCGGGCCCGATAAGATTTATCAATAGACTGGCCTGAACATCGGCTTTTTCACTATGCACGCCAGACGCTTTCAGAAACAAACTAAATTGAGTCTTCCACCGCTTCCACGCGTCAGCCCGGCTGACGGAGCTGCCGTCCAAGCACAATTCCGAGGGCGGTCGCGCGTGCTCCATATCGAATAACGATCACTTTTACTTTTAACACACCTCACTACACAATAAACGGAACTAAATCACTACAAAACTTTATTATTCGATAATGTTTTACACCGCTGTCACCATGTTATGTATTGAAACACAGGTGTCGGACAAACAACTGATTTATTGTCATAAGTTTTAGACTACCTTACACTATTTATTATTTAGGTACCCACAACAATTGTCTGATGTCACTACTTCAGAATTGCTTAAGCAACTCCAAGCATATACCACTGTGTACCTAATGTATGTATAATATGCTTATTGCTTGGCGTTAATCAAGCAATGATAAAATTAATGTTCATACGCCTGTCTTTAAAGGCTCTAAAGTTCTGTTCAGTGACTTTCTTTCTATCATTACACTCATCACTCATGAAAACAACTCAACATTACTAGATGACGCCCGCAACTTCGTTGCGCCAAAATTCGTTTATCGCGCGGAAACTTTAAATTTTTCCGGGATAAAAACTATCCTATGTCCTTTCTCGGGACTCAAAGTATCTCCATGCCAAATTTCAGCAAAATCGGTTCAGCGGTTCGAGCGTGAAGAGGTAACAAACAGACAGACTGATAGACAGACGACAGACACACTTTCGCATTTATAATATTAGTATGGATGCTCAAATAATATAACTAAAATCGTCCTTATAAATTTTAAGAATAACTTACCTCATAGATCTTATGATCAAATTGCTAACTTGGTAACCTAAACACCAAGGTTGAGTCATTTACATTGAAACAACATTATAATTTTTTAAATCGTTCGACAAATTCGGGCTTTGTTCTTAAAGACGATTAAAAGTAACAATAATAGGGGTCATAATTAGATAATTCATGGTGTGGTGACCGGTAGCAGTGATGATGATGATGATGAATGTAACTTGCATAGTAGCATAATATGCTTTCAGTTCTTAAACCAACTCCGAAACCCCCATACTTGCTTTTTGGTAGCACATGCTTAGGATACTTCTCATAAAATCGAAATCCATATAAATTTGGAGGAGTTCCCTCAATTACTCACGGATGTATGTTGGAATGGTGGTGATGATGATGATGATAAATTAAATTTGCATAGTAGTATATGCTTTCAGTTCTTAAGACAACGCCGAAACCCCCAAACATGTATCTATAAGGAGTAAGGAGTTCTGTTCACCAACTTCGAACCATGGTATATCCTGGTGCAAAATCTTACGTTTTAGTTTTGGTAACATATGCCTGGAATACTTCATATAAAACCAAAAAAACATAGGTTTCCATTTGAATTTTGAGGAGTTCCCTCGATTACTCATGGATCCCATCATCAGGTCACCACTTTTCTAAACATTGCTTTTTGGTAGCATATGCTTAGGATACTTCTCATAAAATCGAAATCATTATAAGTTTCCATATAAATTTGGAGGAGTTCCCTCGATTACTCACGGATGTATGGTGGAATGGTGGTGATGATGATGATGATTAATTAAATTTGCATAGTAGTATATGCTTTCAGTTCTTAAGACAACGCCGAAACCCCCAAACATGTATCTATAAGGAGTAAGGAGTTCTGTTCACCACCTTCGAACCATAGTAAATCCTGGTGCAAAATCTTACTTTTTGGTAACATATGCCTGGAATACTTCATATGAAACCAAAAAAAACATATGTTTCCATTTGAATTTTGAGGAGTTCCCTCGATTACTCATGGATCCCATCATCAGATCACCACTTTTGTCAAAATGGGACCAAATTGGAGTGAAACCTATTATAACAAAAGAAAAATTTTGAAAATCGGTTCATAAACGGCGGAGTAATCGTTGAACATACATAAAAAAAAAAAAAAAAAAAAATATCCACAGACGAACGTATAACCTCCTCGTTTTTGGAAGTCGGTTAAAAATTAAGGCTTATGACAATTGACACTTTTTTGGTTAGGCGTAAGTCATACAGTTTGATGCGGTAGATGGTATCAAAGACTGCCATTAACAATTTTTGAAACCCTGTCACCTGGGGGCTGGGACCCGTATGTACACCTCCACCAATCGCGCGTTATAACTTATAAGTCTGGACTCTGGATCCCAAGCGTCGCGTCGATTAGTAAACGGGTCAGGACAGTTTTCAGATGTCGAATTTGAATTGTCTCATTCATTTGCTCTCGATCTTAGTTGCTCGTAATTTTGAAAGAGGAAACAATCGTACGATTGTCGATTAGCAACAAGTAATAACCCAGACTGGCTCCTTTGAGTTAGTGTTAAATCCATCGCAATTCGCATCATACTTGTTACTTTATATGTAAGATATTGGAGCCTTTACAAGGATATTATCGCTGATGTACTCGTAAAGTGCCGACGCAGACTGGCGTCAGGCGGCAGACGGCCATGTTGATAGTGTTGATACTGCGGGTCAAGCCAAGCTGCTAATAATAATAATTATAACTTGGCGTAAATATAAGCGTACAGTTAAATTATGAAATTTAAAAAAAAACCAGCACTGAGCGGGCTGATGATGATGAAGAGAACACTCGATCATATTGTGAGCTTTCAAACAAAAAATATTTTTCGCTGGAAGTTAAATATAGGTTACATGAAGATGTTTTTATGATATTGTGTTAAAAAATTCTGGCAAAAAGGCCCTAAATATTATTGTTTAGCTGTACTAGGTAAGGTTGGGATGATCACTGATATCAAATGAGTTACACTACAGATCTATGTTCTAACCCCTCTTTTCACACTCCTGCCCTCACCGTGTTGAAACTGTCTGCGGCTGTAGCAGCCATTATTCTTTACTTTTTTATGGCAAACTATTATAGTTAACATTGTTTAAAATATGCTCAATCTCGAATTGATAAGAACACATTGTTTTAGGCTCGTAGTTTTTGAACACCTGCTCCAGTACCGAAACAAATAAGATAAAACTGTTACTGATAGAGCACACAAACTATAACACTTTTAACTGCCTTTTGTTAAAAGTTATTTATGGACACATGTTTTGGTACTGTTGTAAATTAATAATTACTAGCTATTTGACCGAGCTTTGCTCGGTATTCGATAAATCTCCAATAAAATGACATTTTCTTAAAAATGATTCCTAGCTAGATCGATTTATCGCCCCCGTTAGATCGTTATAGACGATTCCGAGATTCCAAAAATATATAATGTATATGTATATACAAGAATTGCTCGTTTGAAAAATGGAATAATTATATCAAATTAGTGTATTGTCATCGGTCCTCGATAAATCTACAAAGTTTGAACGAAATCTGGCCGTTTAAAGTGGGTCAAAATCGCGCCCAAAGAAGTCGGTTACAAACATTACAAACAAATATACAGGTGAAGCTAATAAAAAGCGTATAAAAATGGAATAATTATATCAAATTAGTGTATTGTCATCGGTCCTCGATAAATCTACAAAGTTTGAACGAAATCTGGCCGTTTAAAGTGGGTCAAAATCGCGCTCAAAGAAGTCGGTTACAAACATGTTACAAACAAATATACAGGTGAAGCTAATAAAAAGCGTATAATAATGGATCAAAATTTGGTAGTTTTTTTGTACCGAGGGCTACTAAATATAATATATCTCACAAAAAACATACCTGTTAAAACGGGGCCAAGTTCCTATTCACTAATTGTTCGCCTTAAAAAAGAGTTGAAATCCAATTCAATGCCAAGTTTAGATGCACTTCCAAATCGATCATAATCATCTTCATCAACAGCCTGATCCTAAATACTTCTAAATTTGAACTTGGCAGGTTAATTTAATCACATAGATATCTTATATTTAAATTTAAAAATTATACATTATCAAGTGCTACTAGCATGAATACCTGCCAAGTTCAAATTTAGAAGTATTTAGGATCAGGCTGTTGATGAAGATGATTATGATCGATTTGGAAGTGCATCTAAACTTGGCATTGAATTGGATTTCAACTCTTTTTTAAGGCGAACAATTAGTGAATAGGAACTTGGCCCCGTTTTAACAGGTATGTTTTTTGTGAGATTTCAATACTTTTTTTAAGGAATCATACCAATTTGTTTCTTTCCTCCTCATTTTATTTCAGTGTATTTACTTGTACATATTAATTTTTATCTCAAATTCATAGATGAGCCGACTCACGCTTGACCAATTTCTCAAATTTCTTAATTTTTTGTTAATCTACATATAACAAACAACCTGTGTGCCAAATTTCATAACGCTACGACAACTGGAAGTGGCCTAGAGGTTTTGATTACCGATTTTTATCTCAAATTCATAGATGAGCCGACTCACGCTTGACCAATTTCTCAAATTTCTTAATTTTTTGTTAATCTACATATAACAAACAACCTGTGTGCCAAATTTCATAACGCTACGACAACTGGAAGTGGCCTAGAGGTTTTGATTACCGATTTTTATCTCAAATTCATAGATGAGCCGACTCACGCTTGACCAATTTCTCAAATTTCTTAATTTTTTGTTAATCTACATATAACAAACAACCTGTGTGCCAAATTTCATAACGCTACGACAACTGGAAGTGGCCTAGAGGTTTTGATTACCGATTTTTATCTCAAATTCATAGATGAGCCGACTCACGCTTGACCAATTTCTCGAATTTCTTAATTTTTTGTTAATCTACATATAACAAACAACCTGTGTGCCAAATTTCATAACGCTACGACAACTGGAAGTGGCCTAGAGGTTTTGAAGCCGACTCACGCTTGACCAATTTCTCAAATTTCTTAATTTTTTGTTAATCTACATATAACAAACAACCTGTGTGCCAAATTTCATAACGCTACGACAACTGGAAGTGGCCTAGAGGTTTTGATTACCGATTTTTATCTCAAATTCATAGATGAGCCGGCTCACGCTTGACCAATTTCTCGAATTTCTTAATTTTTTGTTAATCTACATATAACAAACAACCTGTGTGCCAAATTTCATAACGCTACGACAACTGGAAGTGGCCTAGAGGTTTTGAAGCCGACTCACGCTTGACCAATTTCTCAAATTTCTTAATTTTTTGTTAATCTACATATAACAAACAACCTGTGTGCCAAATTTCATAACGCTACGACAACTGGAAGTGGCCTAGAGGTTTTGATTACCGATTTTTATCTCAAATTCATAGATGAGCCGACTCACGCTTGACCAATTTCTCAAATTTCTTAATTTTTTGTTAATCTACATATAACAAACAACCTGTGTGCCAAATTTCATAACGCTACGACAACTGGAAGTGGCCTAGGAATTTTGATTACCGGTCAGTGAGTCAGTGCCAAAATTAGCTATTTTTACAAGGAAATATTTCAGGATCTAACAAATCTATATGTATGAAATTTGGTATATTGCGTAAGTACTAGTATATAATTAGGTAGGTAAAATTTTATCTTTGCTCTCGCAATAGGCACTGAGATACAAGGGGGTCAAAAGTGCGTCGAAACCGTTCGTGTAAATAGTGCACGGCATGCGCGCGGCCTGCTGGAACTTGGCCGCGCACTCCGTGCGCTTTGATTCTGTGCCGAGGGAATGCCAGATATACCCAACAATATCAACATACAGCAGTCGCCTTCCATCGGGCACGCGTCTGCTCATTCAATCTCGAACGAGTCAATGAAATATCTCTCAATACTGGAATACTAGTGATAGTTTGGTGTGAGGTGGGCCGCCGGCCATATACGGCGCGGCGCGGGCGTCGAACCCGCTACCCACTACGCCGCTAACGATGCACCTACAGTTGCCGAGCTAATTTAGGTCTAGACTTGTTCATCATCATCAGCTTAGCTTGGTAGCATAGAAATTGTTCTATGTAACAATATACAAGTTTTTCTGTACAAAAAACTTTTTGAAAACTACTTTTGTTTAAGTTAAGACTTATTCAAGTATCTAACTTCATCCAAAGCATCGCCGTGTCCACACTAAATCAAGATAAGTAAACTAAACACGACGACAAAGAAGGCCGATTAGCATAAACTCCCTGAAGTGTGCCGTAAACATCGTATTTTATTGGGCTAATTTACATTATTGTAGCGATTCAATGGGTTTTTGGTGACAGAGGATAAATATATGTATCGAGTTTCCTCGAAGGTTTGAGGCATTCCAACGTAGTCCGTGAGGAGTTATTAATGTTAAAACTTCTTTAGCGGTGTGGTGTGGAGGTATTTTTTGGGATGGGTAAAAACGTTAAACTCGCATCAGGAGTCAGCATAAGACCTGATCTAAAAATTGGAGGACATAGGAAGAGCATATTACACCGTGGATGCGGTGTAGGCACAACTTACTAAATACATAGTTGGTGTAGGGGAGGAAGTTGCATCTTTCTTCCACGCGGCTGCTGTTTCTTTTTATGTACTTCTGAGTTCTCACAGATCTCTAGGAGTGCAGCCCGATGTTTTTTCATCTGTGCAGGTTGTTTGGTAACCGGGTGAAAAGTAGAATTACGTAATACCATTTGCTGAAAAAGGATTAAAGAATTATTCTGCCCGCCAAACCATAAAAGACATCTACAAGTTATGTATAGTCATTCAAAACCGTCAACCATGATTCGTCGTATGAGTGCAATCATCAATCGTCATTGTACGATGGAAATCCCGCACAGGGTGACCAATTTTAAGGCTTCCTTTCCTGTCAGCCGAGTTCTCCAAGACTGCTGCTGATTCAGAAATCATAGCCTTTATTTTGACGCGTTGGGTCCTCCACGTTGACAGAATATGTTTGATTACCATTATTGCAAAGCTGTCTTAGATAGCACAATCGTCGAACATACTCTACAAGTAAATATCGATCATTGGACATGGATATGTTGCATAGAGCTTTCGAGCATGCATTAATGGGTACACAGCCATAACGTATTTACATACAGCTGCCGTGTATGGACTACGGCGACTTCTATGAAATGATGCAATGTTATAATACAAAGCTATAATACATCTTTATATTATAGCTGCCGCGTTAGAAGTCCTTTAGCCTCTTTTAATAGAATTATATTTAACCAAGTGAACCAGTCCCCTCAATGGAGCATGTCGATAGGATGTAGAGTTGCTAACGCTTATAGCTACCGTCTCCCGCGCTTCCGGCGATTGGCAACACTTTATACTGCTTTATATTCACTTAGAATGTTGCCAATATCTATTTCCTTGTCACTAGTATATATGTCGCAGTCATCTGGTTCAATCTGTGATTCGATTGAATGACTAGCGTATTCATTGAATGACACCGTTCTATTGAATGACTGAAGGACAACTAGTCAAGACGCTGACTGTAACGTTTAACGTCTTGACTAAACGTCATCATAGTGAAGTCGTTAAATGGAATGCTATGATTTTTTTAAAGTATTTGTTGGTGGCGTACTAATAGGTTAATCTAGAAATTGACTTCAATTATGAGGCGACGGCTACTTCTGGGTGGTTTACAAAAAAAATAACCACGATGGCTAAGGCGGGAGCTTCGCTGCGCTACGCTCCCGCCTTGCCATCTAACCTAACCAAATCCAATCGTATTGGACAGACGAAGTAATAAATACATTGCTATTAATTACCTAAGAATTATATACAACCTTATACATTTCCTATTCTTTTAAAAATAAATACATTAATAAATATATACGGATGGAAGTAAAATAGAGGGGAAAACCGGAGCTGCTCTAACGTGGTGGAATAACGGACAGGAAACCAGACACTCCACTTTCTGCCTAGAACCGCACAATACAGTCTTCCAATCTGAGATCTATGCGCTCTTTAGAGCGATCCAATTGGCAAGGACATCAAAGGAAAGCTTAATCAACATCATGAGCGACTCCAAATCTTCACTAAACATGCTGAGAAATCCTTTGGTGACTCACCCACTTGCGATCGAAATGAAGAAAGACCTAAAAGCCATAACAGAGGAAGGCAGAAAAGTGCGACTATTCTGGCTAAAAGCCCATGTGGGTACCCCAGGAAACGAAAGAGCGGATGAACTGGCAAAAAAGGCTGCACTTACCATAAACACGGCCTCAGATTACAACAGAGTGCCCATGTCTTATATACGGAGGAAAATAAGGGAGGGAACGACAGTCAAGTGGCAAGAAAGGTACCAATCCTCCACAACTGGATCGGTCACAAAAGTTTTTCTCCCCACTGTTCAAAAAGCGTGGGAAATACTAAGGCACGTTACATTAACGCCTACACACGTGCAGGCTATGACCGGTCATGGAGGATTCGCAGCATACTTGCATCGTTTTTGCCTTAAAGACAGTCCCTCCTGCATTTGTGACCCCGCAAAGGACGAGACAATATTCCACCTGCTAATTGAATGCCCAAGGTTTGGTAGTTACCGATCTGACTTAGAAATACAACTAGAAATGAAGCTAAGTCAGGCAACCCTCCCTACCATCCTGGAGGAAAGAGCCACCAGAGAACCGTTGATGGTATTCATTAGCAAAGTTGTCTCCAGTGCAGCCGCAGCGAATGGCTCAACGCTATACACAGACCACAACAAATTAAACCATACACCAAGGCGCGTAGTAACACAAACACCAACACAACACACACGAAATCAAACACAACGCACACGAGCACAAACCCCAACGCCCATACAAACACACCTCCCTTCAACCCACATGCCAGGAGAAGCACACGCGCCAACACAATCACAGGCACACACAGAAATACAACGAGCAGTTTCAACCCCAATTTTAATACATCCGACCCTAGCACAAACCCAACAATTGCTAACCCTCGGACAAAACGGGGAACCGAAAATTAAATTAAGGCCGATCCCTCTCTTCATGTCAAACCCAACAGAAACATTAGGTATAGCATACAGCCGTCTTAGCACTCCCAACCACGTTAACATATCACCGGGACTAGCAGCTGTCCTAAACGGGAGTACATCAAAGACGAACATGAAAAGGAGCAAATATCTAGCTCTCCCAACATCTAACTTCGCTGGCCAACCCTGCAGAATACTGCAATCGGGCACCAAAACAATAATAGTGTTCGAATGGGACGCGCAAACAGCCTTTGAACGGGCATGTTCGTCTTTGAAGGAGTTGGGAGCGATGGGGACAAGACACAGTACCACTACCACCCCACGCATAATCAGCGTAGACGCCATGTCATTGGGACAGGACAAAGGCAGAGCTGCAAATTACTATGGGATAATAAAAGCCTCAGAACATCATGAGGTAATCGTCTACGAGAACAGAGGGGATGACCTAAGCTTCCTCAAAAGGAATCGTGACGATCAGCCAGCAGCGTCCAAACCCAGCAACGAGGCGAGCTCATCCTCCGCAAGTGAACGGCTCCAAGCATCACGGGAGAACACAAAAGAAGATGAGAAAGAGAGGGATAAAAATAAAATTAAGGAGTCTAAAAATTCAATGGCCAAATTGAAAGCGTTTGTGGGCTCCATCAAAAAAGTACTTCATCGTGAAATAAACCCAAAGCAGACAAACAATCAAGATGAAGACAATCAATTACAAACGATCGAGGATAAAAACACCCTTTCTTGGATCAAGGCTTCGTCTCAAACAAATCGGCAGGCTACAGCAATGGAGGCTTTTTTGAGGGAACCATCTACACAAAAATCTGCAAATAAAAACAAAAGATATAGGGCCGATTTCGGGCAAGTGCTCCCGCCAAAACTCAGACTGGTCCAGAACCCTGAAGATCATGTAATAAATGCCTTCCTCGAGTTCCAAGCGATAATAAGAGCTAATAAGACCATAAAGCTCTTGACCTGCAATAAGATCATGCAAGCCTATCAGCGAAAAAATCAAAAGCTGTTAGATGTAAGACTCGAGGATGCAAAAGCTGCCATATACGACAACGTCAGCTCCACAATAATTGCCGGGGCGATAACAGGGAAGTATATGGCGGCATTAAGTGCCGACTGTGGGTTTGTGGTTCTGGACGAGGATGTGTCAAAACGCACTGGAGCACCCAAATATATCACAACATCCAAGGATCCAATAGTGGTAATAGCGGAATGTACCAGAATAATGCTGGAAGACAGGATACTAGAAATGGCAGAAGTCCTATCTGGGGACCCCGAATCCAGCATGGACTGGGACATATTCGCGAAACCCATCAACTACTCGTGGGTCAATGGGGTTCCTGGATGTGGGAAGACAACTTGGATCATTAATAACTTCAATGAGGAAACGGACGTTATAATAACAACGACGATCGAAGCAGCCGAAGATCTAAAGCAAAGGCTATCGCTACGAACTGGCAACAAAGTTAAAGATAAAGTTCGTACCATGGCCTCTTTGCTGGTAAATGGGACAAAAGGAGCCTACAAAAGGTTGATAGTTGACGAGGCCCTTATGAACCATTTCGGCTCAATCGTCATGGCGAATCAATTAACAGGTGCCAACGATGTCATCCTCATTGGAGATATTAACCAACTCCCGTTTATAGAGCGTGAAAACCTCTTCAAACTTAATTACGCTCGTCCAAACCTGGTAACCAGCATCACCCAGGAGTTGTCTTGCACACACAGGAGCCCTATGGATGTGGCATATGCCCTAAGCATGGTCTATAATAACATCTATTCATCGAAGGAAATTGTGAGGTCCCTAAAGCTGATGAGATATACAGGAGCGAGAATACCTAAAACCGATCAAAACACCCTGTATCTTGTCCACACACAGGAGGAGAAAGCAGCCCTCATTAATGCAGGCTATGGATCGGGAACGGACTCTCGCATCCTCACAATCCATGAAGCTCAGGGACTAACGAGTCCTTCGGTGGTCATCATACAGACCAAGTCCCGAAAGCTGGCAATCCATGACAGCGTTCCTCATGCAGTTGTAGCTATATCCCGGCACACTAACACCTGTGTCTACTACACTGACACTGATGGAGACGCTGTAGCAAGCTTCATAAAAAGAACCACGGAGGTGTCAACCGAGTACATAAAAGAATACAATATAAAAATGGCTATAAAAGATAGGAACGACAAAGTCCTAAGCCATATAATAGCGGATCGTGAACTGTGATCCTCAGAGATCGGCAAAAAAAAAAAAAAAAAAAAAAAAAAAAAAAAAAAAAAAAAAAAAAAAAAGTCCTGGCAAGCACACTGGCTGGTAGATTCGACACAGAACGATATCTTTTTGAACACCTTAAAAACTCCACCCAGCTTGAGTGACCCCTCTCCACCAAGCCAATGTCACAACATCTAAAGGCAAAGGGTGGAGCAGCATAATATCTAAGGAAATCGGAAAATGTCGGATCTACTAGCCGCCACACTGGGAAGTATCATATTATATTGTTATGTGTGTATATGTGTATATAATAAGTATATTGTTATGACATATTATTATAAGTAATATTATCTGTCTGTAAGTATATAACATGTTTTATTATATATTTTATATAATATTTATATTATGTATATTAATAAAATATTAAAAAAAAAAAAAAAAAAAAAAAAAAAAAAAGTCCATGGCGTGATGGACTACAATTACATTAATAATATTATTTCAATAATAATTATCCTTGGTGCGAAAAACCAATATAAAAAGAGAGCAAAAAAAGGATATGGGCGAATAGCCCATAGACGGCCCCGAATTACATAATAAAAAAAAAAAAAAAAAAAAAAAAAAAAATAAATACATTAAATTACCTGACTAATTTCATATCCGCTCTCTTCAAAGGGCTATGTTAAAACTCGCTAACTAGTTGAACATTGAGTGACGATTGTTCAATCAACGTTCGGCCGAGTCATTCAATTGAATGGAGTCATTCAATGAATGCGCTAGTCATTCAATCGAACCGCAGATTGAACTAGATGACTGCGACATATATATATAGGCTATAGGTTATAAAGTAATTCACTAGGACAATTAATGTTTCCGTGACCGAATGTATATCCTATAGTCTATGACTCTATACTGTATAAGTTACAGCATTCGTCCATGTGCTCAAAGGAAAGTAGAGAGAGTCGAGAGGGGCGCTCTCGCCTACTCTTTCTGGAGTCTGGAGAGAAGTCGTTCATATATAACATTTTCGGAACTTTACAGTATTGGTTTAGAGTTTAGACTATAAGAGTTCTATAGGATTAGGAAATTACAGACTTTTAAAAGACCTATAGTATAGGTCTTTTAAAAGTGTGTAATTGGGGACACACCTTGCACATTGCAGGATATCATATAGGTTCTATATTTTCTAGTAACAGCTATTGATATTTTGCAAAAGTTTAAATAATAACCGAATAGAGACACTGTGATAGTATATTAATATGTAGGCGGGAGTCGGGACGGATGTCGTTTTAGGTCATAGTTATAGCGCATGATGTAACATCAGCTGTCTGTCTGTCTGTCTGTCATATTAACACTTTATATCGGGTTACCTTGTTTGGAAAACGGTATATATAACTAGTTTAACATGTCAATTTATTATGATATTTATTATAATATGTGTAAGTTTTTACTGTAGCCACAGATCACAAAAGAATTAAAAACTTTAAAATATGAGATAATTAATATGGCTATCCACAGATTAAGCTTATTTCTGTTTTGAAAAGACGTACAACTCGAGTTAACTCCGTACCTGGCGGCCATATATTTAAAGTATGGCCGCCAGATACGGAGTTAACTTGACCGAGTTGTAATATTGTGTAATTATAAAAATCTAAATTATTATATTAAATATGTATTATATTTTTTTATTGTTGTTAAAAAATGTATTTCCATACAGGCAGCGGTGCATGCATTTTTAATAAACCTTCCACTAGCAATAACGATTGGTAAAGCTCGGAACATTCCATTATAGAGTTCACTGGGTCGAGGTGACTGATGCATATATAATATTATGTATGTCCGTTTGTGTGTGTGTGTGTATGTGTATGTAGATTAATATGTGTGACCTTTAGAACCCTCTGACCGTGGATCCGGCCGATAATCGCGAAAAATAAAGCTAATTGTGCCAAACTATTTATAAATTTATATTTATTTCAATGCGAGAATCGCACCCACGACCTTCGGGCTTCGAGTCAAGAGCCACTCTACACAACACCGTCACGTTCTCTTATAACTTATAAGTTATAGTCAAGCTGCAAGCAGTAAGGAAAGTCAGAGTTATCGTGAAGTTAACCCTATCGCTGTACTCGCGGTACAATCGACTATAACGCAACTCGCAGCCTCTAGCGAGAGGCATGGGCGGGCATGCGGGTCTCTCAGGCCACCCGCGAGTCGCGACGGAGCCGACAGGAGGTGTGTACTGGTGACCATGATTATGTGAACTTCAGACCGTTTTGGACTTCGACGAGCTCCTTCTAGATGTGTAACTACAATTTCACTGTGATGTTTCGGCTCTAATCAAAATAACTTACCCCGGTTCAGCTGTTTCACACTCGGCATGAGTATCTCCTGTCAATAAGTAGTAAAGTGTCATTTGCATGCTCCTGGTTGGTGTCAATTTCACTTTTCAGTGACAGCTGCATGAATCAAACATCCTTGTAGATTTGTAGGAAATACTCTGACAAACTATGAATATCTTTTTTCGAAAACTTTAAGCAATTACTCAGATTTTAGTCTTTAAACAGTAAGTTTACCAAGAATGTATGGTCAACTGGTGAATGTCCCGTTGCGTGCGCGCTCTTGGCCACCGCGCCGTTTGTCTAAGCTAATATTTACAGTCGTCCGATGCTGATAGTTTGACGACATTGTTTATGAGTTATGACTATACACCGCCTACCGGGAGGGGTCTGGCTCACTGGTCACATAGAAACGGTTTCTTTCTACGGAAGAATAGACAAAGTGACAGTTAGACAAGACAAAGTGACAGTTAGATGGAAATCCGCCATTTAGACAAGACAAAGTGACAGTTAGATGGAAATCCGCCATTTTGTCTATAAACTCTGTCAGTATGTCGATTCTTTCCCATGTCTACTGTTGTCATGCTAGCCCTGCAGGAAAGTGTCTTAAACTTTGCAGTTAGAAACTAGACACGTTGTAGAGCTGTGATGGAGAACGATGATTGACGGCATGCACATTGCACATCTCTACATGTTTTTAGTCGCTTGTTTTGTTTCATCATCTACAGACTACTACTATTATAGAGAGGAAAGATATTTTGTATTTTGTGTCTAATGTCTATGTTTGTAATGATTTAATGAATAAACTCAACTACTGTGCCGATTTCAAAAATTCTTTCACCATTGGAAAGCTTCGTTCACCTTGAGTAACATAGGCTATCTTTATTTTCCCTGAATTTAATAAGCCTAGTTTTAAATAATTATAAGGGTCCAATTACAATTATTATAATCATCTTTTTTCCTCTTTTATTTAGCCAACACCTCACCATAACCATAAATAGCAGCAATCGGCGAAGCGGTAATTAAGATGCGCGCGCGCAGTGATAAGGCCAGTCACGGTCTAGTGATGTGCACCGTCGTTATCGAAACGATTAATCGAATGAGCGGCTCCGAGAGTTATCGACTCACGCTGTGTTGTGTTCTCGAGAAACATAATGACATACATGCATGGTGATTAGCGTTTTATTGCGGGCACTAGATCGTGGACGAGTCTTAGATTATGTTTGTACTTCGACCATAGCATTGTACAATGTACAAATGTTTAAATTGTTTTAGTGTTGCATATTTGTAAATCTAATTACTTAATATTTAGGTACTAGTTACTTACTTTCAATATTGTAAAAAGTAGATGGAAAGATGAAACCCGTTGGGAAAGATATGAATGGTTTTCATTCATAGTTTAACATTTTTTATTGTTTGTTTTTAAGTAACTCCTTAAGAGGATACACCAAGGGTTAGAGAAATCGAAAACAAGTTTTTAAAAATATATTGCTGTCTCACCAATCTCAAGTCTCCCCCCGCAGAGCGCGATAGAGACAACACGGCAAAAGTTCTATTAAAAGAAAAAGAACAGAAAATCATCGATTCGTAGTCCTCTGATTTCTTCTCCAAAAATGACCGATTTAAGTACTATTTTCATTAAGAATTAAAGCAAGGCTTGAGCTGTGTTCCTGTTTTTTTTTTGTATATTCTAGCCGGTTTTGTTTTCTGGTTGTTTGAACATAGAGGAAAATCTGGCCATTTTTTGGGTTTTTGAACGTTCTTATCTTTTTTATTAATAATTGAATTATGAAAAAAAGAAAACATAGGGACATAATATATATTCAGGAAAAAAATATAACTCCACCGGCATTATCCAGCGAGGAAACAGGGGACAACGTTTGTATTAGGGAATGCAAGATCTCGTTCTCGCGAGATCTCGGCCTTTTTTTGCGAGAATGATCTCGGACGAAAAAAGGCGAGATCTCGCGAGATTGCACTTAAACATAAAAATGTCTTATTCGAAGCGCGGACTGACACGGACGGAGTTGCGATCACATATTATTGCGATAAAAACAAAGAGGAGCTGGCCTAAGTAACTGTGCACTGTGATTTTGAGTGATTTTGAGTTCTCGTTGTTTAATGTTTTGTTAGTTATAAAAGAACTTTTTTATTACTAAAATATTTGTGTTTGATAATGTGCGCTTTTATAATAATTCTGGACGTCACGTTATCGTGAATGCCAGCTTCCACGATAAAACGTTGGGTACGTTAAATGCCCTTTTGAATTTACGCACCGCGGACTTTTTGTGCGGTTCAGAAGTGTAGACTCTCGCGGGATCTCGCTCGAGCCCCAATCTCGCGAGATTTGCATTCCAGATTGCAGTTTGTATGGAAAAAACGGCTCTAGTGGTAGCTCTTAAGTTTTTATCTAACGTGAATACGAATATTTGAGTAGTCGAATGACTACTCAAATATTTAAGCAGCCGTTATTATTAATTTCAGTCGTCAACAGTTTCAGAAGTAAATATCCACGAAACACATTCATTCATTCAACAAAATTATAATAGCTGTGTGTTTATTTTTTTGCGGCGCGGTAGCCGCTAAATGTTATGGATAGAGTTTCCGGTCGCGGTCGAAAAGCTCGACTCGTTCGAAGGCCACTGCCGACAATCTATATTTGGACACCACATCAAATGAATCACGTGTGCTAGTGATGGGTGTATCGATATCGATAGACAGGCGATATAATAAATATTTTTTAATTTTTAAAGTATTTCATATTTCTTTCTTGTTTAAAACGTTGTTATTATATATATATATCGATAAATATTTAAATCGATATTATTTGCTCGGGTCGAAACTATTCGAAATAAATATTAGATTTTTAAGTTAAGTAAATGGGTTATATTGTTACATGATATGACAATCTAAAGTTAGTACATAATGTACCTGTATGAAAAACTTAGTCGAAGATGAAAGTTAAAGTTTAGTTGTTTTTCTTTATTTTGACGTAATATTTTAAAAGGCAAGAAAACGGGCATTTTTTCGTTAGAAATATACTTTTATGGACACAACCCTAGCGGAAATGACATAATGTGACTTGAGTAATGTGAAAAGGCTGTACTCGGAAATGATGAGGTGTTAAATGTGTAGCTTGTTACACGTTTATTCTTCTTGTACAATTAGTAGGCTGTTTTCAAGAGTTTTGTTTTTACGTAATGGTTATTTTTTGTAAATAAAAATACTGAATTTGCGAAAACGTTACTAACACCAGAAATTTTCCACTATTTTTCTTTTTATTGCTACGGAGTGTTTCCGTATTTTCGAACCGAAAAACATCTGACTATTCGGTAAGAACCGTATTTTTCCAAGATAAAAGTAGGCTATGTGTTCGTTCAGGCCACGAACAAAAGAAGGCTTCTTGGGCATGCACGTTGGTTTTCGTTACTGAAAATGCCTGAATTAACTAAACTAAGACTGGTTATTGATCCGTTAAATATCTGTTCATCTTTAAAACGAAACATAACATCATGTTTATGTATTAAGGTCATAATAAGTAAGTACTAGATGTTAAATGACACAGGGACCGTTAAATTTTTCCGAAATAAAAGTAGCCTATGCAACTCACGGTCTATTTTAACTGTAACAAAATATATTATAATGTAGTTGTGGAGTCTATTTTTTAACCTCTCAATCCCCGTAAGGCCGGATCCGGCCGCTGTCACTGTCAACAACTGTCAAAACCCATTCCGTCAAGAACCGTAAGGCCGGATGTGGCCGCGCTCTTTCATTCGATTAAATTACGTATTTCGTCGACTTAGAGTCTACTTTTGTATGAAGAAGTTTGGTTAGTTACGATCTATGATAAATTTGCCACATTCTGAATGCAAAATGTTATACAATCTGTGGTCGACGACTTAACCGACTTCAAAAAAGGAGGTTATCAATTCGACGCGTATGTATGTAATATTTCCAGAACTGCCCGGTTTTTGTATATTATGTTAATCTATAACGGCTTCTGAACAAATGTGCCAAATTTCAAAAGTGTATGTATATAATAATATGTATGTATGTTTTTATGTTTGTGCACGCATATCTCCGGAACTATAAGTCCGATTTAAGTGATTCTTTTTTTGTTGTACTAGTTATTGTTCAACTTAGGGAACAGTGCAAGTTTCATCAAAATCGGTTCTGTAGTTTTGGAGATAAGAAGTTTTAATTCTCAATTACGTACAATTTTGAAGTCGGTTTTATCTTTTTAAAATACAGTTATTATTCCACGGTCTATTTTATCTTTGCCTTTCATCAAAATCATTAATTTAGTTTTGGAGTTTATTCTTTGCAAAGATGCAAATATTACATAGATATTAGTATAAATGTTATGTGAGGTATTTAATATAGAATAATAGATCAATGTTGTAATTATAATATGTTGATGAGCAGAAACAAGTGGACACTGAGATGATTGCAATGATTATATACGTTTTAATGACGACCATGTTGCTTTGATGAGATGATGACACATGCATTGTGAATCTGCGCAATTTTCATTATAAATAGTTTTAAAATTATTTTTATTACGCAATATTACTAAGTAATTATTCGTTTTATTACTTCTTGGAATATAAATATATTTAGGACTTGATTTTTAGTTTCAAAATGTTTCTGAGTAGCTTAGAAAAGAAATGGTTTGCGTTTTTACAATATTTATTTATAACCGCAGTATAATTACTTATTTCTAAATAAAGAATCTTAAATAAATAAAGCTCAGTTAAATGTTATCGTAAGAAAGTGCAACAAACTTTCTTTCAACAAAATTACCGATATCTCGTCCCAACACTAGTTCTTTACACAAATAACTAAGTTTATTTACACATTAAACTGATTTCGATTATCATAAAAACTGAGTGACTCGACACTATTATGATCATGTTTTCACAAATCATACGCAAAAACATTGCTATCGCTCTTTTATCAATAATCAAATACCTGCGAAAACAAGAAAAGAGACGAGAGAAGAAGAATGGGTCTATGGTGGAATTTCTACGTGTTCGGTGACCCGACTATAATAGATTGAATTGAAACTGATCTTTCTCAAGGTACTGAGGCACGATAAAATTGTAAGAGTATTGCGATTGCATTCCGAGTTCCAACTTCCAACCCACTCGCTGACGGTTACGGGCTAATAAAAGAGCAAAGGGATCGCCTAATCTATCTAATGTCTATCATTTTACGGCCCATACACAAATTGAAACCGTAAACTAGTGATTTCCAAGCGTGGTATTAAAGTGGTATAGAGTTATGGGGTGGTAAATAGTATCAAATTAAATGTCAATAAGAACCTTCGATCCTTCGATCACAT
Source organism: Plebejus argus (assembly GCA_905404155.3). Taxonomy (NCBI): domain Eukaryota; kingdom Metazoa; phylum Arthropoda; class Insecta; order Lepidoptera; family Lycaenidae; genus Plebejus; species Plebejus argus. Next base: position 274,661 of record FR989942.1, read on the forward strand.
AATATACTTATATGTGATCGAAGATAACTGATAAGAACAAAAAAAAAAGAGAAACACCTTGTTATTATTGTGTTAAGTGTTAAAGTTAACCTAAGGTTAAATAGGTATCGCGTCACGTTGTCAAAATCATTACCTCCCACTTGGTCGTAATCGGATGAGTGCGTGAGGGCGGGAGTATCGTGCAATAATGCCTACAGCATTGATTTTCAAACTAGGGGGCGCGCCCCACTAGGGAGGCGCGAAGACATGATGAGGGGGGCGCGGGCGCCGGTGGCGGTTTTACTCCAGAGTCCAGATGCCCGCGCATTCCTGCGACGTACGCGAATTGGAAATCTTGTCAAAAACATGCAAGCTCATCCGTCACATTGATTCTTCCTGAAGAGGGCGACTAACCCAAAAAATCAAACATTGTCCTTCTCAATAACTCAATAAATATACAACATTTTAAAAATCCGCTAGGTCGGTTTCTCAATGATAGAATTTTTACAATGTGTTAAAATATTAACTGAGTTTAATGCACGGTTATGGCAATGTATGAAAAATTCGTGAAAATTAGATGCATCTTTTTTTTTTTCAATGACATCATTTTTTTGCTCAGATCGGATTCTTGGAAATATAATGTAGTATTTAGTTTTAGAAAATGAAACAATTCGGAGCTTGATTTCAAGTATAACAAAGAATTATAAAATCGTCAATTTTGGGTTAGAAGTAAACTGTATGTAAAAACATATTTTTATAATGAAACATCTGAAAATGTATTTTTGGTCTTTGTTATTTTATTTTACAATAGCTTGGCGAGCCCACTTGCTACTACTTGCTGGGCCCTGGGCCGAAGGGAGGCGTAAGCACTAAGCATGTTCATTAGGGAGGCGTGATACATATAAGTTTGGGAACCTCTGGCCTACAGCCTTAATGTCTGAGATTGAATAATATTTGCGTACAGACGCCGCCCGCGCCGGTCGTTCACCCGCCGAACTTCAGCGTTTGATGTGCGCCGCGAGAGGCAGGCGGCAGCGGTTTTCGAAAAAAACTAAATGTTTTGTTACATAATATTCTTGTATTTTTATTTTTTTATTTATTTTTTATATATTATTTCCTCCCTTACACTTCACAAAAACAGTTACACGAAGGATAGGGATACGCTGTACAAAAAGCGCTTATTAGATAAGGACAAAAGCTTGTCTAGAGTAAGTGGATTTAAAAAGTGGAGATAAAAATGTAAAAATTTTATTTCCACGTTTCAAAATTTTTCGATGTCCTACTGTTAGTCAAGTCACTTAAGGGCAAACCACCTTATTATATGACATTTGACAACAACGTCTATATACACCGTATTTGATGGGATTAGTAAGCAGATTGACTGTATAAACGCGACCGCACTTTAGCAGCTGCTGTCCTGTCGATACCGGCTCTACTCTCTACCTTGCGCCGCGCCGCCGCCGCGCGGCTGCGAGTGCAGTTCTCGACTCTCGCGTGTGATACAACATAATTGCGCCGGCTAATGCGATGACTTGTGTGCAAGTTGCAACAGACAGACACAGGAATATTGTGAAAGGGTCATGTAAGTTATAGTATAGGCCGTAGGTGATTACTGATGACACACTGTAGTAGATACCAGATATGATATTATATGGGTTTTATTAATGCAGCCATTAAATTATATGTTAAACACCTCTATAACCACATCCATTCAATAATTTAATACTAAGTTTATGGTTTATGAACGTTTTAAGTTTAAACTTCTTGTGGTATTACACAACATCAATCAAAATATTTTCGAGTCATTATCCTCCTAATCTATTTCTAATAGAACCTTATTGGCTTACACATTTGTGGTTGTGTTCTCGTTTATGTTTTCTTTCCAGAATTAAATTCATGTTAACAACTCGATCGTGGGTATCGCAGACACAATAGATTTTCAATTGTTATGCGGCAGCCATTTGCCGCTTGGGGATTGATGGGTTAAATAAAACAATGCTATATAGCTTAAATTTTTTAGATCATACAAAAGATCCCTATTAAAAAAATAACTTACAATCAGTGCATAAAATGTCCCAAGTCCCAAACTTTAAAAAGAGTCAAACATCTCTTTCCTCTTTCCAGGCGTCTATGGACCTGCCGCCGGACAAGGCGAAGCTGCTCCGCAACTACGACCTGGAGAAGAAGTGGGAGATCATCTGCGACCAGGACATGGTGGTGGCCAAGGACTCCCCCGCCCACTACCTCAATCGGCTCCGGACTTACCTGGATCCGAAGGCGTCGAGAAGTCACCGGGTATGAGATTTGTAGCTGGCGCTATGTCCCTAAAGTCAAAACACGTGTCAATGGCATGTGACCTGCTCCAGAATCACGGACCTCGCAATTAATTAGAGAGACGTTTTAAAATCATCGCGGCGCCTTTAGCTCGATGCTACGTGTCCACTGCTTCGTAATTTGGCTAAACGATTGTACTTGCTGTCATGTTTAAAAAAAGCCGGCGAAATACCCGTGGGGCTCCGTCGAATCGTAAGCCAAGCAAGCACGCTTTACCACAGAAATCAATACACATCGACCAATATTGAACATTTCGTATTGCTTTATTCCGATGCAGAGGAGCTGAGCTAAGATGCCTAGTGAGGAATGTGTTTCTAAGATTCAGTGGAATTCATGATCCTATTGATTCCACAAGAACACATTGCTCCGCTGAGCTCAGCGCCAGTGGCTACGCATTTTAAAAAGTCAAGAACCTTTTAGTAATTTCGTCGCCCGTAAAATTCTTTAGGAAGCTGCTTGAAACTTCTTAAACGAAACCTTAGCTGCTCTCTCCTATGCGAATTCTTAACTCCTTGTCAAGATTAGTGATGCCGCGTCAAACGCTTTGCTCTACCTAGGCTCTAGCTTTATTTTATAGGTCTAATATTAGATTACAGCTGAATGTAGACCGTACAAAGGTACAGTTTAATACAATCGATAACTGTACGTTTGTTTGTATGTCTATACACAGTACCGTTCTGCAGACAATGGGTGATATATCAGGCGGTGTCCCAGTGGCGCTGGAACTATTGTATGTCCCAGATACGACTTGTGCGGAGACTGAAGAATTCTATTTATAGTATACTTGTTAGGATCATTGTAGAATATATAGGAAAGCTGGTCCTTTGTGATTAATAAGGATATGTCCTTGGAAATTGAGATCGAGAATCTAAATACCGCGTGTAATTTTCCAACGAATTAGTTGTAACATTGGATGAGCGTACAACTACAAACTTCTGCGAAAAATTCGTAGTAACGATGGATGAACGTACGAATTTCTTCTAAAAAATTTGTCGTAACAGGCGACAAATGTGCGATTTCGTGCTCTGCAACCGATCTTTGTTATTGTTAAATGTGTGAATGTGGGTAAAGGGTTTGGCAACTGGTTTCAGAATTCAGATAGCTTCAAAAGGGTAAACCGAGTGTGAAATGGGATATATAGGAAATAGGATCAGACCAAATCGCAATATAATACATTTCATGTTAGTTTCTCTTTGGAGGTGTTTGGCTTGTGTACATGCTACTGAATCCCAACTCTGCACTGGCATAAATTACCATTCAAATTACAGTCATTGAATCATATTTATAAACAATTTCTCCTGATATTTTCTTAGGGTGAATTGCACCAGAGGCGTAGTTAAAGTTAAGGTTATCGTCAAATATGGCGTCCATAATGGAATTTTACTAGGGATTTGTTTATTTGACTTTTTGTTATGGTTAAAGTTATAGTTACAGTTAAAGTAAGTTAGTGCAACCCACTCTAAGGGTGAATTGCACCAGAAGCGTAGTTAAAGTTAAGGTTATCGTCAAATATGGCGACTTTTGCTAGGGATTTGACAGTTCATCTCACATTTTATTATGGTTAAAGTTATAGTTAAAGTAAGCCGGTGCAACCCACTATTAATGTCATTAACAAAATTTTTGACCAATCTGAACGAATTGTAAATTGCGTTTATGAGAATACCAATTTGTGGTTTAAGGTTTTATTAATTTATATTAAGGACGCTATTACAAATATCAGCGATTTTCCGGTACCCTATTAAAGAATTAAGAGTCAAACTGCGAGGATATTTTGGTTTCAAATGAAAGATAATATATTCATCTCCACGACTGTACCATAAAAATCCTATAGCCGCATACAAAATTTTCACATAAAATACGTTTTAACCATCACAATAATCGCAAAATATGAAAAAAATGGGGTCTGATTAGGTACCTTAATATCTAAATACACTGAACTGAGGAAAATAAACATACAAAAAAAATGTTGCTTATTTAGTCCTCTATAAAGTCCGCAAAAAATTTTATATAATAAAATTAAATTAAAAAATTTAAAAAAACCCCCGCCAAAAAACTTTAAAAAGTAATGAAATAACATTTACTGACTTTAAGTTTAAATCATTCCTATGAGTAAAGTAATATTTTAGTCCATAAACGTTGTCAAGGTGTGTCGGAGGACCGCCAAGTAAACTACCACAACAGCGACTTTTGCATTTTGTATCGCCATAATAGTCGCTGATTCTCTCGATTCGTGTCGCTGTGAACTGACCCTTAAATAAAACTATAATATTGTTATATGTGAAATCAAACATCTAAATTAGCGGTCCCCCGACACACCTTGACAACGATTATGGACTAAAATATTACTTTACTCATAGGAATGATTTAAACTTAAAGTCAGTAAATGTTATTTCATTACTTTTTAAAGTTTTTTGGCGGGGGTTTTTTTAAATTTTTTAATTTAATTTTATTTTATGCTTTTTAAACTTGTGCAGAATAATTCCTATCAACTGGATCATATCCCAATGAATATCATCTATAAAATATTATGTCCTCTTGGATGAGGCCGTCAATATGAGCCCAAACATGACACCTCCACTTTGGGTACATACGGAGCTCGGCTCCTATAGAATCCAGGTGATGCTGCAGCAGCAGCATGCAAATATTTACTGATTATCTACGTCTTACTGGTTGTCGCAATTAAAATGAGCCCAAACACGAAAACTCTGCTCTAAGTTGGTGAGGAGTTGGGTATCCTATTGATTACCAGGTGATGCTGCACCACCAGGTCAACTTTCCAATAATGTGTATATATTCATAAGTGTCACGAACCAGGATGCAAAATATAAAACCCATCAAACGACTGCAAGTTGCTAATCGTCCTATCACGAACCAGATATACCGTGATATTTCAGCAATGAGCAGGCTGATGATGATGAACTATAGCTAAGAACACTCTCAGTCATGTCAGCTTTCAAACAAAAAAAACTAGATCAAAATCGGTCCACCCGTTTGGATGCTACGATGCCACAGACAGACAGACAGACAGACAGACAGACAGACACGTCAAACTTATAACACCCCTCTTTTTGGTCGGGGGTTAAAAATAAACAACTTTTCCAGTTATAAGAAAAATAAGAAAATTTCTCAAATTTTTTCATACATTTTCGCCATATCAAGAACGCGGCGAGCGTCGTAACCGCCACTGTACAAGGCGCGCTAATATGAATCTTATTTTAATGTCGTTAACGTCGATATTCGTACTGACGGACATCCGACCTGCTAATTTTCCGGTTGGAGCATTATTAAAACTGTTTGTGTAAACTTTATTAGTAGTATGAATAGGTGCGGTAGGTCACCCCCAAAATAATATAACATAATAATTATTAATGATATTATAAATCGTATGTTTATAGGGAAACTTATAGGGGTACTTTTATAATATGTGTTATACTTATAGGGGAAAAAAAATATATGGATAAGTTGTTAAATGCAGATTATTCGCAATGACTAATCTTTCGTGTTATTTTGCTCAGGGGGTAAGCTGTTTTCTATTTACATAAAATTATGTTTAATCAACTAACATCATAGGGAAGGGTTGAGAGTTGAGGGTGGTGTACTGGCAACACCTGTCTAGTGCAGCGGATCGTAACAAAAAAATGTAAATAATTTAAAGATTAATGAAATCGATTGAATGGTGTCAATAGGTATTAGGTATAATATGCATCTCTATTCTATTCCGGATGCTAGCAGTCAGCACCTACCGTACTTTTCCGAATTTTCAAACCATCATGGACCTAAAAATTAAAATCTTTTAGATCCATGTAGCCCGATCTATTTCTCTGTTGTCTAGTTGATAGATTTAGAAATAAATATTCAAAGCATTTGATCTATAATCTAGATGGCATAATTTTCCTTGTATGGAGATTTCTCTGTCAAATGTATGTTACAGGCCTTACAGTCTATCCTCAATTCTGAAATTATAACTCTGGTCTGATCTTTTTAAATGTAATAATTAATAAATATCCACAACAGTTTGTCAGTTATTTATACATTATACAAAGATAGGTATGTGTATACATTCAGTATACGCTAATAATACCTCACAAATTGTTATAACAAGCGTGACTCACTGAGGATGAGTAGGTCTTGACTCTTGCGTCACCCATTGTTACTGCTATTATATATAATATTATACAGTATACCTATACACTGATATACAATAGCCGACTGTAGAAACAGGAAGGTGGACGAGAAACTGATTGCCAGTTTCCCACCACCATCATCAACAACTTTAAATAGTTTAAATATCATATTTCAAGGAGGAAAAATCAGAACATCGAAGTGTTGTGATGGTGATGATGTGATGATGGAAAAGCCTAAAGTGATAAACTTCGTCGTGTATCACCCGAGAGCTGTACATTTCCCGAGACTCCTAGTATCTACAATCTACATACCCATCGATATCCTTTCAGCGGTTCCAACGTGAAGACTGAAGAGATGACTGACAGTCATATTAACTAGAATCATGAGCAGTTTCTAAAGTTACAAACTTACTAGCTGACCCCGCGAACTTCGTTTCGCTGACAATGAAGTTATGAAAATTATACCTTGCTTTTCTTGAATTGAATTGAATTGAATTGCTTGAATTGAAAACGTGTTTTTCAATCCCATGGACTCCGTTAACGTTATAATACACTTCAGAAGCTAACATAATGAGCTGCTGCATGTATCCAGTCAATATAGCTACTAACTAGTCACTAGTAGAAGATTTGAAGTAGAGCAGCTCACTCGAGGCTGTATAGCCACTAGATAACGCTGAGATTGCTTGACTGCCGGCACTCAGGAATACATGTCACATACACCAAGCTATTATCTGTCAGTGTGGGTGTCTTTCCGTGGCAACCAGAATGACGCTCGCAACTCCATCACGCCAATATTCGTTTATCGCGCAAGAAACGTTTTGTCCGGGATAAAACCGTCCGGTATCCTTAGATATCCATTCGCGAGACTCTATCTCTATTCCAAATTTCAGCAAAATCGGTTCATCTGTTTGGGCGTGACACTTATTGACTGGAGATGTAACAGACAGATAGACATTAGACACACTCTCGCATTTATAATATTAGTATGGATATACAGTAATTATTCCCTTAAAGCAAAAGTCTGTCAGTTATAACCCGTGGTTATAACTTGTTCCACACACATAAAGTTGGCTGATCTCATGCCGAATTGTGTGGTCAGAGGGAAACTTTCTCGTAATCGTTATTATCTTCGAGCCGCTTATGGATAAGGATTTAGCCATATTTGTTATACCCACACATTCTCCTTACTTTTTGGCAACTAGCTGTAGGCTCTCCCTTATGTAGTCATAGCAGAGAAGTTGATAATTTTGACGGCAAAGTTAATAAAAAATGGCGGTAGTAATAAAGGTGACATGGCGATTGCAACGCGATGCATAATGTCAAATCACATACATTTTCGATTTTTAATCGGAGTTACCTAACCTTATGTTACCCTTAACGGGAAACCCCACACTCCACAGTAAGTCAGTGCAAGACACTTCATATTACGTTTCCTTCCATCTTTCTCTTCTCTCTTCTTCTTTCATCCTTCAAGTACATCTCTACTCCATTCAGATTTCAGAGTATCTATAATTCTATTTCTACTCCATTTAAATATTTATGCAACTGTTAACATGAAATCTAAAGTGGCTCTATCGATATTCGCTTTCATGTGAAGCTATCTGGCTCACGTATATGGTGTAACCATACATGGTGCGTTATTAGGACTTCCGCGCCGGATTCATTAGAAAGGCTGACGGTAGATTATTATAATTTGCCTTCGAAGCTGCAAAAACATCTGATGGGTTTGGGTGGATAACGTAATCTAGACGTGGCTTCTGTCCGGTTCTGAGGTTTCTTGGCTGAAATTTATCTATTCAACGGCGTTTTTATTGGTTAATTTAAAAATTTAATAGCTAAACTCCTGTCAAAAAAGCTCATAAACTACCAGTGTCATGCGTCGGATATGCTCCCGTAGCATGTCCGACGCAATACGCGTGGCACTGGTGTTTGGGTGATAAAGGTTAATGACAATTAAAGGCCCAAAGGGGGTGCGAACTTTGGCGTTGTTTGTAGACGCACTAGACGGTCGTAGCACTTTCAACCAGGCAATCTGTCTTCTCGTTTGTGAATCTTATTTCAATTATAATAATATGCATGCTTAGCAATGCCATAAAAATGTTGAAATACCTCCAGAAAATGATGCAAAATGTTAGATTGACGAGGAAAAACTATCGTTTTGTCCCCATAACCTGTCGGTATTCCTATATTTTGGCATTTTGGCTGTAGCCATGCTCGCTGATGATGATGATAGTGATGATGATGATGCTGGGCGTTCCCCGGAAGTGTATTCGCTAATGAGATGCGGAGATACCGTTCCACTTGATACCAGAACCACTATTCACTAACGACCAATTAGCACCATATGTGGGTCGATCCCGATGTGGGCTGCGTTAACTGCTCATCATCAGCAGTTCGGATATCGATATTGAGAGCTTGGTAACGCGATTATTACTAGAATAATTAGGCACTCGATTAATCTTATACCACTGTAGAACATGGAAACATTGGAAGTCAGTTAAAATTTAGATACATTCGTCCAACAGCCACAAAATATGTATAGTACGACCAGCTGGTTTTTAAAGGTTTCTGATTACCTGTGTTTTATAATAATCTCGTATCTTATTTCTAAAGAGAAACAAAGATTTTTCTAACTGTAAGGAAATCAGTTTCACTGTATGTACCTGTTTTATGTAACCGTACTCCGACGCATTTTTGATGCGTTATTTTGCAACGTGGTATGTCAGCCCCCCTAGACAAATGGCAAAACGCTAACGCTAACGTTACAAAATGTATGCGATTTGACATAAGTCATCGCTTCGCTAGCGAATACAAATGTCAAATCTATACATTTCTACTTGCAGAAACGGAAAATGGTCGGCGACTCGACGTCCACACAGGTGCTGCGCGACCTCGAGATATCGCTCAGGACCAACCACATCGAGTGAGTACTGATATTACTATTCTGTTCAGACTTAAGTGGTTTAGGCGGTACTAATAAAAGTGCCGTCAGTGATTAGCTACAGCACAATAGACAGATGTTTCTACAGGCTGTAATAACACGGCGAAATAATAATAATATATTTGCATATATTATAGCATGATTTTTGAAATCGGTGCAGTAGTTCCTGAGATTAGCGGGTTCAAACAAACAAACTCTTCAGCTTTATAATATTTATTTATTTATAATTGCTGATTAGTTATTAGTAGAGATTATGGGTTCGTAAATTCCGCAACATCGCATACTAATATTGGATCGTGTAATTTCCAGGTGGGTGCGCGAGTTCCTGAACGACCAGAACCAGGGTCTGGACGTGCTGATCGACTACCTGAGCTTCCGGCTGAGCATGATGCGCCACGAGCAGCGGATAGCGCTCGTCCGCAGCCAGTCCAGCGACGGCATCAACAAAGGTGATCATCTTTTAGTACTCTTCACAGGACTTTTCCAAAATCCGCCAAAAGTCGAATCATGATAATATGAAAACTGCGATTAGTGGACATTAGACAGGACCAATATTCCCTTAGAGCTTCGACGAACCCAATTCATCTCAGGAACATTGTTTCAATCATAAATCATGAAGGTGGTTGAATTTTAGGTTTAAGCTATATTAACAACCTTCAGAGAGACTAACCTAACATAGTTTAAACTTTAAGCTAATTTGCAAGTTGCAGAATGGTGGTCTAACTCTGAGGATTTAAGGTTAGGTTTATTGCTTGACTTGTTAAACTTAGGCCCGAGGTTAAACCAAAATCTGATCTTAAGTCTTAACTCGCACCTATTTCTCGACAGCTACTAACGTTTCTCATGATCCACAGTAAACTCGACGACATCCGAGTGCTCCGCGGCGGACACATCAACATGGCGGCGGCGCGCGCGCAGTGCGGACGGCGAGGAGGGGGCGCGCAGCCCCGCCGCCCGCCGGCGCACGCGCCACGCCGCCAGACTCAACATGGGCGCCAGCACCGACGACATACACGTCTGCATCATGTGCATGAGAGCCATCATGAATAATAAGGTAAGTGAAACGTCAGGGAGGGCTTACTTTGACAGTACATGAATTCCAAGCTTCTTGTGATTTTAGTGAGTTATTCCTGATCGGCAACTTTGTTATCACATACTTCTTTCTACGCATCAGCTTTATAAACTCATTCCATTCCAGTACGGCTTCAACATGGTGATCCAGCACCGGGAGGCCATCAACAGCATCGCGCTGTCGCTCGTCCACCACTCGCTGCGCACCAAGGCGCTGGTGCTGGAGCTGCTAGCGGCCATCTGCCTGGTGAAAGGCGGCCACCAGATCATCCTGTCGGCGTTCGACAACTTCAAGGAGGTGGTGGGCGAGCCCAGACGGTTCCACACCCTCATGGAGTACTTCATGAACTACGACACCTTCCATATTGAGTTTATGGTGAGGAGCTGCTGAACTTATGATTGATATTCATGCCCGTATTGGTGTTAAATTTTTGTTGCACATTTCGAGCGAATAATTAGTAAAACTTACCTTCAATATTCAGAGCTGGGTTTTTTCACATGAATTGATCTAAGCTCGCAGAGCTGACTCGGCTTAAAGCCAAGTTATACGCTTAATTACAATAGACACAATTTTTTTTTTTTTAAAGAAGGCAGGTCGCTGTAGCCCTGACGTCACTGCGACCCATAAGGATCTATTGTGACTCCTTCGCATTAGAGTATCATCCCCAGCCCAATACTGCTCATAAATTGAACGATGTGGTTGGGGTTGGTGTCACGAATTTCCTCTGTGGATGAGTATTCGTGGCGACCAAGATGCCTGTTTCTGCTCTGTAGTAGAGCAGGACAGTTGAGGAGAAGGTGAATAGACACTATATGAAATAAATTATGAACAATACCAATTTATGCATCGCCGAATGCAATTACAAAAATTCTAAGAGATTTCCTGTATCTTAGAGATTGTCTCTTTATCTCTCTCTCTCTATCTCTATAACATCTCTCCCTCTCCGACAGGTGGCGTGCATGCAGTTCGTGAACATAATCGTGCACTCGGTGGAGGACATGAACTTCCGAGTGCACCTCCAGTACGAGTTCACGGCGCTCAAGCTGGACGACTACCTCGAGCGGCTGCGGCACTGCGAGAGCGAGGACCTGCAGGTGAGCTGTTCAAGCTGTAGAGCGTGACAAACATACACTCTTGAAAAACATAACTCTCCTTCTGGCACAGTCGTGTAAAGATAAAACAGATTAATTTAATGCGAGTTATAAACTAGGTATTGCCAGTAACTTTGTTACACTGAAATATGTTTCACTGAAGTATGGCAACCATTTTGTATTGAAAATCTTCAGTTTTTTTTTAATTAATTTCATTTTTTTCCCCAGGTGCAAATCTCTGCGTACCTGGACAACGTGTTCGACGTGGCGGCGCTGATGGAGGACAGCGAGACCAAGACCGCCGCGCTGGAGAAGGTCAACGACCTGGAGGACGAGCTCGCACATGTGAGTACTCTGAAATACTTGGGCCTGAGGGCCTTCTGATATGTTAGCAATGAAAATACATAATATTATATCTGTGAAAATTCCAAAGGATATTGAGGGTGTAATGGAACCAAATGACAGCACTTTCGGGTGTGGCGTGTCCCTTGTATAGAGTTCACTGTAAAAGCTGTAGCGCTGAGAGTTACTTTTGACTTCCACGTTTCTTTGCGATATGACCCAACGTCATGAGTTTGCCACTACAAAAAATTTAAAGAAGTGAATATTTTAGCGCTGCAACTTTTTCGGACAACTCTGTATAAGGGATACGAATGACGTCACAATATTGCAGGCGAACGAGCGACTGGCGGCGCTGGAGCGGGCGGCGCTGGCGACGCAGGCGACGCTGGAGGCGGAGCTGGCGCGCGTCACGCACGAGCGGGACCACCTCGCCGAGGCCCGCCGCCAGGTCGTCGAGGAGGTATGACGTCACACGTTGCAGGCGAACGAGCGACTGGCGGCGCTGGAGTTGTTAGACTGCACAGTTGTTATCTGCCACGGCATTCGAAATAACTTTATTACCAAAGCTATAATCCATTTTTTCTCATTTTAGGTGTCAACGTTAAGACGAGCCCAGCAGGACTCCAGGAATAGACAGTCGATGCTCGAGTCGAAGGTTCAGGAGCTGGAGTCGCTGACCAAGTCGCTGCCGAGAGGCGCGTCCAGTGAGTGTACTTGTAAATAGTCTATTCAGTATTCACGTTTCAGTGGATTGTTGCTTCAACTTTGTAACAACACTTTCCCTTGAAATTCAGTTTCATTACTCTCTAGGGACTTTCTAATATTTTCGTTTTTATGTTATGTAATATTGCCACTTCTATATTTTATTTTATAATTCCCTTATATTATTTCTAGTGGGCGCGATATCGAGTCACGCGCTGTGCAACGGTAACGCGACGCCCAACGGCACCGTCAACGGGCACGTGTCCCCGCCCCCCGCGGTGGCCCCGCCCCCGCCACGGCCGCCGTCCCCGCCCCCCGCGCCCGCCGCGCCGCTGCCACCCCCGCCGCCGCCCCCGCCGGCGCTCATCCCGCCGCCCGCGCCCCCCGCGCCGCCCGCACCCCCTGCACCGGGCCTGATGGCGCCCCCGCAGCACACGGACGCGATGACGATCAAACGAAAAGTGGATACGAAATACAAGCTACCCACGCTTAATTGGATAGCGCTCAAACCGAACCAGGTAACTTGCACGTGTGACGTGATATAGAGTATTGTGTTATGTGTATATTATGTAATACACAATATACACATAACACAATACCAATACTATGTATATGTGTATACACAATAAAAGAAAGTAAGATAAGCTGTCTTACTTTACTACGACTTAATATAATTATATTGAGGTATGTAATAACAACAAAGAAAAATTGACAAACTAAACTATAAAATTAAATTATACAAAGTTGCTTGTGTACAGGCATGCTATCGCAATAGATTCGTGCCCAGTGACAGAGACATAACGGTCGTGTCAATACACGAACTTATACGTGTTTCGCGTCCGGAATTTTTATATGCTAAATGAAACTCAAGACAAAAGCCACGATACGACTAAAAACAACCACCTCCGTAGGTCCGAGGCACGATATTCAACGAGTTGGACGAGGAGCGGCCGCGGCGGCGGATCAACTTCGCCGACTTCGAGGAGAAGTTCCGAGTGGGCGGGCCCGTCGCCTCCGCGCTCGCCGCCGCCGACGACACGCTCGCCTCCTTCCCCAGCAAGCGGTTCCGCCGCCCCGATACCGTGTCGCTGCTCGAGCACACGAGATTGAGGAATATAGGTAAATATATAACAGTCAAAGTATGCATTGCACGCAAATGCGTCAAATATTACGTGCACTCGCACGCCAGATGCGTGTCGCTGCTTGAATCGCCGCATCGATACGCATGCATGTACGCAACTGCGTCGCGTACTACGCACACTCGCACGCACCTTGCGAGTCTACGTCTGTGTGGTATGCTACGTACAAAAAGTATATTAAGATGTCAATTTAAAATGATTTTATCCGATACACGTACGCAACTAAGCTACGTACACTCGCAGTACGCAACTGCGACACAAACTATGTACGCACTTAATTTTAGAAATCGTTTCATTTTTTCAGCGATATCGAGAAGAAAACTCGACATCCCGGTCGACAAAGTGATATCGGCGATCCACAACCTGGACCTCAAACAGCTGCCGCTGGAGAGCGTCGAGATCCTGCAGCGGATGGTGCCGACGGAGGCCGAGCAGAAGGCGTACAAGGAGTACGTGGCGGAGAAGAAGAACGTCAACCAGCTGACGGAGGAGGACAAGTTCCTGATGCAGCTCGCCAGGGTCGAGCGCATCTCCGCGAAGCTCGCCATCATGAGCTACATGGGCAACTTCTACGACAACATCCACCTCATCACGCCGCAGATACACGCCATCATATCCGGCTCCTCCTCGGTGAAGTCGTCGCAGAAACTCCGGAACGTTCTAGAGATTATCCTCGCGTTCGGCAACTACCTGAACAGTAGCAAGCGCGGCCCGGCGTACGGGTTCAAGCTACAGTCGCTGGACACGCTGATGGACACCAAGTCGACGGATAAGAGAGTGTCGCTGCTGCACTACATCGTCGCGACTATCAGACAGAACTTCCCGGAGTTGATGAACTTCGACACGGAGCTGCTGTATATCGACAAGGCGGCACAAGGTATGGATTTGCTACGTTTTTTTCGGTTAGTTTTTCTGTAGTGTACTCACACTTAATTTTTTTTTATTCAAAATATTTTTTTAACAACATTGTGGTGTGTTGTAGTATCGCTAGAGAACGTGGTGGGCGACGTGTGCGAGCTGGAGCGCGGCATGGAGGCGGCGCGGCGCGAGAGCGAGCGCGCGCACGTGCTGCGGGACTTTCTCAATAACGCGCAGGACAAGCTGCGCCGCCTGCGCGCCGAGACCAAGCACGCCCAGGTAGTACAGCGTGCCGTACACGTGTGGCGTGCAGCATGCAAGTTGCTATAATAAACAGCGACGCGTTGTTGGCACTTGTTGGTATTCCTGGCCGTCAATAGATGGTGTTTTTTTTTAATAATTTTTTTGAGTGTATAATATGCATACAGGTTTTTTGAACATAAGAAATAACTTCGTTCCATTCGGGTGTCCCTTGACACCTCTCAAGTTTTTTATGTAAATGTTTATTTTATAGTAATAATTATAATATTTTTACGTTGTATTTAGGACTCGTTCGCGGCGTGCGTGGAGTATTTCGGCGAAGCGGCGCGCAGCTGCGACGCGAACGCTTTCTTCTCGCTGCTCGTCCGGTTCACGAGGGCGTTTAAGGTATTTTGATATTTATAACATTGCGTTATATACCCTATTTTTAAAAAGTACAATTCCTAATATTAGGCATTATTTTTTATAATTTGTCTAACGCCTTGAACGAGCGCTCTTGTATATTGGATACAAGAGCGCTCGCGTGAGGTTCTAGTTTTATTGCATAATGTGTAACCGCTCTTACTTCTATACAGCAAGCGGATATGGAGAACGAACAAAGACGAAGACTGGAGCAGGCGGCGCTGCAGGCGGACCACGTCGACCCCAACAAGGCCAAGCTCACGCAGAAGAAACAACAGGTACGCCATTATCGACCTTACTCACATACCTTACACACACTGTTACGACTCATTTTCCTATAACGCGAACGTTTAGACTTTAGAGGCCCAATTAATAATGAATTTAAATTAGCGCTACCTATCGGCCGCTTGTAACATTATTTAGTACAAACTGCCCGAAGCGGCCAATAGATGGCGTTGAATTAAATTTTGTTACTACCCTTACTTATTTAGATATAATAATATGTAAATATCGTGATATTTCGTATTATTATATTTCTCAGAGATCACATAAAAATAGTTATTGTTGTTATTAGTTCGTGATGGTTATTGTCAGTTTGCGCCTCTCTTGCATTGTATATAATATGTATAGATATAGCTTGATGTCGTATTTGCGTATTGTATGCGTAGATTATTTTGTAGTGTGCTCAGAGACTAAAATTAAATAAGAGGAAAGGTGTGCAACAGTGACGGTATTTTGATAAGTTCTTGCGTATCTTATGTATAGTCTGGTCACGGAGCACGCAGAAATTAAATTTGACGTTGACCCAATGCTAGTCGTCTCCTTTTACTAGCAATAATTTAAATATATTAGTGACAGAGACAAGTCGGAATGGGCCAATGTGCTTGCGCATTTACTTCTTTCTTAAGAAAATTTATTTTATTCTAAAGTAATTTCATTAATTTTACTATATGTAATATAACTAATTTTGCATTTTAATTTTTCATTTACATTTTGTCATGCGTAGTGATATTTAGTAGCAATTTTGATTTTAACTTTTTTGGTGTTGGTTCACGAGGACGTATGCTGGCAACACTGGTTTTAAAACAATACTTTCACAATAAGTATTTTCTATACAATAACTGTAAGTAACAGACATAACTGGCTGTATGCTTAACAAAAAAATGCTCAGTGTTTGAAAATTGACACACTTTTGGCTAGAACGCCTGTCACCAGCAATTTCTATAAATTTTTGAATTTGTATACAGGTTTTTTTTTATTTATTCGTAACCACGACGGTCCACGGATACGAGTTCTTTAGCTGTGATACTATAATATATAGCTATAGTATAGTGAACAGTGTTGTCAGCGGGTGTCGGTAATGTTGTGTGTGCACTGTGCAGAGGTTTAACTACGCGACAGTGAGCGCGGGCCTGCTCCAGCAGCGCCTGTCGCAACTGAGACACAGTCTAGACTGAGCTCGCAGTAAGTCGGGGCGTTTGCGTGGTCACTAACGTGGGTTTTAATGCGGTGGATTTCTGTGTTTTGTGGGTTTTGTTGTCATTGTGACATGCGAAATTGCTACTCAATTTTTTGTCGATAAATTTGCAGTGCAGAGTTGTAGACCCCTATTTATAAATAACAGTAAAATTTACTATTTTTTAATGTAATAAAATGGATCTAAATACATACATACCTTTTAAAATACGATTTGAATCTTTTTTCTTCTTCTTTGAAAATAACATTATGGCAACATTTTGTTTAAGTAACTGTCAAACAGATATACTTTTTTTAACTCTGTAATAAAAAACCATATACATTAAAAACCCCTCAAAACAAGATTATCCACAACACTGCACAAATCACTAATGTAGGAAAACGCATGCAGCAAACATTGTTGAGTCATAGACTAAAGAGGCTTCCTAAAACCCTCACGCAACACGCACGCCGCACGCGTTATCACGCCCCGTTTAAAAAATATGGGCTAGGATATTCAGGCTCATTGGTGCCAGGATTCTAGATTTCTAGACAGATTATAGATTTTATAGCCAAACATGAAAAGTGAATAAAGTTCAGATTTAAACATTATTTTTATTGTTTAATAAATTTTTGTTTGTATTTATTAACATGTTTCTGTGTCCTTTTTTCTTTATTAAAATTACGGTTTAAAACCTTATTAAGATACAACTTACTTAAAACTTATAAATAGTTTTAATTTTGTATATTTTAAAGGCTCTTGTATTTTTATATTATGTATGTAAGCTTTATTTTTTTCATTCAAGTATAAAACTATCTAATATATATATCTACTAAGTATGTTTAGCAACTGTCTTATTTTGTTACGCATCGCTAGTGAAAGAAAAATTGAAGTTCTAAACTCAAACTCTGTATATACTTTTAAACTCAATTACTTTTTGTTATTCTCTTACAAACTCTTTAAAAAAATAAAAAATTTGTCTATTCCCTATTGCTGCAACTGCATGGACTAACCAGGACATGCTTGTTACCTAATGGTTGTGTGTACTTTCTATTTGTGACTAGAAATAGGCAACAACATATTAGTATAACACTCGCTGTACTGGCAACTTTCTTTTGCTTTCATGGTATAATTTGCGATGCCAATCTCTCGATGCCTAAAATGAAGCTAAATAAGCTTACTGTTTATGATTTATACACAATAGTTTGCTCTTCAACTGTTTGGTTAGAGACGCTCATAATCTGTACATGTACACAATATTTTATATTAGTAATCATTAATCAACTTTCAAAATGTATAATGTATATAAAATTATGTACTAGTACTTAGTAGTTTGCGTTTAGTCACTCTTGTGTAGGAGGTAACTGTGTATAATTATTTTAGAGTGTTAGTAGCTTTTAGCATGTAGCATGTATAGTTTGTATACTATTCTTTATTATTCCTCAATAATATGATTTCCACAATACTTCTTTAAATGTATTTTTCACCAACTTGTAGTAATATTCTGTATTTGCTACGGTGCTACCTAATCAACTAGTTTATGGAACATGTTCTAGATCACTCCCTGTGCTAATATACCTACCTGTCAATCCCGAAACTGCGTATTCAAAGTACAATTCTCCTCGTTAGGAAGCTGTGATCAACGAGCTGAAGACGAAGTCCGCAGGCGTCGGCGAGAAGAAGCTGCTGCACCAGGACGAGGTATACAACGGCGCGCTGGAGGACATCCTGCACGGCCTGCGCAGCGAGCCCTACCGCCGCGCCGACGCCGTGCGCCGCTCCCACCGCCGCCGCATCACCTCGCACCGCCTCTCCAAGGGCCTCGAGGAGCTAGACGTATGATACGAGCCGGACTCCAGCGAGCCGCTGGACTTCTCCGTGCGGGGCGCCGTCCTCTCCATAGACGCGGGGTGCGGCTTCTACGCCACCAATACTGGCAGGAAACGCCGCAAGGACCTCGAGATGGTGCCCCGAAAGCCGATCGCCGTCTACAACATAGAGGACGACATCGACCGGCCCCCCGCCGAGCTCGCCCGCCGCCCGCGCGCCTACAGGGTCGCGCCCGCCGACTGCGAGATTGAGGAGCGCTGCGAGCTCATCAAGTCCACGTACGAGGTGATCTCCAAGTACACGCGGGCCATGTTCGATAAACAAAACGAAACCGTCGTCTGATGTGCCTAATAGTTGTAGTTCGCCGGGCGGCTCGTCTACCGTCAGCATCCCCGGTGTCTATGCCAGATGCCTACTCGAGAAAAAAAACGCTCAGCGTTCAGGACCAAAAAATACAATTTTTAAACTGGCAACACCAGCGGCGCGACCATAGACAAGGTGGACAAAGTAACGACCCCGTAAACAAGGTGTGCATTTACAATATACTGTGATGTTAATTTAACCCAGCGATGGTTTTATACAAAGATTGTGCTATTTTGATACGTGCGATACAAAATTTGATACGCCCACCGTTCACTCCGCGAACCCGAATTTGATAAAGTTTATACACGCTTTACCGATTTACAAAAAAACTACCTTATTGTTCGAAGGCCTCCTACGTCCGCACAATTTTTACTCACTTTTTAATGAACTTTTACACGTTTTTAACACGTAGCTTGCTAGAGTTTTTGTACGAAACTGAGTAAAACTGGGTCTGATTTGAAATAAGCTTTTTAAATCGTTAGAATATTATGGACATAATCATACACGTCATTACCTTTTCGTTAATAGCTTAATCTTTTTCTCGAACGTATAGGACAAATATTTTGTGCATTTAAAACATTTTTGTAACATAAATTGTGATATACAATAATATTATGAATTTCCATATTTTTAAGCTGGCAACATTAACGCGGGCGTAACATTGCTATGTTAGATTTACTAGAACTAGATTCCGTCTTCATGCCTATATTTTAGTATCCAAATAACCGAATATAATATATCATTCCAACTTAATTTTTTAAAATGACCTTCGCATTTTTTTAACAGTATGTGCCTGATTAATGATTATACAAAATTTTAAGTTTTAGATCTTTTCATTTTATTTAGATTTACTAGAACTAGATTCCGTCTTCATGCCTATATTTTAGTATCCAAATAACCGAATATAATATATCATTCCAACTTAATTTTTTAAAATGACCTTCGCATTTTTTTAACAGTATGTGCCTGATTAATGATTATACAAAATTTTAAGTTTTAGATCTTTTCATTTTATTGAATTAAGTTAAGAGTTATAATAATAAAATTGTATAAGATCTGATTTGAATAATCATTGTTTTTGTTTGTAGATGCTTTAAGATATTTGTTTATTTGTAAATATTTTGTTCATGCTTTTCAGCCGATGTAAATATATTTTAATGTAATTTCGACCGGTCATGCAATCATATCTCAGTATGTTTATTATTATTTGGCATATTTTTCGCTGATATGTATTATGTAATTGAGTAAAATATTAAATAATATATTATTTACGTTATGTTAAAAGTAGGTTATAGTATTTAATATATTGTACCTTAAATATACAAATCTCATGACATAATTTATAGTTTTCCTTCTTCTCATGTTATTGCTAGCGATATCGACTGTTCACAATAATTCTAAATAATCTTAAGTTTTGCAAACATGTGCTAGGTACAAATATTAAATAAGTGTTTAGGTGCTTCCTGCACGGTGGATAATTTCTTGATTGAGGGACTTAGTCTTGTAATGTTTTATTTAAACAGGGTTTTGTAACAATGTAGACATTGGAAAATTATTATCAAGTTTACTTCATGCTTATAGATATGATGGAACTTGGACTCTTTATGAACCTAATACATTACAACTGTGAGAATTAAAAAAGAAACAAGGACCAAACGCACAATTGATGAGAAGTGGTGCTTTAATTTAAAAATGTGCTTTCACCTGTTACCATGAATATCCAAGTGTCGTCATATGTATATGCTTATAGACATATTTTGTAGTTATGGTCTGTGAGAGAAGTCAGTTAACTGCATGTATTGCTAGTATTTAACAGTATTCAGTGATGCAATAAACATACTAATACAAAAGTTATTTCTTTTAAGCCAGTTTTAGCTCCAAAAAATAAAACATTGCCTAAGGGTTACACTAGTACCGTATTCTATGTGAACTGATATTACTCATTACTCATTCAAATTCAATAAAAATATTATAAACAACATGGAAATATATTTGGCAATAACAATCTATAAATATTTATAACATTTGCAATTTACTGTCCAAAAATTTATGGATGGAATTTTTTATCTGCTATAGCTTTTATCTTGTCTACGATAGTTAGGACCTCTGCCATTGCTCCTACGCCGGTGTCACCGCACATCAGTGTTTTACTTATTGGTGCTATTTCCTCGTACCCCCACTCTTTGAGTGTAGCAATCTGTTTTGATGTTATCGGGTGCTCCCACATGCGAGTGTTCATTGCTGGGCAAAACAACAATGGTTTCTTCAGATCCCAAGCTCTGACTGTGCTTGTCACAAGATTGTCACAGATACCCTGAAGAAAATTATCATTTTATCATAGCAACCTCCTGTATTAATACAACTTAGGGCCAACCCACACGTACCACAACCACACGACATCGCAACGACAAAATGTCGTCGAGCAGTGGTTACGTGTGAATGGTGTCGCTGCAGCTTTCTGTAGTTGTGTTGTGGTACCGACAAAATGTCGACGTGGTTGCGTTGTCGCCAGTGGTTGCAATGTAGTTAGTTACGTACGAAAGTCAATGAAATGGAGGAGGGGGGAAGAGCGCGGGCGGTGGGCGCGCACTGTCGTTGCATCGACGCAACGTTGTGGTTGCGACGTGGTCGGCCGTGGTTGCGATGTGGTCGGTATTTGACAAGTGGTTGACAACGACTGCAAAATGTGGTACGTGTGAATGGTCCAGTTCATTTACAATACGAAATATACGCTGGACCACATGGTGTGGTTGTCGTGTGGTTGTGGTATGTGTGGGTTGGCCCTTATTGGACATAAAGTTTAAAGACATGAATAGACTCAAGATAAAATGTAATTCAGAGAAAAACTGTATGATAATAATTTTAATATTATGTATAATAAGACCTAAGTAGTAACTTAAAATCTATAATGTGTTTGTTTATTACAAATTAAAATATACGAACAATAAAAACTAAGGAAGAGTAACTCCGTCAAAAAACAAGCACCAAAATACTTGTCAAAAAAGTGTATCATCTCGGCGGATCGGAAGATCTTAAGTACACATTTCAATACATTTGCAATATTTAGGTGGCCTTGAGTGGTATAAAGGCAGTACATGACAGTTCGAAAGGAACCAAATTTTAAACGGTAATAGGTAATTTTAGTTTCCTTAGTTTTTATTAGTCGTAGATTAAAATATTTGTTATATATTATTATATAGTATGTAAATAAATATTTGTTATTATGTTTGCAAAGGATTTGCACCATAGTCTATGAATCTTACATAACTTACTTGAGAAATTTTAGCCAAAGTGTTAGCATCTAGAGGCGCGATCACCAACAAATCGGCCCACTTCCCCAGCTCAATGTGAAGAACTGGATCACCACGCTTCTGCCAAGCCGACCATTCTGTGCTGTCTTCGTGTGCGTGCAGTTTGTCAAAATCTTCGATGAAATGTTTAGCATGCTCTGTGACCATCACCTGGGGCTACTATAAAATATTGTGATGATGAGACACAAAACCATAAAAAACAAATTATTTAGCTCAATGCTGAGAAATTTTGGTACACGAATAAATTACAGAATTGTAATTATAAGTACACAATGCATTCACCTCAATGCAATAATCCAAATTGTTTGCATTTAATTCTTTTAGGCTATCAACAAGCAGAGGCACTTTCATTGCTGCCACACTTCCAGTGGCAGCAATTAATACTTTAAATGTATGTTTCTCCATTTCAAAATAACTACATATTAATTTACATACAAAACATACGTTATCATTAATAAAAATCACAGAATACTTTTAATGATAAAAATACAAAAAAAAATATTGCTTACAAAACTGCAAACAGCTGATAGTGACAGACGTTTTTTTTTTTCATTTCTGGATGTGGTCTGTGGATTTGATACGGAGATCAGTCATCAGGGGAGGTTAGGAAATCGCACTGATTTTATCGTAAAATATTATTTTGGAAATGAATAGTAAACAACTTGGAAGGACTAAGACGAAAAGATACAGTACCTATTTATTTTCTGTATTTCATTTTCATCTAGTAAGCTGTAACTTGTAAGAGTTGTATGTAACTTGTAAGTAGTCCGTGGTCTAGTGGTACAGAGCGCGGCTCTTGACTCGGAGGTCGTGGGTTCGATTCCCGCGTTGGAAACATGTTATTTCCAAGTTTGGTTAGGACAATGCAGGCTGATCACCTGATTGTCTGATAAGTAAGATGATCCATGCGTCGGATGGGCATGTAAAAAGTCGGTCCTGCGCCTGATCTCTCGCCGGTCGTGTCGGTCTGCCGTCCCACTGGGCTATGAGAGTAAAGGAATAGAGAGTGCTCTTGTGTACTGCACACACACTTGGGCACTATAAAAATACTCCTGCGTAGCTGGCCTGGTTTCAATGAAACCGGCCACCGTCACCGAAACCGGTGTGGGAGCTATTATTAAGTTGTAACTTGTAAGGCTAAAGGCCCAACAATTTTATTAATGCTGTACTGTAACGGTTATGTTGTAAATTTCCTAAATATATATAAGTACTTTGTGGTTGTAAATAATTCTCTTTTATTTTAAATTTGCTTTTCATCTCGTTTTTCTTAGTTTTAGTAATAAAATATTGTTTATTGTACATAACTTTGAACTGTTTACTAGCAGACTTTTTAGGTTAGGCATCTGTCAAGAGTCAAGACCACGTCAACACAATGAAGACAAACAACCTGTGCAAACAACACAGATACAAACAATGACCAATGACGACAATTTATGTCAAATTGAAGAAGGGACAGTAAATTACTATCAAAACATGAGAAATGGCTTCGGCCTGAAGAAAAAACTTATTTCATATTATTGATATCCATGATATCAAAGAATGGGTTGTTTTCTTTTTTTAATATCCACCAGACGGCGCCACGATAGACACTTCTAGATTTTCTATTGGTTCCCCACCGATCTGAAATTATCTGCAGGTTGGCACCACTGACTACATATGGGTTGTGTTTCCAAAAAATATCAGTGTACTGCCAAGTGTGACATTAATCAAAATATCTTAAACCTAGTTTTCATTAGCATAATATTAACATAAAACTGTATGTATTTATACATTTCCAAATATTGCTATGTTTTTTTGCTTCGTCTCTCTAGTTTAAATTTCACGAAGAGCATACGCCTAAGCGATCATTGGCCTAAGCGATTAGGCCAGTATACTGGTAACGGCTTAGGAACACGCTAACATTATTGAATAAATGTCATTTTCAAACTTCTTCTACTTTTTATTGTTGGTGTGGTTTTTATTATTTTTTCCCAAATTGTGTTATTAGGGTTTTTGATGTTCATTATTGGTAAAATATCAGCCATTAAATATTCGTTATCTTGCAGAAGTGCAGGCAAGTTGTTGTCAAAACCTAAATGTATAATTCCTGTGACATTTGGTGTGAATATCGGTAAATAGGGCTATTTCTTCCGTGAGTTACAACTAAAACATCGTTATAATAACTGTATTATCCTATTCATTGGAATATTATTGCGTCTTTATCAAATTGAAATGTATCAAGTTTTACATTCTTTTGCCCAGTTTTGTAGCAATTATTGATGGTATTCCTGGTATTACCGATAGTTGTCTACCCATACGCCATCTAGTTACTAAAATGGAAACTGTTTGACAATCAAATTAAAAAAATAAGAAAACGCCTCATTGGCTTCGGCCTGATGAAAACTCTATTTCAGATGGTTATTATAAAAGAATTGGCTTCGGCCTTCACTATCATTCATTGAATGGAGAAAGCATAGAAATGGCTGTATGGGCAACGCTCCCTTTGCCTGTCCCGACGGACGAATTATAAAAAAAAAAAAAAATTTGCTCTCTGGTCAACTGTCAAATGAGAGTGACAGCATGGTGACAGCTGACGGATGTAGGTATCCATTTGTCAGCTGTCAAGAGTTCACCTCAAAATTTTACCACACAAAAACCAGCTTTCAGTGCAAAATAACTTTTTGCTGGAGATGCTTGTATTATAACCAGGAAATATCACTCCGTACGATAACTCCACAACTTGTGGAACAAATCGGGGCGGGCGTTCGTGATTCATGTGGTGTTGTGATTCGTGAATAGGTGATAAGTATGCTAAGTGGATAACCGATAGAACAATGGATATAAATTCTAAATATTACGAGGGATGTGGACAGGAAGGACCGATTCGTTGTATATTTTTGTGTGAGTTTCATCCGACCGCCGGGCCGCGGATAACGTGTCAAGTACCAGAGAACTATATATCCAAAGATATCTTCGACACCGTCAGTCATTATATCATACCCAAGGTGCAGTTACAGAGATGCACTTTGACTGTGTAAGTTTTCTCCTTATCTACTACTATCTCACCCGTGTCTACTTCGTTAGGTATTAAAACTGTTCTATACTTAGAGCATAACATTTAGGATATACTATGGTATAAAGGCTTTGTTTATTCTTATTAGATTGAACTTGTTTGCAAATTTCCAGTGATTAGAGCATGACTCTTGCAAATTCATATGATAAGAAAAATAAAAGTATATTACACTGCAAATCTGTCACAACTTTATCAAGTAGGGTCCAATTTTGTCATTTCCTATACATAGGTATAATATTACATAATAATATATTTAGAAATGTATCTTTCTGTCTGTTGTAATTTCATACTCAGAGCACAGAATCAATTTAGATGAAATTTGGTACAATATTGTATTGAGCCACTGAGCAAGTAACAAGTTCTGTGGTAACAATTCACAAAATAATATTTTTTTTTTTTTTTTTTTTTCCTCTCATTTACTACAATCTGTCTCCTGAGTATGGGACATTCAGCAGTATTTTGGTTGGTGCTATTGTTGGCGCGCTCGGTATGTGACCTGTGTCACATCCTCTTTTTTAAACAGTTTTACTGTAGTATGTCTTGTGGTATTCTGCGCTTCAAGCGTCGCGCTTTATTGTCGTTGTTCATTAATGATTGTGCCAGGGTATTTGGATGGTGTTCAATGCGCTCCTTGTAGGATTTGGTGTAGCGTACAATTTCCTGTTTAACTGTGGGTATACATAAGTCATGGTGTAACATTTCATTTGGCACGAACCAGGGAGCGTTGGATATCATGCGCAGGATTTTATTTTGGAATCTTTGTATGATTTGTGTGTTTGATTGAGATGCAGTTCCCCACAGTTGTATTCCATACGTCCATATGGGCTTCAAAATAACCTTGTACAAAAGTATTTTGTTTTCAAGGGATAGTTGGGACTTTCGGCCAATGAGCCAGTACATTTTTCTAATTTTTAGGCTGAGTTGCTTCCTTTTTGTAAATATGTGTTTTTGCCAGGTCAGTCTTTTGTCCAGATGCATGCCAAGGTATTTGACTTGGTCTGCCTGGGGAACTTCGATACCATTTAATGTGACTGGAGGGCATGATCCTCTCTTTAAAGTAAATGTTACATTAACTGATTTAGTTTCATTTGCTTTTATGCGCCACTTTTTAAGCCAGCGAGATATGGCATCGAGTCCTTTTTGCAGTATCTGTGAGGCTGTTTGTGGATCACAGTGTGCAGCTAGAATAGCTGTATCATCGGCGAAGGTTCCAGTTGTTAACGTGTGGCAGGTTGGTAAATCAGCTGTAAATAGTAGGTAAAGTATTGGACCTAAGACGCTGCCCTGTGGGACTCCTGCATTAATGGAACACAGCTCAGTCAGTGCTTCTCCATACTGCACTATAAAGTGACGTTTTTGCAAAAAAGATTTGAGGATTCTATACAGGTAATCTGGTAGGGCATTTTTTAGTTTATAAAGCAATCCCTCGTGCCAGACACGGTCGAAGGCCTGTGATATGTCCAAGAAAGCACCTGCACAGTACATCTTAGCTTCTAACGATTCCATGATCTTTTTTGTTAATCTGTGCACTTGGTCGATTGTGGAGTGTTTACTGCGAAACCCGAATTGGTGGTCAGGAATAATTTCTTTTTCTTTTAATATTGGTAGGATTCGTTTAAGCAGAAGTGTTTCGTATATTTTAGATGGTATAGGCAGCAAGCTTATGGGTCTATATGATTTTGGATCTTCAGGGTTTTTGTCTGGTTTTAAAAGCATTACAATTTGAGCTATCTTCCATTCTTGGGGAACGAAGTGCAGTCTGGTCATGGCGTTAAACAGGTGAGTAAGAAACATTATTCCGGATTCTGGTAGTTCTTTTAGTATTCGATTTGTAATAAGGTCATATCCTGGCGATTTTTTTGGGTCCGATTGCTTTATGATTCGGGTAACTTCAGCCTTTGTGAATTTTAAAGGTATTTCGTCTTGGCTGACGGAACTATTTAGGTGGTTGGTGATTTCAGCTTCATCTGCGAGGGAACCTTCATATGGATGAGGAGTAAAGACTGTTGAGAGATGTTCAGAGAAGGTTTGAGCTTTCTCTTTGTCTGTTCGTGCCCAGGTACCATCAGGTTTTCTTATTGGATGAGAAACATTAACAGGTCTTTTTAGTTTTCTGGTAGCCTTCCATAGAGAGTAGTCTGAGGAAGCTGTAGCATCCAGACCAGCGAGATAATTGTTGAAGCCGTCATTGCGATCTTTATCCAGGGTGTTTTTAAGTTGTCGGCTAATGTGATTAAGTTGTTTTTTTAATGCTGGATCTCTGGTTGCTTGCCAATGTTTGCGTATTCTCCTTTTTTGGTTTAGTTTGTCAAGAATATGTTTGGATATAGTGTTACCCTTAAACTTACGTGTTGGCGGAGCAGTTGCGGACCAGGCTGCGTCTTGCACGCTGTTGGTGAAATAACGAACTGCTTCTGTTATGTCATCGTTAGTTTTGAGTCTGATAGGCAACTGAAATGCTTTGTCAGTGAGCTCTCGAAATAGGTCCCAGTTAGTTCTTTTGTTATGCAGGACGCACTTTTCGGCACACTCTTGGGCAGCGGCATGTAGTTCCACTATTATTGGAGTGTGGTCTGAAGATAATTCCCAGCAGCTCCGGCATGAAATGGTGTTTTTTGCGATTCCTTTGCTGACACAAAAGTCGATGACATCTGGAATTTTATTCTTGTCCGTAGGCCAGTATGTTGGTTGACCTGTTGATATTATGTTCATGTTGCTCGTTTCAATGTACTTTAAAAGCTCTCGGCCTCTAGGTAGAACTAGTCTGGAGCCCCAGAACGTATGTTTCGCGTTATAGTCGCCGCCTGCGATAAATCTATTTCCAAGGGTTTGGAAATAGTCCTTAAAATCTGTTTGTTTTATAGAGAATCTCGGTGGGCAGTAGAGCGCCGATAGCGTAATGTCACTGATCCTGTCTGTTATGACGATATTTGTTGCTTGTATGTAGTTTTTGCAGTAATTTTGTAGTGCGTGATGCTTAATGTTCGATCTTATGAGAATGGCCGAACCCCCGTGTGCCTTGTTATCAGGGTGGTTGGCGTTGTATAGTTTATAGCCTGGTATACTGAAATAGCTTTTGGATGTGAAGTGGGTTTCTGATATTAATAAGGCATCTATTTGGTGAATTTTGAGAAATATTTTTAACTCTTCTGAGTGGTTTGACAAGCCATTGGCATTCCAGACACCTAGATATAGACAAAATAATATAACTTCTAGTAATGTTATGTTTATTGTTTGTATTTTTACAACAAAACTTGTTTAAAGTAATTAATACCTACAGTAATTGTTTTAAATGTAATAAAAATAAAATTCTTTTAATAAAATAAACAACTACTTATAATTAGGTTTCATTAGACAGCACTAAAACAAGACGTAAGATTTATGATGTTAATAAAATGTACTATTTACAATACTTTAGGTATATTATATTTTTATTAAGACTTAGGCTTAAAATTCCAAATAAATCAAGAAAATAATGTTTTTTCAGAACCCTCCTCGGATCCAAAATCCTGGGCTTCCCTGTCAGGATAGACAACAAGAAATATGCTCGTAACGCGTACTACTTCAACCTGTGCTTTGTCTGCGACGCCTGGGCGAGGACTGTGCATCTGGAACCACTCGTTAAGAAGCTCACAGAGTACCTGGTTGGTTAAAATTTTAAGAAAAGTAGTTTTTCTGCATGTATACTCGAGTCTTGAATACAATAGGTTTCTGAAAACTGATGTACCAAGTGTTCAGTATTTGGCGCAAACCGCCGCAATATAGCTCTACAAGGCTCGACGTGTGGACAAACTAGGAACTAAAACTGCCAGCTTGTTAAGTGCCACTTGACATATTTCTCACACTCACGCCTCTGTGCAGCTTTATACGCGGCGCTGCCGCTGCTTCGTATTTAGTCATGATAGTGCTATATATCCAAATACTGAGGATTCTTTGACGTCCATGATGAGAAATCCATCAACGAGATCTTTATAGGTCCATTATCGAGCGTGGTCAAAAGGCGTAGCACTCAAAACTGTCTCGGTTTTCTGGCGAAAGCAGCCGCCCTAGCCGATACTTCTCGAAGAGTTATCCAAATGACTATTATGGCTTGCAGTGGCGGCCTTACCCATTGTGAGGCCCTGGGCGGAACGTATTTGCGAGGCCCTAGCCCCTGGGCGACATTCGACAGGTGTTTGCGAGGCCCTTTGTCTTAAATACCTTGTGAGGGCCCAGGCGATTGCCCTGTTCCGTGTTCGCCACTTCCTTGTTCTTAGGGCCGCCGCCCGCCACTGATGGCGTGTGTCCATCGTCTGCTAACATGTATCCCCTCGGCAGCTGTCGATGGAGCTGGAGACAGAGTGGCTGTCGCGGCAGTCGCTGTCGGGCGACGCGAAGGCGCTGAGCGGGCTGATGCGGCAGGTCATGCAGGACATCAACTGCCGCAGGATGTGCACACTCACTGGTGAGTCGTTGTTATTCAGATGAGAATATAAAATGGGTTCTGACGAGAAACATGCATTCTATATTTTACGCGGGTACCTAGATCCTTTAGCGTCGACGACGTAACGCACGATCACTTGCATAGAAACTCCGAGGTAAAATAACTCACACACACAGTGAAATTGAAATAAAAAACTAACGTTATATTGAAGGAAACTGTTCTAGAACAAGTTATTTTAATCGAGTAGGCATCGCCAATTTCGCGATTTGCAGACGCGAAACCGTCTCGTTCACTCAACTGTTCAATACAACTGTTTAAATATCAAATAGCAGAACAATACTTTACAATCATTAACAATTCAAGAAGCAACTTAGAACTTTAACCTACTGCAAATACGCTTAACCTATAGGTACCTATTTTGATTAAATTAGTAATTGAGATACTTTAAGTCCTGAAAAAGAAACAAGGCAACTTTTTATACCGGAAAAATGTACGGTTTCCGATAAGTGATTAACGTCGCAACTCGCGACAAAATTGTGTAGCTAGATGGTAGGCCATATTATAGTTTACGTAGAAACTATTATTATTTATTATAGAGCCATAAGTGTCAGCCTTGCCCTTGGGCTGGGGCATAGCTACCGCCGTATATGCTATATCAATATATCAATTATATACTGAGGTCGCCGTGCCAGGGCCAACTAAGCCAAAATTAATAAAAACTTTAATTAAAAAAAAGGTAACCTTTCTTATCTTTTTCCCAAAATTTTTTTAAACGGGGCCCAAGAGCAGAAGCGTAGCGCGCTAAAATTTTCATAATCACTTATTCGCATTTAATTGTGCCCAGTAGCGGCGCGTTAGGGAGGGGCGACGCTATGCCACCGCCTAGGGCGCCGGATAAAAAGGGGCGCCGAAGGCAGACAAGAACCTAAAAAAGCTAACCAGCACCCTGGGCGCCGAAGAAATCTCCAGCCCAGGGCGCTGGTAGTCCTAAAACCGGCACTGATTGTGCCTTACTTGTATTTTAACTTTCAACATTCCAGAAGGTTTGAAAAGCGTTTAATACAATAACATCGCTGTTTGTTGTTAGTAATGTTTATATCATGCTAATTCAGAGGTTCACCTTGACGGCTTGTAATATATCTAGTAGGCAGCGTTTTCCCCTACTGTCTGGGTAAATTGGAATACATACTAATACTTATTATAAATTACGACTGTACTTATGTCTGTTACCTGTACACGCTTAGACCGCTGAACCAATTTTGATGATGTTCGGTATGATGATACCCAGTGATGATACTATGGATTCCCGCGAAAGAAGTCCCGGGAGCGAAAGAAGTTTATTTTAATCTTTATTCTAAGAACTGTGCTTCTCATGAGAAAAAGTATCCTCGCTCCACTCCAGAGAATTTGCAAAAAGCGCGCAAATTTTTTTGCTAAAATATTCCGTGGTTATCTCGAACAGTGGCCAGTTACAAGAAACAAGTTAAATTATGTTTATTAGCATAAGTGGATTTGAGCGACGAAGCGTGCAAACCAAGTATAATGTACTGTTAGAGAAATTGATTCCTAGACAAATGGTGGACACTCGCTAAATGAGTCCATACTGGAAGAAAAAGACAGGCTTCAGTCTATAATTATAGTTTTGATAAACAATGCCGCATAGAGTAGGTGTGACTTATGATGAGTCGCTCACTCGCTCCTGTAGAGAGTTACAATATTAGAGAGGGAACTATGTGATGCCCACAAATGTATTTCACTCCTTGAACAAAAGAACATAAACTCTACTGTGACAAAAACACAAACTCTATAATATATTATAACGAATTATTAACAAAACCTACGTAATTTTGTCGGGTTGTGTGGAACCTAGCCGAGTGTCGACAGATTACGACTAACATTCTGACTTGACGTAACTCGACAAAATAAAGTAGGTCCGCCCTCTGCCTACGAACCATTTCTCTGATACTTATTTTGAGGTATTATTTTTGAACCTTGTCACCAAAATTTGTTTATCACGAGAGATAGACGCATTTTTCCGGGATATCCTCCTTTATCCCTTGCTGGGCATCGATTTATATGTCAGGATATGCCTACTAGAAGATTTTGCTAATAGGTTTTTCATACAAGGAAATAGAGAGCCATCTATGAAAAATCGATTGAACTACGTAGTGCGACACAATATTCGGCCGCGTGCGAATGCTGTTTTACCGACGAACCCCGCGTTCCACCTGGCGTTGAAAACGATCAAAACGCTGAAAATGCCTCCTATTTTTAGCGTTTGATCGTTTTCAACGCCAAGTGGAACGTAGGGGTTGCGTCATTAGTCGGTAAAACAGTAGCCATGGCGGATGATGGCTGACATCGGTAGTAAAATTATAAATTAATTATTTCTTTACATAAACAAACAGTTTGTGATACTTACCGATGATAAGATATTCCATGTGCTTTTTTAACTTTTTTAATATAATTTTTGCAGCCTTT
Organism: Plebejus argus; assembly: GCA_905404155.3. NCBI lineage: Eukaryota > Metazoa > Arthropoda > Insecta > Lepidoptera > Lycaenidae > Plebejus > Plebejus argus. The sequence continues at coordinate 306,822 of FR989942.1, forward strand.
TACTACACAATTAGGCATTTTTATGGCAATGTAAGGCATACGATGACCCACCTGATTTGTTCTACGGACCACAGACGACTAAGTCACGTAGGAGTCAAACGGAGCGTTTTGACTCCTACGAATCTGCATCATTGCAACCCGGTCCTATGTTCCTGGGACGCTATGCATTTCTTTTTCGAGGCGCGATGAATCTGCATTAGCAATTTTTTTTTATCAGAGGTAGTGAAGACGTTACAGACAGACAGAAATACTTAATATTCACTTAATAAGGACTGGTAAGGATAAGCAGTTCACATTAGGTATAGGTACTTATTACTTATTATTTTATTATTATTACTATGGCCATTTCAGTAAAATCCCAAAAGTAAACACTAAACCTAAGTACTGTTGACTATTATAATTATACTCAAGGCTTTCCGGAACACTCAGCTAGAGACTAGAGTCCATCTGACTCGGAATCTGAACCTTATGTCCTCAACATAGAGGTCATATTGGAGTGATGCGGCGAGTCCACTCGAGCAGTTGACAATAGATTAAACATGTTTAAGTTATCACGGATATCAATAAACACTGATAGCGTTATCTGTTGACAAACGTTGATCAACATCAGCACGGTACACGTTTCACATAGAAGAAAAGGAATGTCAAAGGAGGACGGGCAGAAATGTATGGAAAGTGTACCCACACCCGTCACAGCTGGACATATCGACATAAGTGGTCGTGGGTACATTTTGCCAGTCTTCCTATGGAATAAATAACATAATAAGTAATAGTTAAAAAAACTAAAAACACGCTTTTTATATAAAGCGTCGGTTACAAACAAACATACAAACATACAAATTGAAAAATGGAATAATTATATCAAATTAGTGTATTGTCATCGGTCCTCGATAAATCTACAAAGTTTGAACGAAATCTGGCCGTTTAAAGTGGGTCAAAATCGCGCCCAAAGAAGTCGGTTACAAACAAATATACAGGTGAAGCTAATAAAAAGCGTATAAAAAGACACTAAAAACTTTTGTTATTCAAAAATTTTAATAAATTATTGCATTACTAGCTGTCCCGGCAAACGTTGTTTGCCATATAAAGTATTCCACTTCATCAGTTAATACAAAATTTTATACATTTTATACACCAGATATATTAAGCTGGAAAACACAGTAAATAATATATGAAGTAAGTCCAAAGAAAAATGTTTGATACAAAATCTGACCACCTCTTTGGTTGGTTTAGAGAGGGGGGGGGGGGGGGGTTTTATACACCAGATGTTAAGTTGGAAGTAGACGAATATATCTTCGAAAACCGTATGCAAAATATAAAAAAGTTTGATACAAAATCTAACCCCTCTTTTTTCCTCTTAGAGTGGCGGGGGGAAAAATTTTATACACCAGATGTTAAGTTGGAAGAAGACAAATATATCTGCGACAACCGCATTCAAATCGGATCAGTAGTTTTCGTGTGATGCTGGAACAAACATACAGACAGACAGACAGACAAAAAACTAACCACGGTTTTGGCTTCTATAGCGATGTAGTAACACCCCCTGCTTATTATTTAACCGACTTCCAAAAACGAGGAGGTTATACGTTCGTCTGTGGATTTTTTTTTTTTTTTTTTTATGTATGTTCAACGATTACTCCGCCGTTTATGAACCGATTTTCAAAATTTTTCTTTTGTTATAATAGGTTTCACTCCAATTTGGTCCCATTTTGACAAAAGTGGTGATCTGATGATGGGATCCATGAGTAATCGAGGGTACTCCTCAAAATTCAAATGGAAACATATGTTTTTTTTGGTTTCATATGAAGTATTCCAGGCATATGTTACCAAAAAGTAAGATTTTGCACCACTATTTACTATGGTTCGAAGGTGGTGAACAGAACTCCTTACTCCTTATAGATACATGTTTGGGGGTTTCGGCGTTGTCTTAAGAACTGAAAGCATATACTACTATGCAAATTTAATTAATCATCATCATCATCACCACCATTCCACCATACATCCGTGAGTAATCGAGGGAACTCCTCCAAATTTATATGGAAACTTATAATGATTTCGATTTTATGAGAAGTATCCTAAGCATATGCTACCAAAAAGCAATGTTCAGGAAAGTGGTGACCTGATGATGGGATCCATGAGTAATCGAGGGAACTCCTCAAAATTCAAATGGAAACCTATGTTTTTTTGGTTTCATATGAAGTATTCCAGGCATATGTTAACAAAACTAAAAAGTAAGATTTTGCACCAGGATATACCATGGTTCGAAGTTGGTGAACAGAACTCCTTACTCCTTATAGATACATGTTTGGGGGTTTCGGCGTTGTCTTAAGAACTGAAAGCATATACTACTATGCAAATTTAATTTATCATCATCATCATCACCACCATTCCAACATACATCCGTGAGTAATTGAGGGAACTCCTCCAAATTTATATGGATTTCGATTTTATGAGAAGTATCCTAAGCATGTGCTATCAAAAAGCAAGTATGGGGGTTTCGGAGTTGGTTTAAGAACTGAAAGCATATTATGCTACTATGCAAGTTACATTCATCATCATCATCATCACTACTACCGGTCACCACACCATGAATTATCTAATTATGACCCTATTATTGTTACTTTTAATCGTCTTTAAGAACAAAGCCCGAATTTGTCGAACGATTTAAAAAATTATAATGTTGTTTCAATGTAAATGACTCAACCTTGGTGTTTAGGTTACCAAGTTAGCAATTTGATCATAAGATCTATGAGGTATTATTCTTAAAATTTATAAGGACGATTTTAGTTATATTATTTGAGCATCCATACTAATATTATAAATGCGAAAGTGTGTCTGTCTGTCTGTCTATCAGTCTGTCTGTTTGTTACCTCTTCACGCTCGAACCGCTGAACCGATTTTGCTGAAATTTGGCATGGAGATACTTTGAGTCCCGAGAAAGGACATAGGATAGTTTTTATCCCGGAAAAATTTAAAGTTTCCGCGCGATAAACGAATTTTGGCGCAACTAAGTTGCGGGCGTCATCTAGTAATGTTGAGTTGTTTTCATGAGTGATGAGTGTAATGATAGAAAGAAAGTCACTGAACAGAACTTTAGAGCCTTTAAAGACAGGCGTATGAACATTAATTTTATCATTGCTTGATTAACGCCAAGCAATAAGCATATACGTACATTAGGTACACAGTGGTATATGCTTGGAGTTGCTTAAGCAATTCTGAAGTAGTGACATCAGACAATGAGTTCTCATAATATCATGAAAGTGTATCCTGGATCCAAAGTCACTAAGCATAACACATTAGTCTGTGCAGAAAACCAGCTTATAAATCACTTAAAAGAGTGAAATTATTATTTTTAACAAAAAATTAAAACCGACTTCCAGGGTTAAAACAATAATAATTTGTAATGAACAAAAAAGTGTTAAATAATTCTTACTCTTTAAAGTGCCTTATGCATAATTCTCCTAAACCTCAACTATTTCTGTACACAATCTACATTATTTTGAAGTCGGTACCAGTCTTAAATATTAAAAATATTTTGTCATAGAACTCAGCATTCTTATCTGGTACCGTCTTCAAAGTAATGTAGATTGTGTACAGAAATAGTTGAGGTTTAGGAGAATTATGCATAAGGCACTTTAAAGAGTAAGAATTATTTAACACTTTTTTGTTCATTACAAATTATTATTGTTTTAACCCTGGAAGTCGGTTTTAATTTTTTGTTAAAAATAATTTTTGAATATCTTTAATGTACAGAATTTTCATTTCTACAGTTTTATTATATTATATGTGTAGAATATTATAGATTAATACTTATAAAGTCATAGTTTTAACTTATAAAGTAAAGCAGCTTTGTCGTAGTATAATAATTGTCGATAGTACAGTTTACAGCGGTCATTCTCAAAGTGTGCTCCGGGGACCCCTGAGGCTCCGCAATGGCCTTGTAGCCTGTAGGGACTCCGCGAGCGTCATCTACATAAATTATTGTTTTTAGAAATGTCATCAAAATTCGTCGTCGCCAAAAATTTCACTTCTTAAAAGGGTCCCGCCACCAAAAAACTATGAGAAGTTGACAACCGCTGCTTTACATTCACATTTATTTCACATTCACATTTATTTTTTCTCTGATAGAAACCTTAGCTGCTAGTGACTATGCAGTAATAATAATTATAATTGTTATCTGTACATATAAATTCAAACTTCAAAGGTAAGATACTGGCAGAAAGTCTTCAGGAACTGTAGGTACGAAAATAGATTTTACGAGTTTGTTATCATAAACTCATTTATGTTGATTCATTCGCAAACATTCAGGTCAATGACCGATAGTTGCCGATTTCAAAAATCAAATTCGATTTGAAATTCTAATTCCAAATTTGAATTCGCTATTGGCGACCGCACCGGTCCAAAAATTGTGATCTGTCTGTCTATAAAAATTTGAATCTTTTGTTAAAAGTTAAAACCGTAAAAAACAAAACTTTTCAATTTGTTGAATCAATAATAATAAGGTAATAGAGATTTTTTCAGATTCCCCATTTATGAGGTAGCGTAGCGAAGATTCAATGCGACTTAACTGTCATAACTCATAATAATTTAAGGAGGCATCAGCGGTCATTGACCTTTATAGTCTAGGAGCTAAATATTACATTTTTAGTCGCGGTTTGTATAGAAAATGACGTAATGACAAGTTTTTTGTTCTTTATAATATTCATGTTTATTTTGCCCGCATCTTGTCTCAATGCGACTGCGTGATGTGTCAATAGCGCGGCAGATAGCGGCCCAAGTATGAAATGTTCACTGATAACTGATAACGAGCGCGCTGGTAAACAAGTTGCTTCTCAATTTTTATTATTATGTATAAATAAATAAATAAATTCTTTATTCAGAGCAACTAAGGCCCAAAATTATTAGTAACAATGATCTTAAAAACTATGTTAGTAGTTAATATTTTAGTTGTTATTTTAGTATAAAAAGAGAGGGAAAAACATTTAGTAATAGACTCTTACTGACTTATTACCTTATTATGTGCGAATAATGCGATGGATCGCAATTCGCAAATGAGTTGCCTCCACGTTAGCAATGGACGAACGGGTTGATGGGCATATTGAAGCCAATGCATTGCATTGTTTCTTTCTGTAACTCAAAACCAAAGACCACATTATGACTATTCTGTAATTCCAGTGGGCACGACGACCACCCACCTGACGGTGGTGCGCATCAACAGCGACCCGGCGCCCGTCAAGGACCACCAGGTGCCCGTATTCCTCTTCAGCAGACAGTCCTTCGTCGCCGACCAGTGGGACCTCACCACCAATCAGGTACGTTACTACTTGTAAGCAGCTCTGGATTTATGTATAGGCAGTTTAGGCCATGGCCTATGGGCAGCAGCATCCTATGGCGTCCTAGGGGGGCGGCAGCGTCCTAGGATGGCAGCAGAGTTTGTACATAGGGGCGGCTAAATTAATTAAGTGGTCTATACTCATAAAAAATAAAAATCCGGCCCTGCTTATAAGGGGAGTTCAAGTTGAGTTAAAGTTAGTACCTTTTCTTTATACGAGAACGAGTGAAAGAGATATAACGAGTAAAGTGAGAAGTGAGAACGGTATTAAATAATTAAATCCCGGTTTCTTTTAACCCGGACTGGCGTAAGTGAGCAAGATGAGACGAGCAGTTAACACAGGGTGTACACACTTACTGTAATGCAGTTCTTTTAAACCTTTGGGTTACTACCCCCCTGCACAGGAAATTACGAAGCTCCTTTAGGCTAAAAGGATCGAAGTCGTATCGTAAATTATTTTCATTCTGTGGGAAATCCTAAGGGTTGCGAAGCTTAATGTCTAGGCTAGGGGGTCATACAAATGCTCTCTTTTTACAAGGGTTACTCTAGCAAAAAAGTTTGAGAACCGCTGCTCTCGTACCTTAACAGTGATGTCAGCTCTATGTTTTTAATAATTCTGTGTTTCGCCTCTGCTAATTCGGCGCGCACTTTAGCATGCTGGTGCTGATAATGTTGCTAATTGGCAAATATCGAGATAAATTCATGCAGATATACCTAACCGACAACGTTTTTGCCCTCCTAGGTGCTTAGACAAGTTGCATTTTATAATTTAGATGTATAGCTATGAAATTATATCAAAGCATCAAACAAATGTGACTTTCAAAAATGTATGTTTGTTTTATGTATGTCTCCGGAACTACAAGTCCGTAATTCTTTTTCTGTTTACGTACTAACTACTAGGTATCGTTCAGCTTAGGTAATGCGGCAAGTTTCATCAAAATCGGTTCGGTAGTTTTTGAGATAGGTAAGTACAATTTTGAAGTCGGTTTTTTTTACTTGATGTAAGTTGAAAACTGGTTGAAGTAATATTATTGTTCCGCGTCGTGACAGAATACAAGCTACGTTCAAGTTTGGCATAAGCTGGTTTACAAATTATATGGTATAACTCCAAATCTGTTTATCATTTCAAGAACAAGTCCTGGGATGAATTTAATCATAATCATAATTTGAATTATGAATGTCTACAATCTACCCTTAAATTTTATTGAGAAATGGGGCGCAGATAAATTACAACCATTTTATTTAGCTCGTCAAAACTGTATTTGAGACATTAGGCCAGCGGGTTTCAAAATTTTCTCCGAAATAATAGCTCTATATAATTTAAATTTCTAGTACTATCAGCGGTCAACGCTCTGATTATGAGGTGGCGCGACGCGACGGATAGACACATATATTATGTGTGATGGCCGGACGGACATCATGATGATTATGTACTACTTTCTAAAAACGTCGATGCTGTAAAACGCGCTATCACGTTGCATGGACTACCCCCAAATCCCTATTCTTATATTGGAGCTATACAAACAGGGGCGTAGCTACCGTCGTATATTATGTCACATCAATAATTACACAAGGCCCCCGGGCCACAGGGGGGCCCCAAGTTAGAAAAAATCAATAAAAACTCAATTTATTTTTTTCTAAAAATCTTGACAAGTAAATAAGGCTCTTCGTAAGGGCCCCAAACAAATTTTTAAAAGCTAAGGCACGCTACGCTTCTGTTTACAAATAAAATGCTGTTGATTTTATGTAGGACGAGCTTTTGCCCGCGGCTTCGCTCGCGTTAAAAAGTATTATTAATTATTATATACAAACTTTCATCCCCTATTTGAACCCCTTGGGGTGGGAATTTATCAAAATCCTTTCTTAGTGGATGCCTACGTCATAACATCTACCTGCATGCCAAATTTCAGCTCGATCCGTTTAGTGGTTTGGGCTGTGCGTTGATAGATCACCATGTCAGTCAGTCACCTTTGAGTTTTATATATTTAGAAATAGCCATAGACGAAAATTTGGCGACCATTGTTCCTTCAAAGCTCTAAACGGGTAAATATGTATATGCACAACTTTAAAGAATAAATAATAGTCATCTGAATTGTGTGACAAAACCGCGACATACGTATCATAACAGAGTGCGTAGTGCGAGTTTTATTCGATCATACTCATCGAGAACGTTAACGCGAATTTGTATGGGATCAAAGCGGTATCCACGTAAGCCAGTAGTTGGCGCTGCTTTGATCCCATACAAATTCGCGTTAACGTGTTCGATGCGTATGATCGAATAAAACTCGCACTACGCCCCCAGGTTTATCTGATGAAATAAATGTACGTGTAGAGAGTAGAGAGTAGAGACTAGATAAGAGATACCATGGCAACTAGCGCGTTAAGTGTTTTATTGGTGTGTAAGGTTGAAGCTGTGAGGTCCACACACGGTCTCTAATTTGGCCGCTGCTGGCTGACATCATCTCTGTACTTTATATTAGGGATATATGTTAACTACTGTCCACTTTGTTGGGCATTAAAATTGGAAATACACTTTTAACTTGTGATTATATAATATGTAAATACTAAATTGTACTGGGAATATTGAATATTCCTACTTCCTACTTATCCTACTATCCTACTTCCTACTATCGAATCGCGAAAAACATACCATCCTCATCACCCTGATGAGTGGCAGTCTTCCACAGTGCGATTTTCGCGTAACTTTCTGCCGCGCACTGTAAAACTCTGGAACGAACTGTCACCAGCAGTATTTCCGGACCTATATGACCTGCAAACCTTCAAGAAAAGAGCGTATTCCCTCTTAAAAGGCCGGCAACGCACCTGCAGCTCTTCGGATGTTGCGAGTGTCCATGGGCGACGGTAGTTGCTTACCATCAGGTGACCCGTTTGCTCGTTTGCCCCCTTATTTTAATAAAAAAAAATATCATAATATTATCCTACTAAATTACTAATCCTATCCTACTTCCTACTAATATTATAAATGCGAAAGTTCGCTGTTTGTGAGTATGTATATTTGTTACTTCTTCACGTCTAAACGGCTGGAGCGATTTTAATAAAGTTTGGTATGGAGTTAGTTGATACCCTGGATTAACACGTAGGCTACTTTTTTACTGCGGGAAAAATAACAATTTATTTTCTCTAATAAACCGCGGGTAGCACCGCGAGAAACCGCTAGTTTAGATTATAAATGACCAAAAATATCAAAATTGGCCCAGTATTATTTACATGATGCGGCAACAATCATACAAAATATGCAACTGTATCTGATTGGCAGAAACGACACGACAATTGTGTTATACAGTATTCAGTACAGGGGTTTCAAAAGGCGTTAGGAGGTCAAGATCAAAATTTAGAGAACCACTGAATGTGAATAAATTGTAAGATTGTTTTACAATCCATATTCTACTATTCAATGCCTGTAATTAATTATGTGTGTAAAAATAAAAATGAATTTTCCATGTTGTAAACCTCGCTATAACCCGATAACGGCTAAACCGATTTGGCTTATTTTAGTCTTAAAATATTCGTGGAAGTCCAGGAAAGGTTCATAATAAAAGGAGGGTAGTGCAAAGTTCACCGTCACTTCCATTATAAATAAAAATGTCTTAGAGCTGATTACAACCAACTTTCATAACAAATATGTTTTTCCTACTTAGCATGAAAGTTTGTTCGATGGCGTATGTCACACCATGTTTAGACGTTCATTGTTATGCAAAATAATGTCATTGATGTTGGCTCGCCTATGAATATTTATTGAGGAATATATTTTCCACCGCTACGGCTGAAAGGACATGACACTTCGCATTTCATCAAAATCGGTTCAGCGGTTTCAGCGTGAAGAGGCAACAGACATATTTTTAACGGGCTTTGGCCCACCACTGCATCTCCTGTGTCGCCAGGATCGACAGCGGTATCCTATCACGAAAACCCTTTGACATGATCTCAGAGAGCCCGAGGGACATGCTAAAACTGTCTTGGGACCGGCAACGATATTAATCAGAAGAAAATAGGAGTAGGAAGAATTCCAATTTCCCTACCCATACAGAGCGGGAGACAACACAAAGTTGCAATGACCGAAAGTCAGAGAACTTAAGGGGGAGCACCACGGATATAAGGACTAATAATTGTGACTCCTAAGCTGAAGCTAAGTTAATATTGGAGTTTATTGTGTTGTGGAGGTAATAGACATACTTTCGCATTTAATTCCGCTAATCATTTGCGCCAAAATTAGCTTATCGCGCGGAAACCGTAAAATTCCCGGAAGATAAATAGTATCCTATCACCTATGTCCTTTCCCGTGACTCAAAGTATCTCAAAACTAAATATCAGCAAAATAAGTAGCGGTTTGGACGTGAGGAGGTAACAGACAGACACACTTTCGCATTTATAATATTAGTATGGATATAAAGAAATATTCTTTCGAAGTTTCTACAATTTAGCTTCACAGAGATTAGAGAATGAATCTTAACTAGAATCTACCTACGTCCTACATGTAACATAAGAAAATGTCGAATGTTTGTTGTCTCTGGAGTCTGAATTTCAAAACTGTTCTTCTGAGAAGCCCAAGCGAGGCCTCAAAACTTGTTGATCGAAAAACGAAAAAACCTTAACTTTGTTCGCCAGGCACAGTTGCTCGTCGATAAATAACAAAAGTAAAAGTGGACCGAGAGCTGGACCCTGCGGTACACCCGAAGATTCGAATATTCTATAAATTATTGTACTTAAACTTAAACAGTTCGGTTCAAAAATGTTATAAATAACATATTTGAATTGAAAATTATAAATAATTATTATTTATTCATTTATAAATTATTATTTTTCCGCATAAACAATACAACAAAATAAAAATAAAATTACACAAGCTTAGTAAGTAATTATAATTAAGCATAATGGTAAACTGCAAAATTCTAATTGCAATTATAATATTTTTCCAGACGAGTTAATTTTCTTTGACGATTTATTAAAATAATCAAAAAATCGGCCAAGTGCGAGTCAAACTCGCGCACGAAGGGTTCCATACCGTTACAAAGCGAAAATTCAAAATAGACAAAACTTTGGGTTTTTTGTATGGGAGCCCAGGAACAATAAACCATAGAAAAGTGGCATGACCGCAGCTGCGTTACGGTTCAATAAAGTTGAACGTATAATATTTTGTGATAGGAATAGAGCGTTCGTTCCCGCTTTAAAATAGATCGTCGCGTCGTTGTATTTTATTTACATTTCTTCCAAAGTATTTTCGTCTTGACTCTTGATTAATATACATCATTGATTCCCAAAGTGGTCCAGGTGGACCACGGTAGCCCGACAGAGATCGACGCTTGCGTGGAAGAAAAAATGGGGGTCCACGAGTCTATTAAAATAAGTGACCCGACTTGACTTCTCCCATGAATATTATAGGTAGACAATAATATTAGCAGATTAAAATATATTACAGAGCGAGGAGATTTACGGTTATTACTTCTATCCAAATATTTTATGTGGGGGGCAGGGGGGTAGCTGCGGGGGGTCCACCGGATCCAGCAAAATGTTTAAAGTGGTCTATGAGAAAAAAAAGTTTGGGAACCTCTGATATACATAATAATATAATGGCTATATTTCCGAATGCGTTGTGTTTATAAAACTGTAACATAATATACAAACATTCCTATGATTTTGTGTTTTTGTTTCTTCATAAGCAAATATTTTGAAATCCTTCCTCTTTTCCAAGAACTAAATTAACCTTTTTGGCACGTTATTTTGTAGATGATAATGCTTTAATTATATAATATGATGCTTTACATAAAAAACTTACAAGGCTCCCATACAAGAAACGTGATTTTTTTGGGCTTTTTTGCTCGTAATCAATAATGGTAACAGCTACGCACTTGAAATTTTCACAAAATCCTTATTTGTATTTGTAGTTTAATAAAATTTAATAATAAAATTAAGTAATTAAAGTAAATATTTAAGGGGGGCTCCCATACAAAAAACACAATTTTTTGTCTACTTTCGCTCTATACCGGTACGGAACCCTTCGTGCGCGAGTCCGACTCGCACTTGGCCGATTATTTTTATAATAATTTTTAATATTATGTGTCGCTTTGATTCTCACTATACCACCACAGATTACTAAGATAGTATAGTTACTCTAATAATGTAGGTTCACTGTGACAGTAGCAGCGCTGAAAGAATTATACTTCTTTTTATGTTTGTGAAAGTTCATGACGTTGGAGAGAAACGTAAAAGTTAGAAATAATTGAAGATGTTAGTGGAAGAACAGTAACTAACAGTAAAAAAATGCCGTGTTTTTGCATATAATTATTATTATGGAGGCTTTAGGAGGGCTGATGATGATGTAGGTATGTGTAGCTGGGCGGTGCGCGGTCGGCGCACGCGCATGGTTTGGCAATCGCATCGGCATCGCATCGCCCTGCGCCTATCAACAGATTTCCTACCTCATTAATGTGTACAATAATTACGTAAAGTTAGCCCGAGGCACGGGCGCAAGCGATTTTGATTTATTCCAATTTAGACAGAACAAAGTTCTGAATCGAAGCACGGCAAAGAAAAATTGAGGATCTTAAATTACGAGATTGTATTTTTGGACTGAAATTACTACAAAAATATTTTTAATATTATATAATTTAGACAGACAGATTTAGTCCTGTGCACAATGCACATGCGCTTTAAATTGTTACGGTCTTACTAATAAAAAGTTACTCAGGGTGTATAGAGGCTGCGTAAGATTTTTTCTACTAATAATCATTTTTTTTTTGACATAAGGCCTGTATAACGCTGTTGTAACTTCCATACAAAATAACACAACGCTTAAACAGGGCATCACCCTTGTATAGAGTGTGGATAAGATCAAGATGGCGGATTTTCAATAGATCAGCTGATTATATTTTATTTTGATTATGTAGTTTTGATTGCGTTTGCTCATTTCTACCATCTTAATAACAAAGAAACATAAAGAACTATTAAATATGTTTTATTTCTTTAATCAATTGAATGAAATCATAGACTTATATATTACTCAGGACCGGGTCAATCGCGCGTTGCAATGATGCAGATTCGTAGGGGTCAAAACGCTCCGTTTGACTCCTACGTGACTTAGTCGTCTGTGGTCCGCAGAACAAATCAGGTGGGTCATCGTATGCCTTACAGTGCCATAAAAATGCCTAATTGTGTAGTAAAAGGCTGCAAAAATTATATTAAAAAAGTTAAAAAAGCACATGGAATATCTTATCATCGGTAAGTATCACAAACTGTTTGTTTATGTAAAGAAATAATTAATTTATAATTATACTACCGATGTCCGCCATTATCACGCCATTATCATTTATCCGCCATGGCTACTGTTTTACCGAGTAATGACGCAACCCCTACGTTCCACTTGGCGTTGAAAACGATCAAAACGCTAAACATAGGAGGCATTTTCAGCGTTTTGATCGTTTTCAACGCCAGGTGGAACGCGGGGTTCGTCGGTAAAACAGCATTCGCACGCGGCCGAATATTGTGTCGCACTACGTAGTTCAATCGATTTTTCATAGATGGCTCTCTATTTCTTTGTATGAAAAACCTATTAGCAAAATGTTCTCGTAGGCATATCCTGACATATAAATCGATGAATGAAATAGATTTTCAATGTAAAATACATCGTGATCGTTTTATTTTGGGTGCCTTCCACTTAGCACCTACAACGATAAGTCGATAATGCTTACGACCGTGGCTTTTGCCGTTCCAATCGCATGATACAAATCGCGTCAATGATACAAACTCAAGTGGAATGGATTATTGAGCGTTTCTAGCGTTCATTTCAAATTATAATTTTATCGCATTTAATATTGGTTTTGTCTAGGGACGGCTTTTAATAGTTTCTCGTTTTTACAACTTTTTTCGAGATAATATCGTATAATATTTTTATTTTCCTCTTTTAAGTCATCATTGTCTATTGTAACATTTATTTTAAATGTATATTTATTTAGTTTTAATATTATGATTGTCATTCTTATTCCTTTTTACCTCTTATTTTACTAACTTAATTATTATAATTTTTCAAATTTCAATGGAACCGCTTATTTTGCATAATAATGTATAATATAAAGATGGCGGTTTTATTAAAACGTCCACTTCGACCCACTTAGCGCTCAGTGGAACGCTCCCCTAACACGTCATAAGTGACAAATGTCAATTTCAAATTTTATTAACTTTGACATTAGCGTTGCGTTCAAAAACTTAGTAAATGTCATAGTCGAAACTCGAACATTATGTTATTTACGAAATTCACGTACTCTACTGATTAATATTAACTGAAAATGTTTAAATATCAATCTTGTGTCCAATTATAATTACCAGGTTCATAAAAACATAACTTTTATATGATTTTTTGTCATCAACACCCGAGCATCAGATAGCGTGTTACTTAATTCCTGAACGTGTTCCTTTGAGTCTACAGTCTATGGTATACTGCGTGACTGGTGAGACATGTTCAATACTTGAGGACGTGATATTTGGCTATTATATTAGTTGGAAAAAAATAATATAAAAAAATAATATCAGTTGATCACTGAGTAAATGTAGCTTAAAGTTAAATAATTATTTACCCAACGCATGGACACCGCGAGCGGGAGGGGTAGTTGTGTGGTGTTTCTTTGGTAGCGCACGCCTCTGCACCGACCGCATAGTATGCCTACTTGCCTAGCCGCGTAATTTACTTAGTATCCATGATTCATTAATTTTTGGGAAATTCAAAAAAAATTAAGAACCTAATTTTATTACATAATATTTATAATGAGAATCGAGTACTGAATACTCTCCTTAAATATCGGTATTGACTCACCAGTCATGCTGTATAACACGATTTTAGCTAAAACAAGTCACAAATGTCATTATCCTTTGATTATTAGTAGAGATCTGTATAAACCCTGTGTAAGGTGTGTGACCATGTATAACTATTCATGCGTTAAACGGATGCGTAAGAAGTTTTTATTAGTAAGGGGGTTAATATTTTAATATCATGTCATAAAAAATGTGTCGCGAAGATTTGTTTATATTTTGATAATTAAGTATTACATTAAATAAGAAATCTATTTATAGTGCGTCAAAAAAGTGAAGAAATTAAAAAGTGGCAACATCGTATTGTCATCCCTTTTTTCTTAGATTGATGTGAAAGGGATGACACTACGATGTTGCCACTTTTTAATTTCTTCACTTTTTTGACGCACTATAACTCCCAATATAATAAACAACTACTAAAATGTTTAACACTTGTTTTGCGTCATAAAAATCAAGTACAGAGCCGTTCTGTCTGGGCTGAGTGATTAGGATTACGCGTGCGCCTGCCACTCAAAAAAGTAATAAAAATATCAGCGCGTACGATAAAGTGAAACATAGCGATAATGATTTAATGTATCTCGTCTGGTATCCCTTATCTCAGCAAACTAATAATAGCAGTTGGTAACAATGTTTAAATTTATTGACCAATTTTCCTGAAAATTATAGTTATTTACTGGCACTATCGACGGTACATAATAATAATAATAGCTCCCACACCGGTTTCGGTGACGGTGGCCGGTTTCATTGAAACCAGGCCAGCTACGCAGGAGTAATTTTATAGTGCCCAAGTGTGTGCGCAGTACACAAGAGCACTCTCTATTCCTTTACTCTCATAACCCAGTGGGACGGCAGACCGACACGACCGGCGAGAGATCAGGCGCAGGACCGACTTTTTACATGCCCATCCGACGCATGGATCATCTTACTTGTCAGACAATCAGGTGATCAGCCTGCATTGTCCTAACCAAACTTGGAAATAACATGTTTCCAACGCGGGAATCGAACCCACGACCTCCGAGTCAAGAGCCGCGCTCTGTACCACTAGACCACGGAGGCGAGACGGTACATATTGTGATTGTCAATGGCTATTGGACACAACAAATTATACGTCTTCTACTTTGGCCAATTTTAATCTCAAAGCGATGATAAATTGGCCTTTATTCTTCAAATCCGATTTTTATCTGATTCATTTTAAATCGCCACGCGTCCATCGCGTGCCTCTGATTATATAATATTATGTTTGTACTTTGTACGTAGTCTATGCTATTTTCAAATTATTTCGTTTCTAGTCACGTTCATAGTTACTACCTGTCATGGATTAAAATTTGCAATAATAATAATCAGTTAAACGAGTTTCAGGTTAGTTATTATCAAACACGATTTATTGATAAGTTGAAATTAAATTCATATTTAACATTAGCATTGTGAGAAAACTGGAATCTGGAATAATAATATTCTTATTATGACGTACTTTTAAACGTGTTTTTATGACGAAGAAAAATTTAAATTTTATTTTTCTTTTTGTTTACATATATAATGTTAATTGTATTAAATTTTAGTTTTTGTTTTATTAAGCTTAGTTTTGGAAACATTATTGTATTTTATTTAATGTGAGCAATAAAGTATCTATCTATCTACATAATAAATAATAATATTATCTTGAGCACTTACGGATTATCGGAGAAATGTTGTTATTTGCGACGCTCCGATACTTTCGAGTTTTTAATACTCTTCAGCTTATGACTTATCCCAGATAAACGTTAATAGTGGCGCTTGGCCCAAGGACACTGGACAGCAGATCAGTGGCATAGAATAATAATTGAAACGCACGCGCACGCGCGTGATGGAAACTTTGGGTGGAGCCGTTAGCCATGTGGAGACCTCCACAGGTTAGTTAGGTTAGGAGGATATTATATTATGACTATTTGTCATAAATCATAATAATATGTTATTAATTATTATGTTATTTTTATTGCCGCCGAGGGCTGCGCGTGGGCATCATTATGACCAATGTAGCTGGTAAATATTTGTGTGTTTTAAGATGCGCAATCAGTCAGAATACATGCCTAGATTAGCTAAATATGTAGTAAATATCAACCTTTTCTAAATTGTCAATCTATCTTTAACCAACACCCAAAAAGAAGGTGGCTGTTTAATGTTTATAAATTATTATTTCAAAAGCAAAAACGAAGACAAGTACCTATTGTTTAAAATCGGTCAAGACATTTAAGTAATCTAGAGCGTATTGTAGAGATTAGAGAAACACAAATCGAAAATTGCCTTTTGCGTGAGAAAGTGGATTATACCAATAAACATTTGAAAGCTGACGTAGGTCAAACCCGTCGGGGCGACAGTTTCCATACAAAAATACACGCAGTTGAATCATCATCATCATCAAACTGCTCACAATGGAGACAATAATAGAAGATCGTGTTTGTCTACTATGGTCTTGTAAACATAGAAATAAAAAACAAGCGGTAACTGAACTCAAAATACCTTGCCTTATTCCAAGATTTGTAGAGAAATTGGGTAAACATTTTAGGACATGGATATTGGATACATGGACCGTTACAAAAATATCTAACCCAAAAATGAGAAGTGAGAACTAGATACTTACATAGTGTTAGACTTGTCAATTATTACTAATACAATATCTCTAGATTATATTATACCTCTACAATTTGCTCTACAAGTATACCTCAGAAGAGAACCTTTTATGAAAATATATCCATATTTTACCAAAGCCTGCCTTCTTTATTAGTACACCTCGTTCTCTCTACTTCGGCCTCTGTATGTAGCCTCGCCCCTTGCGTTCGAAATTATAATAATTGAACGCCTCCGTGGTCCAGTGGTTTAGAGCGTGCAGGCTCTTGACTCGGAGGTCGTGGGTTCCATTCCCGAGTTGGAAACATGTTATTTCCGAGTTTGGTTAGGACAATGCAGGCTGATCACCTAATTGACAAATAAGATGATCCATGCGTCGGATGGGCATGCGTCAGCCGTCTTGACGACGACGTCGACGTTACGACAACGACACGAGAGTGCTCTTGTGTACTGCGCACACACTTGGGCACTATAAAATAACTCCTGCGTATCTGGCCTGGTTTCAGTGACGCCGGCCACCGTCACCGAAACCGGTGTGGGAGTTATTACTTATTATTAACCGACTTCAAAAAGGAGGTTATCAATTCGACGCGTATGTATGTAATATTTCCAGAACTGCCCAGTTTTTGTATACATATGTTAATCTATAACAGCTTCTGAACAAATGTGCCAAATTTCAAAAGTGTATGTATGTATGTATGTGTGTATGTATGTATGTATGTATGTATGTTTGTATGTTTTTATGTTTGTTCACACATATCTCCGGAACTACAAGTCCGATTTAAGTGATTCTTTTTTTGTTGCACTAGGTATTGTTCAACTTAGGGAACAGTGCAAGTTTCATCAAAATCGGTTCAGTAATTTTGGAGATAGGAAGTTTTAATTCTCAATTACGTACAATTTTGAAGTCCGTTTTATCTTTTTAAAATACAGTTATGTATATTGTATAGACCATTACAATAAAATGTTGCGAAGGTTTTGGAAATTGAAAAGGGCACAGTATTATAAATGCGTCTGCTGATTTAACTATGCAAATATTTTTAATAGAAAAACTATAAAATATTAGGGATACTCAAATGTATTCTTGCAAAACCTAATACATATTAAAATTGTTTTTTTTTTAACTTAAAAATTGTAAATTACTTGCTATACCTGGCACTTTAATGTGATTGATATTGGTTCGCACTTATAACCACAATTATTTTACACAAATAACCAGGTCAAACGTAGCTTTTAGGATAATAATACATAATCAGTACACTTACACAAGAAACTAATTTAAAGGTATAACATTTTTATAAAAATCAAAATAGTGTTGACATATGTCGATAAAAACTTTCGATAACGAACAAAGCTTTATTGCGAATACCTCGTTAGCGCATTTCGGCTAACGTGAGGCCGTTTGTCCACTACCACCGTCACCGACAAAAATTTAAATAAAATGCCACTTTATGACCTACGCTATAGATTTTTATTACAAAGATTTACTAGCCAGCTGACGGTCAAATATTGTACTTCCAACTTGTAAAGGTCCGAACGTATTTTAAGCGTTCCCTTCATCGTTTGAGGTCTGACGAAGCATGACGACCTTCGTATAATTATGCCATTAGATTTTTTACGTTGGTTGTTGTTTACATGCAGGCTGCAGCAGCTTACAAGTTACAACAGTTTTCCGGTTCGGTAAATAAAACGTGTTCTTTTCGAGTTTTATATCAAATTATTTCGTGCGAATAAACTATAAAGCTCACACTTTTGTAGTGTTTTTCCTCGTGAGTCGTGAGTCGTGTTGTTATTAGTTTTTATTAGCTCCATCTCCTTTTATGCGTGTTTAATTTATACGATTTCAGAAGTTTTATCGCCATCTGCCGATGGAAAATAAAAATTTTAACAAACTGCTCACCTCAAATTTCAAAAGCTGCCTGCGAGTCATGCACAATACCTATTACCTACATTCGATGAATGTCAAATGTGTCGATACTAGATTTGTAAAATAATAATTATTATTTTAAATAATAAAAAAATAATAATAATTTCGTTGAATCAGACTTCCTTACTTGTTCAAAGTATGTAGTATGTACAATGTACATAGTAGTTACATACATTTGTGGTCAGAAATATAGTTTTCACCGCAGTGTTTTGTGACTTATGGCCATAAATATATGTCATCTTATAATAATTAGTAGCTGTTTGCGTTGACGTAGGGCTGCCAGATACTTGAGATACATGTTTTTATATGTATACATAGTTGGGTCATTTTAAATATTTATTGCAGGTTTTTTATTTTGCCCAGTATCAATAGAAAAAAATACTTCAAACGAAATTTACTTATTGAAATTTATTTCAAATATTCATTAAACATTTTAGTTTAATATCTTTAAACAATATATTATGTACATAATTTCAACATCTCAATAATTAATGTAGCAAAGAATATAACTATTTTTATATTAACAGGTAATTCGAGATGACAAGAGTTATTTTTCTATCGATTTTCTGCTAATATTAGGATAACCGACGTAATATTATTTAGTGTATCGTTGTCAACCCTATCGTATGCAGTCGCCGCATTGTGGACACGTGTAGATCAAGGCCTTTCTATCCTTCGTTGACTTCCTTACAGAAAATGTGGACTCAGGTGGTCAAGTTGACGCTATATTTACAGACTATAGTAAAGCTTTTGACCGTATTGATCACTCCCTGCTCCTTGAAAAGCTTTATAACGCCGGAATCCATGGTAATCTCTACAGATGGTTCACCTCCTATGTCCGTAATAGGTCTCAGGCGGTGGTTGTCAACGGTTTTACCTCTCAGTGGAGTACAGTACCCTAAGGCGTTCCTCAGGGCTCTCTGCTAGGTCCTTTGCTGTTCAATATCTTTATCAACGACATACATACATGTTTCCTCC
Source organism: Plebejus argus (assembly GCA_905404155.3). Lineage (NCBI taxonomy): Eukaryota > Metazoa > Arthropoda > Insecta > Lepidoptera > Lycaenidae > Plebejus > Plebejus argus. Next base: position 326,483 of record FR989942.1, read on the forward strand.
ACTCGGAACACACCAATGTCCACAATTGTATGCGGATGACATGAAAGTGTTCAAAAAAATCAAAGGACTTACCGATTGTCACCTACTACAGGAGGACCTTGAAAGGCTTGAAAGATACTGTGAAGCTAATAAACTTGATATTTTGAACGCTAGTAAATGCTGCTCAATAACATTCAGCCGTACGGTGAAGGCCGTTGACGATTACTCCTATTACAACAGGAACAAGAGCTGATAGTGTTCAGTTGTAGTTAATTATTGTAATTGGGGTAACCCGTTTTAATTAACTTTAATATAAATAAATAAATAAATAAGAGCTGAAAAAGGTTACTGAAGTTCGTGACTTGGGCGTCATTCATGACTCGAAATTAACTTATGTTAATCATATAGACTATATCGTTGCCAAAGCAGGTCTCTGGGCTTCGTCATAAGAATGAGCTCTCAATTTAAAAATATCAAAATACTCAAGATACTTTACTGCTCATACGTACGCAGTATTCTTGAGTATTGCTCTCAAGTATGGAGTCCTCAATATAGCACCCACGTTTATCGACTAGAGTCTATCCAAAGAAGGTTTACAAGATTTTTACAATTTAAATGTGGGTCTTCTGATCCTAATTATGAGTCAAGATGTTTAAGATACCACCTTCTTCCACTTTACCACAGACGTCGGATAGCAGACATCTCGATTCTATTAAATATCGCCCAACATAAAATCGATTCACCTCTTCTTCTTTCCAAAATACACCACAAAGTCCCTTCCCGATCCTCTAGATTATCTTCCTTTAACCCCTTGTTTGCTCCTTTTTCCCATACTAATTATCGCAAAAACTCATTTTTTATTCGTGCACCTAACTTTTTTAACGACATGAGCAAACTCACGGATCTTGATTTATTTAACTCTTCCATAAGCGCTACTAAAAAGCTAATGACTAAGCAATGGTTTGAGACTGTTTCTTAACTGTTATAATACAACAAACGTGATTTTTTGCTCGGTATCAATAACAGCAACACATAGGAACTTGAAATGTTCACAGAATACACAGTTGTATTTGTACTTTAATAATTAAGGCGCTATATTGATGATAACGTCCTTTTTTGAAGTAATACTATAGGTCCCTCAGAAATGTAACAAATCTGGTAATGAGATATGTATATACTTCAACTTGTTAATTTGCTAGATATTTTATTGGTATAATATTGTTATATTTCAGTGCGTATTCATTCTCTCGTATATAATATAATATAAATTAAACTACTTAATTGTAACCGTAAACTTACCTCATATAAATTGATAATTGATTGTTAGATCATAAGCTTTTGTTATTATTGAGTGTTTAAATGTGAAAACGTGTTAATAGTGTTAAGTGTTTATGTAGTTTTTAGGCTTGTTAATAAAATCACTGTATGTTTTCCTAATAAAATAAAAATAAAATAAAAATAAATAAAATAAGGCCGGGTGACATGATCCCCCGGTGATACAACGTATTATTATAACTGATAATAATTAGCAGCTATGGCTACCAGTATACTCAGTTTGTTTGTCTATTATATCTATAACTACTTGTACATAATATGTATTCTGTGCTATAACTACAAGTTAGATAATATTGAGCAGTATCTAGCGGATTCTAGCGGTTCTGATTTTTCTATTATATTCTTTTGCTACAGATTATTCCTGAGTAATAAACTGTAACTTTTTACAGACAATATAAACTATAATATTGAGATTTGAGCAGAACTAGATAGCTTGTATTACCTTTGGGGAATAAAGCAGCACAGTCACTTTAAAATATTAAAAGTGAGGGACATATTGATATGCTAAAAATATTATATTTATTTTATGATAAATTATTCTGATCGTGCGTTAGATAATAATGTTAATAAATTGATATCATTATAATTAATGTCAAACATATTTATCACTGTGTCATCTAGCGTTACTGCGTTACCTATACAATCTATCTATACTAATATTATAATTCGGGAGAGTTTGTTTGTTTGTTTGAACACGCTAATCTCGGAAACTACTGGTCCGATTTGAAAAATTCTTTCAGTGTTAGATAGCTTATTTATCGAGGAAGGCTATAGTATATTTACACGCTAAGACTAATAGGAATAGGAGCGAAGAAACAGAGGAAAATATGAAGAAAAAAAACGGAAAAATATTTGAAAGGGCTTATCTCACGTAGTACTGGAGCAATTTTTATGTTATTATAATTTGGCACAGATAAAAAGTAGACCACGTGAAGGATCATAGGCTATTAATTGTCTGTGAAATTCCTAATTTAGTATTTACGCTGGCGAAGCCACGTGGAACGTCTAGTAACTATTTAGTAATGTGTGGTTATACCACAGAATATATTATTGGATAGAGTAAAATAACATGTTTAACATCAATTACCAAAGACAATTTGACAGAAAGACAATAAGTGATTAATGATCGATATAATATCATAATGGCCAATTTTTTTCGTAGAGTAGACACAATCAACGTAATATTATACTGTCAATATGTCGACAAGGCGGACAAGGTAATTTGTTTACGAAAAACGAGTCCAGGAAAAAAGTGGGAATGTAATATAAAAGGGCATTGTAATTTGTACTGTCAGCAGATTAACAGCATAATACCTTTTACGTCCATGACAATACCACGATTGTATAACTCTGGCTGGTTAGGATTAAAAATCTATCTGTGACAATTTGTATTTTTATGTTGTCAGAAAAACATTGTGAAATATTCAAATAATTGAGAATATATCGGATAGCATCAAGACATGGTTTTATTTATCTAATAGAATATCATCTAGCGGTTAAACATTTGGTCGTATTAGAGCCGGATGGAAAATAGTATCAGTATGGATACACTACTAATAATTCAGGAAGAATTGAAAGGACAACTTTTAAAACTGAAAATAAACTTTAAAAAATGTTCCAAGGAAAGAATTACAAGAGCGTATGTAGAAACAAGAGCGCAAGCCCTAGAGGCAAAATGGCAAAAATTCAATGATAATCATTTACAAATTATATCAGTACGCGGCAAGGAACAGAAATTGGCATATTTTTCAGACGATACGTACTCAGAGATGGAAGAATTTTATTTAGAATTCAAATCGGAATTACAACACCATTTACAGGAATTTGCGACAGTGTATAGCGATAAAACCATGGAAGAAGACTGCGCTGGAAATTCTAGACAGACCAATTCGTTTGTAAAGCTGCCACAGATTAGTATACCAATTTTTTCAGGTGTCTATACTGAATGGCTCAGCTTCCGGGATTTGTTTATATCACTGATCCACAACAACATGGCAATAGACAAAGTCCAAAAGCTGCAGTACCTGAAGGCCCATCTCACCGGAGAAGCTGCGCAACTTATAGTTCATTTACCTATTACCAATGATAATTACGATCAGTGCTGGACTTTGTTGGAAGAGAGGTATAATAATAAACATTTCTTGGCTAATTGTATACTTAGGGATTTTTTTAATCAAAGCGACCTTCCAACAGAGTCAGCTACGGCTGTTAAACGATTATTAGATAATACCACTAACATGTTGCACTGTCTTACGAATTTAGGTATTGATACAAGCACGTGGGACATAATTGTCATATACGTAGTAAGTATGAAGTTAGACAGGGAGTCCAGGAAACTGTGGGAGGCACGGGTAAGCGAGTTTACCAAATTTAATAGATTAGCTACTTTAGAACAATTCAAAGATTTTTTGTTAAATAGATTCCATGCACTTGAATATCTTCAAACAAATATGCCCGATTATGTACCGAAATTTCAAACAAATAATAGTAAAATTAGGTCTGGTGGAGTACTACACTCCTTACACTCCTACAAGATTCCTTGTTGCTTTTGTAAACAAAATGATCACAAAATAAGTAGATGTCAAGAGTTCATAAGGTTGTCAATCGCCCACAAGCGTAACTTTGTCCAAGACAATAAATTGTGCTTTAAAAGCAGCACCATTCGCTCTTACATTTTACTAACGATGATGGTATGAATCTATCGGTTAATAGTGCATCGGAAAAATATATTGCTTCGCAACATCACAACGATAGGGAGGAGCCTTCAACAAATAGTTTTTTATCTCAAAATAATGTAAGTTACTATTCATTCGCAACGGCGATCGTTAATGTGAAGTCTGAGACAGGAAGGATTTTACAATTACGGGCTCTGATTGATCCAGCATCACACATATCATTTGTGTCAGAGGCAGCTGTTCAATTACTTAGTTTAAGGAGATCAGTAGTTAAAGAGAACATATCAGGAGTAGGAGGCGTTCCATCTGTTGTTGTGAAGTCGAAAACTGAGCTTAATCTTTATACAGCTGATAGTACAATCAAAGTCGAAGCGTTCGTTTTAGACCAATTAACAGGCTTATTGCCACCTAGGAGAGTAATGATTGAACCGTGGCCGGTTCAGAATAATGTCCATATGGCTGATCCGGAATTTTACATACCTAATAAGGTTGATCTTCTGTTAGGAGCGGATGTTTATGGATTAATTTTAAAGGAAGGTTTATGCAAGGGCCCTTCAGGATCTTTAGTCCTACAAAATACGATTTTCGGTTGGATAGTAACTGGGAGCAATAAAAAACGTCAAAGCCAAGAATTTTATGAAAAAATAGAAAACTTAAGGAATGGACAGGGACATAATAGTAAAGGGTTATGCGGGACCACTTAATCTAAGGCTGTCAAAGGGTGGCGGAACTAGAGAAGGGACATAATTATTGGTCTTTTAACTTTTTTATGTAGTGGCTAGTGGTTTGTCATCTAAAGGTTTTTGGTGGCTTTTAGGAGGTTTGCTGCTAGGAGGGGGCATTGCAGTGACTTGTATACTTGTATAGTGATAATTCAACATCGTTAAGAAACATAATATACCGGGTTGGACAAGGTTACGCGGATGGTAACAGTAAAATGTTAGGATACGTGTTTAAAGTGATCTGTATCAAAGATTTGTGTTTTACCTACTGTCGAATAATATTTAGTTCTCTGAATTAATATAAAATTATTAGTAATTGGTTTGTAGGTTTAATTGTGAGCCTGATTTTTTTGTAATTGTAATGTTAAAGTTAATTTTATTTATTGTTATGCTACTGTTACAGATGTTGTTGATGTAGGTAACTATATATTGTGAAACTTATACGATATTATGTCTTTTCCAAAATATCACTCGTATGGTAAGAAGAAGTAAGCGACCATATTTTGATTGAGATACAGTCCACTTAATTTTTTATTTTATTTATGTTATCATTTTCTCCTGTGGGAAATGTTATGTTAAGCTTATCTTCTACATTGTTAGATCTTTAGTTGCTATTTATCTTAGAGTGCTATCCTTTGCCTATAATATTATAGTTAAAGACTGTCGTCTTTGGGGGGGGCTATGTATAACTCTGGCTGGTTAGGATTAAAAATCTATCTGTGACAATTTGTATTTTTATGTTGTCAGAAAAACATTGTGAAATATTCAAATAATTGAGAATATATCGGATAGCATCAAGACATGGTTTTATTTATCTAATAGAATATCATCTAGCGGTTAAACAACGATTGTCGTGTCCGTATGTGCGTTCCGAGTTTTTGGGTGTGAAAAGGACGTCCACTCGACTAGATTTTTTCTATAAAATAAGGGAGCAAACGGGTCACCTTATAGAAATCAACTACCGTCGCCTTTATGAAGAGCTGCAAGTACGTTGCCGGCCTTTTAAGAGGGAATACGCTTGAAGGTTTGGCAGGTACTCTATACTTACTCTATAGTCTATACCCAAAAACCTACGTGTACGTCCTTTTCCATGGAAGCAGCTGGCCATGGTGCTTCATTGCGTTGGGAAGTCTTCTAAACGACCATTCCTTGTACACCATGATGACTAAATGTTTCCCACTACGTTGTTGCACCGATTTTTTTTATCAAAGCTTACGTCAATTTCCGAGGCCCAGTACGGTATCTCCATGCAAAATTTTATCTAAATAAGTTCAGCAGTCGAAGTGTGAAAAGCTAAAAGTTGGCTGTTGCCTGTTGGACAACCCTTCGTATTTGTAATATTAGTTTCCATGATGGATTTCGTAACACATAAAAATTATAAAATATTATTACTCACAAACCAAATACAAATTATACGGAAAGATTTTATATGAGTAACATGATAACAAAGTGTAAGTTTATTGAGTGTAGAGTGCAGAAGCGTGGTACGAGTGTTTACAAACATTTGACTCGTGTTTTGTGTACTAACTACTAGGTATACGTCGTAATATGCAATATGCATATTATTGGCAACTGTATGCCGTACACGTGGAGACATATTAGATAATTATTATAATAATACAAGCGATATATGACGCGAAGCTAGGAATTCGTGTGCAACGTAATCAAAATGAATTATAAGTATGTTCGTTATTTCTTGAGGAAAATATAAAATCGGCAATTTCGATTTCTACTCTTCTCAAGGTTTTATGGCAAATACAGTGTGTAACAAAACTACTTAGTGATAATACTTTAATAGGGTGTGTACTGTGTACATATTGTGTTCCTTGTAAAGAGTTCACCGTGATACCATGATGGTGATACCAGTGGTGATACTCTAGGTATACAACAGTGTTTCACAGTGAACTCTATACAGGGAACACATACAGTATTATCATTTATCACTTAGTTTCGTTACAACCTGTAAGTATATTGTTAAAATTACACTTTTTTAAAAGGCTTCCGCTCGCGCTCGTGACTTGCACTCAACACGCACCATTTGATACATTAATAAACACAATATAGGGCATAGTAATATATAAGTCTATGAGGGCAACGTAAACAGCTCTATAAATAATCGTTTTTATTGTACTTGTGCATTAATAAATATTATTTTTTATGATTTATTTATACGTATCTTAAAAGCTGTTTTAAGGTTAATCTGTATTATTGTTTTGTACTTTTTAGTGTTTATGTATCCGCCTCTCACTTCGTCTAAATAAATTATTTAAAAGAATAATTAAGAATTAAGATGGATTGAACGAAGGTTAAACATTGGCATAAGCCGAACCCCAAATTAGTCTCTATGTACAGAGCGTTCGCTCTGTACATAGAAACTAATCGAGGCTACCCGTTACTGTTGGATCAGTACATACCTGGGCAAACAATCGTTCAATAGATTTGCCATCGCCAAAAGCAAAGTGTCCTAAATAAATATGTCAACAGTAGTGTCGGACAGTAGGCTTCGGTCACCTTTGGCGAAAATAGTAAGCCGAAATCTTCGGATTCAGCCTAAAATAACGGCTGAAGTCCCAGGTTCGCTAGGTTCCTAAAAAACAAATGTTGTTCTTTTTTTATCAACAATTTTACATCCGCGTGAAAGTTTCTCAAATCATCTAAATTCAACTTAAATGGTTGCTTTTGAGTGACTTTTGACTGATCTAGTTAGATGATTATATCTCGAATCTCTCGAGTTACAGTACCTATTTTTTAACAAAGACTATAAAGTGTTAATTAGGTAATCCAGGCGTAAGGTACTAATTATATTATGTGTGGGTTTTGTCTTATCCTTGTGAAAAAAAATATGATTAAGGCATTAGAGTTTTTGAAGTGTTTGAAGAGTGTTTGAAGAGTTTTTGAACCTTTAGCATGGCTTTTGAGTTTTGGCATGTAGATAAATTGCTTCGGCTTCGGCTAACAATCGATCCACGGCCCGGATCTAGTGAACAGTAAATTAGGCGCGCCCTATCGAGAGCTCACTGTTTGTCTTATCTATTAGGATTTAGGTATTAAGGTCTTGATGGACAAGGCCTTTGTTTGTCGATTTATATATTTTGTGATATAATTCTGACATTATATTGTTATTGCCAGTATTTTTTATTAAATTATTTGTTGATGTGACGGTCATATTGAACATAGCGACCGTCACATCGACGCCACCTATCTGTTAGACCGTTGTTTCACTGTTGCTTGTTATATTTTAGAAGACAATCCGTAAACATTTTACCTATGGCATAAATGTTCAGAGGTAAAACAAGTGAACGGTACAATCCGGCTCGAAGGACCAACGCCGCCATGTTTTCAGCTGCTGCCGCACATAGACGGGTTCAACCACGTGGCCAAGATCGCGGCGCTCACCGACGTGGAGATCAGCCTGGTGCGCGCCTGCGTCCAGAACCTCGTCTACTACGGAGTGGTCACCCTGGTGCCCATCTTCCAGTACTGCGCTGTGAGTATTGATCCTTGTGTCGGCGGAATAAAGGTGGTGTCAGAGGTAGATCATCGCCGAACACATACCAGTGCAGTGGTTATACCAGTCCATCCATATTGTTTATACTAAATACTTTATGCGAAAGTGTCTATCTTTAAGTTTTCACGTTTTAAACGCCTGACTCCTGAGAGATTTTGATGAAATTGAGTTACTGGATTGGATGGTTTTTATGAGAAACAAACGTATGGTTCCCGCGTGATAACTCAATTGCATACAACAATCTAATATTTTATAAATTCATCAAGCAATGATTATTTCGAAATATGTTCTGGTAGGCCAAACGATCTAATATTAATTTATTAATTCACCAAACAATGATTATTTCAAAATATGTTCTGAATTCTGATAGGCCAAATCCGAAATTTATTAATTCATTCTCATTGCTCGGTACCCAGCATTTGTACAAATTCATTTAATAAAGAACAATCAAGAAACAACAATAAAAGAGGCATAATATTTGAAGCAGTTAATAAAATACAATGTCGGTAACTCACAAATGAGCTCACAAACATCAATATTCATTTTCATTGGATGGTTTCTTTTGATTGATGTCGATTGTTGACAATTTCTTTGATATTATACCACAGAATATATATTAGTAGTACCAAATTATACCAAAGATTCTTTAGTATAATCTATTCTTTAGTATAATCTCATGTGCTACATACACCTACTATACACCTACTATATAATATACTTTTTGACCCCATGGCTCCCCCTTATCTAAAGCAAATGTTCACTTTCTCTGATAATGACAGTGCGCGTCTTTCTCTGAAATTAAATGTACCTGTTCAGAAAACAAAATTTTTTGGCAACTCCTTTTCGGCCCACGCAGTAAGGTTATGGAACTCTTTACCTAATCCTGTAAGACTGTCAGAAAATCTTAATTCATTTAAACGTCAACTTAAAAATTATTATCTGACTAAAACATTGAACGTTAATGACATGGATGGAGCATTGTTCAGTCTAGATGACAATCATTAAACCAAACCAATAGTAGTAGATAATAGCTTTTTTTTTATATATTTTGTACTTTTGCTTTTTAATTTTTTGTATATGTGTTTATTAGCTTAATATGTTATGCACATTATGCATCCACTCGTTTTTAATTTATCATAATATCAATGTACTAGTCATCTAAGATGGTTGCCTGGTAGATATCGCTATTTAGCGATAAGGCCGCCAGAATTGTATTGTCTTTCTTCGCTTTTAATGTTTTCTTATGTATTTTGTGGAATGCAATAAAGTATATTATTATTATTATTATTATTATTAGTATACTTATGGTGGTTCGTTTTCCATACAAAAAACAATCGACATTAATTAGCTAATTTCATACTATTACTACATAAATTTATATGCACATCTATTTATTTTGCAATACCATTGTCGCGAAATATATTTAAAATACTTTATTTCACACAGAAGTCACATTTTTATTGATTTTTTTATGAAAAGTGACATAAGTGTTTTTGGTATGGACAACGAACCACCTTAATATCAAAAAAGAAATTTAATATTAAAGATTGTATTCTTTGATATTATATTAAAGAAAATCGACCGTAACCGACAATGATAACTCGCACGTAGCCAAAATTTTAATCATCACTGCCATCTTGTAAATTGTCATTCGAGCATCATTTTGTGGCCGATTTACGTCCCCGCGTTCCACCTGGCGTTGAAAACGATCAAAACGCTGAAAATGCCTCCTATTTTTAGCGTTTTGATCGTTTTCAACGCCAAGTGGAACGTAGGGATATTATCTTTAGTGCCATTTTGAGTGACAGCTATTTTGCCATTTCGCGTCATTTGACATTGTCATCCACAAAGTCATCCTTGTCTGTCTTTAACTGTGTCTGCTTTTTATTGAAGACACAATACGTTTTCCAGATATACAGCGCGACGCCGAAGCTGCGCCAGCTGACGCGGTGCGCCGCCCTGCAGCGCCAGTGCCAGGAGTTCTGCGCCAGATCACGTGAGGAAACTAACTACAGTTGTTCAAAATACGTCTTGTCTATCCACATCCAATGAATAAAACCTTATCATTATCTCATATATTAGTAGGTCATGTCTGTGAAGTGTTTTCCCCACCTTGAATGTCTCTCTTTCTTTCCCTCTCTCACTCTCTCTGTCCGCAGCCCGGCAGCTGCCGAAGGTGTCGGATGTGTTCCGCATGTACGCGGCGATGTCCTACGGTGGGACTGTTCGGGACCTGTGCCGCCGCCTCAAGCCGCAGGAGCTCGCCATCAACGAGCGCAAGCTGGTGCTGTTCGGGGTGCTGGAGGGGCTTATCAGGCGGGTGTACAAGGTGAGTGTAGTTGGCGGTAAAGAGAGTGGCAGGTCTGTCCTGGCTCTATCCATGTTTGGTTTGGTCGATGCAGGCCGACCGCCTGGTTTTCGATAAACAAGAAATAAATGGGTTCAATTCCCTCGTTCGAAACACTAAACTGTTGTTTTAAAAAAGGTGATCCATCGTCAGATGTATATCTAAACAGTCAGTTCCTCTCGCAGTCGTGTCAAAGTAAATCGTTTGACAGTTGTCTGTAATTTAACATTCCTCTTAACGTACAAGTCTCTGTCCAATTTTCGCTTACCTTTATGACTGTGATTCCAGTATCCAATAACTCTGCACAACGACAACTCGTCAACGCGGAGCGAGCACAGCACCACCCGGACTTACAACGGGCTGGTCTGCCTGGATGAGCTGTGCTGCTCCGCCGGCGTCTCTGCTGCCCATCTTGAGGACCAACTGGAGAGGGACAGCGATGTCGTGTTCATTGTCAAGTGACTGTGTCGTGACAGTGTGGATGATGTCAGTGTGGATACGCCCTTATAGTGGCATTTGTGGATACGTCTTTATTGTCAGGTCAGTGTGAATACTTCCGTAGTAACGTCTGGTGTGTGCAAAGCAGCGGAATATTGTGAATACGCCCTCGTGTCTTCAGATGCTAATGTGAACAACTCCTTATAGTAACGTCCATGGTGACGTTAGACGTATGCAAGTGCAGTGAAGCTAGTCGCTGAAGTGTGGCCTCGTTCTAATAGCAACCCCAGACGTCCAGAATGCACATGTCCTTATCTACAGAGAAGTCTAGCGTAGACATGCCCTTACAATGACGTCACACGCCATTTAATTAGCACTGGCTCTTGTCTAGGGCAGATTTCCGTCTCGTGTGTACATACTACATAGCTTTATAAATTGTGCAGCGGTGTTCTCAGCTTTATGTCAAGTAAGAATTATACTAGTATGGTCAAGTCCTTATAAAGAATAACTTCGCACAATGTAAACGAGCCTTAATTTAAATTGCCTTGTAATATTCCGCCTAAAGTATCTGGATACTCTTCACTATAAATGATAATACTATGCAATATTAGGTTAAAGATTACAGTAATAATAATTAAGATCAATGATTATGTTTCCAATTAAATAAAGAACCCCAGTTAAATATATATTTCTGACTGCAAACTTTGTTAAATAAAATTCTCACTTGTCCAAATTCTTTTAAAGTAATAATATAATTTATAAAGCTTTATTTACGAGAATAATAATATACATAGTTTTAGATGATATGAAGATCTCTGCCGTTCGCGTTATAACCAAAACTTTATTCTCTCACACACAACTCCATAGACCAGATAAGGACCAAAATATTTTATTGTTGTCCTTATCAAGTCTTTAGAGCCAAATGATAGAGAAAACAGTAAAATTAACCATACTCTGGTTCAATTCTCAGTTAGTACCCAAAATAGCAGCTACTATCGTTCCTTCTCAACTGACACAAAAATAAAGAAAGAGACACAAATATTATATTACCGAATGAGATAAGAGTATGTCTGAATATTTCATAACGTGTTAAATACTTTGTCTATGTCAATTAAAGAGTTGTTATTATAATTTAGATTAGATGTAAGTATAAAAGTGTTTAATATGAGTCATTATTGTAGTTTAACAAATTCCTGTTTGGAATGCTTTCATATGTTTTAATGTTGCAATGTTGACTGTATACAGAGGGCTTATCCCCTTAAGCTGGTGTGACTGCACTACGCGACACTAAGCGGCAGCGACATAAATGTAACATGTTAAACTTGTGTCTTATAAACATAAAATTGTTAATTATCTATGATTAGGTTTTTTTATCAATTTTTATCTTTTTACGAAGCAATCAAATTGAAAGATGTAATTTATAATTAATTATATTACTTCTGTCTTCCAACTTTTTATAAATGCAATATTTTTATGTGAGGGGTAAAACTGCTGAGTTTCGCATAGGTACTTTTATACTAAGCCTTATTATTATTATAAATAATTTAAATATTCTTCTAGTCTACTAAGTAATGTACCGCAATGTTTTCAGAGGAACCAAATATTTTCTAAATTGTTCATTTTAAATTGTATAATTAGAATTATTTAAAATTAATTAAGCATACGTAATTAGGATAAGATTAAAATTTATATTTAGATTGTGCCACCAATTCAGAGTAATTTAAAACAAACCCAAACGCGCAATAACCACTGATATTATTTACATAATTATATTGTTTGGAATAATAACGATTAATATTGCTTTGTTTCACAAATCGCAGCTAAACGGCTTTACAATAAGGTTGGATTTATATCCGTCCGCTGGAACGCACGGTTTGGCGGCTATATCGCGAGATCTCAAGCAAGTGTATGTAAACGACGGCGCGACCGCACCACTATTTACATGAATCGTTATTCGTTACTGTATATATTTGCTCGTAATATTGCAGTGTAGCCGCCAAACCGAGCGTTCGATAACGCTTATAAATCCTACCTAAGGCTGGGACCACACGCACCGGAATCCCGGAGATGAGGGCAAATTCCGGAAATCTACGAACTAATTAGGATACGAATTTAAACACCATACATACACCGAACACTCGTGTCACTTATCTACTTAATAATAATAATTGAAGAGGTGAGTGGAAGAATACAATAACTAAAAGTAAATGATTTAAAATAAAAAATAAACTGTGCATTATATTATGTGTAGCCAGATAGGTATATTGTTTATATACAGGTGATGAAGTAGATAAGATACAGGGTTTGTTCAAATTATAAGGAAAAAAATGAGTAAATGTGTGTATGTTCCTTTGTGCCAGACAGAAACGAGCTAAATTTGCTGTTCAATTCATTTCCCAACTTCACATTGTTTTGTGTTCTAATTACAATGCTGTAATTTTTCGGAACTTCGGAATCCCGCGTCCCGACGCGTGTAATTCCAGCCTGGAACATACTTATTTTACAGTCTATAAACCAACCTGCTCAAATACTGTAAGTCTACACGTAAAGCCCGGTCGCGGAGCGTATAGAGATTCGTACATTGACCTATCGTTTGTCTCTTTCGCACACGATTACGAATTTCTACGCGCTCCTCGAATGGACGTTCTATATTTCATGTAAAGGTGCTATCATAGTCGATGTAAGAAACTAATGTTCATGTATAGATATATTATTAAGGGTTGGACCTCATCTGGCAGCACGGAATCGCCTTTTTCCGTCGCCCTTTCTCTTTCTGCCGCTTAGAACTGCCATTTGCTAGACCGAGACAGAAAGCATAATGCCGATCGCGTCGAGGATTCCGCCGCGTGCTATCGCATTATGCTTTCTGTCTCGGTCTAGCAAATGGCAGTTCCAAGCGACAGAAAGAGAAAGGGCGACGGAAAAAGGCGATTCCGTGTTGCCAGATGAGGTTCAACCCTAAGTTGTATAATGTAGTTTTGTATAATTTTTCTATAAAAAGTCATATTTTATTATTCCTTTAAAAGGTTAATGTGTCGTAAAGTGTAGATGTGAAATGGATGTTTTCAAGTTAAAACTGGTTAGTCCGATGTTTATTATAAATCTATAATCTTCATTTTATAACTCCCTTACTAAAGATTTCACACCGAGAACCTAATTACACCACAGATATTTTAGTTAGATTAAAATGTTAAACCAAAATATCTGTGACATAAATTGTTTATAATTAAGCATTTTAAGCACAATGTTTGTCCGTGTAATTTTTTAACAGAACTGACACGGACAAAACATTTAATAACTATAATGTCTGCGAATACAGTGTGAATCTTTTTATTACTAAGATGTATTTATATAAATATAACAATATGTTGAATTTAGTCCCAAGAGTATCCCACCGATATCTTTGTTTTAACCTTAAAGACTTAAATGATGTCTTGGTCTTCACAATATTTTGTTATTTGTATTAAGTTCATGCTTATGAGTTATCTTAAGTAACGTTAGCGGTCATTTCACACTGGTGTGTAGCATCTTTAAAAACCTAAAGAAAATCGCACGGCATCGCAAGATGCAGGACTGCATTTAACAGCACATCCAGGTGCGGTCGCGTCGCCTCTCCCTGTGACTGGCCCTTTGCTTTATCAATAATACATTATACTCAATTTATAGTTGTAGCGACAAGATACAATGTGAAGTAGAAAAGTATCGCCGAGTTGCAATAATTGTTAATACAACGAAATAAAAAAAAAAGTTAACACGGCCCTTACTTTAGCTAGTTCAGGATTTTAACGACAAGTATATCGCTAGTCAAGACGTTTTCGTTGTGCCTTCAAATCATTTTAATGTATTTTTTAATAATGTTATATTTCTGCATGTTAAATATTATTATGTATTACACATTTTCGCTATTTTGTTAGGTACGAATTTCGGACTCAATATGTTATTTTGTGTATAAGCGACACAATAAATATTATTTTTCTATAAATCTTTGCTTTATTTCGAGTTACAGAATGCTTACACCCTTACTAATAAAAATAAACTACTATGGATACGCTAAAATAGTATGTCGGTCCTTGTCTATCGACCTCCTTTTCCAAGGTGTACCTTACTGCTTATGCACCGTATAAATGTTAATAACATACACATGACTCGGAATACATAGAATCGATAAAAGGATTAATAAAAACTACAATATGCAATCTACACTATTTTATTCATATAAAATCAGACAGTATAATATTGTAAGAAAAATAAATAAAATGAAAACTGTGGTATTCGATTAGGTACTTTGACATTTACAATGTCAGAGCGCCATATTTATTTGGCGGCATTGTTTCGTCTATGATAATAATTATTATACTTATCTAAACATAATATGTGGGTAGACAAAATTATAGTTGCCCAGTTTTCAGTAAGCGTAGACGGATCGGGTCTTTGTCGACTTAAAAACTAAAAAAAATCAAGAAAAGTACAGATTATATAAATTACAAAACACAACCACCCCCACTAATAAACATATTTACAGCTTTTTTACGGTTCGCCGTCCTCGTCTATCATGTTACTTTTTAATATGCCAGACAAAGACAAGCCTCGAATACGCTGTGGAAATATTTTTATTAGTTAGGAGGTAAAACAAGTGATAAAATCCATTCCCGTAATATGGCAACCCAGAATAATATATTGAAGCATGTGTACATACCCTTGTTCGAAAGCTATTTACACCCTCATAAATACATTTACTCGTGCTCAGTTTAAACATTTTACTATCAAAATTATAAAAATACTGAAGCGCCCGCAGCATATACAAAGTTAGGAACCATTGAAGAAAATAGTCGTGAAAAAAAAAACGGATTTTTTCGCTTCTGTGAATATTTCTTATTTTTTCTGTTACTGATATATTTTGGCACAGGGTATACAAAATACAGATTATTTTTATATACATTTCGGTAAAAAGAAATCTACGAATGTTAAATAGAATAAAATACAGTTTTATAAATTAAAACTTCTTCTGCCGCTAAGAGCGTTTACGTCGAACGCATAATGTCGAGTTTCATGTAATTCAGTGCAACTTTATTCACACAGAAGCAAGTGCGTCTGTGTGCGTGAGTTGGTTCATTATAGTCAAATCAAAAGATTTTGATCCGTGCGGAATGCGGATGCAATGTCGATGCGAGTCGGTTTATTATTATTGATTTACCACTACATTTTAGCATACTATTACTATTAATCCTAAATCCACTAATGCATTATGTTGAATGTTTTATGTTACTTTATAAAACATAAAATGAGTGATATGAAATTTTGGGCAAAGTTGTAATTTTATGTAGGTACAATAAGGTGATTGTCATAGTGAGACACAATTATTATCAAATGTTTATCATTGTATTAAAATAAAAAAATCGGATTTATATTATTTATTCAAGTGTAACCCTATTAATATTATGTACGCAAAAGCTTGTATGCATGGACATATTTTGTTACTCTTTCACGCAAAAACCACTGAATGGATTTTAATGGAACTTTACAACAATATAGCTTTAAATACATCAGAATAACACGCAACAATTTATAAACCACTGATCTCTACTATACAAGTACGCTGGATAGCTGATATCCTTTGAAATGACAGCTATTCCTTGTGCCTATTTGAAGCTGAATCAGCGCCCCCATTATTCGGGTAGAGAACTAAATCTGACGTAAAAATGACATTTGAAAGCCGCCATATTGGCGCTGATAGCAGTAATGAGAGTACTTGGAACTAATACTAGTGATGACAACTGTTGTTATTGGTTGTGGTTACGTCAAATTTAGTTCTCTACCCGAATAATGAGGGCGCTGATTCCGCTTCAAATAGGCACAAAAAGCAGGTGTGTATCAGCTATCCAGCGTACTTGTTTAATAGAGATCAGTGTTATAAACACATCGTGAAAATCCAAGATGGCCGCCGCCATAGCCGGCCGGTAGTTGTAAGAAAAATTGCAGATTACACATATTTCTTATTACTACCTCAATATGGATATCAAATGAAAGGACTTGATTGGTAGAGAGGTAAAAAGCGGCCAAGTGCGAGTTGGACTCGCCCATGAAGGGTTCCGTAGTAGCAATAAGGTTTATTTTTATGAAATTAATAGGTGTTTGATTTATTTTTATATTTCAGTCGATTTTATGAATTTTATTAGATTAAGGTTTACCATTTATGACGTATAAACAAAAGCTACTGGCTAGATCAAGTTCAAACCAATTTTCGTTGGTAGTTTTTATAGTAATCTACATCATATATTTTTTTTAGAATTATCATGCCCCTACTTTAGAAATTAGAGGGGGGGGGGGACATACATTTTACCAATTTGGAAGTCTCTCTCGCAAACTATGCAGGTTAGAAAAAAATGATATGAGAAACCTCAATATGATTTTTGGAGACTTATCCATAGATACCCCACACGCATAGGTTAGATGAAAAAAATTTTTTTTTGTTTCAGTTGTACTTATGGGGACCCCTAAAAATTTTGATAATTTTTCCATTTTTGCATCAAAATCTTAATGCAGCTCACAGACTACATCTACTTACCAAGTTTCAATAGTATAGCTCTAATAGTTTCTGAGAAAAGTGGCTGTGACATACGGACGGACAGACGGACAGACAGACAGACAGACACATGACGAATCTATAATGGTTCCGTTTTTTTGCCATTTTGGCTATGGAACCATAAAAAAATGATAATATATTTTATTATTTCGCAACATAACTGAACGAAATGCAGGCAGAAATGAGTGTAACTGAAATGGTATAGAATAATTATTTAAAAATCAAAAGCACAACAGCTTTTCAATAGGTAAACTTTTTTATTTATGTTATCAGCTACATATTCCTTTTTTTCTTTTCAATTTTCATCCACTATTACGGAAATCGGAGGTTTGCATGATTTTTACGCTCTAGGCATTCCACTATAAGCCCAATAAAGGATTCTGAAAAAAAAGGGAATTTATTTGATATATTTTATTATGATTTATGACGGCATAGCAAAGAAAAAACTGCCATTAAAATTTAAAATACGTTCAATTCAAGGTACCTTTTCTTAGTGTTGGTTTTCACATTCATCTAATATTCTTGTTGTTTTTACCTTGGAAATCGGTTTAAATTTTTTGTTAAAAAAAATAATTTCACCCTTTTTAGTTTTTTAAATATTAAATAACATAAATGTCAGTTGCAGATAGATATAATTTAGGCATGAAACTAGCACCTATTAACTGTACTTAATTTCGGAAGTCAGAAGTCGGTCAAAAAAATAATACTGCTATTCAAATACAATTCAAGGCACCTTTTCTTCGTGTTGGTTTTTACATTCATCTTTTTCCGTTGTTGTTTCTTCAGTTGATTTACTTTTATATTGCCTGAAATAAAAACACAAATAGAAAGCACACAAAACACGTTATTTCTAAGTAATTAAATGAAAAAAGTTGAAGTAAGGATAACAGTGATAATAGCAACCTTTTAGCCATTCTTGCCTTTTCCAAGCTTTCCAAATTTTCTACATTTTTGCGCTTTCTTTTCTTTCTTAAAATATATTCGTTTTGTTTCCCATTAGTTCTGTAATGTAATGTGTTTTAATAGTAAAATTATTTTCCGCCATAAAAATACATACATAAAATGTGTTATATTACTTACTAACAAAATAAAATATTTACTTACCAAACAATCAAGATTTTTCGATCACGCTATAAATGTTCACTACTCTAGTATGCGCGACAAAGGTCAACAGAGTTCATGCGCAGCAGGGAGCGATACGTCCACCCTCCAGCAAGCCTCGCGGCGGTCTGATTTCAATTGCTTTGCGCGCAGCGATTTATAGTAAGTTTTAAAATATTTGTAGAAAAAAAATAACAAAGTATTTGTTGATATTTAAAAAGTATACTTTTAATTAAAGTGTTCTTCTATCATATGAAGCTATTATTATATTGAAATAAGTAAGATAAATAGGTAAAAATAAGGTTTTAAATCCTTGATATTTCTCATTCTTTGAATTTAAATTACTTATAGTTAAATACCTAAATGAAATATTTTTTTCTGATAACTATTTGCTTAAGGATCTTGTCAATAGGTTATTATTTTTTTCTAATTAGATCTGTCGCTGGTTTCGTAAATTTGAGGCTTCGAAACTGATACTATAACGGAATTTAAGAAAACCTCTGTTATGGTATCGAGATTTAATGTACAAATACTCTATAAATCGTATTTTTTTCTCTGATAACTATATAGACAGTGAAATTTCCTATAAAAATAAGTTACCAACATTTTTATAAAGATAAGTGGTTAATGATTTTTTCAAGTTTGAAAAGTACAGTTTTAAGCCAAATTGAGCGTGAAAGGTGTAAACGCTCTTAAATCATTTAACAAATTCGTTGTCGTCGCTAACAAATTTTTAAATATTAACATTTCACAAGCCCAAATAATGTGTACACAAATTTAATTTATAAACAAATTATAATTATTATGTGTCGCTTTGTTCAATTTTACACATGGCAACCTTGTTTAATGTTTATAATATTAATGTGGCAATTAATGGAAAAAGTAATTAAGTTAAAAATGTTATTGTAGCATTTTTTTATAACTGGATTGAGAATTACAACAATAGAAAAAACTTTATTTACTCAAAATATTTTTTGCTACCAGATAGCTTGATTTCAGAAGTACCATAGACGAAGAATAAGTCAGACAAAAATTCATCTCTATATTTTATTGTTTCATTATTTAAGTACAAGCGCGTCGCCCCTCGCTCCTACATTTTCACAGCAGAATTTGTGCTCTAAATAATAGAACAATAGAGATAAATATGCTGCAGTAGTAGTGCGTTGGTGAGTTGTGCCTAAACTTGCAGTCGATTAGTAAACGAACGCACACTTAGGACACAACAGACTTTTGTACGAGATACATAATATAAACTCACAAGAGTTACATCTATAAGACATTGTTTAAACTATGCGCATACATGTATCTTGTGTTATTTAAAGGATTTCCTATCAAGCCCCAAGCGGTCGCATGCGACCGAGACAACAATAGAATACAATGGCAATTCCTAGAATCCGCGATCGACGGATTAAACACAAAATAAACAAATCTTTATATATTCTGTATTATGTACCGTATGTGTCTAAAGAATGACTGTAGAGTTCTAAGTAAGCGCTCACTTTATAATTATTCATATAACGTAATATGTCGTATTGAGATACAAGTGTTAGCGGCACAGTCTCTTTATTTCTTCGTCTATAATGACAACTGAATGTCTTATTGAGCATATGGGTCAATTCAGACGCAACGCGACGAGGCGAGGCGCGGCGCGGCATAAATTTGTATGGATTTGACAGATTTCAGTTGCGTGAGACGTCTTGCGAATCTGTCAAATCCATACTAATTTAGAAATGCATCTACGCGTCGCGTTGCGGTCTGAATTGACCGTAACTAGGTGAGACCGCACTAAGCGACACAACGCGGCAGCGACGCGACGCGACGCTTTACCTTCCATAGAACGAGAAGACGTTTTGTGTCGCGAAGCATCGCTGCCGCGTACCTACCGTTGTACGAAATTATCTTACCTCATATAATTTCATAAAAATAATATTTGTCCTTAACGTGTCGCTACGCTGCAGCGTTGTATTGATTGAATACATTATAATGCCTTTTAACAGTTCACATAGCATTAACAAGAGTTCGTTAAGAAGTTTACTTAAGTATAATTTTAATTCGAATATTATTCTTAATGTTATCTAACGGAAAAAATAGCAAATGTACTCGATATTAGTAAAACTACACGCCTAGTGACTACGTTTATTACAGATAGATAAAGATATATATTTTTAATTGTATCACTAATAGATTGCCATGTTGTAATACATAAATATATCTGTACCTAATACACTATAATTATTTGCGATTATATTTATATTATAGCTACACCACTGCTGTGTTTTGTAACAGAAATTAAGATAATGTGTTCATAACAACCTATTTGTAAGGTTGTGACGAGCCCTGGTTATTCTGTCATTTTGTCAATTTTGGCATTTGCGCTAATATACAGTGTACACCGCAAGTTGACTCGGGCTCAATCCACACTGGGACAGAGGCGAAGCGACGCGTCACGTTTATCGCCAAAGCGTATTCAACTATTCACCTCTATTGTTTTATTATTAAAGTACAAATTTCTGCTATGAAAATTTATTATGAAAGTACTGATGAGCAAAATCGCGCATCACCTTCACTCTCATACTTTCATAGCAGAAATCTGTACTTAAATAATATAACAATAAATATGGATATGTTTTGGCGAAAAACATGACGCGTCGCGACGCTTCGATTCTGCCCCAGTGTGTGCGGAGCCTTATAGTACCGTCAACAACACTTTTGTATTATATATAAGCCGAATATAATTATAATCTATACATAAAAAAGTAATGGCACAGTTAAGAAAGATCTTAAAGCTAGGAGTTTACAAAAGAAGTTTTTCAAATTATTTTGTGACATCTCAAACTAGTTCGTTAGCACAACCATACTAAGTTAAAAATATTATGCAAAAATTATTGCAACAGCATCATTTATAAGTAGAAAACAATATATTTATTGGAGTATAGCAACACAGCAGTGCGTTTTATATAAACTATATACGTTCTGAATTATTTGTGACATTTCTTAATAATAAAAAAGGCACACTATATTTTTGTTAGGGTAATACTTTATACGGGGTTTAAAAAATACTAATA
The DNA here is from genome assembly GCA_905404155.3 of Plebejus argus. Taxonomy (NCBI): domain Eukaryota; kingdom Metazoa; phylum Arthropoda; class Insecta; order Lepidoptera; family Lycaenidae; genus Plebejus; species Plebejus argus. Next base: position 348,236 of record FR989942.1, read on the forward strand.
AACATATTTACGCAGCGTATTCGAAGTACGGTGTCTTTTTAGACAAGGAGAAACAGACTTCGTCAACTTAAGCACGCGTCGAACGCACCGCATAGTACACACTACACCATTGATTTTCAAACTAGGGGGCGCGCCCCACTAGGGAGGCGCGAAGACATGATGAGGGGGGCGCGGGCGCCGGTGGCGGTTTTACTCCAGAGTCCAGATGCCCGCGCATTCCCGCGACGTACGCGAATTGGAAATCTTGTCAAAAACATGCAAGCTCATCCGTCACATTGATTCTTCCTGAAGAGGGCGACTAACCCAAAAAATCAAACATTGTCCTCAATAACTCAATAAATATACAACATTTTAAAAATCCGCTAGGTCGGTTTCTCAATGATAGAATTTTTACAATGTGTTAAAATATTAACTGAGTTTAATGCACGGTTATGGCAATGTATGAAAAATTCGTGAAAATTAGATGCATCGTTTTTTTTTATGATATCGTTTTTTTGCTCAGATCGGATTCTTGGAAATATAATGTAGTATTTAGTTTTAGAAAATGAAACATTTCGGAGCTAAATTTCAAGTATAACAAAGAATTATAAAATCGTCAATTTTGGGTTAGAAGTAAGTACATGTAAAAACATATTTTTATAATGAAACATCTGAAAATGTATTTTTGGTCTTTATTATTTTATTTTACAATAGCTTGGCGAGCCCACTTGCTACTACTTGCTGGGCCCTGGGCCGAAGGGAGGCGTAAGCACTAAGCATGTTCATTAGGGAGGCGTGATACATATAAGTTTGGGAACCTCTGCACTACACGAAATGCGCCGCGTACGTTGCGGACGAATGTGCGAGGTTTCACATCATTCCATACAACGAATTCTAAAATGCGGCGCGTTCGGCGCGTACTCGCTGATAACTGTGCGATCACTCATCGCGATCATTAAACGCTACGTAAATATTTTTAGTAAGGGGGTTAGAGAGATATCAAGAAGGCTGTATATTTATATAAATATATTGATATTTTTGTGGTCAGTTATTCTATACATCTCTGAACGATCTATATTTACGGTTGGATATATGCAATTAATTCAGAACCGTATACGCCCCTTAAATACTTAATTCCGATTAGGAATATTACACCGGACTAAAAACTGTTTACAAAAAATTATTATGAAAGAGTTCATTTCAAAAGTATTTACAAAAATCGAGTAAATATTATGTAAAATAATGTGTAAACGAGGTGTATATAATGTAAAATAAGGAGTGATTGAAAACTAATTTTAACGAATTTTGTTTTATAACTTTGAGGCCGAACAAAAAATGTATTGTTTCATAGGCACATTTAAAAAAGTTTTCATAGTTCTGTACCTTACTTATTCTTTATAAATCGCAGTTATACACAAATATCTTTGCCAAAAATGCCAATTTCAAAAATCGAACATAAAAAATAGGAACACAAAATTTAGCTTAGAGAATTTATAATCACCGATTACAACTACATCTAAATTTCGAGTGAAGTCATCTCCTATAAACGCACCCACTTACTATTTCATAGTAATCAAAGTTTACGAAACACAGAATTTAGTTTTCTTTTTCAATTTATTGCGATAGTGGCCAATTTTAAATAAAAAAGCGGCCAAGTGCGAGTTGGACTCGCCCATGAAGGGTTACGCAGCAGCAATAAGGTTTATTTTTATGAAATTAAAATGTTTTTGATTTATTTTTATATTTCAGTTGATTTAATGAAATTTAGATTAAGATTTACCATTTATGACGTATAAAAAAAACTACTGGCTAGATCTCGTTCAAACCAATTTTCGTTGGTAGTTTTTATAGTAATCTACATCATATATTTTTTTTAGAATTATCATGCCCCTACTTTAGAAATTAGAGGGGGGGGACACACATTTTACCACTTTGGAAGTCTCTCTCGCAAACTATTTAGGTTAGAAAAAAATGATATGAGAAACCTCAATATGATTTTTGGAGACTTATCCATATACCCCACACGCATAGGTGAGATGAAAAAAATTTTTTTTTTGTTTCAGTTGTACTTGTACCTATGGGGACCCCTAAAATTTTCAATAATTTTTCCATTTTTGCATCAAAATCTTAATGCGGTTCACAGACTACATCTACTTACCAAGTTTCAATAGTATAGCTCTAATAGTTTCGGAGAAAAGTGGCTGTGACATACGGACGGACGGACGGACGGACGGACGGACAGACAGACAGACAGACAGACATGACGAATCTAGGGTTCCTTTTTTGCCATTTTGGCTACGGAACCCTAAAAAAACAAGGTATATGTCACGAAATATCTTTAAATTCGTCCATAAACAAGAATTATACTTCAATCGATATAAATATTTATGCAAGATGCATAAGAAAAATCGGTTAGAATGTAATAATTTATAAATTGCCTGTCCGCAGACAATTGTCAAAACCAGTAAATTAATTATAGGTCTATCAGAATCTGATGGCAAAAAGTGAGAAATAAAATTGACTCTAGCAATACCGGGGTAATTGGAATAAAACATTTTGATCCTTATTTTTTTTAAATAGCCGCTGATTCTGTGTGTTAAACGTGCAAATATAAAATTAATCCAATGATCAAGGATATTTTTTAAAAATCTGCTGTCAAAAATTGCCATCAGAATCTGGTTGACCTATAGATTAAAAATATATAAATTCCTTTTTGAGTTTAGCTTCGGCAAACATTAAAGAATCTTTACATTTTAAAGAGGTTTTTCACCTTTCTTCAAAGTGTAAACTGTGATGAAATTTATGTATAAAATATATAAGATAGATTCAGTCCAAAGATGACTCCACTCGTTCGAGATAACTAGGAGATTCACCTACGTGTAACATGTATAAGGCAACAGACTACAGCGAGCTCAGCCCGAGCACATCTCCGAGTGGTCGTCCCACGCTGCCACCTGAAATTTAAACACAATATCATTACAAAAAAGTTTAAACGCTTATATACACGGTGTTACAAAACTAAGTGATAAATGATAATACTTTAGGGTGTGTATGGGTCCCCTATATAGAGTTCGCTGTGAAAGTAGCAGCGCTGAAAGAGTAACTTTTTTCACCTCTGTATGGAAAATTTCACGACGCGTCGGCGTTTGCCCATACAAATTACAAAAAAAAAATCTCTTTCAGCGCTGCTACTTTCACAGGGAACTCTATATTAGGAACACGTACCCACCCTAAAATATTATCACTTAGTTTTGTATACATCCCATAAGGACAATGCAGGCTGATCACCTGATTGTCAAGTAAAGATGATCCTTACGTCGGATGGGCATGTAAAAAGTCAGTCCTGCGCCGGAGCGGTCACCAGTCGTGTCGGTCATTCGTCATTACTGTTCCATCACTTTGGGTAACACAATACCACACGAGTAAAAATTATACAAAACAATATCATAAGCCATAACCTATTCTCTCGTAAACAAATGGAACAGATAACCGAAACGACTGGCAAATGACCACATACATAACTTTTTACATGCCCGTTGCCCACCCAATAAATATATCAATAAACCAACATTAATAGCTTACTCTGCTGTATCCAAACTTGGAAACAACATTCATTGAGTTTAATATTTATTCTTAAAGGATTTTTATGGTAGCTTCGTTATTTTTACGTGAAATATTTTGTTATCTGATGGGTGTTTATCTCAGCCGGTTATCTCAATGACCCTGGTCACTAGGGTCTACCGCCTAGCGGATTTTGGTAATAAGAGAGACCTTTTGATTTTATCAGTAATAACTAATAATATATTTTATTTTATCAAATTAAATATTTATTTATTTATTTATTTATTTATTTACAGTTAATTAAAACGGGTGACCCCAATTACATTAATTAACCTAAAACTAACACATTAATAATACACGATTTTAAAATAATAACTTGACAAATAGACATAAACCTGATAATAATAATAATAATAATAACTCTAATAGATAACGGTAGAAGCTCTTTCATACTTTCCCTCGCAGAATTTCACACATACTTTCTTTATTTCTATCCACTTGTCAGCAAAAATGTCACACTCAGGGTTGGCAGACAGGAGAGCGTTGAGCACGTCTAGCCCACGACACAGTGGGGACTCGGCTCTGGCGACAGAATTACATAATGGTAAGGCAAATAATTTAGGCCGACGGCAAGAGCGGTGCCTGCGGTAATTGTCGGGCACGAACAAACGACAAACGAGGGTGTGAAGTTCCGGACAGTCTATAATTCCATGAAGAGCCTTTAAAATTATTAGAACAAGGTCCACTCCCCTCCTGACCTCTAGTGAATGATATCCTAGGGTACCTAAAAGGAAGTTAGTGGGGTACATATAAGGATAATATCCATGAACTCTTTTGTACAGGAATCTCAAAAATGTTTTCTGTACTTTTTCGAGCATCAATGTTGATGCATTTGTATGAGGGCTCCAAACACAGGCATCCGTTTCTAATTTACTGCGCACCAATGTGTTATACAGTAACTTAATTACTTTGGGATTTTTAAAGTCCCTAACATTTCGGAGAACAAATCCTAAGCGTTTATAACTATCCTTAGCAATAGCAGCAATATGGTCTTTAAATGTTAGGGTTTTGTCGAAGTATACCCCTAAGTCTTTCGTGTTGTGGACTCGAGTCAAGGGATGTCCATCCATTGTGTAATTAAATACAAGAGGTCGTAGCTTCCTTCCATATGTCATTACGGTGCATTTGCTCATATTGAACAGGAGATTGTTCAAAATATATCCATGAACTCTTTTGTACAGGAATCTCAAAAATGTTTTCTGTACTTTTTCGAGCATCAATGTTGATGCATTTGTATGAGGGCTCCAAACACAGGCATCCGTTTCTAATTTACTGCGCACCAATGTGTTATACAGTAACTTAATTACTTTGGGATTTTTAAAGTCCCTAACATTTCGGAGAACAAATCCTAAGCGTTTATAACTATCCTTAGCAATAGCAGCAATATGGTCTTTAAATGTTAGGGTTTTGTCGAAGTATACCCCTAAGTCTTTCGTGTTGTGGACTCGAGTCAAGGGATGTCCATCCATTGTGTAATTAAATACAAGAGGTCGTAGCTTCCTTCCATATGTCATTACGGTGCATTTGCTCATATTGAACAGGAGATTGTTCAAAATACTCCATCGGTGGAGAGCATCCAGATCCTTTTGGAGAAGTAAACAATCGTACAAGGATTTTATTACCATGATGATCTTCAGGTCGTCGGCATATAATAAGAATTTGGCATACTTTATTATTGCTGGAAGATCATTTATGAAGATCAGGAATAAAAGAGGGCCTAATACTGATCCCTGACTAACACCAGAGCGTGTGCTGTAAGTAGTACTCTCAAAGCAGCCGTATCTTACAAACTGTATTCGGTCTCGTAGATAGCTCGCAAAGAATCTAACAAAGCCAGGCGAGAACCCAAGAGATCTCAACTTATTAAGTAGAATATCATTGTCGACTCTGTCAAATGCTTTACAAAAATCAAAATACAAAACGTCAACTTGATATCCGGAGTCGATGGCCTCAGAAATGATATCAACGTGTAACAAAAGATTTGTGCTGACAGAACGACCTGGTCGAAAACCATGCTGAGCGTCCGACAGTAATTCACGAATCTTTTCCATTAAGATATTATGAAGCGCTAGCTCAAACACCTTTGCAATAGTGGGTATGACTGCTATAGGTCGGTAATTTTCAACTGATTGTGTGTTACTCGACTTGGGGATTGGAATGACTCTCGACAGTTTCCATTGCCTAGGATATATTCCAGAGCTGAGCGATCTGTTAAAAAGGTGACATAGGGGAACTACTAGAAGACTTTTGCACGCTTTCAAAATATATGGAGGTACGCTGTCAGGACCAATAGAGCTTTGTGCTTTGAGCTTATTAATTGCCTTTTCAACATTAGAAGAAGTCAAGGTAGGAAGAGGAATATCGAAACCCACACCTTCTTCACACAAGCAATCTGGTTCCAATTTTGGTACTTGAGGCAGGAAAACACTCGAAAAGTACTGAGCAAACGCTTCAGCACTTTTTGTTCCGGAGTAATAGGTACCCTTAAATGACACTATTGATTCGAAACCTCCTTTTGATTTAAGGTTAGTTATGTGCTGCCAGAACTGCTTGGGATTTTTGAACAATGTGCCCTCAATAGAAGAGCAGTGTGAGTTATACGCGGCTTGAATGTCGATTTTTAGTTGTGATCGCAAGGATCTGAAGTCAGAGTAGGTGAGCTCACAGCGTGTACGTTTCCATTTAGCGTGCAGACGATTTTTCAAGCGAATACTATTTACTATTGCTGCATTGAACCAAACTGGATAACGTCTATTGCCTGAGACTCGCCTCTTTTTCTTAGGAACTGATGTATCAAAAGAGTTGTACAATAAGCTGTAGAATTTATCAGTAGCCAAACTAACGTCCGTATAATCTAGTACCTCGCGCCATGGAGTGGAATTCAAGGAGTGATATAGCTGGAGAAAGTCAGCTCTACAAAAATTGTAATCCCGAAGTCCATCAATGTTGCTAGGCTCTATGGTCTCTTTAGATTTAATTGCCAAAGTATTTACTGAAATATCAAGGGGTGGATGGTGGGGTTAAAACGTTTATAATTTTAGTTGTCAACACTAGGGCAGGGTTATTGTAGTTTTTACTTTTTATACTAGTATGATAACTCATACTGATTTTTTAGGGTTCCGTAGTCAACAAGGAACCCTTATAGTTTCGGTCTGTCCGTCCGTCTGTCTGTCTGTCCTTCTGTCCGTCTGTCCGTCCGCGGTTTTGCTCAGAGACTATAGGACCTACAAAGCTGTAATTTGGCATGAATATGACATATTAATAATGCCGACAAAATATTTTAAAAATATTTTTTTATGGTACCTCCCCTACACATCAAGCGGGGTTGAATTTTTTTTTCGCGCCCATCCCATCGTGTGGGGTGTCGTTGGATAGGTTTTTTAAAAATATCATAGATCATTTTCCGGTTTAGGGATCCATTCGTGAAATATTAAGTTTTAAAGTGGAAAAAATCGTTAGAGTCCAGTCCCCCCCTTCTACCAGCTAAACAGTTGCTTCTGGAAATGTGAAAAAATTCACGGGAGTAGGAAATATGCTGAATTTAAAAGGAAAACTATCACGGCTAAGTTGACTTCATAAGTTATTGAGTAATAGTCGATCAACTAAAAAAATGTATTCGGCGAAGTATAAAGGAACTTTTCGTTCAAATTCCTTTGAGATGATGTTGTTCTTGTTAGTAGTGTAAAACATGTTATAAATGTACATTCACTGACCATACAGAAATTTTCAAAAACTAGCGGTGCTACGGAACCCTACATTGCGCGTGGCCCGACACGCACTTGGCCGGTTTTTTGAAGTTGGTTATTGGAAACGTCGTACAACGTATAATTATCTGGCGAATATATAATAATTAGATTAGAACTTCGCACAGTTTTGAAGGGTTTATTTTAAAGTGCATTACTACATCACGTTGCATTGTTGACCCTAAGGCGGCGTTTACTGAAAATCACTTCATTTGCCTGACCTCGATCAGCGCTGACGTTCCAGTGCACGCAGTACCATACAAATCAATATAAAGCAACAAAGCCGTCCGTCTAAACACACTAGGCCGGAAATACGCGGCCGAAGTTCGGCATGATTACGTCAACAATGCGCTACGCAGACAATATAATGCGACGTAATTTCGGCATGGTGTGTCATCGGTAATTTAAAATACATTGCAGGCGTAATTTTGCCGAACTTCCGCCGCGGAACTTCAGCATTGTGTCTTTAGACACTTAATCCGTCGATCGGAGATTCTTGGAAATGCCATTCTATTATTCTATTCTATTGTTGTCGTGATCACCGGTGCTCGTACGGGGGGGTTAAATCTGCATTACTCGATAATGTAATTAATATATCTAGTACCTGGCAGTCCCGCGAGCAGTACCACTGGTTGGCGCAGCCGGCGCACACGAACTTGGCGGTGCGAGCGCGGCAGCCCTGGCAGGTGGGGGCGTCGTCCCCGCCCTCGTCGATCACGAGCCGCCCGCCCCCCGCCCCGCCCGCCGCGCTAGCCCCGCCCCCGCCCCCGCCCGACCCGCCGCTCTCCTCCGACGCGCCGCTCTCTTCCTCCTCCTGCACACAATTAAGTTTTTAACGATGTAAGTCTTCCGACCGAGCGAGATAGCATGATCGATCAAGTCATAAAAAATATACGAATAAAGCAAAAGCAGTTTAGCTCAATATTTCGCACTGCAGTTCAGGCTGACCAGGATAGTGGATACTAGTAAATATACCCTATGCGTTTTAAGATGATATTATATGTGTGACACATAATAATTGACAATAGTAGGAAAGTTACCTGAAAAAATTAATCGATAATTTAAAAATATCGAATAACTTCGTAAGGGAATTGCAATCGAAATTATCGATTTCGTACTGACGTTTCCTTCGTTACTGACGAAGATGGCCGCCCTTTTTATCGATTTGATTTCGATTCAACGGTGTCAATCTCTATTGGCAAAAGTTCCGTTTCATGCATCTGACATTTTTCAAATATTTTCGTAACAATAATCTTATACTCCTATTTCACAGTTAATATTTATAATTTTATATTAATAAGTTATCATTTAGCAACTTTTCATTTTTATTCATTTACAGCTATAGGAAACATTTGTTTATTGTAGATGGAATATAATTTATTACATTTTGTTTGTTTTTTTTTTTTTTTGTTTTCCTGTAAAAAAAAGCAAGGAATATGAGAACTGTCACCCATATTATCATCTTAAAACACAATAAACTATAGTACTTATATTGCGTCTGTCTCGCACCCCTATTATATTGGTACAGCACACTCACCAAGTGCACAACTTCAGGTTTCTCCGGTTGCGGTTCAGGCTGCGCGGGCTGCACCGGCGTGATGGTTATCTCGCCGCAACTCTAAACACAAACAAAATTAATTAACATTTGAACCAGAATTAATAAACAGACATCATTTTTTTTTAATTTCCCGTCAATTAAAAAATTTAAAGCGAACGCTTTGCTCTAGAAAGCCAGGCGAAAATTTCGTTCCCCGTCTTTGAACAGTTATAATTAATAAATTATTAGCAAACTAGAGTTTGCACTACCTAATTGACTAAAAATAATATAAAGCTATTTACTTTTAGCTCTCGTGTTGCAATATAAACGAAATGAGAATGAAGTGCCATAATTTCGTCAATGAGCATTGCCATTCTCGTTAAACATGACTTCGGGGGACCGCCTTTCGAAATTAATGTGACTTTTCGTTTGGACTTGCACACTATTTCATAACAGCATGCTGTCAAATTTTCACCAATGCACGTTAGTGTTGTCAAAACATCACTCCTTCACTTGTATTTATACAAGGAATGAAAGAGATGACATAACTTTAACAGTCGTTGGTGAATAAACGAAATATCAATACCACATAGACGGCTTCGGAGCAAACTTAAAAGCTAAATTTAGAATTTTGAGCAATCGGAGGCCAATCAACACACCAATTCGGCAAATGTTGGTACATTGAGGTGATACCTTGGCCTGACCGAATGTCAGCGGTGCGCTCTGTTTTCGTTCCGGCGACGTGAGCAGTTTAGCCAACGTCGGCGAGTAACTCTGAGGCGCGGGGGGCGCCTGCTGGAATGTTGGCAACACTCATTCAAGCTTCAAATTTAGAACAGATCGTCGACGCACACATTTGCAAGCGGCCAATCGCAAAAAAGCACACCGTGGGACCCAATATGCAAGCCAATCATAATGAAACAAAAAAAACATGGCAAAGCGACATGAAATCGAACGTGACAATATGCACCTTAGTTAGTATTCCGTGGAGGAGAGAGTTTTGTTGGCTCTGCGAGGGTGTTTCTTGGCTGGTGGTGACGGGGAGGAGCGATATCTCGGGGTAGGGCGGTGGGGGCGGCAGTCTCGGGCTGGAGGACGCCATCCTCTCCACCTGCTTGATGGGTATATTGTGTTCCTCCTGCCTGTCCGGTCGCCTTCTCTCGGGTCTCTCTGGTCGTATGTGGTGCTCCGGCCTATTCGTTATCGTCTCCGGTGGCCTGTTCGGTATCATGCTGCTATTGTTTTGCTGCATGTTGGCAAATTGTACCAGAACATCCTTGAAGGAGAGCCCATTGGGTAGGCCGCCCGCTTGGATCTGTTGCAGTCTCTCTAGCATGGCTTTCTGGTTCTGAAATGTTAAAAATACTTTTGGATCCGCCATTTAACTTAACAGATAAAGTATGAAGAATCTGTCAAAAAAGTTGTGAATAGCCTATCCGACACATTATCAGGAAGTGGTGAAACAGGCTCTTATTGTGCAATTTCTGAGGTTTTTAAGTTAAGCCAATCACTATTCACTATGTATGATAATATAATCAAAAGTGATAATCACTATCACTACATAGTATAGAACAAAGCCGCTTTCTCAGTCCCGATTTCCCTTTGTATGCTTAAATCTTTAAAACTACGCAACGGATTATGATGCGGTTTTTTTTAATCAATAGAGTGATTATAGAGGAAGGTTTATACTTTATATGTATAATAATATTCATTAAATAGTGGAATATCTGACTTTTCTAATGTGATGTCGTAAATAATTAAGTAAATTATTTTCGCTTACATTGCAAACGCACTGAACCCTACGAGATTTATCAAAATAATGTACTGTATTGTACACATTGTAAAGATCTACAGAAAACTCCGCGATAATATATACCATATTATAATATGTATATCTCTTATGGATGGAGGACGTAGCATTTGCGGCGGTACCGGCAGGCCGGGGCAGTGGGAGCGTGCCTTTATATAGCGCATCGGAGGCCGCGGTTCTCCCTATAGCACTTTGAACTCATGCGAAACTGGGGCCAGTCGCTAGTAAATAGATAAACTAAAATCTTCAGTAACTGGGCATAAGTACTTAGGTTGGTAAGACGCAATTATCATTAAAAATCAAAATTTTGTCATTGTAATTCAAATAATTGTCCACGGCAACATGCACCAACCTTATAAATAAAGATAAGTATGTACTGCAGCATTCAATTGCATCAATTACATGAGATCAATATGTATCATTGTGAACGAGGCGAAGGCCGTGTGAGAGATCAAGGCCGCACTAATGTCAGGAACCAAGATGCTCTTTAAAGGAATATTTGTAAAAAGGTTGTCTGGTTTAAGACTTTATTTGTTCGAAGAATAAAAAATATACTATGCTCTACTATAGCAGGGTTTCTCAACCTTTGACCCATAACATGACCCCTTCGTAATATAAGACCCCAAAAAAAGCATATTCTAGGTACAATATAAAATAGCGAATCTGAATACAATAGTAAAAATAGTGCATAAATTAAAATGCATCTATTTTTTTAAACAACAAAAACATTCAAACACAAATGTTTGAAGTCAAGAGAGTAAAAATATTTGTTAAAGTATTTGTGTTTTTAAGTTAAAATATTTGTGTTTCTTAACATGCAGGAGTATATTTGTATTTAAATCACATAATTTGTGCATGGAAACAATATTAATTGTGTTTCTGTAAGAGACAAGTGGGACTTACCATATCCAAGTTATTGAATAACATGTTGATATTGCCCAAGTTGTTCATGTTGTCCATCTTGGGAGCGATGGGCCTCGGTGTATTCATCATGCTGGGATTTACCATTGACTTCATCCGTCTCCCCCTTCTTGGAGTGATGTCCGGATTCCTCTGCCTGTAGTCTGCTATTATGGACTTGACGTCTTTTGTAGGACCTTGGCGGCCCATCGGTAAACCGAAACTCGTTGGGAGCTGTCCGTTCATATCTCTCGGGAAACCCGGCATGGGTCCGGGCATCATCATTTGAGGGAAAACCGGTTTAGGCATGCCCTGCATATGAGCCTTGTCGTACGGCGGGGGAAGTCCCGATAGGGGGTTAAAATGTGACGTAACAGGCATAACCTGGGGTTGCATCATGGGATTCATCACTGGGCCGGGTGGTTTTATAACGAGACCTGAGATTTCGTCACTTTTGTCGATGGCCAGGTTTTTCGCTTGGTTCAAATAGTCAAATGGATCTGTGCGTTCCGCGCCGTTCACGTCGGCACTCTTTTCGAAGGATATCACTTGTTTTCTTCTCAACAGCCTCAGAAGAATTTCTTCTTTTACTTTCTTCAAGTGTAGAATATTGTTCCACTCGTGTTCCTTTTTCTGTGCCAGTTCTCGCAGTGTTTGTATTTCGGACAGCAGCTGTTCCGTGTGCCTCTGTATTTCATCAACATTGTTCTTCGTGGCTGTCTGTATGTAATCAGTGACCATAGAATCGTGTTGGGGGAATGTCTTTTCAACCTCCTGGCACAGTTTCTTCAATGGAGACTCAGTGTCAATGTCTTGACTAGGTCTCCTTTTACTAGCCTGCTCCTCCTGTAAAATTTGTGTAAATTATTAACATGTTCTTATTATGATTACATCTTGAAGCATACAATAAATAAGAAGCTAATGTTTTCATGATGCTAGCATAGGGCTTCTGCTTCAAATTTCAGTAGCTACAGTTTTATGTGAAAACAAGCTTTTGTCCGCGGCTTCGCTCGCATTAAGAAGTATTATTATATAGAAACTTTCATCCCCTATTTGAACCCCTTGGGGTGGGAATTTATCAAAATCCTTTCTTAGCGGATGCCTACGACATCATCTACCTGCATGCCAAATTTCAGCCTGATCCGTCCAGTGGTTTGGGCTGTGCGTTGATAGATTCACCATGTCAGTCAGTCACCTTTGAGTTTGATATATATAGATTAACTATTCCTGAATTGAACAATAAAAATAAATCAAGCTATCACATATACTTTAAGCACCTTGCAAATATCACCATTAACAGGTAGATTGTTCTTGTCTTTTTCTATTTTGTCAGGAATTTCCGATACTTCTGCTTCAGTCTCCATAGATTCAACTTTGGCAACTTTCAATTCTTCTTCTACTTTCATAATGTTTTCCTCCTCTACCCCAGTTTCTTCTTTAACCTCCTCAACAAATCTTTCTTCCTCTATAAGCAAAGTAGCTGGCTCATTATTAGCAGGTGTTGCTTCCTTATGGTCCTCTGAAAATTTCAAATTATTTAAGTATAAAGTATAAACATAACAGTAAGTTTTACATTGTATGCCCTAAAAATTGACTTTGACTTTAGGAATTTGTTCTTGTCCAATGCTAGTTTTTATTATTCATAGTCCAATGCACTAAAAAAGTGGATTGACACTTGACAGATGTTGTTTTATACAATAAGATTAGTGTGGACCTTTTAGTAATACTTAGAAAATATAACGTTCTTATCTAATATATTATGTATCACAAAAATGTAAAAACAGGAAAGTTTCGTTAAATATCTATATACTAGCAATAAAGAAAACTGAAAGAATCAACTTTTTTGTAATAGTATTGATGGGTTTTGTCTCTAACCTATTACTTTTGCAAATGAGCCCAAGACATCAAAATATATTACATGCATAATATTATTACACAAGGCTAATACAATTATTTTACAATGTCTATACATGCCTAGCCATTAAAGTACCCGCCGAATTCCAAGGATTTCCAAGTAATATTTGTATGACATTTTATATGGACACTTTCATACCTTTTTCTATGTCAGCTTGTTGGGAAGGAACCTCCTCTTCCTGTACCTCATTTATTGGTTGTTCTTTGGCATTATCATCACAGTTCTCCCCGCGTTTGTCACCCTGGACCGTTGCATCTTGCTCGTTTGAGGGTACGTGTTCAGTGCCCATTGACAAAGGATCCGCATCGTTCTCTGTCCCATTCTCGGATGCGGGGGGTACACCGGCTTCCGACACATTCAACTGAGATTCCACAATCTTTAGGCCTATTTCGTTCATGTTTATTTACATACTTCTACTTAACTGAGTCGACACCGAGAAGCCGAAAGCTGATTCAACCGTCACTGTCTTGGTATTCGCGAACTTAACATATTATTAATTACTTATATGTTTCACATGTATTATGAGTAAGTGGCCGTGCTTCACTGGAAACAGATTTATCACAACTGTAGCCACGCAAATATTATGTACAGAATTAAAATTTCTTTTCCATATTGGGTGACTTCACGGTACACCGTTAGTTACGATAGATTATTATAAATCCTATGTAGTTTCTATATTATTTCCAAATATAGAGTTGAGCGTATGAATAGCAACTAATTAATGTAGTTAATTTAGTTCCTTTCCATTTTTTAAATAAATTACTAAAATAAAATGCTCATCGAAGGACGCAACACGCGATCACAGAATAAAATAAAATATATTTTTTTTTAAATCTACCTGAGTGAAAAGTCAAAAGTCTCGGCTCACTGACCTCTATTATACCGGCGCCACACATAGCACAAATGTTTGAACACAGACTTTGTCACACATTTGAACACTTGTATGTTGAACCTGCCAGACATGTTTCACAGAGTTTCACATACATTTTCACTTCACAGTTGTTGCAAGAACGTCAAACAAGACGGACGACTGATTTGACGTGACAACTGACCACAGACAAGAATTTTTTTTTCTTATTATGGCACTTCGGCTTTAGCCATGGCCAGTGTCGAGCATAATATATGGCAGGAAAACAATATTTTTTATTACAATAATTTTTCCATATTATTATCAGGTCTAAAGTCTAGTCAAAGTCTAAGTAAATGTCATTACAGTCAGAAAGTCAAGTCAGTCGATTCAGTAAAGTGGTAGACGCTTTACTGAAACTTTTGATGGAGTTTTGGAGGGAACACAAAATAGCACGTTTCTGTTTTATATGTTTCTGTTTATAATATTTAATAGTTTCGGAGAAAAGTGGCTGTGACATACGGACGGACGGACAGACAGACGGACAGACAGACAGACATGACGAATCTATAAGGGTTCCTTTTTTGCCATTTTGGCTACGGAACCCTAAAAAGTCACTGACTTGATTCTTTGACTGTATCAAAGAATCAAGTCAGTCGATTCAGTAAAGTGGTAGACGCTTTACTGTTTTGATGGAGTTTTAGAGAGAACACAAAATAGCACGTTTCTGGATATTGCATCACTTTCCTACACTTGTGCACGATAAGGAATATTGGTTAATACTCTACTGCCGCGGCCACATATAAGCGTAGTGCTTCGCGCTAAAACCGATTCTATTGGACGATCTGCGTATATCGTCCAATAGTATCATCTCATAGCACGAAGCTTCGGACGATAGACGCAGGTGCGGCCGGGCCGTACCAATATTACACAATAAAACCCAACTAACACAATTTTAGGAAAATAATTATACAAAAACACAACATCACTCTTTTACATTCCCGGCAAAACTCCAAATAATACTTATTACTTCGATCAACCACAGACTACATGTATATATTGTATTATCTATGGACTACACAGAAGTGTCAAGTGAACTTTGCGCATATGTGTAGCAGGTAAGCAAACATTTGAACATAGATCTTTGAGCTCTTTGATGTGCGCCAAAAAACCGACATCGAAGGGCAAAGTGCAAATGTTTGTACAAAGCTGTGAACAAAGTCTCAAAGTCCCGTGCTACACATGTGTACAAACAAGTGTTCAAATATGTGTTCAAATGTTTGTGCTATGTGTGGCGCCGGCCTTAGGCTTAGTTCACTTGACACTTCTGTGTAGTCCATAGATAATACAATATATACATGTAGTCTGTGGTTGATCGAAGTAATAAGTATTATTTGGAGTTTTGCCGGGAATGTAAAAGAGTGATGTTGTGTTTTTGTATAATTATTTTCCTAAAATTGTGTTAGTTGGGTTTTATTGTGTAATATTGGTACGGCCCGGCCGCACCTGCGTCTATCGTCCGAAGCTTCGTGCTATGAGATGATACTATTGGACGATATACGCAGATCGTCCAATAGAATCGGTTTTAGCGCGAAGCACTACGCTTATATGCGGCCGCGGCAGTAGAGTATTAACCAATATTCCTTATCGTGCACAAGTGTAGGAAAGTGATGCAATATCCAGAAACGTGCTATTTTGTGTTCTCTCTAAAACTCCATCAAAACAGTAAAGCGTCTACCACTTTACTGAATCGACTGACTTGATTCTTTGATACAGTCAAAGAATCAAGTCAGTGACTTTTTAGGGTTCCGTAGCCAAAATGGCAAAAAAGGAACCCTTATAGATTCGTCATGTCTGTCTGTCTGTCCATCTGTCTGTCCGTCCGTCCGTATGTCACAGCCACTTTTCTCCGAAACTATTAAATATTATAAACAGAAACATATATTATAAACAGAAACGTGCTATTTTGTGTTCCCTCCAAAACTCCATCAAAAGTTTCAGTAAAGCGTCTACCACTTTACTGAATCGACTGACTTGACTTTCTGACTGTAATGACATTTACTTAGACTTTGACTAGACTTAAGACCTGATAATAATATGGAAAACGATGCTGAAAATTATTGTAATAAAAAATATTGTTTTCCTGCCATATATTATGCTCGACACTGGCCATGGCTAAAGCCGAAGTGCCATAATAAGAAAAAAAAAATTCTTGTCTGTGGTCAGTTGTCACGTCAAATCAGTCGTCCGTCTTGTTTGACGTTCTTGCAACAACTGTGAAGTGAAAATGTATGTGAAACTTTGTGAAACATGTCTGGCAGGTTCAACATACAAGTGTTCAAATGTGTGACAAAGTCTGTGTTCAAACATTTGTGCTATGTGTGGCGCCGGTATTATACAAGTACGCTGGATTGCTGATACAGACCTGCTTTTGGCGTTTTCTTATTTTTTTAATTTGATTGTCAAACAGTTTCCATTTTAGTAACTAGATGGCGTATGGGTAGACAACTATCGGTAATACCAGGGATACCATTAATAATTGCTACAAAACTGGGCAAAAGAATGTAAAACTTGATACATTTCAATTTGATAAAGACGCAATAATATTCCAATGAATAGGATAATACAGTTATTATAACGATGTTTTAGTTATAACTCACGGAAGAAATAGCCCTATTTACCGATATTCACACCAAATGTCACAGGAATTATACATTTAGGTTTTGACAACAACTTGCCTGCACTTCTGCAAGATAACGGATATTTAATGGCTGATATTTTACCAATAATGAACATCAAAAACCCTAATAACACAATTTGGGAAAAAATAATAAAAACCACACCAACAATAAAAAGTAGAAGAAGTTTGAAAATGACATGCCCGCCAAAACTCTTTCAGTTGTCAGTTTTCAGTTTGACAAGTATTCAATAATGTTAGCGTGTTCCTAAGCCGTTACCAGTATACTGGCCTAATCGCTTAGGCCAATGATAGCTTAGGCGTATGCTCTTCGTGAAATTTAAACTAGAGAGATGAAGCAAAAAAACATAGTAATATATGGAAATGTATAAATACATACAGTTTTATGTTAATATTATGCTAATGAAAACTAGGTTTAAGATATTTTGATTAATGTCACACTTGGCAGTACACTGATATTTTTTGGAAACACAACCCATATGTAGTCAGTGGTGCCAACCTGCAGATAATTTCAGATCGGTAGGGAACCAATAGAAAATCTAGAAGTGTCTATCATCGCGCCATCTGGTGGAGATTAAAAAAAGAAAACAACCCATTGAAGTGGAATCAGCGCCCCCATTATTCGGGTAGAGAACTAAATTTGACGTAACCACAACCAATAACAACAGTTGTCATCACTAGTATTAGTTCCAAATACTTTCAAACGTCATTTTTATTTTTTACATCAGATTTAGTTCCTCTACCCGAATAATGGGGGCGCTGATTCCGCTTCAAATAGGCACAAAAAATAGCTGTCATTTCAAAGGCTATCCCATGGCTATCCTATCCAGCGTACTTGTACTAATAGAGATCAGTGTCTCGGCTCCACTCGGCTCTGCATACTTAATCTGTGGGCTCTGCCTTTTTAATTCTTCTATAAAATAATAGATGGAGCTAGAGTCTGGCCAACGAAAGCTGTCCACGGGCCACGGCTTTTTTGCAAAACTTTGATATGGCAACACTTTTTGCCTGTCAGTACCGCAGCTGTCACTATTTTAGGAGTAAGGACGGCCACAAACATACGGAATCCCGAAAAGGAATCTCGTTTCGAAATATCCATTCAAGATTCCGTACGTGTACATCACACACATACGTTTTTTTACGTTCGAAATAACAAGGCTCAGTTGACACTTTACAGACGCTAGACATTGAGTGTAGACATTCTAGTAGGTAGCTCTCGGCAATATGGAATACGACGACGATTTTTAGTAGCGATTGCATTTTTGTTATATTATCTTGTTAAAAAAAGCGGCCAAGTGCGAGTTGGACTCGCCCCTGAAGGGTTCCGCAGCAGCAATAAGGTTTATTTTTATGAAATTAAAAGGTTTTTGATTTATTTTTATATTTCAGTCGATTTAATGAAATTTAGATTAAAACATTATATTTTTTTAGAATTATGCCCCTACTTTAGAAATTAGAGGGGGGGGGGGGGACACACATTTTACCACTTTGGAAGAGTCTCTCTCGCAAACTATTCAGGTTAGAAAAATATGATATGAGATACCTCAATATTATGATTTTTAGAGACCTATCCATAGATACCCCACACGCATTGGTTAGATGAAAAAATTTTTTTTTCGTTTCAGGGGTACCTCTAAAATTTTTAATAATTTTTCTATTTTTGCATCAAAATCTTAATGCGGTTCACAGACTACATCTACTTACCAAGTTTCAATAGTATAGCTCTAATAGTTTCGGTGAAAAGTGGCTGTGACATCCGTACGGACAGACAGACAGACAGACAGACATGACGAATCTATAAGGGTTCCTTTTTTGCCATTTTGGCTACGGAACCCTAAAAAAGAAGAAAAAGACTCGCCGTTACCGATGCCGCAGCCGCATATGCGTAGTGCTTTGCGCTAAAACCGATACTATTGGACGATCTGCGTGTATCGTCCAATAGAATTGTCTCGTCGCACGAAGCTTCGGACGATACATGCAGATGCGGCCGGGCCGTAGTGCATCCCTTAAATACCTACCTACCTAAAGATTCGGGGATGCACCGGGATGCGTTCCGTTCGGAATCTACGAATGTGTAATGCAACCCATACAAAATCTATCGAAGACTTGCATTCGGAACGGCTTTTTTCCATCCGGGATTCCAAATGCAGAGACCATCATTCGGAATTTCGAATCGGAAAAAAAGCTACGTAGGTACGGTAAACTAATGTACCTACCTACGTTAACGTGTGTGACAAAGTCATTGATTTGTATGGATTTGCTGCGTTCGGAATTCCGAATCAATATTCCGTTTCGGAATTTCGAAACGGAATTCCGAGTGTATGTGGCCGGCCTAATTATGTGTTCTGTGCTATTTTACAAAGTTTTTTTGTAAATGACAACACCGCACATATGACGAAATCAGAAAAATTATTATGAAAAAGAAAAGCAAATGGCTGCCTAGAAATCGACATTCTTGAGATCGCACAAAATAATCCGATGTTATTACATGAATTATGCACTTACTATGATCATGATTATCAAAATAAAGCTCTAGAGCTCGCAAATAACTCAAATATATCTATATTTTATGAATAAAAGCTTCTATATCCATCATTATATCATTTTCTATCTTCACCATTTTACGTTTGACTAAAAATAAAGAAATTATCATTGTGTTTGCGATGGATCCACGTTCGTTCTCCTGTTCTTTCATATGGTAAGTCGATTTTATTATTTACTAAGTAATTTTATAAAATGATTCAAGCTTTCGTCAACGTTTTTATAATGGCTCCACCGAAGTCATTGTGTTATCAATTCTTCTAATTTACCTAGCAAAATGCCTTTCCTTACCTTTAGAACCACTAGCATTAGCAGTAAATAGTCGATTTTATGACAATTTACTATTCAATGACCTATGAACTTCTCATTACCTACTTACTGTACCTACCTAGTACCTAGGTACTTATAGAACTCGTTACGTAGACGGCTCGTTTCTGCCGATAGTGACTCGGGCTCTCGTATTTTTTGCAGTTGAAGTGATGTAAATAGAGAGTCGGGCGGCGGCCGCCCTATTCGAACATGGAACGGAGCCACGAGAAGAGGCACAGCAAGCACCACAAGGAGAAACACAAGAAGCGCTCTCACAAGAAGTACAGGAGCCACTCGAGCGGTACCCACGACCAGTCATACGCTACTAGTAACTCAGTCAAACCCCTGGTGGAGTACTCCGACGTCAGCTCGGAGGACCTGTCGGCCCCGGAGGCGGGCGAGATCGAGAGCGAGGCCAGCTCCATCGGGCGGCACATCGCCGACGATCTCGACCGCACCAGGAAGTCCCACTCCGTCCGCACCTTCCTCGACAATAAGATATCGGTGACCACCACGAGCAGGCGGGCCACCGACGAATATGCTCTTACTCGTGATTCTTCTTCAGCAGCGAGGAAGAGGCGAGTCGAGTACGAGGGTCCGGAGCCGGAGTACGATGAGCACTCCCGGTATAAAAAGAAAAAGGAGAAGCGTAAGAAGGACAAGAAAAAGAAGAAGAAGAAGTCCAAGCACAGGTCCCGGTCCGCTAGCCTGGAGAGCGTGTCGCCCGACGACAATCTGCCGGTAGCGGCCACCCCCGACAGGCCGGTGACACCGCAGAGGTACACTCAGGTGCCCATAAGCGAGTGGGAGAAGGGGTCTTCTCCCATCAGGAATGGCTCGTGTTCCCCGTTGTCACCGTCCACCACGCCCATGATACAGGAGCGTCGGGAGATATCTCCACGTCATAGGCCCGTCCGGGAACCTCCCATGCATCCTATACCGTTCTCACCACATAGAGAACTATCTCCAGTGCTAAGGTGAGACAATTACTTTTTTATTTGCTCTTACTGTACCATATTTTTTATTGACCTTGTTTATAAAGGCGAAACTTGTTGGTGAGCACAGACATAAGTAATTATTTATTTTATGGTTTAACAGATATTTTACTAATTTACCAAACCTTGTACTTTGTAAAACATGAGTACATTGCATAAGCTATACCTACTTTACAATGTTTTTGTCATTGTTTAATGTTTTTTTTTTATTATTAAATAAGGGGGCAAACGAGCAAACGGGTCATCTGATGGTAAGCAACTACCGTCGCCCATGGACACTCGCAACATCAGAAGAGCTGCAAGTGCGTTGCCGGCCTTTTAAGAGGGAATACGCTCTTTTTTTAGGGTTCCGTAGCCAAAATGGCAAAAAAGGAACCCTTATAGATTCGTCATGTCTGTCTGTCTGTCTGTCTGTCTGTCTGTCTGTCTGTCTGTCTGTCTGTCTATCCGCCCGTCCGTATGTCACAGCCACTTTTCTCCGAAACTATTAGAGCTATACTATTGAAACTTGGTAAGTAGATGTAGTCTGTGAACCGCATTAAGATTTTGATGCAAAAATGGAAAAATTATTAAAAATTTTAGGGGTCCCCATAAGGTACAACTGAAACAAAAAAAAAAATTTTTCATCTAACCTATGCGTGTGGGGTATCTATGGATAGGTCTCCAAAAATCATATTGAGGTTTCTTATATAATTTTTTTCTAACCTGAATAGTTTGCGAGAGAGACTCTTCCAAAGTGGTAAAATGTGTGTCCCCCCCCCCCTCTAATTTCTAAAGTAGGGGCATGATAATTCTAAAAAATGTATATGATGTAGATTACTATAAAAACTACCAACGAAAATTGGTTTCAACGAGATCTAGCCAGTAGTTTTTTTTATACGTCATAAATGGTAAACCTTAATGTAAATTTCATTAAATCGACTGAAATATAAAAATAAATCAAAAATCTTTTAATTTCATAAAAATAAACCTTATTGCTGCTGCGGAACCCTTCATGGGCGAGTCCAACTCGCACTTGGCCGCTTTTTGTTTTGTTACTTTTTCACTGTATCAGACACAAGTTACTGTTGATTAGTTTAACAGATCAAGGAAGTTGTATATTAAGAACCACTCAGCATTTATAATAACTCTTAACAGTTATTATCTACACTACTATTATAAAGAGGAAAGATTTGATTTTTTGTTTGTTTGTTTGTTTGTTTGTTTGAGTCGAATAGGCTCCGAAACTACTGGACCGATTTGAAAAATTCTTTTGATATTGGAATCTTACATTATTTCTGCTGAACATAGGCTACATTTTATTTTGGAAAAAAGTAGGGTTCCGTAAGATATTTGAGTTTTTCGGACGCAAGGTGTAAAAAATCAGCTAGAAAAGTTACTTATTTTGCGTACGCTGCCTAAACTATAAAAGATAGAACCATAAAATATTCTAAGTAATTGTAGATCTTATAAATATCTACAAAAAAGTCCGCGACACACTATACCTATCTATGTCGAGTGAGGCACAATAACCATTTATTTATTTAAAAATCCTGAAATTTTTTTGGACTATATTTAAACGGATATTTTTTACTCACGCTATTAATCCTTATCAAAATAAATTATTTTATCACTAAGTACAGTTTATGTAGATAATATTTGGTCTTTGAATGATTAAAATTGGACGTTTGGTTTTGAAATTATGGCGAAATTAAAATATTACGATAGTGGGCGTCACCAAAGCGCGTGCGGGAGGAAGACAATATTCTGTTGTAGAAATGAAAATTCTGTACATAAAAGATATGAAATGACACCCGAAATTACACCTTTGTCACTACATCGCTATAGAAGCCAAAAATGTGGTTAGTTTTTTGTCTGTCTGTCTGTCTGTCACTCTTTCTGTCTGTCTGTATGTTTGTTCCAGCATCACACGAAAAATACTGATCCGATTTGAATGTGGTTTTCGCAGATATATTTATCTTCTTCCAACTTAACATCTGGTGTATAAAATTTTTTCCCCCCACCCCTCTAAGGGGACAAAAGAGGGGGTCAGATTTTGTGTCAAACTTTTTTCTTTAACACGAAAACTACTAATCCGATTTGGATACGGTTTTCACAGATTTGCATACGGTTTTCACAGATATATTATATTTGTCTTCTTCCAACTCAACATCTGGTGTATAAAAATTCCCCCCCCCCCCTCCCCTCTCAACCCTCTCTGGGGACCAAAGAGGGGTCAGATTTTGTATACAACTTTTTTCTTTAGTGGACTTACTTCATATTAGGTATTAACTGTGTTTTTCAACTTAACATCTGGTGTATGACCTTCCCCCCCCCACACCCTCTTAGGGGACAAAAGAGGGGGTAAAACATGTATCAACTGATGATGTAGAAAATATACTTTAAATGGCAAAACAACGTTTGCCGGGACAGCTAGTTTCTAATATTTACATAATTATCTTTGCAAAAGAAATTATAAAGATATAATACAAAACACAATTTTGTAGATAATAAACTAACATAGATTTAAATTAGTATGTTCACTATCTATGTTGAACTCTTTATAAATGGTTGATAACAATAACTATAAATGGTTGCTATGGACAATTGAGCAAACTATTGATGCATTTTGTTATTATGAACTATGTTCAGATTGTAATCATTTATGTTTATAATTTATAACTTGTTTTGAAGTTTCAATAGTGTGGTGCATTTAAAATTCTTAATACAAAATTGTTGTTTTTAAAGTTTACAAAATATATTCCCTCAAACAAACCATTACCCATGGGGGAAGTTTTAACAAAATTCAAGTAAATTTTAAAACAATAAAATAGATTACGACATAACTTAAATAAGCAATCTCTTATCTAGTAACAGTTGATTTGGTGTCTCATTCACATGCCTCACCACTCACATCCCATGTGAGTGACTGAACCGATATAGAATCACAAATCATTATCATTTGACTTATGAAATATTACATTTAAGTCTATTGATTGTTTTAGGAGGCGACAGAAGTCTACAACTCCTCACACACCAGTAGTGCCTCCGTACCATGATACTGTCACGATAGACTCTGACAACGAGGAATTTGAGCAGAGGAGACGGGAGTACTGGGCGGAACAGCACAGGATGCAGACCGAAGTTATGGTCATATCGGGTATATACTTTTTACATAACTAAAATATATTATAACATTGATTATATACTACAGTAACAGAATGCTCTGATATTATTTATGTAATAATGTGTTTTAATGAGCTGTCTTGTATGTGTCTAATGTATCACTTTTTAACATTGTTCATGCAATAACATCAAAAAGTTGCACAGTCTGCACAAACCTGTTATGCACTTGTTTATGTAGACTTGCAATAAAGTGTCTACAGTTGAAATTAATATAAATCGAATATTGATCAATTTATATTAACTGTCGCTGTTTTAATTTTGTTCAGTGTGCAATGTGCATCCATTGTATAACTGTCAAAAAACATAAGACGACGTGATCTACGTGACCAGCTTTTATGATTATCCATACTAATACTATAAATGCGAAAGTGTGTCTATTTGTCTGTTACTCTCTCTTCACGCCCAAATCGCTGAACCAGTTTTGCTGAAATTTGGTATTGAGATACATTGAGTCCCAGGAAAGGACATGGGAACTTGCTAACAACATACTAACAACATATTGTACCTTATTTCAGCAAATAAACGATTTCAATTTCAATTTCAATTTCAACTCTTTATCCCGAAAAAATGTACGGTTCCCGAGCGATATACGAATTTTGGCGCAACAGAGTTGCGGACGACATATAGTTATAAATAATATGTATGTTAATAAAGACAATTTGTAACAGATTCGCCGGTGCACGAGAGTCGGCCGCGCGACTACAGCCCGCGCCGCCACCGCCGCCGCAGCCCGCGTCGCCGCCGCAGTCGCGAACGACACCGCGACTCGCGCGACGTCCGCGACGCACGCGACGTGCGGGATACGCGGGATTTGCGGGACACGCGCGACACGAGGGATGTGCACAGGTGATATACATAAGCCAAAAAAACTACGCATCATTTACATAATAAGCAACTTCAGCAGATGTTTAGATTGCATTGAAGGCAGTGGGGAAGATCGAAGGTGTATAGGATTGATAGGATGTACAACACGACCGAGTACTGATCCCTGGGGTACGCCACTCAATACTTCTACGTGATCCGATTTTGATTCGCCCATTCTCACTTGCACAGTTCTTTGTTGCAGAAACGCTTTAATCCACGCAAGTAACTTTCCTCGTATTCCTAGAAATTCAAATTTTTGCAAAAGCCTTCTTGTGGGAACGCTTTTTCATAATCCAGGTATATAATATTGTCTATTTGCAAAAGATAATACATACATAAAACCCCACCTCGACGAGCGTTTCTTTTTATATTTCTCGTTATAAATTTTTTGATGGTGCAGGTCGCACAGTCGCAGTTCGCTGAAGCGGCGGCGGTCGCAGTCGCGGACGCGTCGCCGGTCGTCGTCGCCGCCGCGACATCGTGCGCGACATTCGCCAGTGCGGGAGAGACATAGGTATGTTTTTACTGTGATTCATTGAAAATGAAAAAAAAATCTGCTCACGTCGTTTTCGCACCACGGTCTTAGGCGCCTACCACACGTGCATGCTTGACCACAGTTTTGCTTGCGCATGCCGGCTTGTTTAATGTGCGTGTAGTTGGTGAAACACTAGTATCCGCAAGCCCCAAAGTTTATCTGGACGGTTTTTAAACTTGCTTCAAATTCTGGCATGCGCAAGCCTTCATGTACAAACTTGTCTGCGCGTGTGGTTGGACGTTCAGTGTTCAAGCCGCTCTTTGTCAGTCAAATTGTGTTTACGTTCATATTTTCGTTGTTCAATTCTGAATTATAAAAATCTCTGCCCGCTCTGTGGAAGATCGAATCGAAAGATTTTTCTGACAGGAATAAAAAATATGCTTGTGAAAAAATGACTTCATTTCTGCATTATCAATTTTTTCACTAGCAGACACTGGAAAAATAAAAGCAGAAGAAATAGCTCTTCATTGAGAAACATTGCTTATACCTCCTTGTGAGTATAGTATTCGTTGGCTTATACGCCGACGATCTCGGCAAGAATGTCGCATGCATAACTGTGCCGTATGGTAGATAAGTCAGTTCTACGTCTTTTCATGCGAGAAGCATGCGCCAGCCAAACTGTGGTTAAGCATGCACGTGTGATAGGCGCCTTAGGGCATAAACTTTGTTGCGGGCGCCCGCGCGGGTTCATACAAAAGTGACCCGCGCGGGTGCCCGCGTAACACAGTTACGCCCTTATAATTCAAGCATGCACAAAGAGCCAGCAAACCCGCCGATGTTTAAGTCCGCAGACTTTTAAGTGCTTCATTGGCGGTTTGGACCTTTGGCTCGCGAGTTCGTTGGCGAGCTGGCGATATTTCTCGCCAATGGATCAACCTGAGGGGTCAGACTTAGTGCGAGTTTTATTCGATCATACGCATCGAGCACGTTAACGCGAATTTGTATGGGATCAAAGCGGTATCCACGTTAGCCAGTAGATGGCGCTGCTTTGATCTCATACAAATTCGCGTCAACGTGCTCGATGCGTATGATCGAATAAAACTCGCACTAACCCCTCTGCTAACAGCTAAAGTATAGCTGCTATATCGATGTTCTTGTATGTCAAGTGTCAAATGACTTTACACATTGCCACGTGTTCGTTTGCGGACGTGCATATCTGAATAACTTCAAAAAATTGTCCAATTTTTTCATCAGGGGAAGGGATGAGCCGCCAAGCCCGCCCACCACAGTGCTTCAACGCAAAATTGACTTCAAGGAGAAGATTAGCGATACAAGTCTGTTTGCTGAGCTCGTGAAGGACAAACATAAAAGAGCGAAGGTAAGACATGTTTAAAATATCTGAACTTGAAAATAAAGCTTATTTGAATTACGTATCCATTATTACACACATCGGCCGCGTTCCTTTAATAGTAATTGATTTGTCTAATTTCGCTAAAAACGTCTCCTGCCGTTCCGTTTGGCGACCGCGGTCGTCTTGATCGCGGCTATGACGTCACTCATGACGTCAGCATTTTCGCTAAAAACGACCCTCTGCGAAGATGGGTCAAAATTAGAGTTCTAGTTTTTTTTTTCTTTTAACGACTATAATATTGCGAAAGCCATGTTCGGAAAGTTTTCAGGAGAGACTAGAGACAAAAAAAAACTTCATATTAGTTCATTACAATTGATATTTTTAATGTAAATATACTATATTATAACATTGAATAAAATATTTTGATTGGAAAAGAAATTGTTTTAAATGAAATTTCAAATGATTTCTTATTAAATATTATAATAGGTACTAATTTTCATCTCTTCTGTACATTTTACAATTACTTTTATTAACGACTTCAAGAAAAGGATCCAAGTTCTGTTCAATGTATGTATAAAAAAAATTATATTATGTTCCTTTTTTTAAACTTTTCTTAAAACGCTGAAAACGCTCAAAAATCCGTTACACTTGGTTTGTATCACTGACGCTCACATGCTAATGGAACGGGAAAAACTACGGTCTTGAGCGTGAGCGTTCTGAGCTTGTAACGGAACCTAGCCATCATGATAACGTCAAAAAAACTGTATGGTGAATTAAAAAAATAAGGGGAATTAAAAAAAATAAAAAAAAACTTATGTGGCGTGGCGACATGAAGTTGCAGCTGACAACATGTGGCAACGCTGGTTACTATGTATTTCTATGAAATACCCTGTGCAGCTAGCGACACTTCATAATTATTATAAACTGTATACATAGAAACCTGTAGTGTCGCGACGACACGTCGTCTGCTGCAACTTCATGTAGTTGGCTTCCAACTTGTACCTTATTATGCGCCAGATCCAGATAACCTTAAATCTACCATAAAAACTGGTTTTACTCCAATGTGTTAACCCTACCTACAAGTGGTATCACTTAATACCTCGTCTACAATCATGTTAAACTTGCAGAAGCTCCAAGAGATACTGAACCAGAAGGAGGAGGAGTCTCAGGGCGCGCTGTCCACCAGCACCAACAACCAGGAGGTGCTCACCATTGACGAGCTCTCTAACAACACCACCGACAGCATCACTCAGGTGAGACAAACAGAAGAAAAAAAACTTAAGAGGTGTCAAGGGACACCCGGATGGAATGAAGTTATAAAAAAAACAATAATAATCGTCGCTACACCACACTGTTCAATGCACGAGAGAGAGAGAGAGAGAGAGAGAGAGAGAGAGAGAGAAATACGCGCTACCGCATGGCCTATAACCATAGCAAAAAGTGTCGTTACAACTTTTCGTCTTAATTTTTTATGTCTAGCCCCATTTTGCAACGCGCGATAAGGAACTTCGTTCCAAAAGTAAGGTAACTAAGGAACTATAAATCAGTACCCGTTTCATGAATAGAATATATTATAATTGCAGTGTGGTCGGGCTAGAAAAATAAAGAAAAATCCCGTTTCTACTTTTCTTTAACTCACGCAGTAATATAATATTGCTAACGCTTACCGTTATGGGACTCAACAACAAGGAACGTGATTGCGTGAGATAAACGTCAAATATATTTTTTCCAATTAATAATAATAACTTGTATTAGTATGTACTTGCTTTATATTAAAATTTATTTGTTTGTTCATAGAATTCAAACTCAAAAGAAAATGGCGTCACGAGTCAGCCGGCGGACCTAGTAGACATTCCCATGCCGATGGCCGACGAGGACTCTCAGTCAGCGACACAGTCCACTCGGACTTCGCCCCAGAACGCTCAGTCCACGGAGTCGCCCGGGGTTCCGCCCCCGCAGCAGCCGCCGCCGCCCGATGACGCGCCCGCCGCTAACGGGGACACCAAACCGGATATAGAAACTGAGGTCATTATAATAACTATTATTTAATTGAATTTATTATTATAGGTTATATACAAAATAATTATTATGTTAATATGTGAAAGGTCAAATGTTTGTTTATTTAAATATGTAAATAATGTTAGAGTTCAGACAGATGTTTAACTCATAACTTGTGTATTTTATTAGGCGACTTTCACATAAGTTTCCTAGTTATTTATTAAATGAGAGGTAATCAAGTAGATACAGTATGTTCCTCGATTAAGTTTGCTGGGTATATTATAAACAGGTTCATCATAATCATAATAAACAGCCAGTAAGAAGTATTTTATATAGCAGTCGCGTCTACCGACGCCCCCCGCGCCGCCCGCCCCACCGGCCCCGCCCAGCGACGAGGCCCCGCCCACGCCGCCCACCGCGCTGCCGCCCCGCTCCGTGGTGGACAGCGTGTTCAACGCCAACCAGCAGCCGCCCCCGCCCAAGCCCAAGAGCCTCACCAAACTACCCATGCCACCCAACACACAGGTGAATAAATATATTTAAATAGTCCGGTCGCCGAGCTTCAATAAATTCCTACATTGACTTATTTTTACTTGTCTTGTTCGTTTGTTAGCTAGCGGCTAGCGCTTACCTAGAAATGAGATCGCAGAAATTAGAGATATAATGTATTGAAGCTGTAAGTGACAAAAAATTTAAAATTCGTTGTATATGTGATGAACCGTTATATAATATTTCAGGTGGAAGATCTCAAAACCCTCGCCAATGACAGTCCTCTGAGTACGCCGTCTCCGAGCCCCGTCAAGAAGTCTGAAAAACCAAAGAGAACCGGCATCATGAATTTACCAATGCCACCTGGTTAGTTGGGCTTTGTTAAAAAAAACACCAAGTGCGAGTTCTGTTTCGATAGACAGATAGCGCAGTAATTCGGGCTTTTTATGTGAACATTCAAAAAACGAATTGATCAAAGGCCCACAGTCCACACACAAAGAATGCATGATACTGCCACGCAAAAATAACATCTAAGCATTTTTGTTTCTATAAATAAAACTGAACAATGAAGATTTGTATTTTCAGTGATACGCGGCTCGGACGAGTTGAGCGGGGACGAACTGGACGGGTCGACGCCGCCGCCGTCCCGCGCGACATACTCGCACGTCTTCGCACGCAAAAACAAGGACGCTGTACGTATACGTAGATTATTGTAGTGCTAAGTTAGTCGTCTAAATTGCTCTGTCGACTAAAAAGTTAAAAACGTGGCTACCGTAGTTTTATTTGCCTTTTATATGAATAGGGATGATGACAAGGTCAAAGATTAGCAAATTTTGTTAATAAAATAAAGAAATAAGGTAAAAAATAAGTGTTCCCAAAATTTCAGCTCGATAGCATTTGTATTTTTTTTGTTATGCGCCTTCAAAGTTGAATAATCAAGTCGATTTTTTTTTCAATTAAATTTCTTTATATTTGTTTAGGTACCATTTGATAACATATGCAATTAAAAGCAACTTTTGTTATTAAACCACTTTCATAAACGCAATATTTAATATACCTATCGAACAAAGTTCTCTCCTGATGCGTACAAACTAAGAAAAAGTGACGTCAGTCTTTCGTAGCACTTTGTATGGAGCGTTTCGGGCAGGTCTATTTTTATGAGATGTTTGAATTGTCATATCTTGGTGAATTTTTAAGCTATCAGAGTCATTCGTTCAGCGGTATTTCTATTTTTAAGGGTCTTTCAATTACCAATAAGAAAAAAAATAGTCATCATGCCTATTATATTATTATTTTGTAAAACTAATAAATAAATATTACTATTATTATACTACGTCTACATCCTTAGACTATTTAGTGAATTGATGATGGCTGTATCTGTAATCCAGGTTGGTTAGTTTTAATTAGTTTTAGTTTCAATTATAGTCTGTAATGATAGTTGTAAGAAGGTTTATTAAATAAATAAATAAATAATATGCACTATAAAATGAAGCAATGAACTGACATTGTGTTGTATCATTACAGATTGGGTCGAAACTGAAGAGGCCGCGAATTTTAAAACGTCGCGGCTCCAAAGTGGTACCCGTCGCTACGCCAACACATCATGCCAAAGACTGGGGCGAAAAGTGCGTTGATGGATTCGAGGTAACATCGTTTTATTATTTACTACAATTGTGTTTAAACTGCGGTTTGAGACAGGTGCCTTCCGATCAAGAAAAGGTTATGTTCAATTTACATTTACACTGCTGAAACTGGCAATTGAATGGAGACATTGCAAATAAATGGTTTTAAAAAACCCAATCCTCGTTTGTTATCCGACTTCCAAAAATAGAGGTAATATTTTTGGTTGTAGATTTTTTATTAAAACATATGTGGGTACTTTAAGCACCCACAAAACTATATTTTGGGTTATGAATGCAGTTAATATGTTTTTTAAATGATTTACAACAAGACTGCATTTGAAATTCAACAAAAAAGCTGTGGGTTAGGACACAATTCAAAATGTAGACGATCGCTGGTAGAGTTGCAGTAGGTTCTATCGTACCAGCAACTCTGCCTTAAGCGATGAGTGGAGCACCATGGGGTTTTAGTGGGTAGTCTACACAGGAGTCCCACATACCCCGGCCGATATCCCCAATCTGCCGGGAATGCGTAAAGCATTTCCCCATGTTAAAAAAAAAAGGGTTAGGACACAAGACCACTTAAATGTTTCAGGTCCTCACGCAAATCGGCGAGGGCACGTACGGTCAAGTTTACAAAGCCAAGGACAAGAACACGGGCCAGCTGGTGGCCCTAAAAAAGGTTCGTCTAGAAAACGAGAAGGAGGGCTTCCCCATCACCGCCGTCAGAGAGATCAAGATCCTGCGCCAGCTCAACCATCGCAACATTGTTAATCTACGGGAAATTGTCACGGACAAGCAGGACGCTTTGGATTTCCGGAAGGTGAGTTAAAAGTGGGCAGTGCCAAATTTATATTTTTATGAGTAGTAGCCTTAGTAGGCCACCTCGCCCTCTAGGATGCTGCCGCCCCTAGGTCGCGGCCTATATTTTATAATCTTTTAGGTCACTACGTAAAACTGGAGGTGGCAACCTGCAATAGGATATATCAATGTACTACGGCTACCAGTTATTTTTTTATTTTTTTTATGAAAAAAGGGGGCAAACGAGCAAACGGGTCACCTGATGGAAAGCAACTTCCGTCGCCGGAACTCGCAGCATCAGAAGAGCGGCGGTGCGTTGCCGGCCTTTTACGAGGGAATAGGGTAGGGGAGGGGAGGGAAGGGAATAGGGGAAGGTAGGGAAGGAAATAAGGGAGGGTAGGGAAGGGAAAAGGGTAGGGGATTGGGCCTCCGGTAAACTCACTCACTCGGCGAAACACAGCGCAAGGGCTGTTTCACGCCGGTTTTCTGTGAGCCCGTGGTATTTCTCCGGTCGCGCCGGCCCATTCGTGCCGAAGCATGGCTCTCCCACGGCAGAAGTTAAGTTATACTGTTTGTACCGTTTGAACGCGATCTAACAATTATACCAACTGATATTAATCTCCCCCCCTCCCCCTGCCTTTAAAGAGACTTAAAAAGGGAACACTTCCTTTTTGTCAAGCAATCTCCGAGTTATTCGTGACATTTACTGTAAGTAGTTAGCATAAGTCTACACGTAAAACAACAATTACAGGACAAAGGGTCATTCTATTTGGTGTTTGAGTACATGGACCACGACCTGATGGGTCTCCTGGAGTCCAAGATGGTGGACTTCACGGAGTCCCACAACGCCTCCATCATGCGGCAGCTGCTCGACGGCCTCGCGTACTGCCACAGGAAGAACTTCCTGCATCGAGACATCAAGTGCAGCAATATACTTATGAACAACAGGTATGTGCTGTTTTGTTTGAGTATAAGTGGTTGTATTGTAAGTGGACGATGTGGAGGTGGGTGAATTATATGTATCTGATTTTATCAGAGGAATATCATATCATGAGTGTCATTTATTTATGATGAGTGTCATCTATTTATGATGAGTGTCATCTATAAAGCCTTTCAGTGCTTTTTCAGTGAAAAAAAATGCTCTTTCAGTTCTGCTATTTTCACAGTTAACTCTATAAAAGGAATACATACACATCCTAACTAAAGTATTATCAGTTAGTTTTGTTACACCTTGTATTTACTAACGCCGCATTCCACTTGAACGCGGGGTAAGTTATATGTACGTTACAGGGGCGAAGTGAAGCTGGGCGACTTCGGTCTGGCGCGGCTGTGGTCGGCGGAGGACCGCGCGCGGCCGTACACTAACAAAGTGATCACGCTGTGGTACCGCCCGCCGGAGCTGCTGCTCGGCGAGGAGCGGTACGGCCCCTCAGTCGACGTGTGGTCCATGGGCTGTATACTGGGCGAGCTGTTCCTCAAACATCCGCTCTTTCAGGTGAGTTACATTCACGTGTGCTGAAGCATTGATCATTTTTCAGACTGCTAAATCTGTAGAAAACAGTGAACACTGAACACGCAAGTCGCGTATCCACAGCTTTACGCGAAAGTAGCAGGATCTCACAGGCAAACAGGTATGAACTACCTACAACCTAAACTTGTAGTCTGCTGCAAGTTACACACATAAGGGTAATAGGGTTAAGTGTGGGAGCCCTAAGTCTGACCACAGAATAGAAATACAGATTTTAAAGACAGAACATATTAAGATTCCATCTGTTCATCGTTACTCATAAACTTACTACTACTGTCATATTTTTAGCATGCTAGAGGCTTAAAAGGTTAAGAATTTGAGAAGACAGCATAATATGAGAGTCAGAAAATTGGTGTTTTAATGATCGGCTATTCAAATGTAGGAAATAGTCTGCTCGAATGCCTCCTAACATAAAACCTTAATTATACTGTATATTCCAGGCGAACGTGGAGATGATGCAGCTGGAGATGATCTCGCGGGTGTGCGGGACGCCGGTGCCGGGCGTGTGGCCCAACGTGGTCCACCTGCCGCTGTGGCCCACGCTGCGGCCCAAACGCTTCCACAAGCGGTGCGTGCGCGAGCAGTTCGCCTTCATGCCGCCCGCCGCGCTCATGCTGCTAGACCGAATGTTGGAACTGGACCCAGAGAAGAGGATCACCGCTGAAGATGCCCTCAAGAGCGCCTGGCTCAAGGGCGTCGTGCCGGACCAGTCAGTATTGTGTTTTGTATCATCGAGGTGGATTCCTAGGCGGTTGACAGACTATGTTATGTGGTCGGATCATGCCAATTCAATGTTAATTGTGTTCGGCTGGGTTTGACATAACGCGACCAAACTACGTAGGCCCCCCATTGCTCAACCTCTCTCATCTCTGATACTAGTACATAAGTATTTTTTGCTTCAGACTTTACAAGGTTGCTTGTAAAATCCGGCTGTTGAATAGATGTTGCACCTACAGCTTCTTTTTTACACTCGTTCGAATATGTATTTTCGTTGGTATCTCGTTTCCACTGACACGTTTAAAGTGAATAGGATACAAATATTTTCTATAAACTTTTTCCCTGGGGTGGCCAAACTTAAGTTTTACTATTTCATCACATTGTAATGGAAGTTCACTATGTTTAAAAGGTCCGGTAAACTTTTCAGGATGCCCGCGCCGGAGCTGCCGACGTGGCAGGACTGTCACGAGTTGTGGTCCAAGCAGCGACGGCGGCAGCAGCGCGAGCAAGAGCAGGCCGCCAAGACGAAGCCCTACGGCGTCCCCGACGACAGGGACTTCAAACACAACGACTGCTCTAACCAGTCCGACTCCAGCTACAAGAGCGATTACAAAAACGACGGATTCAAACCTGAAACCCAGGAGACGGTGGGACAGGTGAAATAGTATATGTATATAAGTGGATTCTACAAATAATGGTGCTTCAGTGTTCAGTGCCAGTGCGGTGTGCCTCTGTTGGCGGGACGTTAAAAGACGAAAATGTATTCCATGTAGGGTTAGGCTTAATATTATGAATGCGTGTGGAAGTTTAACGTGTCTGGGACTCTGTGCTTGCAGAAATGGTTTGACTATACAATTTGAGGCTGTTCATAATATTAGGTTATCTTTACTAATTAAGCTATACAAAATGTACTAATAAAATGCATTGTAAAACCTATAATTTATTATTAAAAATATTTATACATCATTTTATCATATTTCTATACTATTTTAAATATGGTCCATGTTATGAAGCGAATCACGAAACTTTATACTAAATTAATGTGAAATTTTGTGACTAGCCTCGTAGTTTGGACCATAGTAGTCGCTTATTTGGGTCGTTGCAAATAACTACATAATAGTGTCCCGAGATCCCTATTAATTCTACACGTAAATAAAATACAATGCAAGTGCCTTGAAAATAAATTATTGCTGGAACAAAGGCCAGCAAACTGCACATTATTTCCCCCCTCTCTTCCTAGTAGGGGAACAAGATAATTTTAATAAAATAGTAGTATAGTAGTTCGCAATAAAAAATATTTTAGTTAAACCTTAAACAACGTAACTTTTTCTGAATAACATTCTTGGCACTAAAAATTCCCTCGTTAGCAACTTAATACATACACAATCAATGATCATAGTCATTTCAATGTACAAAATTTTAGCTTTATCATTCAAAACTCTTCGTAAAATTACTTCCTCAAAAAATGTCTAATCCATTTGATCACCCTACACTAATATAGTTATAACTAATTTTTTAAGCCCTATTCTGTTCGGTTCTGTTTAGTAGATGGGCAAGAAATATTCGGATCTTAGCATACTGACCAAGATCTTTTAGTTGGTCGAATACAGTCATGACTTGGTGATTATTGACCATAAGAAAATGTCACGGTCATAAATTTTAAAGTAATTAAACAGTTCAAAGGCTGAAATTATAAAATATAACGAATTATAAATCTATTAAAGCTTTGCTTTGCTACTTATTTTAATTTAATGCTCAAATAAAGCATAATACATCAATTTATGTAAAATAAAATAAATTTATATAGGCTTCACCGGCCGTAAAGTATAAAATATTTAAAAGACTGTAAAATAAATACAAAACTATTTAAATTAAGTCATCGACAACGCTAATTCTATGTTAATGTAATAATATCGGGTACAATAACATATCTATTTTTGTATCTAAAGTATTTGTGCAATGTCAAAGGAATGTATGCCTAGGCCGATGTTACGTCAGAGTGAGTCAGTAATAATTTTATGCTGAAAAGTCGAGTTGTGTGAAGTTTTAATTATTTGCAATGAGTTATAAAGTGTAAACTTGCGTGTAAAAACTAGTAAAAGTGCCAACTCAAATTATTGGTTTTGTGGCGACAGTCACACAATTTTCACGTAGCAATAATATAATAAATAAAAAGTCCTAGGTGACTGAAAGACTAACAACACTGGGAATCCCCACTTGTGCCAGTCGGGATTTAAGTTAACCATGCAGTTTATTATCTTCTATCCCTCTTTTTCTCGCATACTGCAAGCTAGTTTACGGTAACCCAGATTAGACGAAGTGGCGCTTGACACTAAAAAATCTTGGCTCATGCCAACGATAGTAATTTTACACTTGTTGTTGAAAGTTAGTCCTATATTTGCATTTACATAATATTTAACATGTGCGAGAACATGTAGACGTATGCCATGTGATCACTTGGTTTTTATGTTTTAAAAAATCCTAGGAACCAAAATTATTTGAACCAAAGTATGCATGGCGTTAGTAACATATAAATTGTATAATTTGTACATATTGTAATATTGTATATATTATTATGTATCTGTGTAAGTTTTTCTCCGATGGTCCCATGCGAAGTGATAAACTCTTCCAACGGCTAGTTTTTGTATCATTTGTAATACTGTTAGCGAAGCAATAAGCCATCACATATTGTTTAGGTTATTTTTTAAACTGTGATTGTAAAAATGTTGACTTTAAGGAATTGATAATAAAATGTATGTTAAAAATGCTGATCTCTTTTAATTTTTAATATTATGTAAGAAAACAGCTGCATCTAGATTCTAGAGTAATAATTTTTCTCCATGGTCCCCTTTGTATGTACTACCTACTAAAGATAAGCTGTTGGTCTAGACTCTAGACTTCAGATATTTTCAGAGCCACTTTGTTGCAAACCAATAAACCCTTTCATTACATTAGTGTGAACTGTAGAATCTATATTATAAATTATAACAATATGGAAAAATAAAAATAATAGTCTGTATATCAAAACATTTATTAAAATGACTATAAAGGAACTTTCTTACTCTATAAGGCACGCGTTAGCCTGTAGTCATCACAAGTAGAAAGACACGTCGTTGTATTAAAAACCATCAAAATACAAAATAAATCTCATTTGGTAAATTGTCTTCCTTAAAGTACGTTATTTGATAAGGGCTTACGCGTATAATAAGGTTCTAGTTTGTACCTTTAATTTTTATGCTGATTAAATTTGTATAAATACGATTGTTAAGCTTACTAAAAGTAAGTTGGCAGTCAAAATAATATGGCGATAATGCTAAGTACTTTGTACGATACCTGTAGTACATTAGTAATGTAAAATTAACTAATAAAAGATGCCTTACAATAAAATTAAATACATTTTTACATGATGACAAAATGTTAAAAATATAAAATGTCTGAATAATTTAATTTTCGTTTCGAATTTAAAATTGGAAGTTTGTTCGTCGTCTAGGACTATACGTATTTCGTTATATGTTTAGTACGTACCATTTAGTTTTATAAACTTTTAAAACTAATGACTATAATAAGAAGGTAGAGGGCGCTCGGGTCGATCTCGAATACTGGTTTAGGGTGAAGCAACCTGTAACAAATAAATTATGATTTATAATGTGAACGCAACGCTATGGAGTAATTGCATCTTTTGGCTTACATATCTTATGATATTATATTTTCTATATTCCGGTCGTGGAGCACGTAGAAATTAGTACATTGACCTATAGTTAACTACCTACTTGTCACTATTGCATAGCTTTTATCTCGAACTTTGAGCGCGGCGACCGAATTAAGAAATTACGTAACGAAAAACCTAACACCCCTACTCGTGCGGCGTTTTCAGACTTCGGCACGGTGTTTGTGCGCGTGTAACTAGACGTATGCGAATTATAATTGCACAAGTTGATAAATATGCTATGCAACAGCTTTACCGCTGTATTCCCCGTGTGCCACAAGTGTTTTTTGCAACCGGACGGTTACTTTTATGTTATGTATTATGTGTATTACTGCTGTCTGCTACCCAACAACGTGAAATATGTGTATTTAGCAACAAAGTAGTGTGTCAGACACAGTCTACGGCACAGAAATAAATCAAGATAGAACGGCTAAGCGGGTGGAGTACGCGTGTTTCAAACTTGCACAAGTGGGCAAAATTCGTTGAACGTTTATTCAGTCAGCGCGCACGTCTCGACTTGATTACACCGGAGGGGTTGTGCAAAAATGCCTCATTGTACAGTGTCTAATTGTAAAAACAGAAGTACGAAAGTAAATCGGTATTTCTTTCCACGGGTAAGTTATTTGTTCTAACTAAAAAGCAAAGCAAAAATTGACACGCGCGATTCCGTAGCAATGGACGCGTGTGGCCGTTCTATCTTGATTTATTTCTGTGGTCTACGGTACGGACGGAGACATTATTTTACCGATATTTCTATTTTTGTGAGGTCCGAAAACTATTGTGTAGTGTTTGTACTGACATTTTTGTAAGGTGCTAAAAATATTGTTATATTGTTTACTGACCACAAGCAGGTTGCCGCTCTTGGCGCGGTGTATGGTGGGCGCGGCGCCCGTCGTCACCTCGATGGTGCCACCCTGCTTGCCGTTCACCAGGTTGTGGGCGATCCTGCGACGGTAAAGGACAAATATTATTTCATTTACTGATCTTGCAAACTAAACTTAACCGGCCCCTAGACGATCAATTGTATATTGTATTGTGCAATATCACGCTTCAATTTTATTTAACAGTTTATTTCACAATTCACAATTCACCTTCAATCTATGAAGGCGCGCGATGTTCTATGTCAACCTTAGATGGTCAATAATATTACGCAATACGTGATATTGTGCAATAAAATTGCTCGTCTAGGGGCCTTAAGAGGAATTATTGCATTCGCTAATCACTAGTTTCGCTAGCGAAATTGACGCTGCTGTAATAATTACCGATGCATTAATGGTTATGTCAAATCGTAAATATTTTTGGCACGATCGGCTCGTAGATTCTTGTTAGTTGTTTGTTATAGATATCTAACCAACAACGTTGTTGAAAAGCTAAACTCTAGAAACCGGACTCGGCATAATTTTAACTTGTACCGAGTTCTGAGAACTTGAGTTCTAAATTCTTATTGGTCCTCTGTCGCTAATCTCGGTTTGTGACTCGTCGTGTACTCACGTGTTGGTGTCGACGATTTCGATCATGTCTGGTTTGCCGGTGTGGTCGGTGACGATGGTGAGCGCCTCGATCACGTGCGACACCGACACGATCAGGTCGCCCTGGAACATGGTACAGTTTAGTTAGGACTTCAGGAGCGGCGTAGTACCTACAAGATATAATTATAATACAGCCCAAGTATGTGTCTTCGTCGGAGGTGAGTTTCTTGATGTATCTAACAACGAGGGTTATCGATATTTTGTTTGCCATCTGCAGGCGTAGCATGGTCACTGTAGAAACGGTTTCTTTCTACGGAAGAATAGACAAAGTGACAGTTAGGTCAAGACAAAGTGACAGTTAGATAATGGAAATCCGCCATTTTGTAGATAACATCTGTCAGTATTTCTTTCTGACAGATTCTTTCCCATGTCTACTGTTGTTATGCTAGCCCTGCGAGAGCTATGCGTAGCTTCAAACGACATTTGACACGAAAGATTACGGTTGAGCCGTTTTGGAGGAGTTCGACAACAAATACTGTGACACGAGAATTTGATCTATTAGATGATATTATAGAAATGCTTATCATCCTCCGGTAAACAAGACACGTCCTCACGTTTCTTTTAACCCCCATCAGGATTCAACTGACCTTGTCCTTCTTCAGATCCTGCGGGATCTTGATCAGTATGAGGCTGTCGGTCTCCGTGGTGAGCACCACGCGCAGGCGGTCCAGCGGCAGGCGGTGCTTCAGCTTGAAGGTCCGCTTGGACGGGTCCAGCACGTACAGCGCCTTGTCCGACGCCAGGAGCGCGCGCACACGCGGCTTGTACCCGCGACGGTCGTACTTCACCGCCTCGCACGAGTACTGGAGGAAATGTGACGGTTAGATGAAGAGAATTACAGTCAATCGATCGGTGCGTATCATACGACAGCTGCAGGGCATGATCTAGCTATTTAACCGCCCCCAGCAAAGATAACTTTCGCCGCCCTTCTATAATGCAGAAAACCATATACAGCGTTTAACAAAAATAAGTGATAATACTTTAGGGTCTGTGTGTTCCTTGTAAAGAGTTGACTGTGAAAGTAGCAGCGCTGAAAGACCAAATTTTTTTTTCACTTTTGTATGGGGAAACTCGTGACGCTGGGGCGCTTGCCTATACAAAAGTTTAAAAAAATTTGGTACGTAAAACGTAAAAGTACTCACGATGAGCTTCTCCCCCGTGGGCCAGGTGGGGGAGGCCATGAAGGTGTTCCGCAGCACGCGCAGCTCCTCCGACAGCCGGTCGTCCACGAAACGCTCGCGGACGCTGCCCGGGTAGCTGTTCTTCTTACCTGATAGAACAATCATATTTGTGATTATTACTATCAGAGAAGTTGATTCATAGGCAGACCTACGTAATTTGGTCATATTACGTCAAAACCAACTGATAGATCATGAATAACATTGAATTGACATAATCCAACCAAATGACGTAGGCTCGTCAACTGCCTACGAATCAATTTCTCTGGTTTTCGTTTCCATCTAAAAGCACAGTTGCTGATGAGTAAGTAGTGCTGCGGGCTGCGGCGCCCCTTTTTATCCAGCGCCCTGGGCGGTCGCCTAACGTAAGCCCTCCTAACGCTGATTCTGGTTAATTCACCACCGACTAATATTTGTATATTTTTCTCCTAGCTCTCACCCTTGAACATCTTCTCGGCGAGTATCTTGAGCTCGAACTGCTTCTTGTCGGCCGGCGAGAGCGCCAGCCGGTACTTGCGGGACAGGTGCGCGCGGTACAGGCGACGCAGCTCCTGAGAAGGTTATAGTAATGATTAAAGAAGAGGTAGGTGGAGTAGAGAATGGGATGGAACGGTTTCAGATTATACCACTTTTGGGAATTTTGGTGCGAATTCAAGGCTCGCGCAAGCGTTTACCTAATCTATATATTAGTATGTTATGACTTATGATCCATAATAATACTCCCACACCGGTTTCGGTGAAACCAGGCCAGTTGCGCAGGAGTAATTTTATAGTGCCCAAGTGTGTGCGCAGTACACAAGAGCACTCTCTATTTCTTTGCACTGCACTGCATTGTCCTAACCAAACTTGGAAATAACACATTACATCGCGGGAATCTAAGTTTCTAACCCACGAGTCACGACAATCTGAGTCAAGAGCCATAAGCTCTAAAGTTTAGAGCGTCGCTCTTGACTCCCAATGGACCACGGAGGCGTTATGATCCAAATTCAACTATCATCAGCATTTTAGCAGCACCAAAACATCCCGGTTTACCTGAGAGGCCTCAGTGCAGGTGGCGGGGCAGGTCGGCCACTTGGGGTCGAGCAGGGACTTGGGCAGCTGCGTGGCGAGCCGCTTCAGCCAGTGCACCTTCGCGATGCCCAGGAACCGCCGGTTCTCCGGCGTCTCCGGACCGTTGCGAGTGATGAAACCTTAAAGTTCGGTAAATGTTGTTAAGGTCTGACGGAACTATATAAAAAGTCAGAAAGGGGAGAGTGGAGTGACTGACCCCGTTGCAGGATGAGTTTATAATATTACAGAAGCATGTCTAGAAAAATTTGTTATATTGGTATATTGATATTTGAAAGCCATCCAAAAATAGTACCGGGCACGTGACAGAGTTAATCTGATTACCAGCGCATATAAACGCAGATTTAGATTTCCAATTTGGCAATCTTTGTTAGGAGTTCTGAATCGGGTCATGTATTCTTTAATCTTATTAATCAAATGTTTACTCCATGCTTGCTCCAGCACAGTGTGTCTTTCTGTCTCAACTGTCTTTTAGATTCTTCTAGAGTCATCAAACCGGCTTTTAGTAGCACACGGATTAGCAGTAACGGTTTCCGTGATTACTCCCCTTGGATCGCGCATGATGATGTCTCACCTTTAATGAACGCCCTGATGACGTCAGCAGCCTTCCTTCTCCTCTCCCGCAGTCGCTGCGCCAGGAACCTTCTCACCCACTTCTGGATGACCACGGCCGCCTGTTTCATCTGCAGGTACCGCTTGCGCTGGTAGTATCCGCGCCAGCGGGACTGGATGATGGTGGCTATGTCATTCTTCTTGATCTGGAAAGCGTCCTCCGTGTCGAACAGCGTCTTCGGGAAGCGGATGAAGATTTTCGTGCTGGAATGGTCACAAGCGATATTGTAAGTCTTTTGGCATTAGGTTTCT
Organism: Plebejus argus; assembly: GCA_905404155.3. NCBI lineage: Eukaryota > Metazoa > Arthropoda > Insecta > Lepidoptera > Lycaenidae > Plebejus > Plebejus argus. The sequence continues at coordinate 390,483 of FR989942.1, forward strand.
TTATATTATGACTATTTAACACCGTAGCTCGTTTGAAGATTGAGGAAGCGTCAGTCAGTCAGTAGCGTCAGTCAGTAGTATGAAGCTGTTCCTTTGTACAGATCAGCTAAAAGTTTCAGTGACCAGTGCAGTTTTGTTAAGAGCTTTTGCTGTCAACATAGGCTCTTATAGAATAGCACCACATGCAGTTGGGAGTAAAAAATATGTACGTATGAACCATTCTGCTTACTTCGTAAAGTGGCTAGTGGTAGAATTTATAAAGGCATTTATTGGGGCTGTTTCACCACTTCTGACAGCTGATACTCCATACTCCATCTGTCAGATAAGTTGTAGATAGCCTATCCGGCACTTACCAGGCAGTAGTGAAACAGGCCCTTAATGTAATATACTCACTTGCCCATCCTGTACTCCTCTCTCTCGTACTGGATGGTCTCGACCAGCTTCTGCACGCCCTCGCGCGCCGGACCGCGGTAGTTTGGCCACGTCGCCGGGCTCAGACACTTGTACCTGGGTGACAATGTCATAATATTTATTACGAGGCCTCCCCATGTTGGCTCACGAGTCACGATGGACCAAGTCATTCATTGGTCTATTATGGATCATACATTTTTCAAGATTTGTTCTGGCTAAGTAGATTGTTATGAAACCTTGGGAAACCAGCATTTAGTTTAAACGGTCACTCGTGGATACTCTTAACTCCAGAGTAACAATTTAAGCATCTGAACTATTTCTAGGTAAGGCCATCGTGTTTAGAAGTCATAATTCTACCTGAAAGCTAGATTGATGACTTCTAATTACTTCTAAACAAAGAAAATGTTATAATTATAGTGTTGTTAAAGCTGTCCTACAGCCTCTCACAAAGTCTAAACTATAACCTCTCAAGGAAGGCCTCGTAGGTCCTGCGGTAGGCGAAGCCGGCGCGGCGCACGCGCAGGTTCTCCATCAGACCCAAGTATTTCACCTGGTGGGATACCAGCTTCTCGTCGAATTGCACTAGAAGTAGACATCATCATGATTTACAATAGCTACTACTATTTACAACAGTTTAAGACCAAAAAATTGTATTTAAAGGCCAGCGCTGCGGTACGTACTTGGCGCCTTGACGTCGTTGGGTTTGATGCAGCGGATGTAGGAGGGCTCCTTGCTGCTGAGGATCTTGATCAGCTCGTTGAGGGACACCTTGAACTGCGTGATGGCGGTGTCCGGACGCTTTTTGCTGTTCAGCTTCATGTCCTGAAATTTACCGGTTTATTATGAAATGGAAAGGAATAGGGCTGATGGATTCGGAGTAAGCGATTGCTGCCACCCTCGCGATGAGGGTGTTTGACATTCTATTTACCACCAGGTGCCGCTATCAGTTATGTAGCCTTAGGGTCTGTCGTGTCAAATAGAAACAATATCGTGAGACATGACAGCTATATCAGAGTAGACAGAATAATGCTATATCATGACATATGACAGCAGTTTGACACGATAGACCATAAGGCTACATAGCGGCACCTGGTGGCAAATAGAATATCGAACAACCTAATTGACGCACTCGCACGCAAGTGTCCCACTTGCGTGCGAGTGCACGAGTGTTTCGAGCTTGCTTTTCTGGTATATTTTGTAATCCCCAATATTCATAAGTCCCCAATACAACCACAACCTAAATAGCTTAACTTATTTGTAAGCGTTTTTTAACTTTATTATCAGGCCGCGCTGTTTTTTGTTCAAGCCTGTCTACCTTCTGCTTCCAAATCCCACTGTCCCCCTAATGAGTAATATCCTTCATACCTTGAAGCACTGTCCGACGATGTTGTTCCCGCTGGAGGCCATGAGCGCCTGCAGGTCGCGGAACAGCAGGTCGTTGTTTTTCTCCAGGAACGTGTTCACGTTGTACGTCACCTCGCCGGCGTAATGGACCAGGCAGAACTCCTGTACAGACAATCGGAGTTTAAAAACATATTGTGTTGGTGAAGGAAAGTTAAAAGTTGCATAGTGCTACTGCGATGACAAGTGTATTTTTGTGGGTAGTAAGAAAAATTTGGCTTTGTATCGCCATTTGTCATTTTTCAAAAACGCTGCATTTTTTTATTCGGGCGTTGGCCCACTACACATTCCCACCACTGTATCTCCTGTGTCGCCAGGATCGACAGCGGTCATCCACGAAAACCCTTTGATATGATCTCAAGCAACCCACACATATGCGACATAGACCAACTCTCTCCATGGCGTCCCACTCTACTAACTACAGGCAAAATTCTTTCTTTATAAGGTCTATGTTTACTTTTAACCACTACAGCACTCATTCGGCTGATGGCTCCGCACTCGATCTTTTTACCTCATCGCCGAATGTTTTCAGAAATACACTTTCTAGAGACTGGTTTTCAAATTAATTGTTAATCGTTTAATCAGTTTTATTGAGTTTTGTTGTGTCTGATATTTCCTTTTGTTATGTGTTTATTCATATTGTTACTTAATTACTGTTTTGTTTTCCGGTAAAAAGAATAAAAAATAAAATAAAATAAAATAAACCCGAGGGACATGCTTAGCTATCTTGGGACCCGCAACGAAATTAATCAGAAGAAAGTAGGAGGAGTAGAAAAAATGCTGCATTGCGTCTCGGTATTAAACTGACACCATTTGTTTAATAATCTTGAGACAGTGACATCTTTTTATTCTGATTCATCGATAACTTTTATTCCTAGGTGTAGAATCATCAATCTAACTCACATCTCTCCCCATGATCTTCTGTGTCCTGGTGTCGACCTTCCTGTGGGACTTGATGTGTCTGTGGCCGTCCAGCTGCTGCGTCAGTCGCTCGAGGAAGCTGCTGTCCGTCGCGTCTCCCGGACGGAGGCACTCGTCGTCCAGGATGGAGATAATGCCTGGAGGGATGTGATTTTTATTGGATGTTTCTTTGTTCCTAAATCATAAATGAATATGATAGTGTTTAGTGTTGCCACCTGCGTGGCATTGTTTAAATATATGTAAATTTCCAAAAGACTTTAATTGTGGTGTTTGCTCTTATTTCTTATCGCTTCTTTGAAGTTTCGTTGCAGCAAAACAAGCGAAAGGAATAAGTCAATGCCAAAACACGCAGCGGCAGTGTCAGCTGGACGAAGTAAGAGCTGGTGCGGCTTCTGTGATAGCAACTCGTACCTTTGTGCTTCTGCTCGATGAGGTCGCAGATGACGATGTTGTTGAAGTAGTCGACGGGCTCCCACTCGATGCCCTCGCGCAGGTACTCCTCCTGCTCCGACTTCAGCGTCAGCTGGATGAACAGCTGCTGCAGCTTCTCGTTGCAGTAGTTGATGCAGAACTGCTCGAAGCTGGGGAATGTAGGATTTTTAAAAGACGAGTTTTGTTTACAACTATTGAAAAATTGTGGACTTCTATTGTGCATATATATAATAACTAGTTTTTGTAGACATTTTTGCTCGTGTCAATAAATTATCTTGTTGGAACAGTGTACTTTTTCGTTACAGAGTGTAGCCCGTGTTATTCCCTAGATCCTAGCCTTAAACACAACTACTTTTACCATGTCAATTAACATAGAAAATGTATAATATGATTTAAGTTTGTAGTTCATTGGTTTCAAATAACGGCAAAATTTTGTACCGAAGAAACTTATACTGACCTATTCTTGGGGAAGATTTCAAAGCCGTAGATATCCAGGATTCCCATCACGGACGCCATGGGATCCTTCTCCTTGGGAGTCAGCGAGGAGTTGAGCCGGGAGACCAGCCAGCTGAAGTGCTTGTCGTAGATGGCCTTGGCCAGCGCGTCTCTGGCGTACTTGGCCTGCTCCAGATCGAGGGGCGTTGTGACGACGTCGCCGCGAGCGTCAATGGTTCTGCTGGTGAGGGCTTCTCGAAGCTTCGTGATGTTCACTTTGAGTAGCTGTAAAAATGTTTTACAAACCTGTGTTATATTATTTTTCATAACTTTTGAAGAATTTAGGGAGTAAAAGCTGATTGTCTAGGAAGCAGTCACAATAAACCAAGATATATTTTCTTCACCCGAGATAATATTAGGTGCCTACTTCAAAGGATGATGGGCATTGTGGACGTATCAACAACATTGAAATAATAATTAATATGGTTTATATGAAAGCCTACAAATTACAATTAACATGCCATTTTGTAGTCAGTAGCAACTAGCAAGTAGATGTACCTACCTAGTAGTAGTAGTAGTCATAGAGATATTTAGATTCGAAAAATATGCATAAAAAAAATCTGGTCAAAAGTTTTTGTTTACTCTAAAATCGAAATCAAAATATTTATTTCTAAATCAGTCCGGGTCGTTCCTTGCGCACGCGCCTCTAGTAATTAAGCCGGCTATCGAGTATCGAGTTCGAGTGTTATGATGAGTACGAAGATTGTAAAGTGTGCTGGATGCAATGTTGTTATCTCCGAAATTTTGGCATTTACTCAAAACAAAATACAAATAATGGATGAAGAGAGTATACATCATATATGTGGTTCGTCCTTTTCTGTGGAAGAAGTGGCTAAGGCGAAGAAGTTACCTACTGTTTGCTTCGATCCCGACATCAGCGCGTAGAGTAACCCTAAAAGGTGAAGGAAAAACGCAAAGTAAGCCGGTGCAACACACTCTAATTATGGATTACTAAAAATTCTGATAGGATATTTAAAGTACTATAATTGATATTTGCCCATCGTCTTTTTTGATCATTTCGCGTCATAATCAGCTATGACTTGGTGACAATCTCTGTTTATCAGCTCGAAAATATCAGTTTCAGAAGAATAAGGGCATGTTTCGCCACTTCCTGGTAAGTCCCGGATAGGCTATCCACAACTTATCACTGTCAAGTTAAGTTATAGCTGATAGTCTATCCACTTATTAGGAAGTGGTGAAACAGCTCCTAAGACTTTGACAGTTGACTAAAAGACCTTACCTCAGCAACATTGACGCTGTTGGCGTCATGGTTGAGGATCTCGGCGTAGCCCTTATCATTCTGTACGAACTTCACGTTGCCGAGATGAAGCACCGAGGCGATGATCTCGAAGATCGCCTGCTGCTCCGGCTCGCCGATCTCTATCACCTTCATCGCCTCCTGCACCGTCCGGAACTGTTCCGCGTCGTTCATCTTCTGACCCACTGACGGTGACTGGAAAGGATTTAAGATTAGATTTCTGGTGCTCAGATATTGAAACTTATTTTTTGTTCAAGGTTATGACTTATCATTAATTTGAACGACAGCTTGGCAATGCATTGCCTGCTTAGTATGAGAAAACCTGGAATAACCATCACTTGGCAGCGTCAAGGACGTTAAAATTTTAAGTTTTTAGTGATGTTTAAGGACGATGGAGCAAGATGAGGTTCGAAGAACAACAGTTTTTGTCGATAAGACAAAGGTGAAGTGTTGCTTATCCTTATCCATCTCATCTGGACCATGTCTGGACCGTGGGAGAGCCATGCTTCGGCACGAATGGGCCGGCTCGACCGGAGAAATACCACGGGCTCACAGAAAACCGGCGTGAAACTGTGTTTCGCCGAGCGAGTGAGTTTACCGGAGGCCCAATCCCCTACCCTTTTCCTTTCCCTACCCTCCCTTATTTCCTTCCCTACCCTCCCCTATTCCCTTCCCTACCCTCCTCTATTCCGTTCCCTACCCTCCCCTACTCTATTACCTCGTAAAAGGCCGGCAACGTACATGCAGCTCTTCTGATGCTGCGAGTGTCCATAGGCGACTGACGTTGCTTTCCATCAGGTGACCCGTTTGCTCGTTTGCCCCCTTTTTTCATAAAAAAGTAAAAGTAATATTTTAACCAAAGTAAAGCAACGTGAAAATAACATAAAAGCACTTACGGAATCTAGCAAATATTTGTACACTTCCGGTCTTCCCTGTAATCGGAGTTTCTTCATCAGCTCCTCGTTGCCTCCAGCGAGCAGTTGGTAGAAGATGTGGAAGTTCCTCTCGCCGGCCATCTGGCTGACGACCCTGGACTTCTCCAGGAGGTAGTTCAGGATGTGTCCACCCTCCGGGGCGCCTTCGTAGTTGAACTGGACGTCCATGTACTTGCCGAAGCGGCTGGAGTTGTCGTTCCTGTGGGTTTTGGCGTTGCCGAAGGCCTCAAGTAGAGGGTTCGTCTGCAGCAGCTTGTCCTTGACGGTCTCCACATTGTGGAGGTGGTTGGTGCGAGCCGCGATGAACTCTAGAACCTTCTTGGACGCTTCAGTCTTTCCTGAACCGGACTCACCTGCACACGGAAGTTGTTTGTTAAAAGTTGTTTATTACGCAGTTCTTATCGTTTTTTAAAAAGTGAATCTCGAATGTAGGTAGCATTGTTTATCATAAGCAAGAAAAATACGGTACAATAATGTTTATTATATTTTGTTAAAGCCAATCTCCAATATCTTTAAAATCTCACCGGATATCAAAATGCACTGCTCTCTGTGTTCATACACCAATGAACGATAGGCATTGTCAGCTATCGCGAAACTGGAAATAAAATGACGTTTTAATGAATTAACCCGCAAACGGGCAGACAGATCATCTAATACCAAGCAAATTTGTAAGGATAACAATAGAAAACGTACAAGTGCGTAGCCAGATTCTTTAGAATATTGGGTAGATACACCCACCCCTTCTGAACTGTCTACCTAATACAGTTAAGGATATACCATAAACAGCAATTTTATATCTAACGAACAGACGGACAGAGAAGTCTTTGTAAAGTGAAAAGTTCCTTTGGGTATGGAACCCTTAAAATGAATAGTACTTGGGTGGAGCCGGCCAAAGGCAGTACTCATGTAATTGCAACAGTTTGGAACATAACTTTAATACCATATTCGGTAATGGTCATTATATAGTATAATGTATCGACACAATAACACCTTTTATCAGTGATAACGGCTTGATATTGTTTGATAACAGATCGCCATGTGTCAGCGGTGTGTACTTAATTAATATCATGTATTCCGATTTGGTTAGCTGAGCAAAACGTAGATCTCTTCTAATACAGTTTTAGTGAAGATGCAGATGTTTCATAAAAGGAAAAGTTACTTCAAAATTCAAATGTCAAAAGGCCCCAAACACTATAAAGGACCCAACTCCCAATTATTGACCATTCTTTGACCACGCTTCTTGATTCCACAAGCCATGTCTGAGTTAAAGGTATTATTTGATTAATTTTATCTTTCGTATTTTCCCAAAGCTCTACTTTTAGGAATAAGGGCTCTTAATTTTATTATTTCGGATTTCGAATCATGATATAGGTCTACTTAGGTATTTCAAAAGGACAAGCAACATTTTGATTGTTCATTTTGATGTGATGTCTGATTTAAACAGAAATAAAAAGCCAAAAGGATCTTTAAAAGGCAGGTGTTATTTTGCCCGACATTAGTTTTAGTGTCAAGTGTAGGATAGTTTTATCACATAATGGATCAAATGATAACACGATAAGCGCCTACTCGCAGATGGGACTGAATAAACAGCATTTGTCATCGCTCTATTTACTATCGCACATACTTTAGTGCCTAAATCGATATTAGCAACTTCCGAGAGCTTCTATGGTCGGTTTCTGGAGTTTATTCATTACATAGGTAGTTTAATTGGCTAACGTCAAACGCAAAACGAATTAACAACGACATTGAATAGATAAACTCAGAAATGCGTAAGTAAATAATCTCAGAAACAAGGCATTCATGCAAAAAAGAGATCGTCGCGAGAACCAGTGCATCGGGATATTAAAAAATACCAATAAAAGACATCAGCGGGTTTACTGCACTCAACCAGCCCCAGATTTATAAATAGGCCGTTATAGGCCACGGCCTCGGGGCGGCAGCGTCCATAGAGGCCGTACAGATTAGGTACAATGTACCATCGAGGAAGTTGATTCTTATGCAGATGGCAGACCTAAGTAATTTGGTCGCATTACGTCAAACCCAGCCGACCGATCACAGCTAACATTGAATTGACATAAGTCGACCACATGACGTTGGTCCGCCATCTGCATAAGAATCAACTTCTCTGATAGTACATAGGGCGGCCGAAATAAAGTGGCATACTCTTATAATTTATAAAAAAAATATAAAGTCGGCAAAGCATTCAACAGTGTCTTTAATCTAAATTCTAAACAGTTTAATGACTTTTACATAGAGTAACTCACACGTGTGGTGGGGCCTCAAAGAAGGCTTTCTTGAAGTACAGCCTGGTCTTCTCCTCCGTGTAGATGGGCAGATTCTTGTACGGGTTCACCGAGATCAGCACGTTGCCGATGTATGTCTGCAATTAAAATAAAATATTTATTTCTTTGGTAGGAGTAGGTGATAGAAATTGGGTTTTTCAGACTTTTCGCCTGAAATTTTGTAACAAAATATGCTTTATTGCTTTGACAATATATTTATCCGTAATGACTTGGAAAAACATTACCGGTACAGCAAACGCATAGAAAGACCTTTCTACTGATAGATTCAGTTACAAGTCCCAAGACTGTTGCAGTACGTTTCTCGGGTGTTTCGTGGTTGATTACCACCTCCATCCTGGGTCCGAAACTGGTTTACAGGAGTTGCGAACGGGAATGTGTAATGAGTCAATGGGCAATGCCTGTTAAAAAAACTAGCGTGGGACATGAACTTACATAGATGAATTTATTGTGAATCGCTAACAGAGAATGAAGGCGAATTTGAAGCACTAGTGTCTAGTCTAGTCCTTTGATTGTGCGACGGAGACACATAGATCTCTCTATGTGTCTCCGTCGCACAATCAAAAATCTCTTTCTCTCGTAAGAGATACGAATTCACAAAGATATGATATTCTCTTGGAGTCTTTGCATCAACCAGAGGATGGCTGTGCAACAAACAGAAAACTCTCAGAAAACAGAAAAATCTCTATATTTTGTCTCTGACAGATAGACCGAGCTGTCTCTGTCTTAGAGATAGAGAAAGAAGAACTCACATAGATGATGTTCTCGTGGAGTCGCTGCATCAACCGGAGGATGGCTGTGCAACAAAGATATATTTGTCTCTGATAACGGAGACAAAGCTATATTTGTCTCTGATAGATAGAGCGTCGTCTCTGTCTTAGAGATGGAGAAAGAAGAACTCACATAGATGATGTTCTCATGGAATCGCTGCTGTATTGGAAGATGGCTGTACAAAAAAGGCAGTCAAAGCTTTTTGTCTGTGACAGATAGAGCGCTCTCTCTGTCTTAGATAAAGAAGAACTCACATAGATGATATGTTCTCGTGGAGTCGTTGCGGTTTATCCGGAGGATGGCTATGCAACAAAGATAGACGGAGACAAAGCTATATTTGTCTCTGATAGATAGAGCGTCGTCTCTGTCTTAGAGATAGAGCAAGAACTTACATAGATGATGTTCTCGTGGAAGCGCTTGCGCAGGTTGTCGATGAAGGCGTGCTCGGAGCGGTAGTCTTCCAGCAGCACAAAGTCCTGCACACCGACGCGCTCGCGGTGCTGCAGCGCGTGCTCCATCACGCCAGCCACCGACAGCGGCCGGATGAGGCTGTGGACAATAATTCGTTAATTAGTACCAAATAAGACTTTCCACCGAAGTTTTAGATATGTAAAACTCTGAAATAAACTATCCCCCGCAGTATTTCCGGACCAATATAACCTGCAAACGCGTTCCCTCTTAAAAGGCCGGCAACGCACCTGCAGCTCATTTGCCCCAATATTTTATAAAAAAATAGGTAATAAAAAATAAGACTTTCCACCGAAGCAGAAGTAATTTGCGTTGCAAGGATTTTTTAAGAGCCTTTGCTGTCCAACTGCTGGGCAAAGGTATCCCCCAAAGTTTATCACTCCTCTCGATTTAGTTCTTTTTTCGCTCTTTTTTCACCATCTTTTTCGAGGCCAGCCAGGCGCGGCGTCGTCAATACTCAATGCAGCTTGGCTAAGCTCTTTTTAGCTCAACGTACGATGGACCTTAAATGGTTACAAATTTTTGGGAGTTGTATTGTTGTACTTGTATAATATCGTGTAAGTATTATAATATTACATTGTATGAAATATGAATCATGTAATATATTTTTATGTGGGTGAAATATCAATTTTGTTATCATTGTCGGCCAGTGTCATTCGTCCTCTGAAGGTTGCACTAGTTTAGAGATGAACTAATTTTTATTGTTATTTTTTTTTCTGGAATTCGAGGAACTCATAGACGCCAGCAACATTGGATTAAGAACTGCATCAGCGCTGCATAATTTTTATTTTTTAATTTTTTTTATTTAGGGACCAACTAACAGCTAATACAGATTTTCTTAAACTAGTAACATAACAATAATATACTTAGTATAAGCCAACAACATTAGTCACTTATTTATTTAAAACTAGCAATAATTCTTTGGGAGTTGTGCGTGGGTGTGTGTGTGTGTGTGTGTGTGTGTGTGTGTGTGTGTGTGTGTGTGTGTATGTGTGTGTATGTGTACCTACAGTATTTCATAACTATTAAAATTCGAAGCCTAGTTGACTACATAAAACTAAGTAGGATTTGACTACAACTGGGCAAATAACTGCGGCTTGCCCAGTTTTTTTTTTTAAGATTTGGACTGAATAACATTATTAGAAGCTTTTCTTCAATTATGACTTTTTAGTTTTTGAACACAATCTTATACTTACCGCTGTTTACCGATTCTAAACAGAGTGCTGTAATCCTTTACGTCTCCAAAACCCATTTTGGATAGCTGCACTTTTCATACACTAGCTACCTAGTCCATTGTTATCCTACGACCTATCCAGGCTAGCACTTCCTTCTATCCAAACTCCCACGAACCTCCCCTTTTAACGTCACTTTACGCTTCTGTTTTGTTGTTTTTACTTTTAGAGTGTCAAACTAAATAGGCTTTAACTGTTAAAAGCTTATACACAGCTTATACACCACAGCAGCTAACTCGTTGTTTTAGGCAAGACTACTAGCCACTAGCCACCACCAACAACAGCTACACACTACACAGTAAACAGTTACAATGACAGAATGTTTAAAATTAGTATAAATATCGTTAACGTCCTGAGAACAGTAAACAATGTTAATTACAACGATATCAATAAACTAGACACAATAATTGTAAATAAATATGATAAGGATGCGCTTGTGGGAATTTTGTTACTGGATTCTCCAATCAGCATTTTTAATTTATCATTTTGTTTTATAATTGTATGTTTTTGTTCATTTAATATTTAAGTACTTATATTTTTAAAATTTTTGATTTTATTTACCTACTAACTTGTTAGTCCGAGTTCCATGGAGTTCGCTAGACTATGTTTTTGATTTGATTACTGTCAAGAAAATTTTCTGTGCGTAGCTTCATTTTGATAAGACGAACAACAATTTCCTCTATGAAAATTCTCGAAAGTGGTAGCTAACAGAAATAGAAAGGATAAAATAGTTTGATTTGATGATCCTAAATTAATATGGATTATTCTATTTGTAGGACAAAAATCAGCTGGTAACGGTTCCGTAGGTAACTCCTCGTTTCGTGCTAGGGTTCATATACTCTAACAAGACCGTTATGCCGATCACATATCAAAACTCTAAGAACTTTCTAGATGTTTACAATCTGCATCTAGACTAGTGTTTATTTGATCAAGTATCACAATAACTCATTGTGCGTGTTCTAGGAACAGTATATCGACGCGTGATGTGGTCATTCAGCCGCCGCGCCGTTATCCCGCGCGTTGTTGTACACAATTTGATAACAGAATACTGCAGAATGGATAGTGTTTGACAAAAGTTTCGGCTTCGGCTTGCATATTCGGCGAAAATGAGCATTCGGTCAAGTTTTCGGCATTGTTTCGCCGAAGGCTTAACGAAAGTTCATAATTCCTAGAAAACGTCGAAGTTAAACTAACTTTTTCAAAAATGCTATTTCCAAATTGTATTTATTTTATTGTTGCATTTCAATGTTTTACTATTAATGCTATACATATTATACGTTTAGAAACAATACTCAATTATTACATACGTCATGTATTTTGATATTAGCAGAACCCGTCACGAAACCGCTTTGAGAAATATTTGTTGTTACAAAGGTTTTTGTATTCATGTTAATTTATTCGCACTAATTGTGAAGACAATATCAAGAAACTTTGCTCGAAAGCTGTCTTTCTAATGAGTAATGACTGTTTTTGTTATACAGTGTGCGTTTTCTTTAGTGTTTAACGCTCTAGTGTTGACTGATTTCTCCACTTTTATGATTTGGTAGCAGCAAAGTATTCACATTGTCATGAAAAAAGGGCTGGCCCTTTCTACAAAACGGGAATCGGGATGTGATGGCCTGGGAAGTTCGTCGGTCAGGTAGGAGCCGTAGGACTTGTGAATTCGCCCATGATGACCATTGACCACGCATAACTTTTTACAAAGTAAGTAAGTCTACTTAGATAAGTAATTGGTCTTCCAATCATTTATCTAAGAAATCCTATTACAATATTTTTTTCGTGGGAGTTTCATTCGATAATAAGACATCGACTATTTGCAAATAATTCTTCGTGATAAGATTACGATTTACGGGTTAATTCTATTACAAAGTAGCCTCTTAAATATTCGACTATGACTAATCCTCTCAAAGTCTTTTTAATTAATATTCTGGTTCAACGTGACGTTATCATTCAGTATCACAATTCGCATCACGATTCTGGCGAAGGCCTTACAAGATCGTCACCGTCTGACTCATCTACGGTCTTGGGCAGACTTTTGTATTAGAAGTTAAAAACATTAGTTGAAAATTAAAGATATTCAAAAAATAATAAGCGGGGGGTGTCACTAGATCGCTATAGAAGACAAAAATGTGGTTAGTTTTTTGTCTGTCTGTCTGTATGTTTGTTCCACTATCACACGAAAACTACTGATCCGATTTGAATGCGGAAAATGTCCATTTCCAAGATTTATTAATCACCAAAATATAGTAAATAAATAGAAGTATTACTTAGTAAATGGTATAGAAGCCATGGCTAAAACTAGTGTAATAATGACCTCCACATTTAATTATTCTTACACTAACTCGGCCGCGAACCCCCAAGTCGCGGTATTTGATAATGTCGCGAGTCGCGACTCGCGATATTACCAAATGTCGCGACACCAATTTAGGTACTGTCATGTTCCACTTACCCCAACCAACGCGACACAATATGTTCAAAAATTATTATCAAAGAAGCTGCATAGGTAGATGGTGATTGGTGGGTCCTAATAAATGCTCTCCTCATTCCTCCAATTCTCCAAATTCCTCAATTCTCCAAACCTTCCTAGACTTAAAGGAACATAATTATTTTCATGACCAAATAATTAGCTAAATCGAAAAAAGCTTTTCGAGCTTTAGCGAGACTAACAACATTTTAAATTCATTAAAGGACTTGTGTTACAGGTACCAACAACGGAAATATATATTTAATACTTTTATACTATACATATATTTAAGATTTTTATTATATCATACACATATTTAATACACATCCAGACCCAGGAACATTAAAAACTTTTTGTTCCGTCGGCGGGATTCGAACCCGCGACCCCCGGCTTGAGCTACCGACGCGCTCACCACTGAGCCACAGAGGTCGTCATTCAAATTGACGTGTAGAATGTAGATCTGACTATGAATTACCTGTTATCGCGTGGTTATCGCCGACATTCGCAGACATTTAATGGTTATTAAACTTCAATTTAATGAAACGTTTGACAGATAGGTAATGTAATGGGGCTTATGTCAAAATCTTCACTTAATTAGCTACAGTTATCTAATTATTTTTTATGGTCGTCTCTGAATGCGGCAGTTATAGGGAAGCCGTAACTCGTATCTTAAGAAGCTTTACATATTATTGTGTTGACTCGTTGTTGAAGAACGAGTTTGAACTCCGAGAGTCCGAGCCCGTCCGCAGAGGCCAACAAACGTGACGTGACACCCGGCCGCGGCGGCACGTCGCGTGACAAGTGCGTGAAGCGTGACGACTCACGACTGAAAGGATCAAAATGGTTTGAGTCAAACCAAAATTTACGTGTTTGAATCAAACCGTTTGATCGTCTCGGGGGCCCTTTAGCACTTACTACACCGTGACTGAGATACCGTAGTGCCATGTAGTGCGTGCTAAAAAAACACCCTATATTTATGGGGTAGGTGAGAAAAAAAGGGGATACTTACCCACTTATATGGGCCATGACAGTATACAAACTATAAGGTTAAAACTATCTTAATTACTGGAATGCGACGAACCCAAAAGCAAATATTATGTCCGACTTTACTGTGGTGGTACTGGTAGGCACTTAGTTCCCAGTGGTCTACGTACGGAAAACTCCCTCCTGGTTGGTACAACTAACATAATATAATATTCTGTGCTCCTGGTCACAACTGACAACCTGCTGCTCTCAAATTGCAGCAGTAGGTTTTTTATGTTACGAAATTGTTGGTTACAAAAAATATACTAAGTAATTTAAAATGAGAACTAATGAGACGGCCATGTTTGCATTCGAATTTCAAACATCCTCGTTAGGTCGACCGACACACTGGCCCCATTCGAATTAGTCCCGTTTTAGCCGACTGCAAGGGCAATACAGCTGTGATCTGCATTTTCAGCCAATGTTATTAATAATTATTTTTTACTTATTGGTAAAGTTCGATCAAGGACATTTCGTCATTGACCCATCTCTTCACTCTCATTTCACTCTTCAGGTAGGTCTACTGTGTAGGTACCTACTGACTACCGAGTTATAGAAGTTCCAGTTATCCAGCTAAGAACGGAACTATGAGATTAGGTTCCGGGTAATTCTAAGATCGCAAAGTGCAAACAAAATTTGAAGTCTGTACTAAGGTGGGCGCACAGTCATTTATCATAGCGCCGCATTTTGAAATAATTTGAATACTTACTATGCGGTATGTTCGACACGTACCTACGTGACGCGGGCGCGTACGGTGCTGACTGTGCAGTGTGCACTGATCTCTATTATACAAGTACGCTGGATAGCTGTCAGATTTAGTTCTCTACCCGAATAATAGGGGCGCTGATTCCGCTTCAAATAGGCACAAGAAATAGCTGTCATTTCAAAGGGAATCAGCTATCTAGCGTAGGTACTTGTATAATAGAAATCAGTGTGACTGTGCCATCAGCTTAAAGACAGCCTTTTTTAAATTTAATTACATAAGAGGCCGGGGTACCCTCGATATTCTCATACATTCTTAATACCAAAATCTTTTTCTCATAACAAAATATTTGTTATTTTTCAGCTTAAATAGTAATTACCTAGGTTGCTGCACAAAATTTTTCTAAAAAATATTTAAACAAAAAAAATTTTTGTTTAAATATTTTTTAGTAAATTTACTACTAAATATTAAAACACTAAAAATAGAGTAAAACACAAAAAAATATATAAATAAATAGTAAATTTACTACTAAATATTTACGGTCTTACCACAAAAAACTAAACATCTGTTGAACAGTTGTTTTGTGACATTTTTGTACTGAATTTTTCTCTAATCAACTGTTCAACGGGTGTTTAAATCTTTTGTGGTAAGACCCTAAAGTCTAAAAAATATTTTTTAGTATTTAAATATTTTGTAGTAAATTTACTAAAAAATATTTAAACACAAAAAAATTTTTTTAGTGTTTAAATATTTTTTAGAAAAATTTTGTGCAGGAACCTAGGTAATTACTATTTTAAGCTGAAAAATAACTCAAAAATGTTAAATATTTTCGTATGAGAAAAAGATTTTGGTATTAAGAATGTATGAGAATTTCAAGGGTACCCCGGCCCCTTATAAATAAAGACTGCAGCTATCGTTTGAAACCTTTTGAAACAAAAGGAAATAGTCAACAATAGAGTCGCAGACCGCAGTGATCTTTTATATTCGCTAACAAAACGATTCTGAATCACGCAATACTGATTGCATTTGTCGGACTTCCCCTGAAAATGTTTCAATTATTTCCACTTTTAGCGTATGTCCCTCCTTCCCTATTTTTAACCACTGAAAATTAGAAGGTTTTTAAAAACGAAAATTATCGAAGTTTAATTTATTAAAATTTTTGGGTCAAGTTTTCTCTGCAAACCGAAGTGACGTAAGTATATAATTTCATAATTTTTCAGCTTTATTGTATTAGTTATTTTTTCTGAATTTATGTTGTAATTTCACGTTTATTTGTATAAAAAGGCCCTTCTACGCAATGGGTCATGATGGACGACCAGTCTTCAGTATGCACAGCCTACGTCGATCACTATCACAGGCAAATTATAGACAAAGTAGATGACGCCCGCAACTACGTCGTTGCGCCAAAATTCATTTATAGCGCGGGAACAGTAAATTTTCCTGGAATAAAAGTATTCTGTCAATTCTGTGTCCTTTCCTCCAAGTGTCTCGATACCAAATTTCAGCTAAATCGGTTCAGCGGTTTGGGCGTGAAGAGGTAACAGACAGACTGATACATTTAATCGCCTAATCGTCCATCACGAATCATGATCCAACTATCTATCAAAGCCGCGTTAAACTCAAGTACTTATATTTTTAAGTTGACAGATGCAGTTTGTACAGGTTTTATGTTTAACATCAGACTTCAGAGAATCGAGTGTCCAGTTTGTAGGTGACTGAATTTAAGTCGGAGGAGGACAATATTGGCAACTTGTTTGGGACTAAAAACTGATCTTGTATTATAACTGTGGAACCAGTTTTTAACCGACTTCCAAAAAGGAGGAGGTTATATTATGTTCGGCTGTGGATATATTTTTTTATTTGTTGTTTAAACTTTTGCAGGTTGCTACAATATTATTTTAAGCACAACATCAACTTGAAAATATAATTATTTATTTATTTATTTGCTATGAACATCCAACAAAAATTACAATTATACATACATAGTATTAACAAGGATTATTATTGACCATGGTAATTGTACTTTTAATTAGAGGCTATTACATCTTGCTATTCAATCGGCTACTAAGACAATAAAAAATGTTCATAAAATTAAGCTAAAATTACATTAAATTAAATCAATTAAATTAAATCAAATCAAATTCAAATAAAAAAAATACACTAATTTCATTCAAACAAAGTCATACCAAATTACATTAAAATAAATACGGTTAACATCAATAAAATATGTTTAACATCAAGATCCGAAATCCTCGATGACAGCTCATTATATTTACAGGTCAACCTAGTAATTGGGCTGTTTTTGCGAAGGTTTAAATGGTTTAATTAGTTGGGTTTAATTAGTCTTGGTCTCGGTCTCGGTCTTCCTTTTTTTGGTAGACCAAGACCAATTTTTCTCATCACCAGTCGAGTAGGCAAACTCCTATCAAAAAAATTCAGAAACCGAGAAAAAGTTGTAGATAAAACAGTTAAATAATTAATGTTACGATTGTCTGTTAAAAATTAACTAGAGAAGACTATAATTTTTCGGGACAAAATAATCATTACATTGGCAATAAAGTAAGAGGCCTGGGACTTGAGTTTACTCTAACCACAGTTACTGGCATTGCTGCTATTTCAGGATATAACCAAATTTGTCCGCTGAAAGTCACTCACCTTGCTATTTTAAGAGCTTTCTTACAAATACCTAGCTATAAACGACGGAGCAAATTGTGGTAACTTTTAAATTAGGACTTTTTTTAGCGTGAAAAACCTTGATTTATTAAATTGCATTAATAAGCTCGGCAACTTGAAACGGCCTCACTTTGGGGTTTTGGGGCCTGAGTTCTGAAATCTGGTAAATTGGTGGTTGATGATCTACCACCAATTTGCCACATTTAAGAGATAGCCTTACATGGTATCTTATTGTAATTGAAGACGCAAGTGGATGAAATGGCTATCATTTTTTAAATGTTCGTTTTTTGTATAAATGGAGGCTTTTGGACAGGGAAAATCAAAAATGTTTTGTAATCAAAAAAATATGGACGTTTTGTTGCTACAATATACATAAAATCGATATTTTGTTTATATTTCCGGTCCTAAGCCTCAATTAATGCAAAAATCTAACATTTTCAAAAATGTTAGTTAGCCACTTCATCCAATTACGTATTCAATTATGACACAATAGCTGATGATACATTTGTTTGTATAATGTTCTAAACAATGTGCTGCTGTCTCAGAATCTAAACACGATATTGTCACCGACACCATGACGCAGTCACGCCCGTCTATATCGGTCTCTTTCCGCTCATTCCAAATTTGAATGAACATATAAGTCATTGGACAATATAGCAGGGAATATTTTTATTGATGCCTAAGTATTAGGTAAAGAGCTTTAACGCCTAAAATGGCTTTCGTGTATGTCGAAAGTTAAAAAATTTCACTGCATATCTGTATTCCTAACTAATATCATAAATTGGAAAATGTGTATGTCTGTTGTCTGATAAACCCCTAGGCACCGAAAATCTGAAAGGGCAACATCTATTTTAAATATTAATTTATGAGTACGTAATAAATGTTGATGCGCTCTAGTTATGCTAATAAAAATAACCATTTTGAATAAAATATGGTCAGTGTGTCTGAAATCGTAAAACAACACATTCATAATGACTTAAGATAATTGCGTAAGATTAAGATTACACTGCCGTTAAGTAACTAAACATTTCGGTGAAATTAACATTTTTGTTTTTTATGTTAAAATTTCGTTCTTTACTCCCTAGGTCACGTGATCTAAAACTACAAACGGAGAGTTTTTTATGACTATTGCTGTTTTAAATTAAATATCTAATTTACTTGCTTAAATAAAAGTAACGAGGCACAAATTTTTTTTTTTTTTTTATTTTTTTATTAAATAGGGGGGCAAACGAGCAAACGGGTCACCTGATGGTAAGCAACTACCGTCGCCCATGGACACTCGCAACATCCGAAGAGCAGCAGGTGCGTTGCCGGCCTTTTAAGAGGGAATACGCTCTTTTCTTGAAGGTTTGCAGGTCATATAGGTCCGGAAATACTGCTGGTGACAGTTCGTTCCAGAGTTTTACAGTGCGCGGCAGAAAGTTACGCGAAAATCGCACTGTGGAAGACTGCCACTCATCAAGGTGATGAGGATGGTATGTTTTTCGCGTGGGACGATGGCGAAAAGTTGCAGGTGGTATGATTCCGAACAATTCCTCAGAGCACTCCCCGTAATACAACCGATAGAGGATGCAGAGTGAAGCTACATCTCGGCGTAATTCCAAGGGGTCCAAGCTGTTCGAAACACTATGGCAGTCAACAATTCGAGCGGCCCTTCGTTGGATACGATCCAGAGGGAGCAGTTGGTATTTTGGCGCCCCTGCCCAGAGATGAGAACAATATTCCATGTGAGGCCGAACCTGCGCCTTGTAGAGCTGTAGGCGTTGGTCCGGACTGAAGTACTGTCTCGCTCTGTTAAGAACACCAAGCTTCTTCGAGGCTAACTTGGCCTTACCCTCTAGATGATATCGGAACTGGACTTCGCTCGATATGTTGACGCCAAGTATCTCAATGCTAGGGGAGATGGTTAAAGATGTGCCCTCGAAACGAGGATATATGACCATTGGTGACTTTTTAGTGGTGAACGCGCAGACTTGTGTCTTGGCGGGGTTAAATTGGACTAAGTTACGTCTACCCCATTCAGAGACTTTCTCCAATGAATTCTCTATTTTAGACACAAGTTCGTTTCGGCTCTCAATGACATTTTGCCGAGAAATATTGCGGGAGCCGGTATATACAGCATCACCAGTACTATCATCCGCATAGCAATGAATGCCGTTGGTCTGTAACATATCATTGATATGCAGTATGAATAGGGTAGGCGATAGCACACAGCCCTGAGGGACCCCAGCATCAACAGATTGAGTTTCCGAGCATTCGCCGTCAACTACGACCCTTATGCTTCTATCTGCTAAGAAACTAGTGACCCACTTACATAATTTCTCGGGCAGCCCGTATGATGGGAGCTTTGAAAGCAGCGCTTTATGCCAAACCCGATCAAAGGCCTTCGCAATGTCCAAACTAACAGCCAATGCCTCTCCCTTCGACTCAATTGCCTGAGCCCAACGATGAGTCAGGTACGCCAAGAGATCACCAGCCGAGCGACCCTTACGGAACCCGTATTGTTTGTCGCTTAGTAATCCCTGGCCGTCCAAGTATCGAAGAAGCTGGCTATTGATAATGGATTCCATTATCTTCGAGAAGAGAGAGGTTATAGCGATTGGTCTGTAGTTGGAAGGATTTGAGCGGTCACCTTTTTTAGGGATCGGGTGCACCAAGGCTGTCTTCCAAGAAGCCGGGACGATGCCAGTGGAATAGGAGAGCCGAAAAAGATGCGTCAAGACCGGAGCCAACTCTGGAGCACACTTTTTCAACACAATAGGAGGGACTCCGTCAGGCCCACTCGACTTTTGGATATCAAGGGAAAGGAGGGCTTTTCGCACTGAGCGCTGATGAAACCGAATATCCGACATGATGCTCGTACATCGCGGTATGGTCGGCGGTTTCTGCCCCCCGTCATCCAGGGTCGAGTTTGACGCAAAGAGCTTGCCCAGAAGATCGGCTTTGTCTTTTGCGTCATGGGCCAACGATCCATTTCCTACGTGTAGGGATGGTAGGGTTGGCTTGCAGAAATTTCCTTCAATAGCTTTGGCCAGAGACCAGAATGCACGGGTTCCCGAGGGGAGGCGCTCAAGTCTCTTGCCAATTCTATTGACGTGCTGTTGCTTTGCCCGAGTGATCTCTTTCTTGAGGGACCTAGAGGCAAGGTTGTACTCCTTTTTATATGTGCTGGTATTTAAATCCCGAGCAGACACTGCGTTGGCCCAGGATTGGTAAGCCTCCTGCTTCCGGCGAGAAGCTTTTTTGGAGGATGAACCAAACCAGGGACGAAATCTGCCGCCGGTTGGCACTACAGAGGACGGAATGAAAAGTTCCATCCCCTGCATCACCACATCGGCAACAGAGTTGGCAGTGTTGTCGGGATCATCCGGCGAGAAGCACACGTGCCGCCAAGGATAGGACGCAAAAAACGACCGCATCCCATCCCAGTCTGCTGACTTGTAGTGCCACACACGACGGTATTTGACAGCACGCTGTCTTAACACCGCCGTAAGTTATTTACCGGAAGCCCAATCCCCTACTCTATTCCCTTCCCTTCCCATCCCTATCCTCCCCTATTGCCCTATTCCCTCATAAAAGGCCGGCAACGCACCTGCAGCTCTTCTGATGCTGCGAGTGTCCATGGGCAACGGAAGTTGCTTTCCATCAGGTGACCCGTTTGCTCGTTTGCCCCTTATTTCATAAAAAAAAATTATAAAAATTCTGACATTTTATATTTTGAATAGATGACGCCTGCAACTACGTTGCGCTAATATCGTGCGGGAACCTTGCGGGAACGTACATTTTCCAGGATAAGAGTGTCCTATGTCATTTCCGGGGCTCAAAGTATCTACATTTTAGCAAAATCAGTTCAGTCGTTTGGACGTAAAGAGGAAACAGCTATAGACAGGCAGACACAATTTCGTATTTATATTAATTTAAGTAAGTATAGGTTTTTTTGCCTCGACCCGCCGCGCGCCGTTTGGACTTTAGCAGGTAGCATTTCATAAAAGAATTCGCGTATTACACAGCGTAACACAATATTTATTATTTACTAGACAGGAATATACCCAAAAGCTACTTGTATCATATTACAGTGACGTTATGTACAATAGCTTAACGTAATTTGGGTAACATGACACCGGCTCAGAGTTTAGTGACCGGATCGGATAAGACACGGCCAAAATCAGCAAAATCACGGTTTATGACTTTTTTTCACACGTGTGTCGCTCGCTACAGATTCTAGATCTAGAGTCTAGACTATCTTTTTTCAAAATTCAAACTATAAAAATATATTTTTTAATTAACAATTAGATATAATAAGTTAACTGTACGCCTGTTCATCTATTGCAAATTTATGGGCCATTTAAAAAATCGGCCAAGTGCGACTAGGACTCGCACACGAAGGGTTCCGTATAGTCAAGGGTCAGTATAGAGCAAAAATAGAAAAAAATAATTATGTTTTTGTACGGGAGCCCCCCCTTAAATATTAAATTTATTTTATTTTTATAACATTTTGTTGTTATAGCGGCAACAGAAATACATAATCTGTGAAAATTTCAACTCTCTAGCTATTACCGTTCTTGAGTTACAGTCTGGAGACAGATAGACGGACAGACGGATAGACAGGATAGAATAGGGTCCCGTTTTTACCCTTAGAGTACGGAACCCTAAAAATTAAGGTCTTCTGCGAATAAGACTGAGGTTATTACATTATTATTTATTATGGTCACTGAGCGTAGGAAGACAAAGAATTAGAGTAACAAAGCATATTAATGTTTGCACCTACATGTTGCTATATTAGAAGTTAATGTGAATAAAGATGTTTGGTAATCAATTCAATTCAATTAATTTATTTCAGATTTTCATCCATAGTGTTAGTTTCAACAATAGGTCCTTATTCTAGTGTTAGTAAAAATATAAAATTAATCATTAAATTCTTAAATATATGGGAACCGGGCTATCGGAGCATGGAGCTGCACCCAATGCTTCAACAATACGGAATCCCACCTGCTACCCAACACATTCAGGAGTCTGTTTGGACTGTTTTGCACACGCGACCAGAGCGAGGCACACCTCTTTCTAATAATAGCCTGAAAACAGTCTGTATGTGCCTCAGCGAACATAGATGAGGCGCTACAGTAACGCGACAGACCAAACAGCATCCTGAATATGTTGTTGTACTGGACTTTGAGCGTGCTATATGAGCGCTGCGTATACCTGACCCATAGGCTACACGTGTAGAACGACTGACAATATGCATTAAAGAGCGTTATTTTTGCGTCCCTGCTACATCGTGCGAACCTACGTGCCAGCATATTACCGCGCACACACAGCGCTCTACGCTCCCTCTCTATGTCCTCCGTATCTGACAGAGAGGCAGTGACCCAGTGACCCAGATATTTAAATCGGTCGACTCTTCTCAGCTGCACACCGCCAAGAGTCACAGGAGGTACACTTCTGCGACTCCTGTCGGCGCCTGCACTAAAAACCATGAATTCACTTTTATTAGCATTATATCTGAGCCCATGTTCCACCGCATACTCTTCACAGATACGGAGAAGCCTGCGTAACGCACTGATCGATGGGCTCAACAGCACCATATCGTCAGCATAACTTATATTATTAATACAGACGCCGTCAACGTGACATCCTATGTAGGTGCTGTTGAGCTCACCTATCAGCCGATTCATGTACAGGTTAAAGAGGCGGGGCGAGCTCAACCCCCCCTGTCTCGTCCCACACTCCAAACCGTATACCTCCGAAAACACTCCAGCCCATTTTACACTATTTTTCTGATGACCGTACCAGTACTGAAAGAGTCCAATCAGTTCACTGGGCAGAGTGGTTTCGTTGCCAAGTTTTTGCCACAATTTGTCATATGACATTAAGTCGAATGCCTTCGACAGGTCCAGGAAGCAAGCGTACACCGGCGTTTTCCTGGATGTGTAGTACTGTACAGTCTGCTTAAGACAATAAATGGCACTTTCAGTGGACAGGCCTGGCTGGAACCCAAATTGAGAATCGTTTATATCTGTATGCAGTTCCAGCCTTTTGTCAAGCAGACTGTCCAGTACCTTGGCAGTCACAGTAGTCAGTGATATCGGCCTGTAGTTGGACAGGTCGGAGGCATCCCCTGTCTTATTTTTTATAATAGGCACAACAACTGTAGACATCAACGCCTGCGGAAGATATTGATGACTCACACACAAATTAAAAAGCATAGCAAGTATTCGCGGCAAGTGCACCCCAGCATATTTCAAGTGCTCGACACTGAGACTATCGTGTCCTGGAGACTTGCCTCGACGCATTTTTTTAATAATAGAGGCAACCTCCTTAGCACTGAAACTAACCTTTACTTCCTCAGCGGCACTTGGGCCCCATAGCACTCCATTCTGCCGAGGAAGTAGGGAGGATATCTTGAAGTACTTTTGGAAAGCACTCGCTATTCCAGCAGGATCACTAATACCAGCCACAGACATTGGAAGGCTCGGCTTAGGATTCAACTTACTTGTATTTTTCCAAAATTTTGAAAAATTTTTTCAGAATGATTTTTAGCTATTATGTCCATTTTAATTTGTAATGCATTATCTTGACAATATTTTAATTTAGCCTTAAAATATTTTCTGGATTCGCACATATTTTTATAAACAAAACCATGTCTAGGTTTGCCCAGGCAAACCCAGAATTGAAACCATAGACGAGCCTCCTTATGCGCACTACTTACATGTCTATTCCACCCCGTTACATAATTCAGTTTCCTAAGTTTTTTCCCACTATAACAATTCTCAGCAGACTTGCTTAAGGTACATACAATACTACTGTACAAACTGTCTAATATTAATCTGTGTTCAACATTTGTACATATTTTATCGGCACACATAGACAATTCAGAAGGAAAATCAATTAGTCTTAACCTATCATTACATAAATTATTATACTTTTTTGTTTGATCACTGTCTCTCTCACCCCATATTACTTTATTATTAGTAAACGAGGGTGCCTCAATTTTGGTAACAAATTTGTTTATATTACACACTAATTTCAGCGGGAAGTGATCAGACCAAAAAACATTATACAATACAGAAATATCAACAATTGCATGTCTAGCGGCACTAGTTACAATACAGTGATCGAGCCATCGCCTGCATCCGTGAGCTTCGCTCACGAATGTATAGGTGTCACTAGGTAACATATCCAAGTCAACGCAAGTCCACAGTTGTTCTGAACAGAAGTTATAAAGTTCATGCGAAAACAACTCACCGGGGTGGGCATTAAAGTCTCCAAGAACAAACACGTATTCGCTGTTGCACGTGTCGATCAGAGCACTTATCTCACCTAAGCATTCCGCAAACAAAGGGAGGTTGTCAATGTCGTCCGTAGGCATATATACAGATATCACTAACACTGAACTGTTGTTGCTGAGATGTATTTTAATAGCACAAAGACGAACACTATGACAATCAACTATGGAATCGCTGTTTCAAAATAACTTACAGATGACGCCCGAACTCTATTGCGCCAAAATTCGTTTATCACGCGGGAACCGTACATTTTTCCGAGATAAAAAGTTATGCTATGTCCTTTCCCGGGACTTACTATACATATCTCCATATTACCAGCAAAATCGGAATAAAATTAAAATAAAATAAATACGGGGCTCCCATACAAAAAACACAATTTTTTCCTTATTTTCGCTCTATAACGTGCGCGAGACCGACTCGCACTTGGCCGATTATTAATACTCGTGTCTACTGTCTGCCAATACCAAGGGCTGTCCTGCTAATGGCGATGATGATCATTACGGTCAAGATGATGTTTATCATGATAGAATGCACGCTCCAAAACTTTCCAAATGCATTCACAAATGTCAAGGCAACATCTGGATACTAGTAGGTCGCGCTTCGTGATCTAATAACAATAGCTCTTCTTATTTCCTAATGTAACGACTCCACGATGGCCACGAATCACGATGAACCGAGATTAAAAAAGCCTTTATAGTTTATTTCATAGACGATTATTACATTATCTAAGAATAATAACTAAATATGTAAGAATTAAACTAATTAATTATCCAGAACCCTTCAGCGGGTGAAGGCCTTCTCCGATGCCCACTTTTCTCTATCTTGGGCCATGTGTGCAGTGTGTCCATCGTGGACTGGCTATAGATTTTATGTCGTCTGCCCATCTTTTAAGCGTTCTGTCGACTGTCTCTATGTTACATTTACCGAGCGGTCTATTCCAACGTGTCACTCTTAGGAAACCCTTATAGTCCAACGTTCATCCGACATCATTTTAATTTATGAGCGTAGCACAAAGCAGAGATAGGCGACTACGTTTGTTATATTTCCCATGATCTACGTTGATTGTGCATGTCATACAGTTTGGCATTTGGTAATCATTGTTAATTTGTTATCCACCATGGCCCAACGTGCAAGCCTTTAATATAATACCCTACGCCGCAGAAGATACGGCGTGTAGTGTTAGTTTAAGTAGGTATAAGTAAACTAGATGAACCGTACATTTTTCGGATATAAAAGTAGGTATCCTATGACCTTTCCCGGCACTCAGTGTCTCCAGTCTGTTGATTACCTCTTGGCTCTTCAAGCCCAACCGCTGAACCGATTTTGCTGAAAGGTAAGCAGATACTTTGAGCCCCGGGAAAGGAGTATACGATACTTTTATTGCAAAAAAATGCACGGTTCCCGTGCGATAAACGAATTTTGGTGCAACGGAATTGCGGGCGTCAGCTAGTTCACTATAATCTAATTCTAATAGGTACGGGCTACGGCAAAGCCTATGTCCAGCGATGAGGATCGTGTGCAGAGTTTTAAATATTGTTTTGGAATTGGCCTTGAACTAACCGACACAGGCGCAAGGGCAATGACAGCCAAATTCGTGATTCGCCACATGCCCGTCTTGTCTTATGGGAAAGGATTACTATAGTCTATACTGCTACTTGCTAGTTATAGATAAAGGATATTTTATTAGGAATATCTAAGGTTAATGCTGGAATTGTTGGATACTGATAAAAAAGGGTTTAAAATTTGTTGATATTATTTAATCGCGTCTAGACGTTTTTCCAGTAACTTAATATGATGTTTTTTAAGACTAGAAATTATTTTTATCGTAATGATAATTAGTACAGACAGATATTTTTTACGTAAGCGACAAGCATTCTTTCGGAAAAAAATCTTGGAGAAAGGTGTTAAACCAGATGAGGGGCTATCAGATTTAAAAATAGAACACAATTTAAAATTGGAATTTCAATATGGAAAGTTAAAAGGCACTGGCCGACACTACATAAAAAGGAAAGTAATAAGACAACTTTTTAAAGACATTAAACTATTATGAGAAAGGGCTCGAAAAGGGCGCAGTATGACACGTTTTGCAGTGCCTAGGGAAGACACGCCCTAGGGCGCGGCCGACCCACATTGTACCAAAATATAGGCACATATCGTCAAAATATGTTTTCTATATTACTTTTCGATAAAAACAGCAGGCAATAATTGTTGTGTGCAGAATTCAGAATCAGAATTCAAAAACAAAAAATATTGTACATTGAGCAATAATTACTTAGGTACTTAGTAGAATTTCTATTTTCTATAGAAACAAAATATGCAGAAAGAACAGAAAGATTCAAAGAATAAAGATTAGAAACATATGAGAGGATTTCTATAAATTCCTGTGACAAATAAAAAAATTAAATGTCAAAATGACAATTTCGCCTGGATGCAGCTGTTGTTGCAAACATTTGGGGCTTCACAAAATACAAATAATTCGTGTGCTTTCTAATTAAATTTTTTTCATGGAAGTAGGAAGAATGTTATAATAGGAATGCATAACAATACCGCATGGGAAAGTGTTGCGTTTTCCGTCTCACTGTTCCCATTATTGTTTTATGGGAACTAATAAACACAGTTAAACTAAAACAACAATGTTTCCTAATAGCAGAAACATTTCATAAATAACGAACCCTAACGGAGTAATACATTGCTATGTAATATGTATACATATTATGTATACATAATATATTGCTATATATACATTGCTAATTACCAAAATTATATACTTACTGTTCTTATACATTTCCTATTGCGTTAAAAATAAATACATTCAATTACCTGACTAATTTCATGTCCGCTCTCTTCAAAGGGCTATGTTACAAATCGCTAACTAGTTGGACGTTGAGTGACGATTTCGATTGTTCAATCAACGTTCGGCCGAGTCATTCAATTGAATGGTGTCATTCAATGAATGCGCTAGTCATTTAATCGAACCGAAGATTGAACTAGATGACTACGACATATAATATTTATTAGAATTGTTAGAAAAAAAAATTGTGATAGCTGTACTGTCCTTTTACGTCAAAAGTTTTTAGTTTTTGGTTAAAGTTGGGTCTAGTACAAAACAATATTATGACAAGTTACAATGTTCAGATTACTTCTGTATGTAACTTTGTACGAACTAAGAATGCAACTCACATAAGTGACGTTTACTTAGCTGTGTCAATCAATAGGTGAAGTGTATCATAGCAGCTATTGACTTTTACAGAAGGTATCTGCTACGTCACTCGTCAGTAATTAAACAATGTATAATATATTATTTTTCCATTATTATTTTATTAATTTTCTAAAGAAAAATTATAAAATAATTATGGAAAAAAATTTTGAGATCGGCGTGGCATACAATATCATTTGAAATGACGACTCAGTGCTCGGTCGAAAGGATCATTTTCCTCGAGGCTCTTAAAACTTAAAAGTATTTAGATATCGTTGCTTAAAAGCATATTTCCACAACTTGTATGGCAAAACGATGTTCGCCGGGACAGCAAGTAATAATAATATAGATATCATTATCTACTAGTCCTTGTAATTAATTAGAACCGCTTATCGTTCTGCGACTGATTCACCGCGTGAGCATGTCCTGAACACTAAATAGGTTTTCCTACATTACCTAGAATACGTACATAACACATTACTAATGTAGGTCTTTGTGTTGAGCTGTTTCTTATTGCAAAAGCGGTTACGTGGTAAATTACTTGACATATCGTTTTAGGGATCCGTAGTTACAAAGAACTTCTTGTTTCGATCTAGTCCAAGTATACCACGAGGAGACATTTTTGTTTTATTTAATGAGTAAATAATTTATTGAAATAAAAAAAATGAGAATAAAACACGCGAATTAACGGTACCTTTGCCTGTTTTATTTTTACCTAGGGCTAAAACAGTTATTACATAAAACAGATTTCTGATAAAAATAAGTAGATAGTAACAAGAATATACAAGGAATTAAAAATCTAGGACAAGAGAAATTTTGCTATGTAACACAATATTTTTAAATATTTAAACATTTTAATTAAATTCTTTGTAATAGATGATGGTGATGGAATAGTTACTTAATGCAATGCAACCAGTATGCTAATAATATGTCTGTCGTAAATTAATTCATAAAATACTAGCTGTTGCCCGCGACTTCGTCCGCGTTAGCATAATGATATAATAACGGAGATGGATAATTTTCTCCTTTTAAGGTCCCTTACTCAAAGGGTAAAAACGGGACCCGCAGCCAAGTAGGCACATATTATTAATCAAATGACACTCGAAAATTGTATGTTTAGTTTAGGTTACAATCTTTAATAATTTCAGTCGAAAGTCTAAGAAAATTTCTTAAAAACTTTCATCCCCTATTTCATCCCCTTAGGGATGGAATTTATTAAATTCCTTTCTGAGGGGATGCCTACATCATAGTATCTATGCATACACAGTCTCAGCCCGATCAGTTTAAATTTGACAAAAGTTTCATGCAAAATTTCATCCCCTATTTTACCCCCTCAGGGGTGCAATTTTTAAAATCCTTTTTTAGGAGATACCTACGTCATAGTAGCTTTAAATGCATGCAAAGTCTCAGACCGATCGCTTTGAAATTGACAAAGTTTCATACAAACTGTCAACCCCATTTTCTCCCCCTTGGGGGTAGAATTTTCAAAAACGCTTAAATATACATCCTCTTAATTTTAATTAGTAACCCAATAATAAAGTTTCATGTTTCTAACTTAAGAAATGACGGACTTTCATTCACACTTTCAACCCCAATTTCACCCCCTTGGTGGTAGAATTTCCAAAAACGCTTAAACACGTATTTATTCATTTTTAAACAATAGCTCAAAAACAAAGTTTCATGTTTCTAACTCAAGAAATGACGGTCTTTCATTCAAACTTTCAACCCCAATTTCACCCCCTTGGGGGTAGAATTTCCAAAAACGCTTAAATACGTATTTATTTATTTTTATTCAGTAGTCCAAAAATAAAGTTTCATGTTTCTAAATTAAGAAATGACGAACTTTCATACAAACTTTCAACCCCTATTTCACCCCCTTCGGGTTAAAATTTCCAAAATTCCTTCCTTAGTGGGTGTCTACTTAATAAAACAACCCTGCTCACCAAATTTCGTGGCTGTAACTTTAACAGTTTTTGCTCTGCGATGATGAATCAGTCAGTCAGCCAGTCAGTCAGTCAGTCAGTCAGTCAGTCAGTCAATCAGTCAGTACTTGTAATTTTATATGTATAGATATTACTGGTTTAGTGATGGAAGACGGCGCCTTTCTTAGAATTTTTATAAAATATTATGTTCTTAGTAAACCATAGAACAACAACGTGGCAGCACAAATTGATCATTAGGCAGACGGAGGACTAAACTAAATAATTCATTCATTCATTCAATATTCGAAAACAAAAATTATCTGTTTGACTGTCGAAAACTCAAACTCTTCAGTATCTAGGGACATTGTTTTTCAACCCCCTAGTTTGAAAAAATATTTCGCGACTTACCCTCTGCTTTTTTATCATTCACGTTACACGTATGTTTATGAATATATCCTTTAGCGACTTATAGGTTGAAAAACGCTGTTTTAAGGAAAACTTAACATCGCAAGCAACATTATTATGGATTAAGCTATCCTACTCATGGCCGAGTTATTTTCCATCTAAATAAGGTAAATAATGTGGCATTGACACATTTATTCTGCAGGCTAACCATCGCCTTGGTTTCGGATTTCAAGTTAAGCGCTTTTCCTGTTTATTGATTTGACCGAAAGAAAACAGATTCGGTTAGGCCTTCCGCCAAGAGATATTAAATACATAGTTTAAATGTTGTAAATGCGAAAGTCCGTTTGTTTGTTATCTTTTCACGCCCAAACTGAAGCCAAGCTTTTTTTTGATGAATTTGATATTCAGAGTCTTGAGTTGATTTTGAGTCCCGGAAAAGGACATCTGAGGATAGTTTTCATCCCAGAAAAATGTACGGTTCCCGCGTGACTAATTTCCTGCACCAACTAGTAGCCGAATATGCCATAAAAAGGCTGAGAATATATTAATTGTATGTTACTTTATTTGTCAAGTTGTAATAAAAAAAATTAGCCGAATTTGCAAGGAGCTCGGTATGCCTTGAAGATGAATTGGTTAAAGTAGAAAGACAATGACTTATCACGTCGCACGTACGTAGAACATGTCACCATAGATAATGTAGAGTTTCTCTACTGTACTCGTATAATATTGTTTATGGTGTGAAATGTGAATAGTGATAATAGTGCCTTAGCCCTTACGATATTATGTATCTATAGGCGGTACGCGCTACAATGCGGGGTTTCCTCCGTCACGCGTGACCGATAATGCTGTTATGGGGTCAATGGGGCACGCACTGTTATGAATATAAAAATTTAAATTCGTTCTGTAATTTTACTAAATTTAAATTTGAAAAAAGAAAGGAATTTGATTTTTAGGGTTCCGTAGCCAAAATGGCAAAAAAGGAACCCTTATAGATTCGTCATGTCTGTCTGTCTGTCTGTCTGTCTGTCTGTCCGTCCGTCCGTATGTCACAGCCACTTTTCTCCGAAACTATTAGAGCTATACTATTGAAACTTGGTAAGTAGATGTAGTCTGTGAACCGCATTAAGATTTTGATGCAAAAATGGAAAAAGTATTAAAAATTTTAGGGGTCCCCATAGGTACAACTGAAACAAAAAAAATTTTTTTTCATCTAACCTATGCGTGTGTGGTATCTATGGATAGGTCTCTAAAAATCATATTGAGGTTTCTCATATCATTTTTTTCTAACCTGAATAGTTTGCGAGAGAGACTCTTCCAAAGTGGAAAAATGTGTGTCCCCCCCCCTCTAATTTCTAAAGTAGAGGCATGATAATTCAAAAAAAAATATATGATGTATATTACTATAAAAACTACCAACGAAAATTAGTTTGAACGAGAGCTAGCCAGTAGTTTTTTTTTATACGTCATAAATAGTAAAACTTAATGAAACAAAAAAAAAATTTTTTCATCTAACCTATGCGTGTGTGGTATCTATGGATAGGTCTCCAAAAATCATATTGAGGTTTCTCATATCATTTTTTTCTAAGCTGAATAGTTTGCGAGAGAGACTCTTCCAAAGTGGAAAAATGTGTGTCCCCCCCCCTCTAATTTCTAAAGTAGAGGCATGATAATTCTAAAAAAAATATATGATGTATATTACTATAAAAACTACCAACGAAAATTGGTTTGAACGAGATCTAGCCAGTAGTTTTTTTTATACGTCATAAATAGTAAACCTTGATCTAAATTTCATTAAATCGACTGAAATATAAAAATAAATCAAAAATAATATAATTTCATAAAAATTAACCTTATTGCTGCTGCGGAACCCTCCATGGGCGAGTCCAACTCGCACTTGGCCGCTTTTTTTAAAATATTTTGAATTTATTTTTAGATAATATTGTGTATCTATACTACTATTATAAAGAGGAAAGATTTGATTTTTTGTTTGTTTGTTTGTTTGTTTGTTTGTTTGTTTGAGTCGAATAGGCTCCGAAACTACTGGACCGATTTGAAAAATTCTTTTGCTATTGGAATCTTACATTATTTCTGCTGAACATAGGCTACATTTTATTTTGGAAAATAGTAGGGTTCCGTAAGATATTTGAGTTTTTCGGACGCAAGGTGTAAAAAATTAGCTAGAAAAGTTACTTATTTTGCGTACGCTGCCTAAACTATAAAAGATAGAACCATAAAATGTTCTAAGTAATTGTAGATCTTATAAATATCTACAAAAAAGTCCGCGACACACTATACCTATCTATGTCGAGTGAGGCACAATAACCATTTATTTATTTAAAAATCCTGATTTTTTTTTGGACTACATTTAAACGGATATATTTTACTCACGCTATTAATCCTTATCAAAATAAATTATTTTATCACTAAGTACAGTTTATGTAGATAATATTTGGTCTTTGAATGATTAAAATTGGACGTTTGGTTTTGAAATTATGGCGAAATTAAAATATTACGATAGTGGGCGTCACCAAAGCGCGTGCGGGAGGAAGATGTTCTGTTGTAGAAATGAAAATTCTGTACATAAAAGATATGAAATGACACCCGAAATTACACCATTGTCACTACATCGCTATAGAAGCCAAAAATGTGGTTAGTTTTTTGTCTGTCTGTCTGTCTGTCACTCTTTCTGTCTGTCTGTATGTTTGTACCAGCATCAGACGAAAAATATTGATCCGATTTGAATGTGGTTTTCGCAGATATATTTATCTTCTTCCAACTTAACATCTGGTGTATAAAATTTTTTCCCCCCACCCCTCTAAGGGGACAAAAGAGGGGGTCAGATTTTGTATCAAACTTTTTTCTTTAACACGAAAACTACTGATCCGATTTGCATACGGTTTTCACAGATATATTATATTTGTCTTCTTCCAACTCAACATCTGGTGTATAAAAATCCTCCCCCCCCTCCCCTCTCAACCCTCTCTGGGGACCAAAGAGGGGTCAGATTTTGTATACAACTTTTTTCTTTAGTGAACTTACTTCATATTAAGTATTAACTGTGTTTTTCAACTTAACATCTGGTGTATGACCTTCCCCCCCCACACCCTCTTAGGGGACAAAAGAGGGGGTAAAACATGTATCAACTGATGATGTAGAAAATATACTTTAAATGGCAAAACAACGTTTGCCGGGACAGCTAGTTTTTCATAATTTTATTGATTGGTAAACTCCAGTTAAAAATGTCTGTAGGAAATCGGACTTAGGTTTCTAAGATTTTTGACTGTATGTGGATCACATACAGATCAGAATCAAATTCACTCAGTAAACTACAATAATTATTATTTATTACACACAGACCGCATAGAATCGCTTCAAGTATTATTGTATTAAACTATAATGGAACCGTCCTCTATGGTTTTTGTGAAATATTCGATTTCAAAGCGTTATGGAAGGCTCCATTAATTCAGTCCTCATAATATATTTTTAGTAGGCAAATCTTGCTGTACAGTGTACTGTAAAATGGCCGGTTGCTTCCGCCCAATTTCCGAACCGATTGTAGGCCGCATAATTTTAAATTCGACGTTCAAAAAATGATTTAAAAATTCCAATTTTGAAAAAAATTAAGACTTAATTTAGAATTTTTTAATTTTGTTTTTGGCGATCACCTTATATACGAATACGAAGTTGTATTATCATGTGTCCATGTGCAGCTAATGTAGAGCCGGTCTAATATTGTAGAGAACGGAGTATAAAGTGTGTTGTAACTTCAAATTACTATTGCATATTTAGGACTCTCAATTTAGTAAAGCCTTTGTAATGCACTTCTTATTTACTCTTTAGTTCAAAATAATAATATTTTCTGTATTTTCTACAAAGAATTCCTACAGTTTACTAGAGAGTCTTTTTCGATTTGACCAAATTACAACGAGTTATTTTATTCTATATACCTAGGCCTCTCTCCACGTTCGCCATGAACCATGATGAATAGTCGTGATCGTAAAGGCGTATATCATCGATTTGATTCGATCATGAGCAATTACAAATGAATATGCCTCTCTACACGTTGGTAATAGCTTGTTGCCCATCATGCTCCGCCATCAATACGAGGCCAATCAATACGAAGTGTATAATATTTTCTTTGACGAGGCCACATTTATACTGGAATAAAGACTCCTTGTCCATGTTACGTATATGGAATTATCGAAATGATTCATATGTAAATAATAAATATAATTGCGTAACGCATTTGTTTAATTGTTTATTGATTGGTCTATTGTTCTGTTTTGTTATTTCGGCCATTATAATATTTGTATAGTGATAGTCTCGATTTTGAAACACTAAAATACAATGATAGTTGTAATATAGGTAACTTATACGTTATGGGTACAGAAAGGATGAAAATATTGCACATTTTAATCTTGGAAAAGTAAGAACCAAAAACAAACACGTTTTTATTTTGTAGAAAAAAGGTTTATGCCCCCTGAACCGGATGTGTATTTTTCATAGTTATCTATGGTTTTTAAGTTTAACCTGCAAATACGTACGGTAAATATTATAGCCTTTAGGTCACTGAGGTTAAGCCGCGATGACAAATAAACTCGTTTATAAAGTACGTGGGCGGGAACAGTTTTCGAAAAATTAAAAATGACTAACACTGACGCACCTTCCGTGTGAGGTTAGGCCTTTTATTTGGCATCACGCCAGAGCAAGTGTGTGAGACAAATAAACTGCAGTATTTTTAAAAATTTTCTGACGAGCTATTTATTAAGTAAGTATTCTTACTTTTTTACTAATTGATTTTAGTTATTAAATAATTTCCAACAAAAAAAAAGACATCCCAATCTATATGGTTGTACAATTTTCGAATTTCGAACGTGTTCATCGATTACGGTTTGGCTCTTGAGTAGTCTTGAGAGTTATCAGCTGACATAAATACCGTATGAGATAAGTATTTTTGTTGTATTGTCCGCTGTCCACCAGTGGGAACACTTTCGTGTTCACAATGATGAAAGTTTACCTGCTGTGTGACAAAAGGTAGTGTTCTATTGTTAAAAGCTTGTTGCAACGTGAGTTATAACTACACGTAATGTTATTACTTTTTAGGGTTCCGTAGCCAAAATGGCAAAAAAGGAACCCTTATAGATTCGTCATGTCTGTCTGTCTGTCTGTCTGTCTGTCCGTCCGTCCGTATGTCACAGCCACTTTTCTCCGAAACTATTAGAGCTATACTATTGAAACTTGGTAAGCAGATGTAGTCTGTAAACCGCATTAAGATTTTGATGCAAAAATGGAAAAAATATTAAAAATTTTAGGGGTCCCCATAGGTACAACTGAAACAAAAATTTTTTTTTTCATCTAACCTATGCGTGTGGGGTATCTATGGATAGGTCTCCAAAAATCATATTGAGGTTTCTCATATCATTTTTTTCTAACCTGAATAGTTTGCGAGAGAGACTCTTCCAAAGTGGAAAAATGTGTGTCTCCTCCCCTCTAATTTCTAAAGTAGAGGCATGATAATTCTAAAAAAAAAATATATGATGTAGATTACTATAAAAACTACCAACGAAAATTGGTTTGAACGAGATCTAGCCAATAGTTTTTTTTATACGTCATAAATAGTAAAGTACAACTGAAACAAAAAATTTTTTTTTCATCTAACCTATGCGTGTGGGGTATCTATGGATAGGTCTCCAAAAATCATATTGAGGTTTCTCATATCATTTTTTTCTAACCTGAATAGTTTGCGAGAGAGACTCTTCCAAAGTGGAAAAATGTGTGTCCCCCCCCTCTAATTTCTAAAGTAGAGGCATGATAATTCTAAAAAAAAATATATGATGTAGATTACTATAAAAACTACCAACGAAAATTGGTTTGAACGAGATCTAGCCAGTAGTTTTTTTTATACGTCATAAATAGTAAACCTTAATCTAAATTTCATTAAATCGACTGAAATATAAAAATAAATCAAAAATATTTTAATTTCATAAAAATAAACCTTATTGCTGCTGCGGAACCCTCCATGGGCGAGTCCAACTCGCACTTGGCCGCTTTTTAATTTTATTACTTAGGTACTAGTAATGATTATAAAACTTAATTTAAAGAGTTTGATAAGTAATCATCTATATTTATATAAAAATGGATTTTCAATAAATAAATAAAATAAATAAAAATTAACATAATTATAAAAAAAAAATTGTTTTATTTCTGAATAGATTTGTTATTAACAACAATTTAACAACAATTGTGTTAGTAACACTAAAACTCTAAAATGGATGAACGGATTGCGCTAATTTTAGTCTTAAAATATTCGTGGATTTCTTCCAGGGAAGGTTTTAAAGTGACACGAAGTTCAGCGGCACAGCCTGCTAGTTAATTAATATTCGTCTCTGAAGTCTGAGTACGGCATTTAGTTATTTCGCTACTTGCTCATATCCTATCGAAAGGTGTAAGAAGAATAGAAAGAACCACAGTTCAAAAGGGTGACATCATATTGTGTTGTCATGTTGTGATTTGTGTGCATCATGGCATTAGCCATCAGCTGACTAAACTCCCCCTTCGGTTGCACTTCCATGGTCATCATCATCATCATCATTCATTATACTTGTGTTTATTTTATAATATGGCACTTATACAAGGTAATTTTTTAAGAGTGTGTATGTGTCATCATCACGTTTTGTTACACGCAGACGCAGTATAAGTTTCGAAAAAAGAAAATGTGAACTTTATAAAACTTTAGTTGTAAGTAAAAAAATGTACCTATACGATGTGGTTGCACTTTATATATAAATAAATTAATTAACTTTCGCATCGGTATGACTCCTCTGTTCTCTAGATAATAGATTACTAGAGGACGCCCGCAACTCCGTTGCGCCATTTGCTTATCCAGGGCCCCGTAAGGGCTTCTGGCGCCTGTGTGCAAAAAAAGGATTTTGGCGCCCCTTTAGGCAAATTTTTTGGGTCCTTGGTTTTGGCGCCCCTAAAGATGGCGATTTGGCGCCCCTAGAGGATGGCGCCCGTGTGCATTGCACACATTGCACATATGGTAGCGGGGGCCCTGTGTTTATCGCTACGTAACCAAAAACTATCCTATGTCCTTTCCCGGGACTCAAGGTATCTCCATGCTTTTCAGCAAAATAGGTCCAGTGGTTTAAGCGTGAAGAGGTAACAGACAGATAGACAGACACACTTTCGCATTTATAATATTAGTATGGATATTAGTATGGAAGTATGGATTAATTATTATAGAATCAATAAAAAAACGAATGTGCCAAATCCAAAAATAAGATTAATTTAGGTCTGGAACTTTCTAAGTTCTACTTGAAATATTTCGCGATCCTAGCACCATTATTTTTAAAGAACCCTTAACACTCAAGACGGAAGTTATATGAATGCCGTCGATTTTTTTCATTTAATATTTAAGTGTCCAATGTATACATACATTAATCAAAAAGGAATTCTCCAATGAGCCGTCGCGAAGCGCCTGGCAGATGTTTCAATAATTTTAAAATTATGTTTTACATGGAGACGACCGCGGTGACGTTACTCCACCGTGCTAGCGTAAACGTAATATTGGTAATAGGTATACGTTTTCATGGATTTCATTTCATCATCAAAATTCAAAAGGATATGCCGTTGGCATTAACGGTAATAATCGGCATATTGTAAACCCGTTTGGCCGGTGCGCCTCAAGGACGGTTCAGGGGTCAGAGCCCAGGGGTTGGAGAGTGGAGACACGTCGCGTTGGAGACGAATAACTGTCGCGTGTCTTCCAAAAAATACTGGCCAACAATAAAATGTAAATGAAAAAAGTTTGTAGCCCCTGAAAGTTTGACAAACAAATGTCAAAATTATTTTCACAACCCCTTATCGTAGTGTTGTGCCATACTCTTATCGATAGTTTTTTTCTTGCGAAATCATACGCGCACGACGATGAAAAAATTAAAATATGTCACAAGAAATTCTACTTGCATAATTTATTCACATTACCTGTAATGAAATTGAATTTTTATTAACATATTTCTTAACTGACGTTTGTTAAATGCAAATAACAGTAAGAACTTCAAGTCGTTACGTATTTTAATAATAATTAAAGTCAAGTATGTATAATATTATAGTTCTTTTGTCAGAAAGTATGGATTAACAAAAACACTCACCTCAATTAAGCTTAAACCAAAACTTGATTAATATCAATTTGATTACACATTGCACTCGAAAAATCACAACACAAAAAGCCTTTAAAAATATTAGTTTATCACTCAGTTAAAATCGATATTTTCTATCATTTATTAGTGAGTTATCAAAAAAGTTTTTAGCGCGATGATTTCAAATAAAGAACGGCCACATTTAAACGAGGAACGTTAAACAGGCGGCAGCGGCCCGTCTCAGTGTCGGCGGTTAACTGACGTACCGACTACCGAGACCCACGCATCAAACGCGGTGTTGATATGACAGACGTATGATGGCGAAAGGTGAATAATGACAGAACACTACTCCAGCCAACAGAATACTGAGACTGCATAAAAATGATCCTAGATCCTTTAATAAGAGACTCGTATCAATTGTTAGCGATAGTATACAAAGTACTTTATGAAAAAAATAATAAAGAATACAAAACATAAGGACTGTGTTATTATATTTTTTTAATAAATATTTTTATCAATATAAAAAAATGGCAATACATGCATTTTTTTGGTAATTTTATTGACTACAAAAGCGTAGGCTTCAATATAATCTTGGGCTCAGTTACGTTAAAACTTAAACTAGAAAATATTCTGTTAAATCCAAACACATGATTAACATGTTTTAGCAGCTTTGATGTTATGACTCATTAAGCCATTTCCCATTAGAGTAGGTACAACCTTGTATGTACCAACTACCATGTACTTATTTAATTAGCACTAGCATAAAGATCATTTAGAATAGAAAATACCCTTGAAGTTGTTGATGGATGGACTATGATCTCAGTTAAAAGTCAGTTAAAATTTGAGTTACAGGTGATAAAAAAATTTACCTTTTCAATCACATTTCTACAAATGAAGGTTACATAACAACAGTAAGTAATACATTTGAAGTGTTTATTAGAAATGTTAACTAAGCGTTCCTTCATAAAGATAAGATTAAAGATAAAATGTTTAATAAATGAACCAGTGATAAATAATTTAATGGTAATAATAGCCTGTAGGTACTTAGTTAATTAATTCATTTCATAAATCATAATTCCTTAAGCCTTACGCCATCCAGGGTGGCCAGTGACCTTAAGTAAAGCGTCTGGACTCTGGTGTTTTCTTAGAAAACACTAAAGAAAAATTAAAATATAAGATACTTACCAAAAATTTTTCAATGCGTTTTAGGAGTTTTGTTACTAGATACCAGAATTTGATTAATTATTTTGTAAAGCAAGTCGTTAAGAATACTACCTAATATCCGATGCTAATCTCATAATTTGCTGGCAAGGACTCGCGTAAATTGGTGTCACTGGCAAAATCGATTTTTAGTCTTGTTTGTACACAGCACTATGTATTTTGATATTTTATTTAAAATACTTACATACTTTTGAAATGTAGACTTCAAATTCATTTGATTTAGGTACACGATGTTTACAAAGTTAAAAACGTTAAAAATATTTTATATGTAAGTATTGGTCATCATATAATTATTTTCATATTATTGAATTAATGAATATTTAGGGGGTTTTTCT
Organism: Plebejus argus; assembly: GCA_905404155.3. Lineage (NCBI taxonomy): Eukaryota > Metazoa > Arthropoda > Insecta > Lepidoptera > Lycaenidae > Plebejus > Plebejus argus. Next base: position 430,473 of record FR989942.1, read on the forward strand.
AACGTCTGACTCACATAAGGGGGTTACCTCATAGGCTCACAACCGTGTTGTATGTGTGTGTGAGCGTGTGCTAGGCGTTATTGACACACATAATAATTATAATTTAATATTATCGGATTAAATCACTCACGGGTGGGGTAGCATACATTAATGCCAGATATGCCTGCTGTTGTTTTATTTTATAGTATAGGAAAGGAGCTGTACATCGCCTGATGACGATTTAACGTTCCTAACACTGGCCCCAAGGCACCCAGCCCAAAATATGGTACTGTAACATTTTTTTCATTTTCATCCCTGACGATGTTTTTGCCAAACGTAAATCACCATGGGAGTTGGGACTTGGGACACGTTACACGTAGGTACTATAACTTACTTTTATTTCATTACCCTATTTTATTTATTTAGCAATGTTTTCGACTGCGCATTATGAAATAAATTAACTAACGGGCGCACTAGAGATATTTAATGATTACTTAAGTTGTTATTTAATGAGCACTTTGATAAAAAATGTTGGGACATTAATGATAAGAGTTTGAAACCACCAGTTTTTTATAACCTCATAGATAAACTTACATAAACTCTGTCAGAAAATCTCTGAATTGAATAATCAATAAATGAGTCCGGCCGTAAGACAAACAAAAGAAGAACGTAGGTAAAAAAACATGTTAAAAATCCGTCCACAAACGGCGGTATAATTGTTGAACAAATAAACACAGTAGATCATAATATCATAACTCATACAACCATATATTTTGGAAGTCGTTACATGAATTTCAAATACGCTTTCACACATTTCAAATTCCCTATCATTACCTACTATTACTTACTACATAAGAATGCAATTTGATAAATAATGAATGTGTATCGGAGCGAGTGCGATGGCTGATCAATTTAAATAAATGAGACCAATGAGTCTCAAGTAAGTATAGTCATTATGATCTCAAGCAGCATCATTACGCGTTGTTAGTTTTTTGCCATTTTATACCTATTTTCCTGAAGTCGGGACATGACACGTCATGTCACACATGTTGACAGTTGACACGACGTATACAGGGTGTAACAAAATTATGTAGTATCATTTTCTCACCATGTCTGATAAATAAACCTGCGCAAGTACGGCTATAAGAAAATAATATTATCATTTATCATATTGTTATCTCTTACAATTATTGTGTTATTTTTTATATGTGTACAGATTACGCCAGTATTATAAGTACTCTGTGGTATAGAGAAAGTGTGTTATCATTATTATTATTGATCAATACATAAAATAATTTGTAATAATTTTATGTGTCAACTTTATTCTTATAAGATAACGGTTAACGTGTTACAGATAAAATGCGTTATCGCATTTTATTAATTTATTATCGATAAGAAATATCTTTACAAATGAAATCATTTGAATTATCAAGGCCATTTGAAACTATGTATTTAAATATTTTTTTTCTTAAACTATTAAAAATAGAAAATCGTTAAAAACGAGGACTAGAAAAATACAGGAGTCAGATAAGGTAGTATTGTCACAACTTATTGGCATTTATCGATATTTTGGTTGTACCTAAGTACCTAATAAAATGTATTGATTTATTATAATTTTTTGACATAATTGTTAAATCGATATTCGATGCACATCACTATTTTTAAACCATTCTGAATTTGAATGCATTCATAGTAAGTAATTAAAAAAATTGTTTAAATGAGATTTTTTCCAAATTTAAAATTGATTTGGCAGTTATTTTGAGTATTCATTTTTATTTTTTTAATAATAACTTTTCGAAGACTTACGCTTTAGGTGGCTGCAGGGCAGCAGGGGCTGGGGTGTCTCCAGCATCCCCATTCACCACCTGGACAGCTGCGGGCTCGTCTCCGTTGACAACACTGACAGTCGGCGCGTCTGACACTTGCACTGAGTCTTGTTCCGTCATTTTTACAGTCTATTTACAGGAGATAAATAATCTTTTTTCTTAATAAAAAGTTACCAATAATAAAATAAATATTTAATATTACCAAAATTATATAAAATAATATTTATTTAATAACTTTAGAAATAAATAAGAAGGGAAAACAGTTTATTGAATTTAAATTAGGAACACAATTTTTTTAAATTAAACTATATACGTGGCCAAACTCACAAGTCCACGGAGCCAAGTGGACGATTACTTAAGATATGAACATTATCAAATAATCAACATTATCAACAATAACTAGTCATTATAATTTGCGTCCGTAGATAAAAAAGTCTGATTCAGTATCATGCATTAATGATACTGTGGCATGGCGACAAGCATGTTCACTATACATATAAAAAAAAAGTAGATCAAAATCGGTCTGCCCATAGGCCATAATTATGGACTATGGATGCTACTACGTCACAGGACTGTCCTGTCAGGACACAAACAGACACACAACACGGACATTAAAGTTACAACACCCCTCTTTTATCGTCGGCATCGTCGGGGTTAAAATAGTAGGTAGGTGCCGTGAGCCCAAAATTCGAACGCAGTTTGTTAATCTAGTAGTAGTAGTTACTAGTTTGGGGCCTGTTTCTCTACTTCGTGATAAAGTGCCGAATAGGCTATTCACAACTTTTTTGACAGATTCTCCATACTCGATCTGTCAAGTTAATTGGTGGATAGCCTATTCGGCACTTATCAGGAAGTGGTGAAACAGGCCCTGAAGTAACATTTTGGTTAAGTATCTAATAAATATTAAAGTAACATTTTGGTGCGCTATTTAAAAAAATTACGCCGCATCGATCATAAAATGAATGGAGCCTTTGACAAAATCTTCATTATATATGACAAGGTGGTGGTTGACCATTATTAAATGAGAGAACTTATAACTTGTGAGTTGTGAGCCATTCTGGGTCAGGTTCAGGGCTCAGGCGACCCAACCGGTATGGCGCGGACGTAGAGTCACAGACTCTACATTCTACAATCCGCGTAGTATTCAGAAATGAACAAACTAGAGCCATCTGTCAGACGATCTAAAAACTGTCACAGTTCGTGAAAACTGATGTAGATGGCGTTGAATTTATATTTTCCAGCGTAAAAATGTTTTTTTTAAAGAAACATTGTTTTTATGTATTACAAAATATTTATTATCACTTACTTTTACAACAGGTGTATCCTTAAAATTAATTGTCCTTCATGTGTAATTTTTTAACTTTGGTCATTACAAGTTTGTAACTTGCATTAGACAGCACTGTTACAGGTTTTCTAATAATGTTATTTTTTTATATTAAAAAGAGTACAAAACTAAATATGAACAGTGATTTGCATAATAAATATTATTATAACTGCTTCTAATTTTATCTCAATTTTGAAATATTTGTAGGCACTATTTCATTGTCATATTATTATAATACTTAATTGAGCAGACCTTTGATTATATTATATAATCAAAGGAGCAGACGAACAAAATAAACTCTTATTCCTTTTTTTAATCCGTAATTCTACCTTTCATAGTTATTTCACCTTGGAGTTTATATTATACACTATCTCTGAAAAAGAACTGCCAGAGTAAAATAATTCTAAAGGGCTGATGTGTCATCACTTCGCACTTTTGAAAATTACTTTGCTTTATGCCTTTTATTTGATGATTTGTATTTACAATAAAATAAACTTATTGTTATTAGTACCTAATAAGTTTTTATCGATTATGCAAAGTCGCGAAATTGGACTCCAAAACATTCTTGAGACCATAACCACTCTCGGATCTCGTTGCTACATATTATAATACTCCGAAGGTAAAATAACTGTCTACATAATATAATCTAAGTCGAATTGTCCGTGGCGTCTTTAGTGACATGCTCATCTTCTCTCTGGAACAGGTAGCTGGTGCCGGGAGTTGTGCTGCTGGAGTAGCTCTGGCCGCGGTCTGGTGTTCTGGAGTCCAGCTGTGCAACACCGCTGGAAAAATGTACAGATAATATGAGAGAATATTCAACGGTCTTAAGGGAGAGTTAACTTTTTTTTTCAACGAAGGCTTATTTAGTTCGTGATTGGTAACAGGCAACGTCTATTTGAGATGACATGCCCATCCAACGCATGGATCATCTTACTTCAGACAATCAGGTGATCAGCCTGCATTGTACAGACCAAACTTGGACATAGCATTTTCCAATCTACGACCAACGAGTCAAGAGCCACACTTAAACTTTAACGGCCGCAACATTTACAAAAACTTGTTTATCCCAAAATGTTTATTAAATTAAAGAAAATATTAAAACTTACGCTGATTGTCAGCGCCGTAGCCCGTACCTACCCTACCCATCGTACGCGTCGAACGCATTACGCACCGCATAGTACACGAAATGCGGCGTGCACCTCCGTGCGGATGAATGTGCGACTCGAGGCACATCATTTCATACAACGTATTCTAAATTGCGGCGCGTACGGTGCGTGCGTGCTGGTAAATGTGCGATGACCCTTACTCCTTAGCCACTATTTGAGTAAACTAACCTCTGATCCCTATACGGGCGGCTGGTGTACCCGACGCTCCGCCAGCCGCTGGAGTACGGCTCGTACCGCGAAGCGTCGCCGTACCCACTCCTGGAGTAACCACCTGCACCGTAGCCGGAACTGCCGTATCCACTGATAAATAGTTATGTTTTTCTCTTTATAATAATATACGGCACGATAAGGGCGAGGGATCATATTATGTTGCGTCTCAAAATATGATCCCTCGAGTCAGACACACTGAATAGTCTGAAATCTGAATAGTCACTTATCAATATTGCAATCCATACTTTAATATTATAAATGAGAAAGTGTGTCTGTCTGTCTGTTACCTCTTCACGCCCAAACCGCTAAACCGATCTTGCTGAAAATAGGTATGGAGATACTTTGAGTCCCGGGAAAGGACATCTAAGGATACCAACATAATAGGATACTTTAACGATGAGGATTCGAAGGAAAGACGACGAAGAAACAGTGATGATTGTCACTAGTAGACACGCATTTAAATATATAATTATTATCAACTAATAACTATGTGTATAACATTAAAACAAAATCATACCCAGCAGGACTTCCGGCATACGAAGCTCCATATCCGGCAGAGGCCCCATACCCGGCAGAACCCCCATACCCGGCAGAACCCCCATACGCAGCAGAGCCCCCGTATCCGGCAGAGCCCCCATACCCGGCAGAGCCCCCATATCCGGCAGAGCCCCCATATCCGGCAGAGCCCCCATATCCACCAGAACTTTCATACCCAGGTGCATATCCCCCGGAACCGTACCCGCTAGAATATCCAGGGTCTCTGTACGAGCCTTGCCATCCAGATACTGGTCTGAAATTAGAAAAGTGAGGTCATGAGAAGCAATAAAGTGCCAGGGCGACAGTTATAGATTGGATTTTTTCATATTATAGGTATGATGTGTTTTATATAGGTAACTACTGTTATAAAACCAACTGTATCACTTTGTGGCTATTATTTTGTCATTAAAATATGGTCACCGTAGTGTATTGATAAATAAAGATAGACACGCACACGGAATAGTGGAGTTAGTGGGGAGTTCTCGCCCGCAGTCGGAGTGACGATCGGTGGACGATCGCTCCTCTACCAACCACCACGCAAGTGTCTACATTGTACAATTTACCACCATACAAGTATGCACATTGCAGAAGAATACTTCCACGTTTCTTATCCTTTGTCTTGCATGGACCAAGATTTGTAGGCAAACGTAGCAGGCCGAAGTGTAGAGAAAAAACACAAAAAAACAACTTTCAAATTAGGAATTTTCCTGTACATACGCATGACATACTCACGCTTTTCTAAATTATTTTTTTTAACTTTATAAGTGTTAGATATGTCGGAGGAAGTCATGAGTCTAGTTGATTTCTGGTTGCTGAATTTTAGAGGAAGTCATGAATTAGTTATTTTTGATTCCTAAATGTCAGAGGAAGTCATGAGTAGTCATGAGTCTAGTTATTTTCCGATTGTTTGAAATGTTGATTCTTCACGATTATATTGCTTTAGAAATGATTGTAAAATTCAGTGATCATTGTAAAATTCTTAAGTAAATTTAATTTAGTTTGTCATATTTTTACTAGCTTTAAATATCTTGGTTTCAATTAAATTGTAATGGACCAATCAGAGCAGAGGGCGCGCGTGCCTTGAGTGGGGTCGAGGCGCCATCTTTACTTAAGAGGGCTTGACAATCTGAGGAGCTCATTCGAGTGTGAGCAGTCGATCGAGTTGGATCGTGGCGAGTATCTTAGATTACATGGAAGTTGTGACTCCGGTGTATTAGTGTTTAACGGTGAAAAAGTTAAAGTGTTAAACAGTGTGAACATAGTGAAATGTGTTGGTGTGAATTGTAAAGAGAGAATCATTGAATGAATAAACGAAGTGAGCAGTGAGTTTGATAGTTTTATTTCATAAGATTAGTCCCAAGTTTTACCTGGAATAGTCCCTAGCGGCCCATGGGGTGTTGTCCGGCCGTCCTGACGCGAAGTAGTACCCTCGCCCGCCGTCGTCCCAGCCTGACTGCCCGCGGTACGTCTCGTCCCACGGCCTGAAGCTGATGAAATTAATGAATTAATTTTTATATGTTTTAGGTTAGAAAGTAAAAACTCAGTCCTACGCGCTACGAGATGAGTACCAGCTATTGAGTACATTCCCGCAAAAAAGTAGCCTTAAGGAAGGATAAACCTCCCCGAGTACCTACTACTCCAATATATGGGTATTTCTTATTAAACTCCAATAATATAATATAATATTGGAGTTTATCGGGCTTTGAACTCCTTTTAACATTTTCTTTGGTTTATTAAAAACATCTTGTATAGTAATATACGACTACGTTTCCGACTCGTTCTTGGCATTTTTATATTTTTTTCTTAGACAGCGGATCCTAACAGGAGCTAGTATTGTACTTGTAGTATTACAAGTCATTCATTAACTTTAATTACAATATTTGCTTAATTATACAACAATTACAATTTATCACAAAATCTTTGAATATCAACAACATGAAGGAATCTTGTAAAAACGTCAATGGTTTCTGGTTTTGTGATGATTGCGGATTTAATTGATGATTATAATTACGCTGACGGTAAATAGACAAGATCGTCGACTTATCTTGATGGCATTGCAGTTTTGTGAGGAAAACCCAGGACAAGTGATACTTTACAAGGGCCGATGGAAGTGAAAAAACTATGGCAGGTCGGTTATAATTTCGCGAGTTCAATATTTTTTTCAACAACGAACGTTTTCGGACCAACGCGTCTTGAAATTTAACAAGAAAATGGGATAGTTTAAATATAAATATCTAGGTGGTTATATGATTTACTTTTGTAATTATTTTGTTTTGCCTAGTACCTATCGATCTTTATATAAAATAAAGTGTCATTAAGTCGATAATTATTGGTAAAAATGTTATAATCATTTTGACTTACATTTGTATAATGTATAGTACAGTAAACTTACACTTTTACTTACTTACCTACTTACTTATACACGTAAAACCGTCAACCGATTAATTAAATTTTTGGGGCACTTTTTGGTGAATTGGAGTGTGTGAATTCATTCATTGATTTAGTTCAATCACTGAACTAATGACCTTTTCATTGTCAATATCGCTGAAAGCGTGACGCTGTACCACAATTGACCATAACGGGACCATATACGAAAGCATATACGGTGATCTATTAAAACATTGAAAACAGTGATTGATCCGAAAACATACTCATAGTTTGACCTCAAATTAATTAAACCAACTGGCATTACTAAAAACTAACAAGCTTTACCGGCGCGCTGTTTATCGCATCTATGAAAATTATTAAGGCGATTTTCCTTGCAATATTTTAAAAATTCCAACTTTCCCTGAAGTGATACGATTACTAGAAGACCAAAATAAGGAAATCAGACTGTCTTGATTTGATATTGATATTATGTCCTACTGTGAAGCCAGCGCTTAATGCCTTAAGAATTAAAAAATATTTTATCCAAACTGATTCATGTGTTCATGTCTGTCATTTATCTTTTTAACGTATAAGACGAAGACGCAACATGTTTTAGCTGAAATAGTAGACAACAGAAGTCAACTTACCTATCATGAGCTCCTCTGCCAACACCCGGTCCGTACCCGCCGTACCTGTCGTACCGATCGTCGTACGGTCTTCTAAAGTCGTTCCGACCGAAATCATCGTACCGATCGTAATCGTAGCCCCTCGAGTACGGGTCGTGCGGCCGATCGTATCGTCCCCTGTAAGGATCCCTTAGGAACCTGTCGTAGTAGTCTAGTCTATATCTGTCTCTGTCGTCGTATCTATGTCTGTTCTTGTTTCTTTTTCTGGATCTATTTCTGTCTCCCTCACCATCTTCCGTTCCGTTTTTCTTCTTGTCATCGTCGTAGTTGTCGTCGTACTTGTTTCTGTCGCTTCTGCTGCCGTATGTCGGTTTGTTGGACCGTCTGTCATCATCTCTACCCCTATCATCATCATCGTCGTCGTCCTCGTCATCATCACACCGGCCGCAGCGCCTGTCCTCGTACCGGTCGTAGTAGCGGCTCTGGCGTTCGGGTCTCAGCACCGAGGAGAGCACGGTGCCGCCATCATTGGATTGTGCTGTGCAGGAGAGCACTATGGTTAGAAGTACCTAGAAAAGAAACAATATTTGTTTTACAATAATAATAATTTATCACAAAGTTTAATTTCTTGCTTTAAGATGCCCGGGCCCAGAAGTTTAAATTTGTGCAGAAGCTCTTGTGTATAACGACGCCCTGAAAAATTTTTTCGTAACTCATAACTCATAAAAATACAACGCTTATTCTTACATTAATACGGAACCATATTGGGCAAAAAATTATCCATTGTACAGCCTGAGAAACGAACCAATATTTACACTTCCCATCAGGTGCGTCAGACACAATTGCATCTAGTTATAGTCATTTAGTTGTGTTTCCGGGTTAAATAAAGTTAATCTTGATTATTAACTTCGTCGTACAAAGCAAATTAACCAAACCTTGTCTAATATTAAGTACTACTACACTGCTTGGCTACCAAGTTGTTGATCTTAATCGTATTTAAACGACTACGCTTACGATTAAATCTTAAGCATCCGTTCAATCTAGATGAAATGGACCAAAATTTTGATGAGAAAAAAATTACGTGAGGTTTGCCGAGACCCCCCCTCTCCCCAACGTGAGATTAGATGAGATTTGACTCGACCCCCCCCTAAACGCCTCACGTAATTTGTGGACGCCCCCTTAGTAAACATTGCTTATTTTTCACTAACGCGCGATTTTCCTGTGTTATTGGTACTTCACTTAACTTTTTGGTTCGTAGTAGTACAGTCTAGACTCTAGAGAAACTCTAGTTAGGTCGGTTAGTTATTGAGTAGTTAAGCTAGATTCCAGTCAATGGTGATGATGATACTGAGGCTAATGATATGGTAATGAGCCAAAAATCATCTAAACGATGACGACCTTCGGACATAAAACAATAGCGGCGGGCAAGGTCCCACATCACCCCATTGTGAACAGAGGTCAGCCCTCATTTTATGACCTCATAAACACCAGATCAGCATGATAAGCGGATCCACCTATATCAGCTGTGTCTCTGTGGGTACCCACGAGAAATAACTCACTCAGCACTCTTTTGCCGTGAGTAGGCACCTAGCATCACTAGCATCGTCAAACTTAACCGAACAAACCAGATAGATTAGCTGGATATTTGTACGTACGACTGAAAGTTGCTTTTGTCATTTCATAAGTGCCCGAGCGTCATGCGTTTTCCCATACAACATTTTTAAAAAAGTTACTTTTTCAGAGCTGCTGCTTTCACAGCGAATTTTATATAGGGGACCCATACACATCATTCTCTATGATTCTAAATTCTAATATGATAATGGTCTATTAAATTATAATTTTCCTAGAGCGTGTATGCAAGGAACGAGTAAGCGGATCGCCTGATAGCAGCTGTTGATCCATGAAAACCAAAAAGTAGTGTAATAGTCATCACTCAGCGCTGATGATAATGAATCAGATATCCATAAAGATAAAATAATGTTAACAAAGATTTACAATTATGATTCCGCCATTATGTTTGGGAACAACCTCGCTGGGAACTTGACCGAAATGTACCAGGTACATAATACGTACTATGTACCAAGTACCTTGTAGATTAAGTACCATGTACTGAGTACCATGGGAAACCGCTTATCAAAGCCTTATTGCTTTTTAATCGCTCTACTTTTATTGTAAAAACTACTTTATAGTATTTAAGGGCAGCTCACACTGAGCCACGCTGATAATTTGAATAGCCTGGTAAGTGTGGCTACTCGTCAAGCAAAATCTCGTCCTAATGGGACCCGTTTCTTGATGTCTCAAATATTTCTTTCATCCAAAGACTCGGCCAATGTTATCAATGCTTATGACTTTGAAGTACCTAATAGGTATAGAGTTTATATAAATTGTGACAGTATAATTATTATTGTGTAAGTAATTTAACGTATACTTGTATGCTATGTAGTATGTACTATGTAGTATGTTATTATGATCTCTCGCCAGTCGTGTCGGTCGTCCGTCTCACTGGGTTATAAAGGAATAGAGAGTCGACTTGTGTACTGCGAACACACTTGGGCACTATGAAATTACTCCTGCGTAACTGGCCCGGTTTCAATGAAACCGGCCACCGTCACCGAATCCGGTGTTGGGTACTATATTATGCTATGTTGCTAAAGTATACAATATAAAATGCATATTTTTTAAATATTTCCACCTATGCAAAAAACTAACTATTCAAAAATGTTAGCCACTTTATTCACGTACTTCTTCAGTAATTATTATTTAATTTATATTATCTAAAATTCGATTCAACTTTTAATAGCTTATTCTATGTTGCGTCGGTGCTCTACAATTAATAGCGTAATTTATGCAAATTATAAAAACAGTTAAAAAAAGCTTCATGTAAAGAAAAATCACCTAAACCTGCCAGAATAATTTTTGAATATAAAATCTAGTAAATCTAGTTTATATTATTTAAATAAGCCTATTATAAGCACTAATAAAACCAGAGTTAGCTAAATTTTATGATATAAAAAAATAAACATTTTTTACACGAAGTGAATTTTGTTTTTCATTTTATCCTGTCACTTCATTAAAACAAAAAAAAAACTCACCAAAAGTAATGTCACTTTCATCTTTCACAATTCAAATTTGGAACGAACTCAAAAACTATTTGGCATTTTGTTTTTTTAATGCAATACCCCTGCGCACGGTGCAAAAGTTTTATTCGAACTGGTCGGACGCGGTCGCGCTCCAGCTTGTTATTATAGTAATTGTTTTTTGTGCATCCGTCCATCCATAGGCCTAATGGTGGACAGGCCGAAGGTTGTTGTAGTCATCGTGTACATTATTTTTAGAACAAAGAGATACCAAATTACATGGCTCATGTTTATAATTGATGCACACGGTAATGTATCTCTATTATCATGCTTATAGCTTTTTAAATGTATCCTAGAGGTTAGACATGATAATAATGCTAGATGAGTTATGGTTTCACATTAAAAAAAAAAACTACCGGATTTTAAGCCCTTCGCTTTAAATAATAATAATAATCAGTAACGGCCGCACTCAAAGACATTTAATGATGATTAAACTTTTATTTAATTAAGGCCGTCACAGACTTAGCTATAATATATATTAATATACCGTACTAAACACACTGAGACCAGAAATATATATTATAGCTGAGTGTGTGGTCACGCGAAAATTGTATAGAAAATATTATCTCACCAAAAACATACCTGTTAAAACGGGGCCAAGTTCCTATTCACTAATTGTTCGCCTTAAAAAAGAGTTGAAATCCAATTCAATGCCAAGTTTAGATGCACTTCCAAATCGATCATAATCATCTTCATCAACAGCCTGATCCTAAATACTTCTAAATTTGAACTTGGCAGGTTAATTTAATCACATAGATATCTTATATTTAAATTTAAAAATTATACATTATCAAGTGCTACTAGCATGAATACCTGCCAAGTTCAAATTTAGAAGTATTTAGGATCAGGCTGTTGATGAAGATGATTATGATCGATTTGGAAGTGCATCTAAACTTGGCATTGAATTGGATTTCAACTCTTTTTTAAGGCGAACAATTAGTGAATAGGAACTTGGCCCCGTTTTAACAGGTATGTTTTTGGTGAGATTTCAATACTTTTTTTAAGGAATCATACCAATTTGTTTCTTTCCTCCTCATCTTATTTCAGTGTATTTACTTGTACATATTAATTTTTATCTCAAATTCATAGATGAGCCGACTCACGCTTGACCAATTACTCAAATTTCTTAATTTTTTGTTAATCTACATATAACAAACAACCTGTGTGCCAAATTTCATAACGCTACGACAACTGGAAGTGGCCTAGAGGTTTTGATTACCGATTTTTATCTCAAATTCATAGATGAGCCGACTCACGCTTGACCAATTTCTCAAATTTCTTAATTTTTTGTTAATCTACATATAACAAACAACCTGTGTGCCAAATTTCATAACGCTACGACAACTGGAAGTGGCCTAGAGGTTTTGATTACCGATTTTTATCTCAAATTCATAGATGAGCCGACTCACGCTTGACCAATTTCTCAAATTTCTTAATTTTTTGTTAATTTACATATAACAAACAACCTGTGTGCCAAATTTCATAACGCTACGACAACTGGAAGTGGCCTAGAGGTTTTGATTACCGATTTTTATCTCAAATTCATAGATGAGCATACTCACGCTTGACCCATTTCTCGAATTTCTTAATTTTTTGTTAATCTACATATAACAAACAACCTGTGTGCCAAATTTCATAACGCTACGACGACTGGAAGTGGCCTAGAGGTTTTGAAGCCGACTCACGCTTGACCAATTTCTCAAATTTCTTAATTTTTTGTTAATCTACATATAACAAACAACCTGTGTGCCAAATTTCATAACGCTACGACAACTGAAAGTGGCCTAGAGGTTTTGATTACCGATTTTTATCTCAAATTCATAGATGAGCCGGCTCACGCTTGACCAATTTCTCGAATTTCTTAATTTTTTGTTAATCTACATATAACAAACAACCTGTGTGCCAAATTTCATAACGCTACGACAACTGGAAGTGGCCTAGAGGTTTTGAAGCCGACTCACGCTTGACCAATTTCTCAAATTTCTTAATTTTTTGTTAATCTACATATAACAAACAACCTGTGTGCCAAATTTCATAACGCTACGATAACTGGAAGTGGCCTAGAGGTTTTGATTACCGATTTTTATCTCAAATTCATAGATGAGCCGACTCACGCTTGACCAATTTCTCAAATTTCTTAATTTTTTGTTAATCTACATATAACAAACAACCTGTGTGCCAAATTTCATAACGCTACGACAACTGGAAGTGGCCTAGGAATTTTGATTATCGGTCAGTGAGTCAGTGCCAAAATTAGCTATTTTTACAAGGAAATATTTCAGGATCTAACAAATCTATATGTATGAAATTTGGTATATTGCGTAAGTACTAGTATATAATTAGGTAGGTAAAATTTTATCTTTGCTCTCGCAATAGGCACTGAGATACAAGGGGGTCAAAAGTGCGTCGAAACCGTTCGTGTAAATAGTGCACGGCATGCGCGCGGCCTGCTGGAACTTGGCCGCGCACTCCGTGCGCTTTGATATAGTAATATGCCTAGCTATAAACATATTAATATAATATATTATAGCTAAGTCTGTGACGGCCTTTATTAAGTTTGTGACGACCTCTGTGGCTCAGTGGATAGCACGTTGGTAGCTTAAGCCGGGGGTCGCGGGTTCGAGTCCCGCCGACGGAACAAAAAGTTTTCAAAGTTCCTGGGTCATGGATGTGTATTAAATATATTTATCATATAATAAAAATCTTAAATATATGTATAGTATAAAAGTATTAAATATATTTCCGTTGTCTGGTACCCGTAACACAAGTCCTTCAGGTACTTACCACGGGGCCAGACTGACGTGGTGTGAAGCGTCCATAGATATTATTATATTATTATTATTATTATTTACTAGAGGCTGGCATTTGACAGAAAATAGAGACACAATAAGAAAAGTGATACATGGACACAGGATCCTTTTTACTTCGTGCAATGTTTTCGCATACTTAATACTATTTTGCACACAAGAAGTCGTAGGAATTATTTAGTACTAGATGTTAAGATCTCTGAAGAGACCCGCAAAATCGTTTATAGCTCTGGAACTGTTAATTAAAAGTCCTCTGTCTTTTCCGGATCTCAAAAAATCTGCTGAACAAATTTCTTCAAAATCGGTTTAGCTTGAAGAAGTGATAGACAGACACACTTTCACATTTTAATATTTGTAAGGACTTATTAATATTTTAACAAACCTTTAACACATTTATATCTACTACTAAAAGCTGCCAAAATCTGCTATGTTCATACATTTTAAAGATCTCAGCTAACCTACAAAGGCGGCTCAATTATACTATGCTGTTGATGACATTATAAAGTGATGATGATGATATCGTATGTTGATTTTAAATTACACATAAGTAATATTAATTTGTCTAAAATACCAACCGAGTTTAAAGGAACAGGAAGCTTTATTGTTCAGCGAAAACTGTTTCCATTGCACACATGGGCACAGACACAGCTTAAAAAAAAGAGAACCAGGTATTCTTACAATATATACCTACCTGATGGCATATTAAATTGACTCTAGCAATACCGGGGTAGTTGGAATAAAACATTTTGATTCTTTTTTTCTAAATTTTCTGCTTTCTTTCTTCTAAATAATGATTATTTTAGAACATATTGAAAGATTAATTACTTCTCAATGAAAAAGAGTTCAACGCGTATACAGGGTGTAACAAAACAAACTGATAATTACTTTAGTATATGTTACATGTGTTCCTTCTATAGAGTTTACTGTGAAAGTAGCAGTGCTAAAATAGCAAATTTTTCTGATTTGTATGGGCAAGCGCCCCCGCGACTAAAAAAAGTTACTCTTTCGGCGCTGCTAATTTTACAGCTAACTCTATACAGGGGACCCATATACACACCCTAAAGTCTTATCACTTAGTATTGTTCCACCTTAAATATGTAATGCTTCATAGAAAACGGAGCAGCTATCACTCTTTCTTCTCTTACTCTCATAACTTGGTGGAAATTAGGACTCAGAGTCTATAAAATATAAACCTATCCGACTCGTGAATTATTATTATCTTTCTTGTCGGACAATCTTAATACAACTTTTATATTCTAGTGCTAAAAAGTATGAAGATTTCAGTGGATCACCATTGGAAGACTGCCTTTTCTACCTTTTGGCTACGTATAGTGCGGTGAAAATTAAAGAATTCGTGCTGTCTATCAATGGAAACAGTCGCGCCGTAGTACGTTGTTGAATCAAAAAAGCGGTGGGCGTCGAACCGTAGCTGACACGTCATTGTTAGCTCCCTCCGCTGCGGGGACAACGTGATAGCGGGAAAATGGAGCAGTGACCTCATAGGGGTCAACTTACCTAAAGGGTATAAGGGTATGTCGCGTCCCCGATGTCCTGTGATTTGTGAATCAGAAAAAATTCGGAAAAGTTTGAGAGATCTTGGTTTCGGGAAAGAAGAGCCAGTCGTTAAATCTTGCCGAGAGGAATGCCCAAACTTTGAACTTTTATTGGTCTAAGTTTTACAGGAATATAAGAAAGAGAAGGTTGGGACAAAGTACTAAAGAATTTACAGTGCAAATTGCTAAAAAATATATGACGGTATATAGACACCTTTTGGTATCTAGTCTACTCAGGTAAACTCTTCTTATCCAGCAAAAATAACAAAAGGACGAACATTGCACGGTTTGGGATTGTATTTTCTATACTAATATTATAAATGCGAAAGTTTGTCTGTCTGTCTGTTAAATCTTAACCGCCGGACAAGGCCGGGGCAACAAACCAGCGGCGCGCGGCGGCCTGCGCCCTTTGCGAATTGCACATTCAGAAGCCGCCGGGTTCATGCCGCCGGACCGGCGCGGCGTCCGAATTGCAGCATTCAGAAGCCGCCGGGTTCGTGCTGCCGGGCCGGCGCGGCGTCCGAATTGCAGCATTCAGAAGCCGCCGGGTTCGTGCTGCCGGGCCGGAGCGGCGTCCGAATTGCAGCATTCAGAAGCCGCCGGGTTCGTGCTGCCGGGCCGGCGCGGCGTCCGAATTGCAGCATTCAGAAGCCACCGGGTTCGTGCTGCCGGGCTGGCGCGGCGTCCGAATTGCAGCATTCAGAAGCCGCCGGGTTCGTGCTGCTGGGCCGGCGCGGCGTCCGAATTGCAGCATTCAGAAGCCGCCGGGTTCGTGCTGCCGGGCCGGAGCGGCGTCCGAAAAGCAGCATTCAGAAGCCGCCGGGTTGGTGCTGCCGCGCCGGCCCGGCGGCTTTGGTGTGTAGACAGCTTACGTCCAAACCGCTGAACCCATATTGCTAAAGTTGGTATGGAGGTACTTTAAGTCTCGGGAAAAGACTTTTTATCCCTGGAAAACGTACGGTTTCCGTACGATAAACGAATTTTGGCGCAACGGAGTTGCGGACGTCATCTTGTTCGAATTACCTCTAAATAATACATTTAAAAATTAAAATTACTCAATTCAAATTACTCGACCATTTTGCGGAAACGGTGACACGTCATGGTTGTCACTTCCCGCGAAAATGTAACAGTGCGTGGACAACACTTTAATATTCATAAATCTTTGTTTCATTGGGCAAACGAGCAGGAAAATCGCCGTGCTAGCTAACGTGAACCTCATATAAGCCTAAGAATAATAATTGAGAGTGAGACTAGGATCAAAATTACAGTTTACTGAAATAAGTTATAAGAGTTATAACCCTAGCCTAGGTTCCGAAATAAAACCCTGTATACTGGCTATGTAATAATTATTGTACTAGTGTGCCACTAGTGAGACAAGTGTGACGTATATACGTCTAATGTCTATGCACTGGAGTATATTTTGGAACGAATCAACAGTATGGTGTCGATTCTAGACGTCATGAGTCTAGAGTCTAGACTCTAGAGTCTAGACCCTAGACGAGTGAGCCAGTAGGCCAGTGAGCACTGGCCAGTAGAGTTAAGTTTTGGAACATACTAAATGATTATTCAGTACGTTCATAGAGATACATCGAAGTTTTTTTGCAAAACATAAAGGCATGCGGCAATAAATAATGCAGACGGCGCTTCACTGTCATGTGTCATTAGGGTTCATTCATCAATGTTCGAGTCGATTACAGCTATCGATCAGACCATTTGGAGCTAATTTACCTCCAACTACATCCTTATGCGAACGACTTAAAGACTATTCTCATGAAACTTCGAGGCAGCAACTGGACAGACTGATAGGCGATCATGTAATCAGCCGAATGCAATTCCGTGATTTGTGACTTTGACATTAATTATTTTGTGGGTAGTTTAGTCCTGTGGGTTGGCTTGTAACACTTTACCAATTTACCATACCAATTATTAGGATCTACACTGTGTCTTAAAAGTTTTGCGACTGTCTTGCGACTTTTCAACCTAGCAGACAAAGGCATAACATATTTTATAACTATAACGTCTGTAATTGTGTATATGTTACGCTCAAAGACCGAAAACGCTCAGTGAGCGAAAAAATGGCTCACAACGCGTTGTGGTAATAGTGAAACGGCCACGACGCGAAATTATATACACAGTGTGGACTATATTATTAGTAATTAAAGGTTCCTGTATGTATTACGTAGGTCCGATTTTAGGTGTACCGGTAAATTTAAAAATCCTTGCAAGTTCACATAATATAAATATTTAGTGTAAAGTAATACGAATAAACACTTGCACTACTACAAACGGAAGGATTTTTTATTAGTAGACAATAATTATTGTGAGGACTGAAGGTCAGCCGTTGATTTGATCGTTTAGAATTTGTAAAGATTTAAAATCGTTAACGTTATCAGCCCAGTGTAAAGTTGTAAACAGTGGCCTTGAGCTGTTAGTACTACATTAGAATTTCCGTTTAAATAATATATAAGCCTATAAACTGATTTCGGTGGCCGGTGTGCTAGAATTCAGGCCATCTACAAAGGAGTCATTATAGTGCCCAAATGTGTACTCAATCACACAAGGACACTTTATGTTCTCTAGTCTAGTCTCGCAGACTAGCGAGACTGTAAAGTGTAACCACGACTGATAAGAGATGCACTGTGTCGACGAGGTCTAACCGACGCATAGACCATCTTCCTTGTCAGACCATCAGGTGATCAGTTAGCAACTAAACTTTAAAACAAACTTTTAAAGAAAGAGGAACGCTTATTTTACTGCACTTTATTTTAGAGATCCCTTGCATCCATGAGACACCGCGCCGCGTCGGGGCATGTCGCTATAGGTTGTCTATGAGTCCAAATGGAAAACCCACAAACTCTTGTAGGTACAATTAAGTATTAGGCACATAAGCCTGGACACCCTGAGGTCATTGCTCGCTCACCCTTCCTGTTCGGACACCCTCTACAATTATCGTGTCTACAATCAATTTAACCAAACTTTTTTAAAATTTTGAAATTGATTTGAAATAAATCAATGTTGTGATGTAAGGGTTAGTTTCTCTAAGTTTTTATAAGTACGAAACTTTCTAGCGTTAAAATGTGTTTTAAATTTCATTCATAATATTATTTTGCACTTAAACTTTATTAAGTATGTTAAAATAATAAACTCATAACTTTTTTATGCTTATTCTATACCTTTACTGGCTAATTTTAGCTATTTATAAAAAACATTTTTATCAAGCATGAATATTCTACACATCAATAATAATTAAATGATAGTTATTTTATGAAACATTAATCACAGCACTATAATTTAGCATCCAATTAACATCCACGTAAATTCTAAAATAAAACATTATAGATTATAGAGTGTAATATTAATATACCTATGAAAATGCTTTTAAAGTACATGCCTGAAAGGCTGAAAAACGCTCAGTCAGTCAGTGCCGCGCTCGCGTGAAAAAAACACGTGTGCCGCCATATTGGAAAATTCGAATTCCGAATTCCCGCCTAATCCAATAGATGAATGAATTTAATGTAAACTAAATTAATAAAAATATTGTTGTTCATAAAAATACTTTGTAAAGTTATTACGTAATTCATACCAAATTAAAAGTAATGTAAATTATTGTGATAAGTGAAAATTGACAAAGGATCGATTAATAAAATGTGAGGCAGTAAGTCAAATGAGTGTAGTGTAGACATAGGTAAGATTCAATTGTTGTAATTTCATTTGTATTACATATTGAATATTAATAATTATAGGTCTACCAGAATCTGATGGCAAAAAGTGAGAAAACCAATTATTGACTCTAGCAATACCGGGGTACGGGCGAAGCCAAACGAGCGTAATTTGTGAGTCGTGAGCCGCAGAATTTTTGCCGGGCAGAATTTTTTGTCATACAAATGACAACTCATTTTGAGTCGCCGTGTGAATCAAACACATAAAGTTAATATACCTAGCGGAATAGAGCAACAAACTCGAGCTGTCAAACGTAACCGAAATTGGTTTTCATCTCTGTGAAAAATATGTATACGTATACACTTACACAAGCATGATTGGACATGAATCTTATGAGATTAAATTGTCAACGGTAAGCCCGCGGGCTGATGGTTGTCAAAAAAAGAGTGATGCTGTCATGTATCACACGTCTCTTTTTACCACGCAGTGTTACTGATAGTGACATCTCGCTTGCTCAGGCCTTTGTTTCTCTATTCCGCTAGGTTATCTTTATGATCAAACATGACTTGATAATGAAATTTCTGCCCGGCAGAAATTACGCTCGTTTGGCTTCACCCTTATAGGAATTGTACGAGCGCGCCCATCCCTAGCGCGCTGCCCCAACACTACAGCGGGACGCGCGGGGAAGCGTCCCCGGTTTCCGTCGCCGCCATTAGCTCGAGCACTTGCCAAGGAGACGTGCGCGGGCGCACACGGGTCACACTGCTGACCGCCGCCATATTATTACTTTTATTTCGTTGTACATGTAAAATTTGTTAATACATTAATTTGTTGTAATCATCTTTTTATTATGTCCCGCTGACATAATTTGGCGCCCCCGGGTGGGCTCGGATCTCTCTCCTTAAAAGTCGAGTCGCCGCCGCCATTTTCTCTTCTCGGACTTCGCCCCCGGCCGCGTGGCTATCAACGGAGGAAGGCGCGTTTGGAGCTCAAGACCAACAACGCTTGCATGGGCAAGCAACCTGCTGCATCGCAATGCCCACAAGGAGAGTGTCGTGAGCCTGCTTTTCCTATTCTATAACCTACTTAACCTTTTTTCCGCAGCTTGGGCACGTGGTTCCGAACCTTTCTTTGTCATGTGTGCTATGCCCTAAGCTAGGCGGTGTGCCTGCGCATCTCTGCACTTTGTACGTACTACATGCTTAGGTACGTTATGCATTATATTCATATAATTTTTTCGTGTCAGTTGTCAGTTGTCATGCATTGGGGTTTTGCATAATATTTCATGCGCATCATGCATCTTATAACGTCTGCATGGTCAGATACGTCTTTATATAATGCGCATCATCTTTTAAGTTCTTAACGTCTGAATAGTCAGATACGTCTTGCATAATGACCATCATCTTTTAACGTCTGCAGCTTACAGCCAGATACGTCTTTATATGGTCATTATTCTTCATTTAAATGAAAACATAGGGGACTTGAGTGGGTATTGTGTAGACGCACGGTACGCGGTTGTGTCACTTGCAACAGATTTAATGCTAAAGCAATGAAAAACATAATGGGAGACTTACCGCCACAGCGGCTTATTCCCGACTTCCCATTCTCCACTGTTGCTATTGACTTTGCGGGCCCCTACTTAATCACTGACCGCAGAGGGCGTGGGTGTAAAATAACTAAATGCTATTTGTGTCTTTTCATATGTTTCCGTTACAAATGTATCCATCTTGAGTGTGTTAGCGAATTATCTAAAGATTCTTTTATACTAGCCCTGCGCCGCTTCATATCTCGTAGGGGTAAGCCTAAAGAAATTTTTTGTGACAACGGCAGAAATTTTGTGGCAGCTGCAAGAGAGCTCAGTGAGTTCTTCAGCAAGCATTCTGACTCTATTGTAGGTTTTGCAGCTGATCAGGATATAAAGTTTAAATTCTCACCGGCTTACGCTCCTAACTTCAACGGCTATGCAGAGGCAGGCATAAAATCTGCCAAACATCTCTTAAAACGTTCCTTGGGCAGCACACATATGACATTTGAGGAACTCACTTCTTTGTTTGCCCAAGTGGAAGCTATCCTTAATTCTAGACCCATTTCCCCCCTCTCTTCTTGTCCTACTGACCATGCAGCGCTCACACCTGGACACTTTCTCCTCGGCAGGTCACTGACATCGCTTCCGGCTCCATCGCTAGAGGACATCAACCCCAGACGTCTGGACAGATACCAGCTGATCGAACAAACACGTCAAGTCTTCTGGAGGAGGTGGCAGGCGGAGTACGTCACTGAGCTGCAGTCCAGGTCAAAATGGAAAACCAGATGTAGAGACCTGAAGGAGGGAGATCTCGTCATTATCAAGGAAGACAACATCCCACCACTGGCCTGGAGGCTGGGACGGGTGATGAAGCTGCATCCTGGAGCTGATGGGGTGCCGCGAGTAGCGGACCTGACCACGGCGCGAGGAGTCATCCGGCGCGCTCTCAACCGGCTCTGTCTGCTGCTTGAAGACAACAAGGCTTGAAAGCAGGGCTTTCAAGGGCCCCCAGTATGTACGAGCGCGCCCATCCCTAGCGCGCTGCCCCAACACTACAGCGGGACGCGCGGGGAAGCGTCCCCGGTTTCCGTCGCCGCCATTAGCTCGAGCACTTGCCAAGGAGACGTGCGCGGGCGCACACGGGTCACACTGCTGACCGCCGCCATATTATTACTTTTATTTCGTTGTACATGTAAAATTTGTTAATACATTAATTTGTTGTAATCATCTTTTTATTATGTCCCGCTGACAGGAATAAACATTTTCATCCTTCTTTATTCCTTCAGCGGCATTATTTTGTGTGTGAAACATGCAAATATAAAAAGTTATCCAATAATCAAGGATATTTTTTGGAAATCTGCTGTCGAAAATTGCCATCAGATTCTGGTAGACCTATAATTCGTTTAACATCATGAAGTAAACAACACAACAAGCGTGACTTTTGAAAGAAAGAAAGATTAGACAAGCAATAATTGTGAAAAACCTGTGTACAAAATTGTCATTGAACTATTATTCCCATTTCATCACTAAATTGAAGCCGCATTTGTTTTCACCTGAAACAAAGGAAATGTAATCTACTAAACAGTAATTCTAATGAGACAATTGCCCTATGCCTACTAAGTAAATGTTTTTCTTCAATTTATTTACGCAAATCATGCAGAGAGTGGGGAGTTCCCACGCTACACATGATGACTGGGAACTGTACACTTTGCCTTACTTTTCACTGTGGCCGTTCCCATACCTTTATTTTAAATCGGTTCAGCGGCTTTAGCTTTAAAAGGTAACGTATAGAAAGACAGACACAGTTTCGCATTAAAATTTATTGGTATCTAAGATTACTTTAATTTGTTGTAAATTATAACATTTCCTTGGTTCTTGTTTCCACTTAAAACCTTCTTTTAAAATTGATGGAAGCTCGTTAAAAAATATAACATGTAAGATCCTTCGTCGTTGTTTCAGAACAAAAAAATAAACCCTTCTAAATTGGAAAAGTGATGAAGGCGCGCGACCATGTCGATGGTCGATGTCGCTGAGGAACCTGCAGCTGCTGCGGCCGCTGGACATGGGATACCGGCAGACGCCGCTGCGAGCGCCGCCCACCGCACTCTCTAGGACGCTCAGCAGGAGCGCCGAGGCCTTGGCCGCCGCTAAGAGGAGTAAGTTCTTACCAGCAGCTAGAAAAGTACGACCCATTCAAAATTGAACTTTATTTACGACACATTGAAGTGACTAACATGCTGCCAGCGGTGTTGGGCTGTCTGTTCTTTTGAATGATTAAAGAAAAAATGCATGCGAGCCTGTTTTACAGTGTCATAAGGGTTAGGTAGCTTATTTTAGGATGTTTGTCTCTGTTGACTACGGTGTAAGGTGTTTGATGCGTCACGTCCCTGGGTAGTGGGTACATACGTGTTTCTTTTTAAAAATTCTGTTCTCTTTTCTCTCTTCAATTGTCTGATTGTTTAAATGGTACCTACATAGGAAGTTTTATACATCATCAGCAACTCCGGCATTGTCAAGCAAATAATTCTCGACTCCCTTGGGCATTAACATAGTACAGCTCTTGTTCAAATCAGTCTAGAGAAATGATAATTCTATCAAACCCACCAGGTAAGGAGCCAAGCCGCAAGACCCGCAGCACGGAGAAGGCGGGCCTGGTAAAGGGGTCCAGCTCGCCCGGTCTGCCGGCGCTGGTGAGGAACCGGAGCGACGACAGCCTGAGGACGAGGAACGGCAGGTGAGATTGTCTAACAACTTGTCTTCATAACTGTGTACTCTGGTGGTGGGATACTATAAACACGTCTTATCTACATCACTGTACTCAGGTTCTGATGCAGATGTATATCCATACTAATATTATAAATGCGAAAGTGTGTCTGTCTGCCTGTCTGGTACCTCTTCAAGCCCAAACCACTGAACCAATTTTGCTGAAATTGGCATAGAGATTAGAGATACTTTGATTCCCGGGGAAGGACATAGGATACTTTTTGTCTCGGAAAAATGTACGGTTCCCGCGCGATAAACTAGTTTATATTTCCACCGTCCATGTTTTCATGACCAAACATTACCAATGTTTGGTTCACGCAGCGCGGCTGATTGCCTCATACAATATTCATCCCCCACTTCGCTCGTCGTTATTGAATGTGTTCGGGGGTTACTGATTTACTGCTGGGGTTAAAGCACACATTACTGAATACTACGATAGTTTATATTATAGTATGACTTATGAGTATTCTATATTGAGTATGTTCCTTCTATGTTCTCTCCTATACTTACTATAGTGAGTATACTGTGAAAAAAGGAGCGCTGAAAGATTTTTTCAAACAAAACGCCCTAGGGCATAGTCTCATGAATTTGCCCATACAAATCACAATAAAAAATGGTATTTCAGCGCTGCTACTTTTACAGCGAACTGTATATACCCATACACACCCTAAAATATTATCACTAGTTTTGTTACACCCCGTATACGTTAAATGTGAAGGGCTGACGCGATGCAGGAAATGATTCACGGTAAGAATAATTTCTAGTATAATTTTGAGTAACGTTACGAAATAATAAGTCAAGGTCATAGGGCTTTTGAAATCGTGGAAATGCGTGGACAGTCATCGCTACGTCATAGTGTGACTGTCTACTGATTGTGTGAGGAGATAACAATAAACATACCTGCTGATAACTCATTTAAAGCTAGAAATTGCCGATTTTGCATAAATAGAGGCTTTAGGGCCGTTAATGATATGAAATAAAAAAAACTGTATGTGTAGCCAGATGATGAAGTAGGTAGATAAAAAATGGGTAATTATCCTTATGATATAAAATGCTACTTATCTGGTTCTTCTAATCACGTATTTAATTATTCTTTAGGGTGTGTATATGACGTGTCCTTTGGCACACGTCCCAATAGTTC
Source organism: Plebejus argus (assembly GCA_905404155.3). Taxonomy (NCBI): domain Eukaryota; kingdom Metazoa; phylum Arthropoda; class Insecta; order Lepidoptera; family Lycaenidae; genus Plebejus; species Plebejus argus. The sequence continues at coordinate 455,094 of FR989942.1, forward strand.
GCCATCCCTGTTCTAAACAAAAAAAAATCTTTATACACGGTAACCTCGCTAACTACCTACTGGAACGATTTTTATGTAATTTGGCACAGGTTTATCATTTAAAATAGAACAGGAAAGGGCACGGGCTACTTTTTTACAGGAAAATGTACGGTTCCCTTCGGAAATTCTTAAAGCGGGTGGATACGATACAGTAAAATCTAGACAAGCCTACAATAATGAATGAGCCAGCCGCGTCGGTACCAAAACTCCCACATATTAAAATAATAACATACAATTATTATCCTTGTCTAACTTCTGTTGGTAACCATAGAATCTGGGTACTTTGTAAAATGATATTCGGTAGTTTTTAATTAAATATAGCTAAAATATATTACGTTTTCCGTATGCGGAAAACGTAATATATTTTAGCTTGCGGGCTTACATTCGTTGTCCATATGTGATTTTCAAATTCGTTTTCCGTATTCGGAAATCCGAACGCATGGAATCAGTAGACAATAAATTAACTGCCGCACACGTTCGTTTTTAGGGTTCCGTGCCCAAAGGGTAAAAACGGGACCCTATTACCAAGACATCGATGTCTGTCCGTCTGTCCGTCTGTCTGTTATGTATGTCTCCAGGCTGTATCTCAAGAACCGCTATAGCTAGACTTCTGAAATTTTCACAGATTGTGTGTATCTGTTGCCGCTCACGCTATAACAACAAATACTAAAAATAAAATAAAGTTTATTTTTAAGGGGGCTCCCCAAGAAACGTGATTTTTTTTGGCCTTTTTTGCTCGTAATCTATAATGGTAACAGCTACGCACTTGAAATTTTCACAAAATCCTTAATTGTATTTGTACTTTAATAATTAATAATAAAATTAAAATAAAGTAAATATTTAAGGGGGGTCCCCATACAAAAAACACAATTTTTTGTCTACTTTCGCTCTATACCGGTACGGAACCCTTCGTGCGCGAGTCCGACTCGCACTTGGCCGATTATTCTCCGTACGGAACGATTTCAGCACACGGTATAAGTTTCATTAAGGGCAAGTCGGCGCGTTTGCGCGTGAAAAAAACGAACGTTTGCGCTAGTCTGACGGAATTCCGAATACGGAAAACGAATTCGGAAATCGAATACGGAAAACGTGCGTTAGCTTCCAGCCTTAAGGCGCACCGCGGCGCACGCTGTGCACGGCCACGCGTACGCGTGGACGTGCACGGATTTATTTCTTTGACTTGAGTCAATTCGTGCGTAGCGTGTCCGTGGGTTGCAGTGGACACAGTCACATATTATACTTATTTTCTTACAAAGCAAAGCTTGACGCACGTGCGTAGTCTCTCCGTGCGCCGCGGTGGAATGGAGCCCTTATGCAAGCGATATGTTATTAAGTGATGTTTTATGTCAAATCCCGTACATTTTTTTTTCTTAAAACGTATCTTTCTTCATTCTAAACCCCCACAAAATACGTGTTTAGTACAGCAGATAGTAGTCTATCGATTGCCCACATCAAAACAAACAAACTTTAGTTCGGCATTACCTGGTGTTAGCGAGTCAATACAGGGACTATCGATTTACATGTCGCGTCATACGTTGTCACACCGCCTTTAGCCAAATTGCATTCGATTTGGACGGGAAAGTTAGAAATCAAGGGATTTAAGCCGACAAAATAAGGTTACACATTCGATTGTATGTAATATTTCCAGAGCTGCCCAATTTTCGTATAAGCGTCTGAATAAAATACTTATGTGCCAAATTTCAAAAGTACCCGTAAGCATGTATAATAATATAATATGTTTTTATGTTTGTGCTCGCATATATCCGGAACTACAAGTCCGTTTTAAGTAATTCGACGCTGAACCAGTTTTGCAAGTTTCAGCAAAATTGGTTCAGCGGTTTGAGTATGAAGAGGTAACAGACAGACACACTTTCGCATTTATAATATAGTAGGTTCAACCAACCTCTGTTGGCTGATACTACAGTTTGATTATAATGTTATCTTTATTGCTTCAGGCAAATATGAGTTATTGAGTTGACGGCGAACTTGATTTTTGTAGTTCAAGGGTGGATTTAATGGCTTTATAACACTTGATGGGTTTTCCTCCATTATTTCGTTAAACAAACAATACACAATCATTATGTAAGAAACATAGAAAGTAGAGTATACGTACAATAAATAATAATTGCTAACGTCAACTAACACGACACGTAGAAGTGGCCTGTGACATAGGGACGAACAAACAGACAGACATAACGGATCCATAAGGGTTCTGTTTTTTACTATTTGGCTACGCTTTGCAGAGGGCGGAGCCGGTCAATTTCGCCGCGAACGATAGCACAAAGGGAATCCTATGTAACCAACGCACACGGTAGGCAAAAAGACCGCGCCGCTGGTGCCCGGCATGGCACTGGCGGCACGGTATGTCCGCGGCTGCCCACCGTGGATCAAATAAATCAGTTTGTGTGCAGTAGCGCAGACGGCGTGTGCTTTGTGCAGCCGCAGACGCACGCGGCGAAACCGACCGGCCGGTCGCTCCGCCCCGTCGTCTGCAAAGCGCCTAAAAAGTTCAGAAAGGGCTTTTGGCACATTGTGAATTGAGACATGATATAATTAGCTAAATTAAGCTGAGCTTTGTGAGGGCTTGCGTCGTCACACCTTGACTGACTGATGATAACACATCTGCATATAAGTTACTATGTTAAAGCACAAATCAATAGGCGTGATAGTTTTTCCATAAAGTGAACCACAAAATGTTCAGGTTGTGGGATATACGCTTACGCACACATGCATAAAACTAAGCTACTTTAGGTACATTATGCATGCGCACGTGAGCGGAAAACCAGCTTCACTTTTTTGTTTGTTAAACTCTAGAGTCTAGCCTATTTATACGGTCCAAGGTCTATATTTTAACCGACTTCTTAAAAAAGGAGGTTAAATGACTGAGGATAATTTGAAAAACATCATCATTCATCAGTTATTCAAATGTAAAGAACTTGTTAAATCCTTGGCATTTGTAACGCCGACGTCGACCTGTCAGACTAATGGATACCACGAGCTGAACTCCGGATAAGTGGTGAATAACTTATCGATTTGTAAACCACTGCGGCTAGTGAGTGAAAAATACTAGTTGATTCGATCGAATGATGAGATCAGATTAACGACCGTAGGTACTCAAAGATATTGAATGATTAGTTATTACTTTACTTTTTTAACGAAGTGAGTGGCGGCCGAAAAGGAAGATCTTCCGACCAAGCAAGATAGCGTGCTCAGTTAGGCCGAAGCTTTGGCCTGACCGAGCATAGTGCATAGTGCATACCACCTCGCTTGGCCGGAAGATTTTTCTTTGCGGCCTCTACGCATTATACCGGCCCGTTAGAAAGAGAAAAGAAATAACTGTATTTTAATAAAAAGATAAAACCGACATCGAAATTGTACGTAATTGAGAATTAAAACTCCCTATCTCCAAAACTACTGGGCAGTTCTGGAAATATTACATACATACGCGTGGAATTGATAACCTCCTTTTTTTGAAGTCGGTTAAATAATACGTGTGTCACTCGGGGACTGCCGCGGTAAAGCTATTGCATAGCATTTTTTATCAACTTATGCAACTGCAACAACACACACAAACACCGTGCCGCTGCACGGCAACGCCGCACCGCACCGACCGCCCGCGCCATAGCGATCCGGCAACGTGTACATCGGTCGGATGTTAGGTTTATTTCGTTACGAGATTTCTTGATTCGGTCGCCGCGCTCGAAACGTGCAATAAAAGCCATGCAATATCTTAAAATTTTGGTACAAAAAACAACAACATTTAGATCCGTTTGACTAATAGATCTAAAATATAATGTTGTTGTTCCAAATCACTAACCTAGCCCAACTAATATTACATATACCTAATTGACCTTGTAACTAAATTAGTTTATAACCTAATTTATCCTTATTGCAATGACCCTGTACATTATACAAGAATACATGTCACGATAATCATTATTCTTTTGTGTCTAAGATTAATTGAGTAAAACTCAATAAAGTTATCCGATTACAGCCGCGGTAATACCGCTAATGTGATGACTCTACGTTTTTAGGATCATTTAAAGTAGAACTAGTAACCTAGTGGTTTTATTTCGGAATATTTTGGTTTTGAATGTATGTACAATGTACATGTTATTTGACATAACCTCCATACATACAGACCGACAAACTCTTAATTAAATTATAATTATGCAATCAGTATGATCAAAATAATGTAGTAAAGTAATCATTAAAATATAGTATTGGGCTGCGATTACGTGGTAGGTACCTAACAGTAGAAAATCTGAGATCCAATAATTGGATTGGATGGACTACGAAGTAAGAAAACATAATTATTATGTTTTCTTACTTCGTAGAGTTTTCGTAGCATTGCTACGAAGAAACCGCGTAGTACGTAGCACCGCTACGCGCTGACTACGAACAAAGGGAGATAGCTACGGCCATAATATATCTTTCTCTGGCCGTGTTTCCACCTGCAAGGCAACTGTCGCGAGAAGTGTCTGACAGTCTGTCTGACAGCAGCTTGCAAGTGTAAACCCCGTAGCAAGTGCTGTCGCAACAAGTGAAGTGAAGCGCTTCCTGCGAGTAATTGCGGTAGCATGTCTAAACATGTCTGCGAGGACTCGCGACAGATCTCGCTGCATTACTCGGTCTAGCAATAATATTATGAATTATAATTTATAATACAACTAGCTGTTGCCCGCGGCTTCGTCCACGTTGAATATCATATTATCAAAGAGATAGCATGACTTATAACCTAAAGTTGTCTTTAACCCAGTTGCACGAGGTGGTTTATGTCATTAAACAGTTATCACAGTTAGATCCCGTGTGCCTGCTGTGTATGTTATTTTGACATATTCAACAGTTATTAATTATTATAGTCTAAGATCCCTTGTACCTGTGACAGCGGCAGCAGCCGCGCTGGCAGCGCGGACCGCAGCACGCGCGGCTCCAGCACCACGCTCAACGGCGACGAGGACAACATCAACGTCGTGGTCAGGTCAGTCAGACAATTAGTCAGTCAGTCATCAAGAGCAGTCGGCTAGGCCGTCAGGCAGTCGGTCAGTCAGTCAGTCAGTCTGGCGGCCGTCAGTTAGACAGTCACATATCCAGAGGCTTACATTGTCAAGAAATATAAAAACACTAGGTGATCTGGCAAAAAAACTAGCATTTTGTATGTAATTCCTCTTGATAGTGCCAATTGATTTTCAGGGTGCGTCCCCTCAACGACAAGGAGCGAGCCGTGAGGGAACGCGAGGTGCTGGAGTTCCCGGGCAAGGGGCAGGTGATCTGCACCGCGCCGGGACAAAAGCCCAAGGTGTTCTCGTACAACGTGGTCTTCGAGCCCGCCGCCACGCAGGTGATGAGCTGATGATGATGAGGTAATGCAGGGTGCGCCCCTAAACGACAAGGAGCGAGCTGTCTGTTGGTCGCTGATGATTAATATGAAGAAGTGCTTAGAATAAGAGAACTTTAAAAAATGGGGCATAGTAGACACATAAAGCTTAAGAATCCGTTCTGGTCGCTGATAACGTGAGCTGATGCTGTAGAGGTGCTTAAAAAGGGAAAGAAACTCCTATAATAATGTCATCGGAAGGAACCTAAAGGAACCTTCAAAAACAGGCGTAAAGATACTTGCCTGTCAATGATAGTTTGTTTTATATATTCGAGATTTAACCGATTAAAGGCATTTTAATTCAGCCTTAAGGTGAAACCGCACTAGGCTCAACTATAGCGGAGCGACGCCACACGTTACTGCCAAATATTCATGCTATGAAATTGTATGAGCTACCGTACCTACTTGACAAAAAGTGCGGTTACCCTTTCAAGTTTACTACTTTTTGGTTACAGTCAAGCTTAGAGACATTTTTTGTTTTCCAATTACAGCACTAGAACGCATTAGGGTCAATTCAGACCGCAACGTGACGAGGTGAGGCGAGGTGTGGCATAAAATATAGATTTGACAGATTTCAATTGCGCGAGGCGACTCGCCAATCCGTCAATTCAGTACTTAAAGCACTCCCTAGACGGTAATTCAGTATTACATGCGTTACGTGCTGTAATGCACGCATGATCGTTTATTGTAGTGATTGATGTGAATGACATGCAAACTACGTGCTGTACATTGATTGACAAGTTCTTTAATTTTTCGTCCTGCAATATGTGCATTACATGCACGCATGATCGTTTCGCAATAGGCATGTCATGCAACAAATAATACTGTCACGTAGATGCATGTCATGCTGAATTACCGTCTAGGGAGCACTTTAGAATGCGTCTCGTTGCGGTCTGAATTTACCCCTATGCGGCATAGTGCTCATCGTTGAATGTGTCAACTACAGCAACGCTTTGCACGATCAAGTACTCGCAAACTAATTCACATTCCAATTAAGCATAAGCACATTTCAGAATCGTGCTGAAGTGTGCTTATGCTTAATTGCCATTAAGCCGTATTATGACTATTGCTTAAAGAATTTATACCTCTTCAGGAGGACGTGCTAGAATATTCCGGTGTGAAGCGTCTGCTGGAGATGGCGGTGGAGGGGTTCTCGGCGACCGTGCTGTGCTACGGGCAGACCGGCTCCGGCAAGACGCATACGCTCACCGGACCGCCCGGCCTCGTGAGTACACTATAGACTATAGAGTCTGGAGTGTAGACAAGGGCGTTACCAAGGAGGGCAGTGCCCATGCGCATACCCATAGCTTCATGCGCTCGACTGTACTAGACGTTCAGATTTTGTATCTCCCATAATGTTGCCCCATTGCCCCCTTAGCCATAACATAAGCTGGCGACGCCCTTGAGTGTATACTATAATATATAGCTGATAATAATAAGCTTGTAGCGGACCAAAAACGCACAATTCTAAATCGCACTTTCAAAGTTTCTGAGATCACCAAGACATGACGACACTTCGGGCCTTCGGGTCGTGCCTTTGAGTCTCCCAAGTCCCAAGCATAAATAACCTAATATCGGAAAGAACGCTACCCGTTATTCAAAAACACTTTCTAGAATTTCACGCTTCTTGGGCCATGAGAGCCAAGTCAGCGTTAGATTAAAATAATAATTTTAAATTACACAAAAGAAATTCGTTCTATGTAATTTAGACTTTCTTTTCTTTTTTTTTTTAATAAAATTAAACAATTTTGAGGGACACAAATTAGACTTTTGTTTGTCGGTCACCAACAAACCTCTGTTGCCATTGATTTTTAAATTTCATAAAAACAAACGCGAACTTGTCTTCAATGGCTATGGTTTGTTCATCAAATATTTATATCCAGTATGATATGCAGCTGGCCTGCGACATCGATTTTTATGTAATACTGTTTGACCTAATGTGCGAAAATTGTAAGCAAATACTATACAAATTGTAGAAAATATAAAGAAAATGACAATCTTCAATCTGAAGAGCACAATAATTCTTCTCATAGAGAAGCTCAGCCATGCCATAGGGCTGAACTGTTCTGTAGGATTTTTAACGAGAGCTTAATAGTAAGATGCGTTAAAAGTCCTACAGAACATTTTCGAAACCACAGACTCAACTTCGTCCATTCCATTTCCGAAGAGAAAGAACCAGACAGAAAATAAGGGGACAGACAGAAATTAAATCTCTTTGGCCAGAACCCATATTATGTAGCATTTGTTCTTGACCCATCTGGCTTCTGCACTATTGCTACACTCTGGAGCGGACCAAACAGCGCACAATCCTGAATCACTCTATCGAAGTTTCTGAGACCTACTTGTCATAAAGAACAATAAAAAAACGTCTGAAATGAAGACAGTGGACCCCAGCCTGACCGAGCACACATCCTCGGCAATAATTATGTGGTTTCTTCGCTCTGTATCCTCTATCGGTTGTATCACGGGCAATGCTCTGAGGAATTGTTTGGAATCAACCCACCTGCAACTTTTCACCATCGTTCCACGCGAAAAATATACCATCCTCATCACCTTGATGAGTGGCAGTCTTCCACCGTGGGTTTTTCGCGTAACTTTCCAGTTTCCACGCACTGTAAAACTCTGGAACGAACTGTCACCGGAAATACTGCTTTCCGGTCGAATACGACCTGCAAACAAGAGAGCGTATTCCCTCTTAAAAGGCCGGCAACGCATCTGCAGCTCTTCTGATGTTGCGATTATCATGATCTTGATAATCGCAACATCGAAAACGGTGACCCGTTTGCTCGTTTGCCCCCTTATTTTATAAAATAAAAAACAAACGTCTGAACTCTGAAATGAAGACAATTTTCACCGGTCTGACCAAGCATATTATAACCTCGTTCGGTCGGAAGATCTTCCTTTGAGGTTATCAGCTATATATCCATAACCCCATAGAGGCCATAGACCTAGCAATTAGCTTATATTTAGGGCTAGCTGGTGGCCCTACCACTACCAGTAGTAAGGGCTGTGATTAATCACGCTGAACCAGTAATTGCCGACAGACAGCGTGACGCGGTCGCGTGACACCTCGTTATGTGTTCCCCGCTATTACACACATTATGTCCAAGGTTGCTTAATGGATATTATGTAAAGTATTATCTTTACCAACTTTTCGTTTGTGTACCAATGTCATACGAGTAGTATTTTTTTAATCATTTATTTATCAATAAAAGTTACAAAATCAATGTTATACGGCGCAATATAAGCTTATATACAAGTTTAAATTATGAATAATTGTTATGGATTTTGACCACCAGTTATAGCCCTAGCATGGCGACCAGTAGAAATGCGAAAGTATAGACAAACTGTGGAGATAAACTAAGGCCGTTCCGATCTTTTTTCGTTCCGAAAAATTCAATTAAAAATATGTCACTTTGTGACAGACTATATTATAGTCCTAATAATTCAAATAATATCCTACTTGATGACATATATTATAATATACTATAATATGTGATTGATTGTACTGTTGGTTCTTGGTGGAAATTCATGTTGAACACTAATAAAACACAATATTTCTTGCACTTTTTCTACTATATTAAGAAATTATTATAAAGTTTAACAAATTACACGACCGGTTTCGAAATAAATCATCGTCAGGTGTACTTAGTGTACACCTGTGACCTGACGCTAAGTACACCAGCTGACACCATCCATGAAACCGGCCACCGTCACCGAAACTGGTGTGGGGAGTATTATCATTCCATTCAAGGTAGAGAGCGGCGCGTCCCCGTACTCGGAGGAGCACGGCCTGGTGGTGCGCTCCTTCGTCCACCTGTTCCGGCTGATGCGGGACCGGCCCGACTACGACTTCGTGCTGAAGGCTTCCTTCCTCGAAATATACAATGAAAAGGTGAGCAAAGGCTGCAATTATTGATCTATTTTTAGTTAAAATCCCAAGCGACTTTAGGTGTGTTTCAAGTTCTATTAAGTATATGTAGGTATACTGGCCAGTATCTACGATTTGAAAATTTATCGGCTCCTGAAAGGCCTGAAATGTAAGATAGAAGTGTTCTAGGACTTATATTCATAATTCATAGATACCAGATAGTCACATTAGAGTCAGTCTACCAACATAATATATGGTGGCAACAGTAGGTAACCTAGTCAAATTAAGCGTATGACACAATTTGAAACACAGAATGAAAATCCTGGAATTTTTTACTGCATTTAGGTACTGTAGTTAATTTCAAGGTTAGGCTTAAAGACTAAACTTAAGAGTTATAAGAGAAACCTGAAAATTTAGGGTATTCCAGAGTTTATTTTTTACAATACCCAACGAAACCCACCAATAATTCCCAGGTAATAGACCTGCTAAACCCGGGCAGCGCTCGCAAGCCGCTGCAGGTGCGGTGGTCGAAGCAGACGCGCAGCTTCTACGTGGAGAACCTGTTCACCGTCGACTGCGAGCAGCTGGACGACCTGTTCGCAGTGCTGGAGGAAGGTTGGTGATGGTGATGCCTGATGGTGGTAGTGACTATGGTTTACTTGGTGATAAGCGCAGGAAACAGGCTTCATTAAAACCTCCACATAGTGTTGACTGTTGTGACTTTGGAGAGGTTTTGTTACCATTTATCTTGCTTTGGAAGAAACATTTTTTAGTATTAATGGCGACACCCCAACTCAAAAAACCACTTAGGGCCCCATCAGACAGAAAGCGATCATGTCAAGCGTTCAAGCGGTAGATTTTGTGTTAAGTATTTTATTTGTGTTATAATATTAGGTTATTGAGATATAATATGTGAGTATAGTCAGTTGGTACACAAGCGACGTTCTGACCACGTCAGAATTCTTTTGTTTCAGTAAATTGACCGCTCGAATGCAAACGCAGAACGCTTGAACCGTTCCCTGTCAGATTACCTATTCTATCGGTATACTTATGCTTAGACGGTATACTTATGCTTAGATACCTATCTAAGCATAAGTATACCGTCCATACTAATATTATAAATGCGAAAGTGTGTCTGTCCGTCTTGTCTGTCTGTCTGTCTGTCTGTCTGTCTGTCTGTTATCTCTTCACGCCCAAACCACTGAACCGATTTTTCTGAAATTTGGAGTGGTGATACTTTGAGTCTCGGGAAAGGACATAGGATACTTTTCATCCCGGAAAAATGCACAGTTCCCACGTGATAAACTAATTTTGGCGCAACGGAGTGGCGGGCGTCATCTAGTATAAATTATTATAAACTTCACACAATATATTACTTGGTGAGGGGCACTGAGGGGTAATGACAAAACTCGTACTGATGATTTTTAAATGACGTACCTCCTCATTTCCAGGCATGCGGAACCGAGCAGTCGGCTCACACGCAATGAACGCCACCTCCTCCCGATCGCACTCCGTACTGAGCGTGAGGGTGACCCGCGCACCCAGCGGCGGGGGACCAGCGACCCGGGGCAAGATACACTTCGTGGACTTAGCGGGGTCAGAGATCACCAAGAGAACCCATAGCACCGGCAAGACCCTGGAGGAAGCGAACAATATCAACAGGAGCCTGATGGTGCTAGGTAAGATCTTGCGGTGGGTTAATCGTGCCCGTAACTATGGCTAAGTGGGGTTTGGAGCACCATGGGGTTTTAGTGGGTAGTTCCTCGGAGAGTCTCACATACCCCGGCCGATGTCCCCAATCCGACGGGGATGCGCAAAGCACTTCCCCATTTCATGTAAAAGAAGGTACTTAATATCTTAGCTATATTTACATATTCTGTGGCTATATAAGATAGAAAGAGACATTATTTGGCATAATTAGGCCAGCTGAACCCGATAAATACCAAGAGCAAAACAAGGCTGACGACTTGAATATTTTAGTTAATATAGTCATTAATCATCATAAGTTAGGTGTTAGAAACCGACACAATATGTGCACAACACCGTGTGTGTAATTCTTCTGGTTTCTGGCGAGTGCCCATGGCAGCAATCGCTGAAGAGTATGCGTTTGCTCGTTTCTTGTTCTTATAAAAAACTACTTGTTTTAACGCATAGGCTTCGGCATTTTATCCTCCCATCAATTTCTCCTCCCCAGGTTACTGCATAGCCCAGCTGAGCGACGGTCGCAAGAAGGGTCACATCCCGTACCGGGACAGCAAGCTCACCAAGCTGCTGGCCGACAGCCTGGCCGGGAACGGCGTCACGCTAATGGTGAGATCCCACTGTGGGATATGCGTGGAGGCCACAAAGGAAGATCCGACCGAGCGAGGTGGTATGCTCGGTCAGGCCGGAGCCTACGTGATTGATTTCAGCTGTCGTACACATAGGGTGAAGCCAAACGAACGTAATTTGTAGGTCGCAGAGTCGCAGAATTTTGGCTGGCAGAAATTCTGCTGCATTCAGTTTCATACAAAAGTCCTGTTTGATTCACACGAGCGTTATTTTGTGAGTCATGATTTGTATGAAAAGATATTTACGCGACCGAAATTCTGCGACTCACAACTCACAAATTACGCTCGCTTGGCTTCGCCCATTCTGACGCACTTACGGCCGTTCCCAATATTTGATCTATCTCTGGTTTTGCCCTACTAGAGAGAGGAATAGATCTCATTAAACATTAGAGACATATATTTTATGTCAATTCAATGTGAGCTGCGATCGGTCGTATGTCAGACCAGAGATAGATAGAATATTGGGAACGGCCGTTAGAGAACTTCGATAGCGCGATGCAGGAATGTGACACTGATTGTATTGTAGGTACTGCCACACCATTAGTATTTTTATTGGTGTGTGGATACTGAAAGACGAAAGTAAGAATTACTAGATAGAAAAGGCATTTTTTTTACTGTTACTTATCTGGTTCTTCCACTCACGTCTTCAATTATTTACATTTCAGATAGCGTGTATAGCCCCGAGCAAGTCGAACATCACGGAGACGATCAACACGCTGCGGTACGCCGCCAGGACCAAGAAGATCAAGTCCAAGCCCGTCGTCAAGATGGTAAGGAAACATGCTGCCTCACTCCCGACAGAATCAGAATCGATTCAGCTCGATCTCAACAGCTTTTGGCTTTTGCTACTTCCGACATAACATATACTAGCGCAAAGTGATAGGCTATCCACAACTTATCTGACAGATAGAGGAGGGAGTATCTATCAGTTAAGTTGTGGATAGCTTATCCGGCTCTTATCAGGAAGTTGTGAAACAACCCGTAAGTATCACGTATCCGTTAGCCCAGATAAGTTTACCACTACTTTTCATTTGGACCTCATGAAAATGTTAACTGTCAAGGACGCGCGCGACTCCCTCATCTTGAGTCTGAAGCGGGAAGTGGAGGTGCTGCAGGCGGAGAACCAGCACCTACGGGCAGCACTCGTCACCGCAGACTATAACACTGACGGACGTAAGTAATAAGTATGCCGTTTACAACTTTACACCATGAGACAAGTTCCCAGTAGACAGCGACAAGCCCTACAAACTCTAACGTAATACAACTGATCCGACATATTATTATAACATCACGTGGTTCCTAACGAGCTTGGTCCTTCGAGCCTGATCTCTAATATAGTCAATCCTCCGACACTACATTACGTTACATTTGTTCCAGGCCAGCTGAGTTCCCCAGTAGACAGCGACAAGCTGTACACCCTTCCCCGCAGCGAGCTGGTGCAGCTCACCCGGCTCCACATGGCGGAGGAGGCGGCGCTGAGGAGGGAGAACGCGGAACTGTTCGCGATGAGAGACCAGCTGCTGCGGGACCACCAGATGGTCAGCAGGGAGAACGAGAGGCTGCTGAAGAAGCTGGAGGATGTCAACTCGTGAGTAGAGTTCCATGTTTAGGTGAGTCAATGGACCATGTGGTGCATTAAGCGGGCCCCTAGACGATCAATTTTATTGCCCAATATTACGTATTGTGCAATATTATTGACCGTTTATGGTTAATATTGAACTGTTTGAGCTGGTTTAATTTTTATTTGGACTATATTATTGTGTCAATATTATTGTAGGTTAGGGGCCGCCTTAGAAAAGACTTGTAGAATCCCAAAAAAATTGCAAAATTCTGTGTTGGAAATTCAGCTTGCTTTAATATGACTAATATTAAAGCAAGCTGAATTTCCAAAATGAATCTTGAGCCTTCGAACTCAGTGCTGCATCGAGTGTACTAGATAAATGATGCTTAGTACAAATGCGGCGTTAGTCCTAATCCTTGTGGCACATTCTGACGTTATACCTCGTAACATCAAACTTCCATAGGAAACTTATATTGGCCTAATTGACAAAATATTTAGAAAGACGTTAATAGGTGTAAACATGATTAATACTAACCGGTACTCAGCTATTTGTTTATTTGAATTGATTTAGTCTCGAACGATTCTTTACCGTCGATTTTTAATACTAGTTTTAATTCTATCGATTTTAATACAAATTAAATTGTTTGTAGGGCTATGTTTGGGATGAGCTGATGACCACCAGGTCAGTCATTTGCATGTGCACGGTTGCAACAACAAAAATCTCTAAACACAATATCACGGTTGACAAAATTACGATAAATATAACACTGCTATGACTGCATCATCAACAAAATTAAGTGCCACAGAATATTTTATCACAAGGTTAATCATCTGTTATCTTGTAATATTTACTACTACTACTAACTATAACTACTAACAGGATTTTACCAATTACCGGCTGATGGTGGACCAATGTAATTTGATTAGGTTATGTCAATTTCCACCAACAGCCTTACATCTTGAAATTAGATTATAAAATGTTACGCTGAAAAGAACTGACTACAACTCTACACTATAATATATTTATAACCATTAATTACTTATGTTACTCATGTTTCAGGGTATGTGTTCGCTCACCAATAATCCCTGCGAGGCCAGCGTACTCTGACGCCAACGCTGAATCAAATGTTTGGACCAATGTAATCAGTGCTACCAACAGCGTAACCAGCGACAAAAATTAAATATGGGTTTATACATTACATTTCTAGAGTCTGATACATACACACCTAATAAAACATCTATAACTTTCTTTATTGAATTAATTAAGTGACCTCTAAAACTTCAAGATGAGAGTGTATTCCCTCTTTAAAGGCCGGCAACACACCTGCAACATTTTTCCATGGGCACAGTTGCCCATGGAAAATCGTAACATCATTAAAAAGTTGTTTTCCATCAGGTGAGCTTGTTTGCCCGCAAATTTTATAAAATAGTATCCTATACATTACATTGTGAATTTAGCTTAATGGAATCCAAAACTTTTATGACTATCATGCAGAATAAAGAAGTATGATAATATATTTTTTCAAAAATTTGTATCAGAATCATTAGTTTTTAGTGCACTGGGTGTTTAAACAGCCTTAGTTCAGCAATTACTGTTGCTTTGACTTACATTAATGTTTATTTAATAAACGGCGTACATATTTGGCACATAAATAGGTGATTGCTAAAATTTGAAATTTTCGTAGCAAACATTGAGCAAAAGACAAAACTTTTATTATTTTACAAGTGATAACAAGAATACATAATAATTAATGTGTTTGTTTTTATTCTAGTCATATAGAAGCATTTAAGTAAATATAAGAATATATTTTTGTAAGCTTGGTGTACATAGTATTTGAAATAAGTCTTTATTTTTCATAAGTAGAATAAAAGAGTATACTTAAAACATAAGTTTTGCGGTTTGAAATAGATTAGGATTATTAGACAATAAATAATATTATGGATTGTGTAAAATAAACATAAAAATTTGAATGGTTTTCATTTAAAAATAGTTACTACTCCTAAATATAATGGCCCTGCTGGTTTAAAGAAAACATTTGAATGCTATAGAAAAAACAAACCCAGTTCAACATTTTTTAGATTGAACTGTTATGCAATAACATATTATGTGATCATTATGTCCACATATATTTTGAGCAGGTTATTAGAGACTGTAAATGATACTAAAATTGACCAGCTTACCAATAAAATTGTTTATTTTTCAAATACTTAAATTGTATACACTTATTTCAGTTATATAGTTTCAACTCACAAAGTTCATATAATTTTACATCTAGGAAGTAAATATTACTCCTAGATAAAGTTACTGCTAGTGTCTCCGGAAACCGTATTTCTTTCTCTCGTAGAACAGATCAGTCTTAGAACTGCCCAAGTTCACAATTTTGGGACATCCGTCTCTCTGAAAAACAAAGATTATTTTAGTAAATTGTCAATTTACTCACTATTGCTTCAATACAATAAGATATTCCTTAAGATTTATTGCCTATGTTTTGACTTTCTGAAGATAATTAGATACTGAGAAGTCCACAAACATAACCTATAAAAAGTTTCTCAAGTATGTAGAACTTAAACGAAACTTACGTCTTTCTCTTGTATAGTACATTCCTTGCAGTAGTAAGCGTCAGACACGCCGGGACCACCGCAAATGACACATCTTCCTTGGTATGAGCCATAGTTACATTCATCACAAATTCGCACCAAAGTACAAGGGCGCACGTACGAATCACAAATCACGCATTTGCCATCACATTTTTCACACAAACGGCCGATAGCTGAAGCGGAAAAGGTTTTCTATCAGTTATATACAGTGAAAATAACTAAATTACCGAAGATTTTGTTTTGACCAAAGTACATACCGACACCAGGCTGTTTCCTACAAAAGATCAAATCTGGATGATGCTTTGCCATAACTTATTGTTTCTTCTAAACGAATAGTGTGGAAATAACTTCAACTTAACCTCAAATCTATATTGATTATTTCAAAACAACGCCGAAAGGCAAGCCAATAAGGAAAACAAATTGATCACAGATTAGAGTATTTGAAATTGATTTTCTGTCACATGTCAAGTATGTCATTTGACAGTTAATGACACATATTTTTTTAAATATTTGAGATATGGCAAAAACGCCTTCGTGGTCCAGTGGTCTAAAGCGTCGTGTCGCTCAGATTAACTCGGAGTCTCGGAGGTCGTGACTCGTGAGTAGGGATGTAAAGCGGTAATATTACTTTCGTAAAATTCGGTATTTTACCATATTTTCCGTAAAATATAAATAAATTACGTAAATTACGGTAAAATTGGGTAAAATTTGATTTAACAAGAGTTAAATCGTATTTTACCTTTTTAGTTAGTAATAACTAACAAAACTACTGTGATTTGTGACCACGCGGCTGCAATTTATGAAAGTTCCGACTTCCAAGTCCGTGCAATAGATGGAGCCAGTCACACACTGCGGCGACCGATCATCACTATTCAATTCATAGTGTCTAAAGTTATCTAGGCTGAATTACGCCGGCGTAATTTCCGCCGCAAATGTCAAACGCATACAAAATACGACGCAATAGTGTGTCGCCCGTATTTGGTATGCAATTTAAACGCGGCGGAATTTACGCCGGCGTAATTCAGCCTAGTGTGTTTAGACCCATAACCGTAAATTGATTGATTTAATGTCGTAGTTAAGTATTAAAATATATTAAAAACTAAATTTTGAATTTATATGTCTTTCTTTTCACATCTATGCCAATTTTAAATTTTAGTGCTTTGAAGTCGAAAAAACCATATAAGATTTAGTGCAATTCGCACCGCTTTTAGCGCTTTCGTTCCCAAGCGGTCACGTGCGACCGCGAGAGCAAAAGATTTCCAAGAATCCGCAATCGAGGTGCTCTACAGACTTTGTCAGTCAGTCAGTGTTGCCACTTTAGCCACTTTTTAGCTAGATCTAGCCACATTTACGGCTTTTGCTATACTTTTCAGCATACATACGTAGCCGGTAATTTTACCGTAATATATAAAAATTACCGTAAAATACGCGTATTTTACCAGCGTTTTCGGTAAAATTACGTAATTTTGCAACCGTACTCGTGAGTCGTGAGTCGTGGCTCGTGGGTTCGTTTTCCGCGTTGGAAACATGTTATTTCCAAGTTTTGTTAGGACAATATGTAGGACAATACAGGCTGATCACCTGATTGTCTGACAAGTAAGATGATCCGTGCGTCGGATGGACATGTAAAAGTCGGTCTTGCGTTGCGCGGCTTGCGCCTGATCTCTCGCCAGTCGTGTTGATCTTCCGTCCCACTGGGGAGCGTAAAGGAATAGAGAGTTCTCTTGTGTACAGTACTGCGCACACACCTGGGCACCATAAAAATTACTCCTGCGTACCTAGCCTGGTTTCAATGGAATCGGCCACCGTCACTGAAACCGGTGTGGGGAGTATTATTAATTATTATTATTATATTATTATATGGCAAAAATTATGTCGATTACAGAAAAACTAAGAAGAAGGAAATAAAATGTCACTGTCTGCTGTCAGCTGCTGTCAGGTCACAGGTGTCACTTGGCAGTTGGCATTTGGTAAGCATGGTCAAAAATGGTCAAAAAGTAACTTTTTAGCTTTACTTTTTCATTTTTGCTTGATAATCCAATTGCTAATAGAATTCGAAACTTTTAATAATG
Organism: Plebejus argus; assembly: GCA_905404155.3. Taxonomy (NCBI): domain Eukaryota; kingdom Metazoa; phylum Arthropoda; class Insecta; order Lepidoptera; family Lycaenidae; genus Plebejus; species Plebejus argus. The sequence goes on from FR989942.1 coordinate 472,942, forward strand.
ACGAAAGAAAGTGATAACAGTGGCGAGGAAAGTGATAATTTGGAAAATGAACAAGTGGATACCGACAAAAAAGACGAAAACGTTGAGGAGGATACTGTAACTTTTAAGGACTTGGTAAGTATGGTTATTTAACTGAATCTTGAAGCTATTTATTAAGTTGTTATTGAATACATAATTTATTAGTATTTTTATTTAAATCGCACCTTATATTGTTACAACATTAATAAAAAACATTGCAAAAACTCTGTAACAAAGTAGATTTTTTTTTAACTTTCAGGGTGTCGTGGATGTGCTATGCGAAGCATGTGAAGAATTGAAATGGAAGAAACCATCCAAAATTCAAAAGGAAGCTATACCAGTAGCATTACAAGGCAAAGACATTATTGGTTTAGCGGAAACAGGTTCCGGAAAGACAGGAGCATTCGCTGTGCCTATTTTACAAGCTTTACTTGAAAACCCTCAAAGATACTTCGCCTTAGTCCTGACTCCAACCAGGGAATTGGCTTTCCAGATATCTGAGCAGTTTGAGGCTCTCGGTAAATAAAAATGAATTTTATAGAATGACGAGCTTTTGCCCGCGGCTTCGCTCGCGTTAAGAAGTATTATTTTATACAAATTTTCATCCCCTATTTTAACCCCTTGGGGTTGGAATTTATCAAAATCTTTTCTTAGCGGTTGCCTACGTCATAACATCTACCTGCATGCCAAATTTCAGCCCGATCCGGCTAGTGGTTTGGGCTGTGCGTTGATAGATCACCATGTCAGTCAGTCACCTTTGAGTTTTATCTATATAGATACATAGTTTAAAGCACCATATTACATTAGTACTAAACAATCAATCTTATGTGATGTATAATTTTCTGTATTAATTTATAAAATCTATTTTATACATTTGATATTAGTTTTATTTAATTATTACAGTAAATTATCATAGAAACAGCTAAAGGACATTTAATTCTTTCTTCTTATGTTTGTAGGTGCAAGCATCGGTGTAAAATGTGCAGTGATAGTGGGAGGCATGGACATGGTGGCTCAAGCTCTGATGCTGTCCAAGAAGCCCCATGTGATCATCGCTACTCCTGGAAGACTGGTGGACCATTTGGAGAATACCAAAGGGTTTAACTTGAAAGCATTAAAATACTTGGTAGGTGTTTACTGTATTGATATATTATACTGCTGCTCTAAATAATGATAAGCTTCCTAAATCACAGACAATTTAAAGTAGCAATAAATACTAGTATTTTTAACTTTTTTGCAATAAAAACTTTGCAAGAAAAAAGACTGTGCCCATGTTATTATATCTAGCATATTCTTCATGGTCCATAGGCAATATTTTGCCAGTGTTAAAGATTATATGTAAGAAAATAATTGAAGACATTCTACAACATAAGAGGAAGTACTCATTTTTTCCCTATAACATGAACAAACTTTATAACTTACAGCTAATCTATGTCTAGCTATACATAGTTCACATTTTTTTTTAATTTTCCCGTCCTAAACCCCCTATTTAGCAGTAAAATGGCAAATCAAATTGCTAGTTACCCATTTCATCCACTCATGTCCTCAAATTATAATACAGTAATACAGTAGGGCCTTGTTAATCCGGAGATGGAAAAAACAAGACCCTTTTCGAATTATCAAAGCGTCCGGATTATAGTATGCAATATTTAATAATGTTAATAAAGCACATGTTTAACCTTAGTTTATTTAATCAATTTTTAAATTATAGCACAAAGACAAAATGTACATGTTCATAATTATTACAACTATGTAAGAATTCAGTAAATTAATTCATCAAGCCCCAAGCGGTCGCATGCTACCGCGATAACAAAAGATAAGCTATTGTGTCTCGTTTTTCCACGATCGACGGGTTAAAATAAAACATTGGCTAATTCTTTTTGAAAATGTGTGTAATTCTCTTTTGTTTATGATTTTCGCACTTCATTTCGAAAGCCCTGTCTCTAAGTTGACGGAGAAACATAACATTGTGGCTATCAAATTTTAAAGCAGCGTTTAACTGGCCGGATTACAGCGATTGCCGGACAAGCGGGAGTCCAGATTATTGAGTAATATACTGCATTATTATTCTTCTTTTTTGTCATGGATTCAAGCTATATAACAGGCTAACATATAATATGATACTAACAGAGACCAGACATACTATGTATGATTGGTCTATGATACTAATGAACTAAATATGTAATAAGTACTTTTTTTTAGGTTATGGACGAAGCTGATAGAATTCTAAACATGGACTTTGAGGTTGAAGTTGATAAGATCCTAAGAGTGATACCTCGGGAGCGCCGAACATACTTATTTTCTGCCACCATGACAAAGAAAGTGCAGAAATTGCAGAGAGCTTCCCTACAAGACCCCGTCAAAGTGGAGGTCTCCACCAAGTACCAGACTGTGGATAAACTTCAGCAGTACTACCTGTTCATACCTGTTAAATTTAAGGTAAAGTAAAACTTGTTAATTTGTTCAATTAATATCATTGTTATTTGTTAACTACTGCAATATTAGACAAAGTGTAAAATGTGTTCTATGTTTCTTTGTACGATTTTCTTTTATTCTTTTTAATGAATGTTAAAAAAAAATGTATATACCATTTTGTCGGCATCATTAATATTATGTGCATTCATGCCGAATTACGGCTTTGTAAATTTTGTAGTCTCTGAGCAAAACCGCGGACATACAGACCGACGGACAGACCGAAACTATAAGGGTTCCTTGTTGACTACGGAACCCTAAAAATGCATAGCAATTCGTCATGCAGGGTGTACTGACCCTATATAAAAATTTTTTTCTAGGACGTATACCTGGTGCATATTCTCAACGAGTTATCGGGCAACTCGTTCATAGTGTTCGTGGCGACGTGTGCGGGCGCCCTGCGCGCGGCGCTGCTGCTGCGGGCGCTCGGTGTCGCTGCGGTGCCGCTACACGGACAGATGTCGCAGCAGAAACGACTCGCCGCACTCAACAAGTTCAAGAATAAGAGCCGCTCCGTGCTGATATGTACCGATGTCGCTTCTAGGTTGGTTGGGAATTAATTATTGTGTTAAAATCCACGATAAATATATTTTATACATGAATAATTAACCATTTATAATTTATTTCTGCATCATCATAGTTAGTTCCAATTTTCTATAAGACCTGTAACAATATGTATTTGAAATAAATAATAATATACAGTTTCCGCGCGACTCATTCAGCATATTATGATGTCCTACATTAACAGTCTATATGAAGCCTGCTTTTTGGCATGAAAAATTACTCACACATCCAAATATACAACTAATGTTCATCACAGAGGTCTGGACATCCCGCACGTGGACGTGGTGATCAACCTGGACATTCCGCTGCACAGCAAGGACTACATACACCGCGTCGGCCGCACCGCGCGCGCCGGCCGCAGCGGGAAAGCTATCACGTTTGTGTCGCAGGTATTTATAAACGAGTTATATATCCATTTGCACGTAGAAGTTGTAAATAATTTTAAGATCTTCTGAACAACATGTGGCCTAATATTTTTTGCTATAATGAGCAAAACCAAAAATGTAATTTTAAAAACTACACAAAAATAATTTGCTACCTACTTATTTCTATAAATAAATAGAAGTAAGAGTAGAAGTATCTACATACACCTACTTGTAACTGTTATACAGCTATGTGCTGCATGTAGTGGTACAGCATAGTTGTAACACTCCTTCTTTCGTAACGCGCGATAAGGAACTTCGTTCCAAAACACAATACAGAAAAGCTATGTATAAATAGACCGTCTCACTGCTAACGGCATCTACCGGACAAACTTATTGATATTTTACGCGAATATACTGCTATCTCGTTAATACAGGCATGAGAACGAAAACAAACAAATAAAAAACAAATGAAAAAACGTTGTACACATCAAAATTGACTTTTAATTGTTTCGACAATTATTAAAAGTGGGGTTATATTTCCAGTACGACGTGGAGCTGTACCAGCGCATCGAGCAGCTGATCGGCAAGCAGCTGCCGCTGTACAAGACGGAGGAGGGCGAGGTGATGGTGCTGCAGGAGCGAGTCGCCGAGGCGCAGAGACTCACCAAGATCGTGAGTACAAATAGAAAATAATGCAAAAACAACAAAATAATAATTACATGAAAATGTAGTCAATGTAGCTGCTTATATCCGTTTTTGTCTCGACCTTCAATTATTATTAATAATTAATAATCTGTGGTTAATAATTAATCACTTTCCGTTACTTCTTGCATTCTTCTTAGGGCCAACCCACACGTACCACAACCACACGACATCGCAACGACAAAATGTCGTCGAGCAGTGGTTACGTGTGAATGGTGTCGCTGCAGCTTTTTGTAGTTGCGTTGTGGTACCGACAAAATGTCTACGTGGTTGCGTTGTCGCCAGTAGTTGTGATGTGGTTACGTACGAAAGTCAATGAAACGGAGGAGGGGGGGAAGAGCGCGTGCGGTGTGCGCGCACTGGCCACTGTCGTTGCATCGACGCAATGTTGTGGTTGCGATGTAGTCGGTATTTGACTAGTGGTCGACAACGACTGCAAAATGTGGTACGTGTTAATGGTCCAGTTCATTTACAATACGAAATATACGTCCGACCACGTGGTGTGGTTGTGGTACGTGTGGGTTGGCCCTTAATGTAATCATTTTTGTCGTTGATCGTTCATACAATATAATGCAATTTATATTTCATACACCTACTACTTAGAAATTTCTACTCAATGAGTAATATACTTACGTTTTAGGAAATGAAAGAGCTAGAGGACAAAAAGAACAGCAAAGGGCGGGGCAAGAAGCGCGGCGCCGACTCCGACGACGACACGGAGGAGGCGGCCGGCGTGCGCAGGCGCATCAAGGGCGGCAACAAACACGCCGGCAACAAACACGGTGGCAAGAGGAAGCGATGAAATACATGAATAGTTGTATAACCTGTTTTATTTAAACCAATTTTAAGCTATTGCGCACGGTATGCCGTATGATCTATCAGAATCAAAGGAAATTTTAGAAGTACCAGGCGAGTATGAGTTGTGAGCAGGTTTTCTAACAGTGGTTCGCTACTCGATCATAGATGGCGTTCTACTTATGAAGTTGACATTTCTTCACAAAAAATTTCAACTACCCGACATTAATATTTATTATTTTTGTGCTAAAGTACCAGGCGAGCATGAGTTGTGAGTTGATCTTCTAAAAGTGGTTCGCTACTCGTTTATAGATGGCGTTCAATTTATGAAGTTGACATTTCCTTACAAACATTTTCAACTACCCGACATTACCGTGTTCGACAAACAACGAAGTGAAGCCGTTTTTCTTTTAGTATACCTCTTCTTTTACTTCGCACGTCCAGTAGCACGACTAACAAAATAGCTTGGCAGATTCAAAGCGTCTTCAAAGTTCCGCGGGCTAACAGAATGATGCTATGAAATGACGAGTCGTTTGCTCCCTGTTTGATGAATTCACTGGGTAACACAACATAAAGCTTTCATTTTAAAGCCATGCTGTGAGAGCAAGAATGGTGCCAGTGCACCTGAATGTAAGGCCCGTATAAATAGTCAGTACCCAAGATGCATCTCCGGTCTCAAGACACAGTTCAGGCTCTGTGATTGGTTGGTTGTCAAAATTTTGGACCAATCACAGAGCCGAACCGCGTCTTGAGATCGGGTCTGTCTGATCTATTTATTTACGGGCCAGTCTGCCTATGCAAAGTCTGAAACGGTTAACTTGACGTTTGACTGAAAATTTAGAAACTAGCTTTCATTATGCATGGTATTTTTATGTATTGTTAAACATGATATGGGCATAAAAGTAAAGCATTCGCAAGGCTTATGACTATTTACGTTTTTCTGATAAATTGTGACTTATGTAAAGGACAAGAAAAGGAATCAGCTCACATCAAGAGGTGACGTGCCGCTATCAAAATTTAACTTGATTTACTACCATAGAAGTTACACATTTATTTTCATTGCAAGAGCAGCGCCGCGATTGCATCTTGAAATTATAACTTTACTACATTCAATAAAGTTTAAGTTTCATGAACTCCAATCTCTCTCACACAACTCACAGCGCCTTGGTATGTCTGACCTGCCTAGTGACTGGTCTCATCATCTAAAGATATTATGACGTCGATAAGCACATCAGGAGTTTGGAGTGTGAGTGTGGGTTCGGGTTCGGGTAGCACTAGCGAGTAGCGACTATCATCGAGTGAGTGAGCGTGGTTAGTCAATCGCAAACAAACAAAATAATTCAATGCTTTCTTACAATTTATTCTACAAAGTAAACAGTCATCTTTTCTCAAATAAAAAAATAAATAAGAAAAAAATGCGATAAAATCGCCCCAACAGGAGGCGCGCGCGACGCTTACAACTAGAAACGTTAAAAAGAAATCACAACATGGTTTTAAATTTTTTAAATCGTTATTTATTTCTATACAAATAGAACTGTACAGATATTCTTTTAAATTATTCACCACATCATCCGCTCGTAGACTTTTTACAAAAATGAAAACTATCATCGCCCGCCCGCGCCACGCGACCGCCGCTATGGCAACTAAACATTACATTGTCCCACAATAATTTAATGTACAAAATCACATTATACTCTCACAACGTGGCCGCGCCATACGCCCGTATACTCGTTCACCGGCAGCCCCGCCCTCCCCGCGCCCCGCCCCCACTCGCCCCGCCCGCTTACGTGGCAGTGATATATACAAATGTAATTTATCAAAAATCTTATTTATTGCTTTACGGTTTCGTTTAAATGCACCAACACGATATCGTTGCGCGGGTGAAGAAGTATAACGCGTGCGTATGACCCGCGCGCGTCGATCCCCGACCCAGCAGCTAGCTGCACTCTCCGAGGCTTTTTGATCCGAGATAACTTTTCAATAGCGTTGATCGGTTACCGTGTTTGCTTTTGGCCAATCACAAGCGTTAGTAAACAAATTTCCTGTCAAATAACCTCAGAAAACTGGCACTAGAGACATTCATGCCTTGCTAATATTTTATTCTAGTTGCGAGTAATTTAGCAGTGAAATATCTTGTTGCAATGCTAACTATACTATGAGACACTTTTACTGTTTAACTACTAGATTACTCGCTGTTGGACTAAAATACTAGCACAGCAAACTGCACTAATACCCAAAGGAGACCTCTGAACCCCTAGCACATTTGCGCGCCGCGACGCGAGACAGCTTTGCCGCTTGTCAGTCGACATAATATCTCGCGTCAGTAGATTTGTTGATTTATTAGCGCAGATGTGCTAGGGGTCGTTATGGGCCGCCTGATGTCAATGACTTGGTGCCGTAACTCAGTAACACAATACGTCGGCGATTGATCTAAACAGTTTAATGACACATTTCAATACAAACCGTGTGGACAGTGCAGCCGGCGACGTCGCCATGGCGTCCTACTGAGCAACGGCACCGAGGGTCAGAGTTGCCACGATACCACGTACCGCGTTACAGGGTGGAGCGCGCGAGTCCAACAAAATTTACAAGGCCGAAGCGCCCACGGATACCTCGGAACGCATTTAGCAATCCGAGGCGCACCTCGGAGTGTTAAATGCGTTCCGTCACAAACTTTACAACTTAAATACAGTCTAAGTGAAACTTAGTCGGTCGGCCGTGCCCGGGCTCGCCGGAGCCGGTCGGTGCCGGCCGGCCGGGAACATTAAACACGTGCGGCGGGCGCCGTCTCTGTACATGCACATCTTCAATATTCGGGTTCTCCGTCGAGATTCAGTCGGCCGATCCGCGCGCGCTCCGGGCGCTATCACATCGAGAGATCATCCGCAGCCAGAAGAACGAAATAATATACAAAAGTCCGGGCGGAGTCCGCGGTCCGGCCGGTAGGAACGTCCACTTGTAAGAGCTATCGTGCGCTTTTGTCTCAATTCATAAATCATCACAGAGATTCCATGAACCGTCGCACATATAATACTTAGAACGGAATGAATATGACGCCTCAGTCGGTGGCCGCTCCGCTCGCTCAGTTCAGGTCCCGGTCCTCTAAGTACTTGTATTCGAACGTGAAGCCCTCCTTCTTCCGCTGGCCCCACTTCTCGTAGTCGAAGTATATATACGTTCCCTGGAAATACATTTTTTAAATAAATAAATATTTTGTAACAACTCAAGAGTTTGGTGTTAAATAAGCCCCTAAATTGTGTGAGATAACCGAGCACAGACAAAAGAGAAACGGCCTTTAATCTTTAAAATCATTGACATCAAAGCCTGAGGGAATAATCAAATCAAATTATTATATCCGTAAAGAAGCATAATATTATGTAAGAAAAAACCCCACCCACCTGTTCGTACTCCTCATTGATGACCTTCGGCTCCTCGTGTCGCTGGAACCACATCATGTACTTGGTGTGGAACCGCCAGCTCTGCTTCTTGAGCGCCTTGGCGGCGAGGTACTGCGCCTTCGTCCCCTCCATGTAGTAGAACACGAAGAACAGCGTCTCTGTCGACAGCCGCTGGAAGAACTCCACCGAGTCCGAGTGCGGCAGCAGCACCTGAGAAGATTGGTAGAATGAAATCAACTTCGGAGCTTCGTAAGGCCTAAATGACATAAATGTGGAGCTTAGTAAGGCTTAGATTCAATTCAGACCGCAACGCGATGCGTGGATGCATTTCTAAATTTGTATTGAATTGAGAGATTTCAATTGCGTCTTGCAAATCTGTCAAATCCATACAAATGTAAAAATGAATCTACGCGTCGCGTTGCGATCTGAATTTTGGAAAGTATTAGCAAGTGCGAAGTGCCACGTCTCGTAAAATTGTTTTCGCTTATTGCTAATACTTTCCAAACGTTTAACAGCTGTTATAAGTTTTATCGATACTGTCTAGTGTCTAGACTCTAGCCTACAGAAATACATCAAGATAGAACGGCTAAGCGGGTGGAGTACGCGTGTTTCAATCTTGCACAAGTGTGCAAGATTCGTTGAACGTTCATTCAGTCAGCGCGCACGTCTCGACATGATTATACCGGATCGATTGTGCAAAAATGCCTCATTGTGCAGTGTTTTATTGTAAAAACAGAAGCACGAAAGTGAATCGATCAAAAGGAGGTATTTCTTTTCGGGTAAGTTATTTGTTCTAACTAAAAGCAAAGCAAAAATTGACACGAGCGATTCCTTAGCAACGTACGCGCGTCGCCGTTCTATCTTGATTTATTTCTGTGGTCTAGCCACCATGCTACGGTATCAGACAAGGACAAAACGTTGTCTGGATCTTTTTACTTGTCATAGATTTTATTCCATGTATTAAAAACTGTATATTACACACCTGGTTGTAGTAAATAGGCGTCTGCCATATATTCCGCGGTAGATACGCGCGCGTCCGCTCCGAGTCGCTGGGGTGCGGCATGTGGTAGAACGCCGCCTCCATCATTTGGAACTGCACTTGGTGTTCCTGGAAATAAACGACAACGTTCCATATTGTCTATCGGTACAATTTTTAACACGCTTTTATTAGCTTGGGCTGTATATTGTTATGTATGTAGCGGAATCTTTGAGCACGATTTTACCATCTCCAGGGGGGCTATATCCAGCTAGTTTCCAGCCAGTTTACAGGCCGGTGTCTATGCAACGGCCTGTAAACTGGCCTGTAAACTGGCTGGATATAAGAGCTCGTAATAGCCCCCCTGTAGTCTAATTTATTCAAAACTTTGCATACGTATTAAGGGTTTTTAAACTATTATTATTTATGGTGCTTAAACTATGTGCGGTTTACTTCGAAGAGCAGCGGGTAGCATCTAATGCGGCCACCTCGAGTTGATCCATTATGTACAAAAATAAGTGATTTTGAAAAAGAAGAGAATTTGTATTTAATTGCCCATTTTTCTAAGAAAGAAGTCTCAGTAACATGAGCGGCGCAGCAGGTTGCATTTATTATTATTTATTGTAACAAGTAATAACAAATATCTGTACTGTTAAAGTACTGGCTGTGTTTTCGTTCCAAATAAATAAATATACTGACATTGTTAAGTGGTAAGGGCCCAAGCGGCGCGACGCCGAGTAACGGTGGGATGTGCGCCTGTGAGAGGGCCACTCCTCGCCTCGTGTTCTGAAACATTGGGAAACAACAATAAGTATATATTTTCACATTATTTTAAAATATATATTATTCACATAGTAGCGAGTTCTTTGTTTTTCAGTCAAACTAAGTAATATACTTTTACGGTGATGTGTCAAAGGGTCTAAACATACTATGCTGAATTACGCCGGCGTAATTTCCGCCGCAAATGTCAAACGCATACAAAATACGACGTAATAGTGTGTAACCCCTCGCGTTTGGCCCGTATTTTGTATGCAATTTAAACGCGGCGGAATTTACGCCGGCGTAATTCAGCCTAGTATGTTTAGACCCATCGAGAACTTGAAATACATAGCGAGCGTATTGAGCCGAACGTTAGGCGCCGTACGTTACGCAGATATGTCGCGACACTTAGCACCAACTCAATACTAATTTCACTCCGAAGTCTGAGTCAACATAACACCGAAATGTAAGCTTGATGTTGAGTTAACTAAGTATACATAAATCGACTTGAATTAATGTGTAAAACGCGTTATAAATTAACAACGTTAACACAACATCAAGTTTCGATTTCAATGCCACTGCAACTTCAAATGGAGCGCTCAATCATTTACAAAAAGTGGCCAAGATATAAAGCTGCAGTCCTACCTCCTCAAGAGCCAGTAGCCACACTACTATCCCCCCTCCCCCTCATTATCTCTCTCTCTCACCTGCGGCGTAACGTCAAGGCCCGCCCGCTGCACAGCCTCCTGCGCCATGCTCTTGAGCGACGCGGTGGTGGCCGGCGCCGGCTCACTGACTCGACCACTGTTCGATATTGGGCATCTTCAATTTTACTATATATGAAGGAGTTCGAAGGGTAAACGTGAGCGGTTTTTTAGTTAAAGCAACCTCGTAGGTGTTTATATTTTATATTTACCTAAGCTATGGCTTCTTTGTAGAAAACTACATAAGTTTTTCATTCGGAAAATTAAGATTGTTATGACAACATTTATTTGTTGTTCATAGCAAGAATTACAAATTTCAGTAAACTTTCTTAATAATTTCTACTCCTAATAATATTTACTGTAGCTTAAGCTAATGTTGCTCTTTTTATACGTTCGAGAAGCAACTTATAGATGACTGCTACTTTCGCACTTTTTAGCCGTTACGACTGTATGCAATTTAATCAGTGTAAAACAAATAGTGTATACTAACTTGTTGAGAGTGTGATGATGTGGTCCGTTGAGCGCGGGCTCGGGCGCGGGCTCGGGCGCCGGCGTCGGCGCTATCGTCGGCGCTGACGCACTCTTCGACGTCTGAAAACACGGACCAATCGAGTTACATCCATGCTAATATTGTGGTATTACAATGACGCTGCAATTAAAGACTTGAGTCAAGAGAACACGATAACTAACAGTAAAATAATTGCAGTTTTTTTTTTGCATAAACGGAGGCTTTAGGGCCAGAAAATAATTGAAAATAAAAAAACTGTACATTATATGCGTAGGCAGATAATTATATAAGCCAGGTGATGAAGTAGATCAGTTACAAGGTTTGTTCATATTATGAGGGAAAAAATGTGCGTATGTTACAAAATGCTAGTTATCGTGTTATTCAACTCACGTCTTCAATTCCATTGTGCCAAAAGTAGTTTATCGCACGGGAACCGTAAATTTTTCCGGGATAAGAAGTGTCTATGTGCTTCTCGGGACTCAAAGCACCTCTATCCCAAATTTCAGCAAAATCAGTTCAGCGATTTGGGCGTGAAGAGGAATAGACTGACAGACACTTTCGCGTCTATAATATTAAAGTTCAAAAAGTAAACTGTATGGATGGAGGTATGTTTGTTACTGTTTTTACGCTTGAACCGCTGCAACGAGTTAGATGAATAATTAATATAGTACGGAAACTTGGAAAATCGCGTGGTTAAAATATACCGCATATAAAAGAACGAGATGACGTGATCAGAGACAAGAAGCAATATACCAAAAGCCACTATGTATTCAGTAACTGTATGTAGATCAGGGTAGCTGGTAGAGGACTAAAATTACAATAACAAAACGGTATTTTAGACTGCAGAGTCTCATGAAAATATTAATATTTATTTAAATATCAAGGTAAACACATTGGGAGAGGCCTTTGCCCAGTCGTAGGCACTATTGAATACTTAGTAAAGGTACCATTCCGATCTTTTATCATTTAATTTGAATTTTTATCGGTCGCGGCTACTTTTTAGCTAATAAAAAAATGACTTACGGGCACTGTCTGCGCGGGCGGCGGTACGTGGATGTGCGCCGGCGTACTCGACACCGGTCCGTTCTCCACTACTTCTGTAACACAACACACATACACGTTAGTCATAACTTATAAGTTATAACATACTACACTTACTAACTAAAGCAGGGTTGAGGGTAAGCACTAATATGGGGGATACCTCTTGCTTAAACGATCCACTCCCCCCCCCCCCCCCCGCCTTACTAATAAAATAATAAACTAATGCACATACAAGGCTTGCTCGTCTTTGTCTGGCATATTATAAAAGTCACATAAAAGTGGACCTTAAAAAGTTATATGCTGCGTTAATATTTTTATCAGTAAGGTAGTATGTAGATAGTGTGTACAGATGTTTTAAATGTTTTGTTATTTTGTAATACTTACGTTAAAAAAGTGTCTTGAAAGACAATAATAAAACCAAAGCCTGTTTGGTGCATTGACAGAATCTGTCTTTGATTTGATTTGTCTTACCTTCATTTATCAGAGGAGTCCAGTGCCCAGCTGGCATAGGGACAGAGAAGGTGTGTGTTATGTATAGAATAACTTAATATAACAAATATAATTCAAATCAATAAACCATTATAATACGTTATTTTGCAGGTAACGTAAGACTTAAATTATTGCGTTTTAGCTACTCATACCAAAGCTTTATTTACATCGTATATTTATTCTTAGGATTATAAAAAAATATGCCAACTTTCTCGAAACCGTACATAAATATGCGTCGATTTCTACAAATGGATATCATGGCAATGTGTCAAAAAACGACACGATTATGAAAACATCGCATCGACGACACCGAGTCACGTGATACCTTCCCAGACCGAACCTTAGGTTTTATCACTCAACTCGAGAGCACCGCACACAAATAAATATCAAAACATGCGCAGCCTACCACGGTCCATGCTTTGTCGACATGTCTACCGCTACGTGTGCCCACCGCGGACGGCGTTTGACAACTAACGCTGTATCATGCTGGCCGGCCGCCAAGTTACGTGCATCCGAAATACGAGCAGACGAATATAGACGTTAGTCATAGCGGTTTAGAGGTCAATATTACGTGGCGTAGTACGCGGCGGCTGGCGCGCGGCCAGGCTACGTAACAGACATAAATCAGTCGAATATTTCCATTCACGTTCGCGGTTCGCTGTTGTGACGACTTGACGACCGTACGAGTGTCGAGTGCATCGACTATACGCTATGGTCTATGTCTAGGCTTGATTCAAAATTTCGTGCAAATTCGGACGTTTAAAGTTATGTGATTACTATTAGGAAGACATTTTAGAAATTACATTTAACAGCATGAAAACAAATTTTATTTTAGAAATGACAGACGGCATAAGGATATCAACGTGACCCAAAAACCATACGTGACAAACTTAGCCCCGTAACCTCTGCCTTCAGCGCCCGATTGGTGCCCTGGGTGGTCACTGGTCGGTTAGCGTCACCACCGCCCCCCCCCCCCCCGAGCAATTTTCCCAAAAGAAACATACCTATGTTGTTAGGTCGTGGCGCGGGGTGCGGCGAGCTGGGCGCCGGCTGCTTGCTCGGCGTCGACGCTGTACCCGCGATACTGTTGTTTATACTGAAATTAAGATGTATTAGAGTGGGTTGCACCAACTTACTTTAACTATAACTTTAACCATAACAAAATGTCAAATGAACCGTCAAAGCCCTACTCTAGTAAAAGTTCATAATGAACGCCATATTTGACGATAACCTTAACGATAACCTTATCGTCAAATATGGCGTCCATAATGGACTCTTACTAGGGATTTGACAGTTCATTTGACTTTTTGTTAAAATAAGTTGGTGCAACCCACCCTTAACTTGTTATTAATTTATAGTATCTCATATCTGTTTGAAAAGGATTGCAATATGTGCTGTGACCAAACATAAACCAATTACAGCATGATAGGTTTCCGTGCTAGTAATGTTATTGTCAATTAATAAGCTTTGGATCTATATTATCTTTTGCGGTTATATTATGGTGTATGAAATAATGTGTTCCAGATCAAACTAAAGTAAGGTCACAAAACTAGGCTTTTGCATCCGTTGTGGATGGTTTATACAGTATTTTTAGAGCGAAGTAACCACTCCTCAAATACGAGTACGATACGAGGGTGACAGTGCACGCTAAACTAAGTACCATCGGAGATGTTGATTCAAAGAAAGATGATGAACCTATTTTATTATGGCATGTTACCACTAGTTAATGTCGGCTGTGCTTGACATATCATTCTGTCACCATTAGTCACTTGCTGTATAAGTATACATTACCTGTTAGCCGCGGGCGTGGTGACGACTGTCGCGACGGTCGCGGGGTGCGGCGCGAGTGCGGCGCTCGCGACTGTCGCGGCGACCGGCGACGGCGACGGCGCCAGCGACACCCGCAACGCTAGGGGCTTCACCGGCTGCGGAAACATCCCCACATTATTATAAGTTACTAATAGTCAAATAATATACAGAATACAGGGTGTAACAAAACTAAGTGATAATGCTTTAGGGTGTGTATGTGTTCCTTGTAGAGAGTTCACTGTGAAAGTAGCAGCTCAGCGCAAAGACCAACTTTTTTTTTGTATGAGCTAGCGCGTAAAGCATTATCACTTTTTTCACCCTGTATGTTTGGCCTAGTGGTTGGATTCATATTTACTGGTTGACCAATGCATAAGAGTAACTGTCTAAGCACACTAGGCCGAAGTTACGCGGCATAAATTCCGCATGATTCCGCCTGCAATGTATTTTAAATAACCGATGACACACTATTCCGTCCGTGTTTTGTATGAGTTTGACATTGTGGACGTAATAATGCGGAATTTACGCCGTGAACTTCGTCCTAGTGTGTTTAGACACTAACACGTCCGCTGATGATTTAGACAAACTCAACTTGACTAGCCTTACGATTACAAAGTACTTAAATATTGTCGATAACGTACACTCACTTTGGACGTTAACTCTTCTACTTTCTTCTTCTTTTCAACGTCCACGGAATCCGTCGCGTGATTGTGTCCGTCCAGCGCCGGAGACGCCACTGGACTCGTTCCTGAAATTTATATATCAATATTATAATAATAATAGCTCCCACACCGGTTTCGGTGACGGTGGCCGGTTTCATTGAAACCAGGCCAGCTACGCAGGAGTATTTTTATAGTGCCCAAGTGTGTGCGCAGTACACAAGAGCACTCTCTATTCCTTTACTCTCATAACCCAGTGGGACGGCAGACCGACACGACCGGCGAGAGATCAGGCGCAGGACCGACTTTTTACATGCCCATCCGACGCATGATTGTCTGACAAGTAAGATGATCCATGCGTCGGATGGGCATATCAATATTAATGATCAGATGATTAGATGATTCCACAACTCCTTTGAGAATTCAGTGTGTGTCTATGTATATGCAGTAATAAATGATTTCTAATCAGCCTGTTTTGTGTATTATTTTGGTGTATATGGGTTCGGATTCGGCAACTTGGAAATAACCTAGGTGTAAGTTTTATGCTCTATAAAAAATCTACTAAACCTAGTAACTGTTTAAATCAAACCTTGACCCGCTATAAATTTCCAATCCAATTTACGTAAGTCACATACCTGATAGTATACTAGTAGGAGATCCTGGTGAGCAGTTGCTGTTGTTACTATCCGTCGTCGCAGATGACTGCAGTCCGACCCCGCTTAGCTCCACCTCGTCTAAGCCGTTGATGTCTTCATATATGTAGTCGTTCTCCTCGTAGCCGGGCTCCAGTGAGGACACTATGTAGTACTCCACGTCCTCCTTTATTCTTTTTATCTACAAAAGAAAAAGAATATTTGATTACATGAACTAAGAATTTGTGCAGACGAGACTGATAAGTGTAAACAAAGTTCTTTCTTCGGTCCGTCAAAGCAATTGCATTTTGAATGATCTCCTATCAAATGACCCGTGTATAATTACAGTTATTGTAAGCATTTAAATACCAAAACGACTTCAATTTTACAGAAGTTAAATTGTTTTCAGTTTTCGAGCCTCCTCTGCACGATTATTACAGAGATACACAACAAAAAAATACACCAACATTATAAAATAATAGTGGTCAGCAATGTAAAATTGTAAAATATATTAATAAAGAGAAAATAAAATATTTAATAATAAGATTATTTAGAGTTAATATAGACGGCGAGTGTAGAGTTACCAACCTTACAGGTAGTTAATTGAAACACATAAAATAAACTTCGACAGATTCCAATTAGTGTTAACGAAAAAAAAAACAACAAAGGCAACATTAGCCTCACAATGGCTAGTCCTACACCCCATATAGACCCCATAGAGTCAGATATAGACCTTAGGGGTCAGTTATAGACCCTATAGCGTCAGATACAGACCCTATAGTCTGATATACACCCCATGGTGTCAGATAAAACTCCTGAGTGTCGGCTATACTCAACAGCATCAAAAACTGACCCTATAGAGCCAGATAGGAACACAGAGAATTAGATACGGAACCTATAGGATCAATTAAAGACCCCAGGGGTCGCTCCTATGCCCAGATTTACCTGTAAGGTCGGCAACAGCATATTTTTTTCAACATTTATCGGAGACAACCGCTTAACACGTGCTGCCGCCTTTTTGTCTGCCACCTGAGAGGTTTACAGCCAGTGAGAATATATACTAACGGGGGACCAAACCAAAAAGTTTCGGGTAACAGAACTAAACTGGATAAAAACAAAAAAAATACATTGTAACTGCATATTTTCTATAAACAAATATCAGTGTATAAGTATACTTTCTGCACATTTTTCATCTGAACCTTGATTATACTTATGCACTGATGTGATAAATTGGTAATATAGTCTGGGTACCTAGAATTTTATACAATAATCTTATATTTTTGAAGTTTTTAAACCGACTTCCAGAAATGAGGAGGTTATTAACACTTTGAAGCTGAAAATTGAGTGGAATGTTACTCATTAAAGACGCGAATAACACGTCATTTTTAGTGAATAAGACTGCATGCTATATTTAGTATTTACAATGTTGTATTATATTTGGGTCAAAGCCAATCGCTATGCAATTAATAACATAAGAAAACGATAAACAGATATGTTTATCTGTGACTCGATAAAAGAACCTCTGCCTACATGTCGGCTTGACCCATCGCTATTTGTTTATTTTTCTGTATAATTTTGATTTTGCAAGAGACAAGTAGCGAAAGGTCAATGTACGTAGTACGTACATCTACATGCTCTGTGACCAGACTATTCAGAAATAACACATGTACCAACATTTAAATTATGTGAGCATAGTAGTGCATTTCTCTACAAAATATATCCACAGCCGAACATAGCACCTTCATTTAGGTCGGATAATAATAACGAGTCAAAGCGAGCGTATTCCCTCTTAAAAGGCCGACAACAGACCTACAGCTCTTCTGATATTGCGAGTGTCCATGGGCGACGTTAGTTGCTTTCCATCGAGTGACCCATTTGCCCCCTTATTTTATAAGGAAAAAAAGAGAGTCGAGTCAAGAAGAAGAGAGAAAAGAGTCATGTCGAGATACACCACCTGTTCAACCTCCACGGACATGTTATCGAGCATGCGTAGCAGCGTCTCCAGCTTTTTGATGTGGAACCTGTGCCTCTCCAGCTTGAACTTGAGCTCCTCCATCCGGTCCTGCTTCTCCTTGTCCAGCCTCTTCTTCTTCCCCACCAGCAACGACTCCACCTCCGATTCGAATAGGTCAATCTGGAAGGACACTTATTTTGTTAGGCTGGTTTTGTTTTGTACTGTAGAAGAAATTGATTCATAATCAGTTGAGAGACCAACGTCATTTGATCGAACTATGTCAATTCAATGTAATTCGTGATTGGGGTTTGACACAACGCGACCAATTTACGTAGGTCCGCCATCTGCCTATAAATCAACTTTCTTTGTGGTAAGAGTGCCGAGTGCCGACTCAATATTTGAGGTGGAGGAGTTCTGGCCCGCCAGTGTGGTTTAGTGGAGGTTCCGGGGAAGGCTGTGAATGTGTGAGTGCTGTGCGAATAATATAATATAGTAGAGTAAAATTGTTTGGTGTGCATCCATTGTCTGATTGCCATAGCACAAGTTTTTACTTGGCATGGGATAAGACCACAGGGATAAGACGCTGCCTAGTTTAAACTATTGTATATTATTATAATGCTTAATGTACCAGATTTTATTATTGTCGGTGTCACCAATGTTAAGATATTTGTGTTGTAGCCACAAAGAGAGATCTTCCGACCGAGTGAGGTGTTATGCTCAGTCAAACCGAAGTCCATGTGATACATTTCAGCTGTCGCTTATATATACCGACGCACCTAAGTGCGAAAAATTCGATAGCGCGATGCAGGAACGTGGACTAATTGTGGGTACCGCCACAAAAAAAATAGAATTTGAACTGACTTGTAAGTTAAGCGCGTCAATGGAAGATATGAGCCAGGCGGACATCTCGTCTCGCTCCTTCTGCGCCGGGTCGAGTTTCTGCGCCGCCCCGAGGCCCTCCTTGGAGTACGCCTTTGTCTTCGTCTCCCGCTCCACCACTTTGAACCTTTCCATTTGCTGAAAACATAAAAGGACAAAATAGTAACTAGATTATTAAACAAGCTGCTATCGGTTTCATTAGAGGCATACAAAGAAAATAGCGTACTTCTTTGAAATAAAGTAATTAATTACACTAATAGAATGTCCAAACTTCTCCCAAAATTAATGAAAACCGGTGTTTGCGTAGTAAATATTAAATTCACGTTTTAATTAATTTTTTACATATTTTAGATCAAGGTTAATTCAAAAACTTTAGAAGGCATTCAATATGTAAAATGTAGAACGACGCTCGCGGTTTTTTTCTTGCTTCGCCCTTTGCTATTTTTAACCCCCGACGAAAAAGAGGGGTGTTATAAGTTTGACATGTCTGTCTATCTGTCTGTCGCATCGTAGCATCCAAACGGGTGGACCGATTTTGAACTAGTTTTTTTAATTACTATTTGTTCTGTAAAGGTTTTCCAAACTATCATACTTGTATGCAGAGCTATAAGATACAATTCCTGCTGATAAAACAAAAAATAAAACAATAGAGCAAGTTAATTAAGTGTCAATTAAGTGTGTAAAAACATCAACTACATCTAGCAAGTTTTTACCGACTTAGTTACGGTCGGTCGGTCAGAGAAGTTACGAGGGCTGCTATTTATGTATCCGGAATTAAAAAAAGAAACAAACATATATCATTTAATATGGTTTTATTGCTTTTCAAAATATTCGCCGCGATGATCGACACACTTTTGCATACGCTGGAACCAATTTTCATAGCACTTTTTCCATTCTGATTGAGGTATCTCCAAAACGTGCATTTTGAACGCATCAACAGCCTCTTCGCGGCTCGAAAAACGTTGACCACGTAATTTGTTC
The DNA here is from genome assembly GCA_905404155.3 of Plebejus argus. Lineage (NCBI taxonomy): Eukaryota > Metazoa > Arthropoda > Insecta > Lepidoptera > Lycaenidae > Plebejus > Plebejus argus. The sequence goes on from FR989942.1 coordinate 492,644, forward strand.
TTCGCGTATGGAAATAAAAAGAAATCGTTAGGTGCCAAATCAGGGCTGTACGGCGGATGACCAGTCAATTCGATCTTTTGACCCTCCAAAAACTGAGTTGTTTCAGCTGAGGTGTGACAGCTAGCATTGTCGTGATGTAATATGATTCTGCGTTGTCGGTTGTCCTTTCTTATTTCTTCAAAGACTTCTGGTAAACAAATGGTCGTATACCATTCAGAATTAACCGTTTTACGATTCTCTAATGGCACTGTAGCCACATGTCCATTAATTCCAAAAAAACAGGCGACCATTTGCTTCAAAGTACTTTTTGCACGAGTAACTTTTGTTGGTTTCGGCTCATCTTGGAACACCCACACCGTTGACTGTTGTTTAGTTTCGGGGTCATATGCATAGATCCAAGATTCATCACCTGTGTAGATATTATAAACGGCTTTTGACGTACCACGGTTGTATTTTTTTATCATTTTTTTTGCACCAATCGACACGAGTCCGTTTTTGATCGATTGTCAAGTTGTGCGGAATCCAACGCGAACATATTTTTTTTACAGCCAAATATTCGTGTAATATCTTATGTATGCTCGTCATACTTATGCCTAAGGACGCCTCTATCTCGCGATATGTAACATGACGATCACGCATTATTAGTTCCCGCACAGCATCTATATTTTGTGGGACAACAGCTGTTTTTGGGCGACCTTCTTTATTTTCATCCGTGAGCATAGACCGCCCACGATTAATCTCACTGTACCAGTGATAAACAGTGGTTTTTGATGGTGCTTCATCTCCAAAAGTTGCGGTGAGTTGAATAAAGCACTGTTGTTGATTTAGCCCACGCCGAAAATCGTAGTAAATCATTGCACGAAAATGTTCACGCGTTAAATCCATGGCAAATGAAGACACGCAATTTTCAAAATGACGCCACAATGGAAAAATAATTGACAGTCACATGAAACAAAATGTATTCTTCAACCAAAGAGTTATATTTTCAAATGTTGTAATTACTTTTTAAATATTGTTCTTGTAAGTGGCCAGTTCCGGATACATAAATAGCAGCCTATGTATGTTTTGTCAACTTTTGTCACGAGCATGACGTAGCAACAAACAAGAGTATGCCTTTAGAATTAAGCTATAAATACAGCTAAATATAGTTTAGTGGAAACTTTGAGATTGCTGGACGTAACTATAGGGGGGTATTGGGTAACCGGCGTATGGGTACGACGTATGGTTATGAACGTATGCAAGTCCCGCTGTATTTTTGGGCCAAAACCTTGAGCCAGCGCATTGGGTCAACGTAGGACAGGGGTTCTCAAACTTATTTTGTCTACATACTGTCTACTTTGAAAACAAATTATATTTAAGCGCCCCCATTGTTTCAATTAAAAATGCACCCAGACGAAATAAAATACCCCCTAAGCCTCTACACAACGCCCCCATTATTTTCTGGGTCCCACACCGCCCCCAACAAGAGAGCGTTATCGCCCACTTTGAAAAGGCTGGTGTAGGAGCCTACTTGGTAGGTTGGGAGCGACATTCTGTACCCTACAGTCTACACGATGGCCCAATGCGTTGGCACTCTGCCCAAAGTGTTTCCAGCGGGCTCATGAATTACGTGCAATTGCTATCACTTATCAGTAACGACTAACGTGTGACCGACTGATCAGTGATCACGATCTGCCTATTACGATATTGGTAGACAGTATATCTACCAATAGCACCCGCCCTTCTCAAATATAATTCATAGAGACCTTAAAATGCACATTTATCTTCACTTTCAGCCAGGCATCTTAAAGTAATCTTATGTGGGCTTAAAATAATTTCCAAAACCCTTGAGATGAAACTGCCGACAGATACATTCTGCGCGTCCACCGGGTCGGAATCTGAGCGTACGGTGCGGACGGACCGTCGTCATTTACAATTTGTCAGGCGCAGAAATGACGTTCCAGTGCACGCAGTACCATACAAATCAATACAAAGTATTAAGTAACAAATCCGTCCGCTGCGTACGCTCCGATTCCGATCCGACGACCGATGGACGCGCACCTTAAAACATTGTGTAGGTAGATAGGTTTTATTATAATAATTATTATGCTCTACACCACTGAAAAACAGCATGGGTCGCTAAACCAATGTCGGTAGCAAATGAAACCTGGGTCATAAAGTGGCATTGTATTTGAATTTTTGTCGGTCACTTGCAGCGAGAATCGGAAAGATAATTGCAAAAAATAAGTATTATGTTAAAAAGTATTTTAAAATTTCTGGATGTCATATTAAAAGATATTTAGTGATAATAATTTGCATCAACGGTTATGGACACCTGCCTTGAAGTGACAGGTGTTAAATGCAGATGTGTAGAGCTGTTGGAGGAAGGATATATCCCACATAATAATAATATATTTGTTGTTATGTTTGTAAATAATAAGCATCGCAATAAAGCATTAAACTGCCGACAAATTTTGACGATCTCTGTGGCTCAGTGGATAGCACGTTGGTAGCTAAAGCCGGAGGTCGGGTTCGAATCCCGCTGACAGAACAAAAAGTTTTCAATGTTCCTGGGTCATGGATGTGTATTAAATATATTTATCATATAATCAGGTACTTACCACGGGGCCAGACTGACGTGGTGTGAAAAAAAAATAGATGGTGCCCGTCAGCGATTTTCGCACGGTAATCGTAAATTTTGCGGGCTTTGCCGTAATAAAATTTATTACAAAAGCGTTAAAAGCCATTATAATTTTTTACTTTTACGCCTTAATTATTAATTTATTGAGCTGTAAACACGCAATTTACCTATATAAAACTTATCATACATGTATAACCTAAAGAATTTTCATACCCAGTAGGTTTAAGCGTGAATAGGTAACAGGTAGACGGGGTTCCTAACCTTTTCTTGGTCAGAGACTACTTTAATATTTTTCTTGTGAACAACAACCACTATGAAAGGAATAAAAACTCAAAAGGGAATAAATAATATCGGCCAAGTGAGAGTTGGACTAAAGTCCATATATAGAGCAAAAATAGACCAAAAATTGTGTTTTTGTATGGGAGCCACCTTCAAATTTCTATTTTATTTTAATATTATAATTAATTATTAAAGAACACATAATTAAGGGCTTGTTGTTATTATTATTGCTATCGAACAAAAAAGTCCAAAAAAATCACGTCTGTTGTATGGGAGGGGGATGTCCAGGGGGGATGAAGAGGCATAAACAGGAAGTACCATGCTGTTTTATGTTGCTTTATGGGGCTGTCTACTCGGGGGTCTGGTCTAGGCCCTAGGGTATATGTATTCAAATAATATGTGCTAGGGAGAAAAAGTCTGCATAAAAAATATTTCATGTATTCACATGTATTCATGTATTCACATATTGCATAGATGACGCTCGCAACTCCATTGCGCCAAAATATACCCAATATGTACCATATTTTTTGCAAATAAAGAATATTATTATTATTATTATATTATACATCTTATAAATACGCAAAATTGTCTCATTCAATATCAAATAATAAAAAATAACATCAAAAAAAATTGTTTACCACATCTTGTAAGAAGTGTTTAACATTTATTTTGAGGTCGCTGGATAAAACATGTTGTTTTGTAACAACTCCGAAAACAGGTCAACTGCAAAACAATCACAAACGCTTGTTGTATACAGTATAATATACTTTGAATTTCTCATATTGGACACTAGTCACACTACCTTGTTGCAAAAATGATGATTGCTGTTGCAATGTCAAAAATGGGTAAATGGCCCTACCATCAATAAATTTATGAAAGTCATATAGTAGCTCATATAGTAGCTTGTGTATATTTAGCTGCACAAATTCCAATCAAACCATTCTTTTTTGCTGCTAACCTTAATCACGGGAAGATCTCACAATGTACAAAAAAATCTAGATTAATTTCATCTTTAGGATCTTACATAATATATCCTTAAAAGTGTGTAAAAAAAATATAATATATCCTTAATTTTAATAATAATAATTATTACTATTTGAGAATCAATAATAATAATTAATCAACGATTAATTTTATTCTCGTTAAATATGTCATCATCAATCGAATTATTCCAAAATAGACCTCCAGCTGAACATTTATGTAATGAACTGCCAATTTTAAGTAATTTCTAATATGGTAGATTATAATATTATGTAATGAATTTAAAACTCATTCATAAATGATTATCCTTTTTTAGGGTTCCGTAGCCAAAATGGCAAAAAAGGAACCCTTATAGATTCGTCATGTCTGTCTGTCCGTCCGTCCGTATGTCACAGCCACTTTTCTCCGAAACTATTAGAGCTATACTATTGAAACTTGGTAAGTAGATGTAGTCTGTGAACCGCATTAAGATTTTGATGCAAAAATGGAAAAAGTATTAATGAGGTTTCTCATATAATTTTTTTCTAACCTGAATAGTTTGCGAGAGACTCTTCCAAAGTGGAAAAATGCGTGTCCCCCCCCCCCTCTAATTTCTAAAGTAGAGGCATGATAATTCTAAAAAAAATATATGATGTAGATTACTATAAAAACTACCAACGAAAATTGGTTTGAACGAGATCTAGCCAGTAGTTTTTTTTATACATCATAAATAGTAAACCTTAATCTAAATTTCATTAAATCAACTGAAATATAAAAATAAATCAAAAATATTTTAATTTCATAAAAATAAACCTTATTGCTGCTGCGGAACCCTCCATGGGCGAGTCCAACTCGCACTTGGCCGCTTTTTTTTAGAAAATGGTGTTAATTTTTAAATCAATGAAAGTTACACAGAATTCCAGCTTGTTTGTATGTAAGATGTGCAAAATAAAACTCTAATAGAACCATACACTTTATATATAAATTAATCTGTATCCTTCACATAGGTTACCTTTAATGCTTATTCGGGGTAAAATCAAAAATGTATGGTTTTGTTTGCGCTTTTGTGCAAATGATCTACCTCAAGTCAGGTCTACATTTATATTTTATGAGCTTTTGCCCGCAGCTTCGCTCGCGCTAAGAAGTATTATTATAATATACACATAACTGGTGAGACATTACCGATACTTATGGAGAGTACTCTGTACTCGATTCTCATTATAATTATGTAATAAAATTAGGTTCTTAATTTTTTTCTGAATTTCCCAAAAATAAATGAATCATGGATAATATTTTTTTCCAACTAATATAATAGCCAAATATCACATCCTCGAGTATTGAACATGTCTCACCAGTCACGCAGTATATACAAACTTTCATCCCCTATTTGAACCCCTTGGGGTGGGAATTTATCAAAATCCTTTCTTAGCGGACGCCTATATCATAACATCTACCTGCATGCCAAATTTCAGCCCAATCCGTCCAGTGGTTTGGGCTGTGCGTTGATAGATCACCATGTCAGTCAGTCACCTTTGAGTTTTATATAGGTATATAGATACATTTATTTTATACAAATACTTATAGTAAAAAAGAAAATTAAAAAAAATCAATACAAACAAACAATTACATCTTATCAGTGTTTGTGTATTACACAGAATAAGAGGTGTTAATGATTATGTGGTGCATAATATACACAATTAAGTTTTGATAAAACTATCATTACTTTTTCATAAGCCAATTTTTTAATTTTTGAGACCCAACTATATTCAGAAAACTTACTTCATGAATTAAAAGCAGGTAATTTTTTTTAATTTTATGACTAGAAAATTAGGATATTTTCTACAGTTATGTTGCAGTTCTTTTTAATTAAATACATTAAGTTAATTAGTACATTAAGTTAAATAAGTAGGTTCTGAAAACATAAAAGAATGGTTTAGTTCTAGATTAAAAAATGACTATTGAGAGGTTTACATTTGTTTGTAGGTTGTAGAGTGTATTATACCATTATTATATACTGAGTTAGGCTATAGAACAGAGGTCACCAAATGGCGGACTGCGGACCTATAGCATTTTCTGAGGATTTAATATCAATAGCTTGCAACAATTTCATTCCAAACATAAGCTACAAAAATTGTCACCTTTCTCATTGATTAAATACCTTTGTAATTTCCGTAATTAACTTTTTTCATTTTTTTTAATGTCTGGACCGCTAAGGTCATTTCATTTCTTGAAATAGACCCCGGGCTAATCTAATTGGTGACCTCTGCTATAGAACATATTTTAAGAAACTATTCTCCATAGCAATTCAAATTTAAAAAAATATTTTCTTATTAGATTGCTTAATAATTACATCCAAATTCTATGAGATTTTTACTACCGGTTTGGGATCTAGCCGGTGTGAAAAACCAGCTTGAGAAACTTGCACAGGAAGACCACATTGAAAGAGAAAACCAAGCAGTGGTGAGTAATTGAAGAGGGGCATAAGTAATTAACCTACTCCTACTCCCTACCTACCTACTCTACTCCGAAGCGGTCGAATTTGACCGCAACAATATATTTCCAAGAATCCATGATCGAGGGATTAAAATAGGAGTATAATTTTAATTATTCTACCCACAAAAGCTAAAAAGGTACAAACCACCAAAAGAAATACCTACTTATATTTGTTTAGAAGCAATCACAGTGATTGGATTCATGCCATTGTTTTGGTAAATTGATGAATTAAAAAATTATTAATTTTGTGTATAAAAAAGTATTAGAAAACGTCTTCGTTTTACAATGTTAAAATTGTATTATAATAATTTCACACTCTTTGATTGAAACATAAATACTGTAATAATGTTGAAGTAGCAAAAGTAACTTACTGTTTCTATTAGTTTCCTATATTCTAAAAGTGTGCTCTTATCCTTTATCTCCCCCGAGGCAATCCACGACTTGATTTGGTCTCGTAGCCTCTGTAACTTTTTAATCTCCTTTTTGAGGTCGGCCTCATACTTCTCCTTTTGGTTACTGTTGGTGGCATTGTGCACTTTCTGCCAAATGTCCTCAAACGTTTCGACCCCTTCTGTGACCTTTTTTAAGCACCTGTCTATTTCACCTGAAACCGACATCTCTATTAGAATTTACTGTTTACACGTTCGTTACTAACCTTACGCGGTAATATTTGCGCACGTAAACATTTTTTGCACTTTTGTTATTTATGCATCGCTAGCTTCGGGAAATCTTTCGTACATCACGTTATAAGGGCATTCGAAAGAAATCATACTTCAAAAGGCACGTAGCCATAAAACAAAACGTGAACTTCTGCCAATCGTACATTCTCATTTGATTAGTAAAAGGTCTCGGATAGTCCGAGGTACTCTATATAGTGATAAATAAGAGAGCAATCTTGTTGGACGGACAATAGGTCTCTAGAACACGTATCTACACAGGTTGGGAACTTGGGGTCAATCAATCTCTAACCTGATAACATCACAAATTACCTTGTAATTTCCTTGTCGCAGCCATAGCTATTTACACATGTGGACGAACGTTCCGTACATATCCTAAACATACAAACTATTTACAGCGAAATGCACAAAAATTATTGATAAACAGACAAACTACACATCTGAAGCTTTGTTCCAATCCAAGATGGCTACCGTACACCGCTCGGACAGTTATTGACTGAACGGATCCAGGTTGACCACCTAGAAATTGTCCCGCCTCGCGCCTGGATTATTAATTAGCGCGAAGCTTTCATAAATTATTGCAAATAGGTTGTTACAAGAACAACAAACTTCAATTTTTCCACGATAAGATTTTAAACAGCGTAAACTTGGCGTAAACCATCAGTCAAGTGCGCAGGCGCAAAAATAATAGAGCAGGCCATAGACAAACAATAAATTGTCACTTTTAAAGCAAGAAATACACGGTCATCAACGGCGGTGGCTCGAATTACACGCATCAATATTATCACGATTCCGTGATAATATTGATGGTGTAATATGCCGAATCGCAGTATCGCAGTAGTACTTGTGAGTTGTGATACGCGTGATACTAGAATCGTGATTATATTGACGGTGTAATACGAGCCAGTTTGACGACCACGCAAAATCTATAATGAAAAACTGGTTGGCAACACGTTGGCAACCGTGTCTGTCCGTGTGGCTGGCAACGCGCATACTATTTTTTGTTGTTGACGACCGCCGTTGGCGACCGTGTATTTCATACTTAAAAATATTAATAATCGCAATAGAAAATGATGATCGATGATACATTTTCGACTTGAGCATTGCCAAAATTATTCAAAATGAATATTAATATTTAAATTACAGCAATAGTATAGCAATAGACATCGACTCTCGTTTTATACACGCCAAAATCCAAATGAAAATCTGAGCATGACAATTAATTTTAGTCTATGGTTGGCACATGGTGATGGTGTCATTTTTATTTTTTTATTTCCGATGTGAGGAAAAAACCACAGATTAAGTATTAAAGCAGAGGTTATACGGTCAATTTTTCATCAATCTGATCCATCAATCCGATTGACGGAATATTGATGGTTGTAAGAGCTTCTACCATCCTTAATCTGTGGCTTCTACAGATAGACGGACCCCCGGACGGAGCCCCGGTGTCAGTGCCAAATCCCAAAAAAAAAGAAGACGTGACGTTTTTGAACGTGGCGAGAAAAGGAACTATAGTCCGACAAGGCTTTATGTGAATGTGGCGAGAAAAGGAACTAATCGCTTCTATCATACAAAAACGTCATTTTTGACATGTGTTTGACAATTCTCCTTTACCAGCAGCGCCTATTGACACATTTGACACATTCACATAAAGCGTATAGTATTCGTTGCATAAAGTGCCATAAAGCCTTGTCGGACTTTAAGCCACTCACAGAAGCCACTGATCAAAGCGCACGGAGTGCGCGGCCAAGTTCCAGCAGGCCGCGCGCATGCCGTGCACTATTTACACGAACGGTTTCGACGCACTTTTGACCCCCTTGTATCTCAGTGCCTATTGCGAGAGCAAAGATAAAATTTTACCTACCTAATTATATACTAGTACTTACGCAATATACCAAATTTCATACATATAGATTTGTTAGATCCTGAAATATTTCCTTGTAAAAATAGCTAATTTTGGCACTGACTCACTGACCGGTAATCAAAATTCCTAGGCCACTTCCAGTTGTCGTAGCGTTATGAAATTTGGCACACAGGTTGTTTGTTATATGTAGACTAACAAAAAATTAAGAAATTTGAGAAATTGGTCAAGCGTGAGTCGGCTCATCTATGAATTTGAGATAAAAATCGGTAATCAAAACCTCTAGGCCACTTCCAGTTGTCGTAGCGTTATGAAATTTGGCACACAGGTTGTTTGTTATATGTAGATTAACAAAAAATTAAGAAATTTGAGAAATTGGTCAAGCGTGAGTCGGCTTCAAAACCTCTAGGCCACTTCCAGTTGTCGTAGCGTTATGAAATTTGGCACACAGGTTGTTTGTTATATGTAGATTAACAAAAAATTAAGAAATTCGATAAATTGGTCAAGCGTGAGCCGGCTCATCTATGAATTTGAGATAAAAATCGGTAATCAAAACCTCTAGGCCACTTCCAGTTGTCGTAGCGTTATGAAATTTGGCACACAGGTTGTTTGTTATATGTAGATTAACAAAAAATTAAGAAATTTGAGAAATTGGTCAAGCGTGAGTCGGCTTCAAAACCTCTAGGCCACTTCCAGTTGTCGTAGCGTTATGAAATTTGGCACACAGGTTGTTTGTTATATGTAGATTAACAAAAAATTAAGAAATTCGAGAAATTGGTCAAGCGTGAGTCGGCTCATCTATGAATTTGAGATAAAAATCGGTAATCAAAACCTCTAGGCCACTTCCAGTTGTCGTAGCGTTATGAAATTTGGCACACAGGTTGTTTGTTATATGTAGATTAACAAAAAATTAAGAAATTTGAGAAATTGGTCAAGCGTGAGTCGGCTCATTTATGAATTTGAGATAAAAATCGGTAATCAAAACCTCTAGGCCACTTCCAGTTGTCGTAGCGTTATGAAATTTGGCACACAGGTTGTTTGTTATATGTAGATTAACAAAAAATTAAGAAATTTGAGAAATTGGTCAAGCGTGAGTCGGCTCATCTATGAATTTGAGATAAAAATCGGTAATCAAAACCTCTAGGCCACTTCCAGTTGTCGTAGCGTTCTGAAATTTGGCACACAGGTTGTTTGTTATATGTAGATTAACAAAAAATTAAGAAATTTGAGAAATTGGTCAAGCGTGAGTCGGCTCATCTATGAATTTGAGATAAAAATTAATATATACAAGTAAATACACTGAAATAAGATGAGGAGGAAAGAAACAAATTGGTATGATTCCTTAAAAAAAGTATTGAAATCTCACCAAAAACATACCTGTTAAAACGGGGCCAAGTTCCTATTCACTAATTGTTCGCCTTAAAAAAGAGTTGAAATCCAATTCAATGCCAAGTTTAGATGCACTTCCAAATCGATCATAATCATCTTCATCAACAGGCTGATCCTAAATACTTCTAAATTTGAACTTGGCAGGTATTCATGCTAGTAGCACTTGATAATGTATAATTTTTAAATTTAAATATAAGATATCTATGTGATTAAATTAACCTGCCAAGTTCAAATTTAGAAGTATTTAGGATCAGGCTGTTGATGAAGATGATTATGATCGATTTGGAAGTGCATCTAAACTTGGCATTGAATTGGATTTCAACTCTTTTTTAAGGCGAACAATTAGTGAATAGGAACTTGGCCCCGTTTTAACAGGTATGTTTTTGGTGAGATCTCTATTAAACAAGTAGGTACGCGTACTTGTATACAGATCAGTGAACTAAACTCTTCCACTTTACTACTAAAGCGCTTATTCCACATTATTAAATTTAGACGACTAAAATTTAGTCATTTAAATCATTTAATGATTTACTAACTAAATTTAGTGAAGTGGAATAACATATTTAGAAAGCTAGGATCCTAATTAGTGTACTAAATCGGCAAAAATGTGGCTTCTGAGTTCTGACTAAATCAGTGTTGCCAGATGGTTTCAACCTTTTAATGTTTTAAAGTCAATATAATACCTATATTATGTTATACGATCTGGAATCCATTCGTAGTAGGGATGGGCAAATGGAAAAAATATATCGATATATATCGTATCGATACTTTTCAAATGTATCGATATATATTTTTAAAAAATATCGATATTTCGATATATCGATATTTTTTGCTCAAGCCTCGAGCCTCGAGAAGGTTATCTATATAATACGGAAGCCCTAGAACAAATTTTTTTGTGATTACTAACAAGCTAATTTTTTATGAGTAGCTACATTTTGATAAGACGAACAACATTTTTATTTTCGATAAATCTCGAAAGTGGTAGCTAACAGAGATAGAAAGGATTTCATACTTTGACTTGATGGTCCTAAAATATGGAATGTTTTTTATTTGTAAGACAAGGTTTTAGGGTTCTGTAATCAACAAAACTTGGTTGACTACCGTACCCTAAAATGGAACCCTAACCAGCAGATTTTTTGTATAATATTTGTAGGTTAATAGTTATATAAATTAAAAGTAACCTTGTCCTACAATTAGAACAATCCATATTTTAGGACTATCGAGTCAAAGTATGAAATCCTTTCTATCTCTGTTATAGTTCGACAAGGCTCTACATGAATGTGGCGAGAAAAGGAACTAAATGCTTCTATCATACAAAAACGTCATTTTTGACATATGTTTGACAGTTCTCCTTTACCAGCAGCGCCAATTGACACCTTTGACACAATATTCATATAAAGCCTTGTCGGACTATAGCTACCACTTTCGAAATTTTTCGAAAATAAATATAGACATCGAGGCAAAAAAATATTTGTCGAAAATTCGAAGCGAAATAATATCGTTTTTGATATCCGAAAATAAATATCGAAAATCGATATAAAAGAAAATAAAAAATCGCCGATATATATCGATTATTTTCTGAAAAAATATCGATATTTTGATATATCGATTTTTTTTACCCAAGCCTAATTCGTAGGTAATTTCTAAAGTCTGCTGGTTCCAAGTAGTTCAGAAAGTTCATGATTCATAATTTTTCGTGGAGAAAAAATTCTTTCAACCATCTTTTTCGCCTTTTATTTATTTTGATTTTCATTGAGCCAACAGCTAAGCCTATGAGAAGACCAATTTTTTGTTGCTTTGACTGAACTGGAGCCATTATGAAGACGTCTGGCCAAAATCGCCGCGTCGTCACAACTGATCTCTAATCTGTGCAACTGATTTAGTTACTAAATTAGAACAAGTGGATTAAGAAGCTTCTAATAATTATTAGTCTTCGTTTTAGGATTCTAATTAAAATTTCTAAAGGTGAATGGCAGGCTTCTATGGGACTTTCGTACAGCTAAAAATTTTCGTGTTCTGAGATGTTTTTGGTCTTATTTGGTAGATAATGTGGTACATAAGAACCATTGAGGTAATAATACTTAATCTGTGGTTTCAGCTATCTAGCGTACTTGTTTAATAGAGATCAGTGGGCCCGAGTAGAGCAGACTAGAGTGGCGAGACAGTGCCCTCGGTTGAGAGCAACGTCTCGCCACACTATGGTAGGTGTATTCAATCCCTTATAGTTATAGTTTTTACATAAACCTATAATCAGTATATTAAAAGTCTATGAGTTTTTACCAGTTTTTACCAACATTAGGTAGGTTACCGAAATTCATCGGTCGATGGCATCGGATCAACGAACTGAAATACTGAAAGGGTCGTTATAGGGGAGACTAGCCGAGTCTAGACGAGTGTAACGTGTAATCAAGTGTAATGTAATCCACCGTCAACCGTGTAATGTAACACGAATTCTACGTGTGGACGGCACTACGAGCAATACCTACATGTAACAGCTCGGGGTTGATCCATCACTGTCGGTTTTTCGCGCGAGTATAAAGACGCTCGCAGTGCTCGTTCGTGAATCTTCGTGTGCCGTCCACACTGTTGACGCTAAATTACACGTAATCTTAAATTACACGCACTCGTCTGGCGAGTGTCAACTGTGAACTGCCACTGTATTAGCTGTGTTCATCTTAAGAAGCTAGTTATATTTTATAATATTGTGATCACTGATCGCAAGCCTTTGCCCAGGGAACGCCAATTATTGATGTGTCGATAAAATGAGTAATCGATAGAAGTCTAAAACTGGAAAGTTTCCAATAACTCCATAAAATAAACACACTTTTAGGTTCAACATTGTTTACGATGTATTAGAGTGCTGACTGCTGAGTATCGTCATTTTTAAATTGAGTTAGTTTTTAGGATTCCGTAGCCAACAAGGAACCCTTATAGTTTCGGTCTGTCCGTCCGTCTGTCCGTCTGTCTGTCCGTCCGCGGTTTTTCTCAGAGACTATAGGACCTACAAAGCTGTAATTTGGCATGAATACACATATTAATAATGCCGACAAAATGGTACATAAAATATTAAAAAAATATTTTTTTTATGGTACCTCCCCTACACATCAAGCGGGGTTGAATTTTTTTTCTCGCGCCCACCCCATGTTGTGGGGTGTCGTTGGATAGGTTTTTTTAAAAATATTATGAGTATTCATAGATCATTTTTCGATTTAGGGGTCCATTTGTGAAATATTAAGTTTTAAAGTGGAAAAAATCGTTAGAGTCCAGTGTCCCCCCCCTTCTACCAGCTAAAAGATTGCTTCTGGAAATGTGAAAAAATTCACGGGAGTAGGAGATATGCTGAATTTAAAAGGAAAACTATCACGGCTAAGAAGACTTCATAAGTTATTGAGTAATAGTCGATCAACCAAAAAAAATGTATTCGGCGAAGTATAAAGGAACTTTTCGTTCAAATTCCTTTGAAAGTAACTGAGATGATTTTGTTAGTAGTGTAAAACATGTTATAAATGTACAATGTACATTCATTGACCATACAAAAATTTTCAAAAACTAGCGGTACCTACTACGGAAACCTATATTGCGCGTGGCCCGACACGCAGTTGGCCGGTTTTTTTGGTATTTTCCACGGGTATTTTCTAAAAACTAGATAGTTTATGTTCATACCAATTACCAAAAAACCTGAAATCCCACGTCTCTAGAACTATACCTATATAAATATGCTCGCTACTAATATTATTAGGATGAAGGATCTACTAAAATACGATTTCTTTTATTTTTCTGTCTAGTCTTCTGAATGAATTTCACTTTCTAATAAAAATAAGGGTGAATTGCACCAGAAGCGTAGTTAAAGTTAAGGTTAAGGCTATCGTCAAAATGGCGATATTTCCTAGGGATTTGACAGTTCATTTCACATTTTGTTATGGTTAAAGTTAAAGTTATAGTTAAAGTAAGCCGGTGCAACTCACTCTAAGTTATTCAAGCACGGCAACTACAGACGTTCAGTTGCCGTGCTTAAGTATCTTTAATGATTTAAAAAACTTTGATTTACTTAATGAAAATTTTGACTTAGACTCCATGATACGTCTCCTATCAAAATTATTAATAATGATTGTCTCTGTATATTATAGTATAATTAAAGTTTGCATGCTCGAGAGCGATGAGGCCTGGCAGGCGGCGGCGGTCTCTTTCTGTGAAACCGTCCTTTCACAGAAAGAGGCCGCGGAGCGGAACAGAGAGGATGACCCATCCTCCGTTCCGCTCCGCCGGCGTAGGACGGGAGTGCGAAGGCGTCGCTATGCGAACCTCCAATAACTTCCGTCCCACGGGGCTCCGGGTCAGGATGGGAACCTGCCCGGCTTAGCTAGTCCCGGCGCCGAGGGGAACGCTTTAGTCTGCCTAAGCGTTCCCTAACTTGGTGGAAGTCCGGTCCCTTGTGAGGTAGACCGGCCGGTCGTGGAGGGAGTCCTGTGTTAGACAGATCCAGGATATCCCTTCGTATACGGCTGAAGGCAAACCGCAGGTGGTTTTAGTGGGTAAACCGAAGTCGGGAGTCCCACATACCCCCGGGGTGCTTCAGCTTAACTGAGGCACATCCCCAACCCGGGGCACCCATAAAGGGTTTCCCCTGCGCATCAAAAAAAAAAGTATAATTAAAGTTAAGAATGAATGGAAGGAAAGAGGGGAGGCCTTTGCCCAGCTTTTTCTCTGAGGGCGGCCGATAATATCGATGCGTCACGGTGACAATGTTTATGAGATCTTGTCCGTGGTAGACCGCAGTAGCACCTCGCCGGTGTACACTTCATGACAGACTAATTAACACGGGACAAGGATACTTTGACAATACTCACTAGTCACTACGAGACAGTTCAGACGTAGCAGAAACCGCGCGTTTACGCGCTGTTGCAGCGCTTACGGTTGTTGATAGCTTTGAAGACCCGCAAAAAGACTGCTTTACTAAAATTTGAAGGAAATAGGAAGTAGTCGACGGCGTATATTATTTAGTGATCGACCGTGACCGTGGTTCTAAACTAGCTAAAAGTTCTTTTGATTTTAGTGGTTCGAAATAAATGTGTGTTTAAGCTGCGAGATCTAGTATGAACGGTAATTCTGACGCCTCTGTACCTAATAATTGTGTCCAAAGAGAATATAAGCTACGTAACAGTTGTGTCAGAAAATACAGTCTCTACCGCGCGGATAAGACCACTGCAAAAGATATGTCATAAATACAAATACAAATACAAATATTTATTGACCAAAAAATTTTAACATAGAATAATGCGATAACGGATCCCCACACTAATCTAAATCATAATATAATGATGAGAATTCTGAAAATAATGAGTTTTTACAGGGAAATCACCCAAGCAAATGCTCATCTTTCTTAATTTTGATGTACTTTAATGAGTATCTAGGGTACCTAAGGGTTTTATTTTATTGTGGTTCTGTTGAACATAATCATTTCATTATAGAAAGACTTGAGTTCTGAGTTAAGGTTAGTTAGTTACTTTGAGCGTATCTATAACTATCTAGTGCTTGTACCATCGAAGAAATTGATTCATAGACAGATGGCGGACCTACTAGATACGTTATTTGATTGGGTTATGTCAGTGCAATGATAACCGTGATCTGCCGGCTGGGTTTAACATAAAACGACCAATTTACTTAGGTCCGCCATCTGCCTATAATCAATTTCCTAATTCCCTGGTAGGACGTTAGGTGCGTTTAACGTTATACATAGAATTGTCTGAAGATACTTTAAGCTTAAAATGACACCAAAATTCGAACACACTGAGCAAAAAAGAAACGCGGAAAGTGTGAGCGCTCCCTTACACTACTTCAGTTTTCATACAGTTCTGAAAATGTATGAATCTGCTATCAGTCAGTACCGCACGTTACATTGTCGCGGGTACACGTGTTCCGTTATCTTAGATATCAGTTCAAATAGAATTACTTGATATTTGGCGATTTCATTCGTAAGCCATGTATTTGTGCAAAGTATTACGACTAAAAATAGTTTTATAACTGCGAACGTTCGCAAAATGTCGTAAGTCTGGATTAGTGAATTAAAAAAGAGTATTTTTTTAAAATATGTGATGAATAAGTAATGACAATGATTTAATGATGCCGGCGTAATGATTGGAACGTTTTGTTGTGGACTAAATTTCTTCAAAATGTCGAAATTAGGCAAGCGTGAAGCGATTGTCGTGTGTTTTTTTCTCCTAGGTAAGTCTTAATTGAAATTAAAATATTTGCATCAAACCAAGTATGTTTTACTGTGTAATAAAACAAACGCACTATTGAGTGCGTATGTTTAGAAAAAAATTAGATTTTTTAATTTAAGTTAGCTTTATTTTAGTAAAGTTCGCTCTTTATCAGCTTAACTTGTAGCAAATATAAAAGTTATATTCAAGTCATGAGTCATATAAATTTAATTTATTAATAATTTATAAGAAATTCTTTATTCATTTATGCAAAACCAGACCAGTCTTTTATTGTTTGTTTCCTGTTGGCTGTTTGCTAAACATAAATTATTTTATTTGCATAACAGATTAAGACGAATTTATAAAGGAATAAAAATAAATATAATAAAAATTAGCTTACAAAACAACTGCTACACCAGAGCTTCGTAGGAAATACCTAATAAATGTTGTAATTTTTCCCGAATCCGAATAAATTATAATACATTACTGCCGCATTCGGAGACGGACAGACGAATACACATACAATTTACAAACTAGACGTGTCGTTGTGACACGTCGCGTCGTCTGCGGTTGCTTCAAGAATCAAGTCGCCCGTTGCCAACCGGCAAGATTTTATTTTCTTGCCAGTGCGATCAATTTTCGTATATAGCTCCTAGACTAAAAAGGTCAATGACCGCTGGCATCATCTAAAAATTTTAACTATAGCACCGCCTGTACTCAGTAGATGTAGGTGATCCCAAAACACGAATTGAGGATGTATCGATGTTGAGGAAACACCCACAATAATTAATTAGAAAGCCGAAACTAATTTAGATTCAATATCGGAAGCCACATAAAAATACAACGTCAAACCATAGAGTAGGAAGTTATAGACACGGCATCTTAGACGAAAAGTTGAGTGGGACTCACAGTTTGTTTTGCTCTATATTAAGCAGGGACTACTTTGTAAGTACTTATGTGGCTAGAGCCTAAAATAAATACATTTTATACCTTTTGTATATAAGTATTAGTCGTAGAAAATTAAGAATTACCTACCTATATTAGTAATAGTAATTCATATCTAACGATGGATTTTGATCAATGAAAATACATATTTTATTTTAAATTTTATCCAGTATTTTTATTTATCATCTGGTTAAAATGTGAGTATAAAACCACAATACAATAATTATTTGATTTCTTTTTTATAGTATTAAGTATAGTATATTTAATTTATTATGTAGACTGTAGAGTCATGTTGTTAGTAGGTATATTATGGTCATTTTCCAATTTCCATATTGAATGTGCACAAGGGTTCCGTACTATTATAAAGCAAAGATAGGCCAAAAATTGTGTTTTGGTAACAAAATAAATAGCGGCTCCCCCCCCCCCATTTGTTTGCCCCCCAATGCCGCGCCGCGCCTTGCCTCGCCTCGTTGCGGTCTGAATTGACCCTAATAGTCTTGTGCTGTAGCCTATAGGGTATAGCTGCAGCTAGTGGCTACAGAAATACATAATCATTAATCTGTAAAAAATTCAACTCTCTAGCTGTTACCATTCTTGAGATACAGCCTAGAGACAGACAGACAGACGGACGGTCTTAGTAATATGGTCCCTATAATATGAACCCTAAAAACTGTGTTATATCGCTTCAAAAATCGTCTTATAACTCCTCATGTATTCGTTTACTGGGGGAGATGTTTGTGAATAAGATCGTCAGAGATAACAGCGTAGTCGGCGCTTTGTGGTTATCAGCTATGAGCTAGTAATTTGTCACTCACGACGAGACAACACGATTTATTACTATTATATAGCACACCGTCACGTAGAACTAACTCTGTATCTGCTCATGTAGTCGGCGTAAAGGTGATCGCATATAATTTATCAGCAAGCACGAGCCGTACGCGCGTTTTGGAATTCGTTGTACGAAATGATGTGAAACCAGTCAAACCACGCACATTTGTCAGCATCGCACGCGCCGCATTTCGTGAACTATGCGGCGCGGCGCGTACGGCTCGGGTTCCGTTTTTTTTATAAGTACTCTAGGGCCGGTATAAATAGTCAGTACTCAAGATGCATCTCGATCTCAAGACACGGTTCAGGCTCCAAATTTTGGTCCAAATTTTGACAGCCAACCAATCACATTGGTTTTTTTGGACCAATCACAGAGCCGAACCGCGTCTTGAGACCGGGTCGCATCTTAAGTACTGACTATTTATACGGGCCTAGAAGAGTGTCCAAGAGTGTCCTGCTTGGGATACTCATACAGAGCGGCGCAACTTGTTGACGAAATTGGGACAGACCTTTCTCTTCCAGCTGTTTTATCTGCAACGCTGAATAGAGTCTGCTTGGTCGGCTGTAGTCTCCTTTTGTGAGTCAATGACACAAAAGGAGGCTGCTGAACGAGATCGAGAGAGATCAGATCCTGCTCGACGTTCACAATCATATCGTGGCAATGCCGCAAGTCAACAGAGCGTTTTGCTCCCTGCTACAGTTACTATGGTTATATTATTTGGGGACAAGTACCCCGGGATAGCTTTCGAATGTAGTTCCGTGAAGAGCTCTGGTTAGAGCTGCTGGGAAAGCAGCGGAAGTTGTTCGGTAGAGTACCCGTGGCTCTGCTATGTGCGGAATGTCTGTCAATCGCAGGGGTTTTATTATGTAAAATCCCACATATCCTACCCAGGAATATTTTTGAAGATTTCCCCTACGTCAACGAAAAAAGGGTTCCGTTTTAGGGTTCTCTAATCAACAAAACTTGGTTGACTACGGAACCCTAACCAGCTGATTGTACATTGATAGGTTAACAGTTATATAATTTGATAGTAACATTGTCCTACAAATAGAACAATCCATATTTTAGGACCATCAAATCAAAATATTAAATCCTTTCTAAAATTTCTGTCAGCTACCACTTTCGAGAATTTTCGCAAAGGAAATTGTTGTTCGTCTTATCAAAATAAAGCTACTTACAAACAATTAGCTTGATAGTAATAATAGAAAATTATTCTAGGGAACCCTAACTATTAGACAATACCATACAATACTCAATAGCACTACTGAATATTTCGTCAAAAAACCTCAGACACTTAAATTAACATAGTCTCAAAATAAAAATCATAAAAAAATCTGTATGTATAAAATAGTATTATGCTTACTAGTAGTAAACATACTACTATGTAGTAAGTATGTAGTAAGTTACTACATACAAATTCTAGGCATATCTATGCAAATGATAGGGGTTATGTGCTAATAAGCCATTCATGTTATGAAATAACTCGTTATGGCTGAATATATTTTTTAGTCTTGTATGTTATAATTTTCCACTTGGTTTTGAAGTGAAACCTGAGCGACGTTGTGGACTATTTTGAAATGGGATATGAAAATGTTAAAATCGCGTCGGGACAAGTGACCCAGGGTGTTAAACTAATATGTATTCTGTGCCCAGGGCCCTATAGCCAAGCATTGAGATACAAGTAAGTACTAGAACTTATATCTCAATGTAGCTAAAACGTTTTCTTTGTCGCTTGTTGATGTTCGAGTTCGACTCATGTCATTTTCATACATTTTGATCGGCGATTCTATAATATAAAAACGATAAAGAAATATTAGTAGTACAAGTCTGTAGACTGAAGCTGCTTCTGGGTTGGTTACAGTGATGAATAATTTTGACTTCATAATCGTCAGCTCTGTTTATACGGCGTTCAAAGTATATGCACTGTTTACTATAACAATATACACTACAGCAGGGGTTCCCAATATTTTTCAGCCTGCGGCGCTGCAGTTACACGTCACAAATCACAATATTCTGTCACGGCACCCTACACTACCTAACTTAAAAGATACATAAAAACACCTTGGTAATTAACAAATATTTGAGCATCTACCTGCTTCGCATAATTAATAAAAGTAATAATTTGATTTTATAATATTTGTGGTTTTGGATAATGATGGAGCTCACGGCGCGGCGGCGCGGCCCCTCTTGCCTTTCCACGTCGCGCCATCCAGGGCGCCGCGCACACTTTGGGAACCCCTGCACTACAGTATACACAGAATAGAATTGGGAAAGCTTTGGGCACGTGTGAAAAATAATATTTACTTGTTGATGGAGCCGCGGGGCGGCGGGTGGCTGCGGCCTTGTACTGTAATAGACTCGTAGCAGATAATAATGGTTGGAAGATGATTGCGGTTTCTAGAGGTACAGGGTGTAACAAAACTAAGTGATTTAGAGTTTAGTGTGTGTATCTCTCCCTTATACATATATACATATTGAGTTCACTGTGAAAGTAACAGCGCCAAAAGAGCTAATTTTTTTGTGAGTTGTATGGGCCCAGTGCCCCAACGCCATGAATTTGCCCATCCCCAAAGAAAATTACTCTTTCAGCGCTACTAACTTAGACTTAAGGCCCTCCCCCGAGCAAACGACCTTGGCCATACATTTGCCGCGTTGCCGAGATCGCACCAAAACCGTATTTTTTTTTACTTATCTTTGTTCAAAATTAACCTAAAAAAAATTAAAACGGGGAATATGTAGTTTATGATATTGTCGATCTATGATTGGCGTGTGTTTCAAATAAAAGTAATTTGTAAATACTAAAGAGATGCTGAATGTATGCTTGAATTTTAATAAATTGGCCTTACTTTGGAAGCTGATATCATGAGTATATTAACGAAAATAGAAAATTTAAAACGGGGAAATGAATGTTGAGATACTGAAGATTATTGTTGTATTTTTATTATAACCCTGTAGCTTTCAAATTATGAGTTTTTAAGGCTCTAAGGCCCACTTGCACCGATCTGGGTTAAAGTTAACTCTGAGTTAAACATCATGTCATATCTGTCACTCAACAAGTCAGTGATAGAGATGACATGATGTTTAACTCAGAGTTAACTTTAACCCAGATCGGTGCAAGTGGGCCTTAATACGGTAAATTATGGATTCTCTGTAGGGAAGGCCCTTAACAAGTTAACAATAACACACGATTAATGATTGGTCTCCGCGCGCTACGACGTCGCGTGGTCGGTAGTAGCGCGCGGAAACCAAGTTTTTTTTAATTATTAAATAAGGGGGCAAACGAGCAAACGGGTCACCTGATGGTAAGCATCTACCGTCGCCCATGGACACTCGCAAGTCGCAACATCAGAAGAGCTGCAGGTGCGTTGCCGGCCTTTTAAGAGGGAATACGCTCTTTTCTTGAAGGTTTGCAGGTCGTATAGGCTTACACAGTTAACTCTATACAAGGGACATAATGATAATTATGTACACACCCTGATTGGTCCAAATTTTGACAGCCAACCAATCACAGAGCCTGAACCGTGTCTTGAGACCGAGATGCATCTTGAGTACTGACTATTTATAACGGCCTTAGTTTTGTTACACCCTGTATCTTTGTATATATTATGTTCGTAGTATCGTTGCTTATGTTACTAATATAAAATATTATAAACGCGAAAGTGTTGTTGGTCTGTCTGTTACTTCTTCACTAATCACTATGATCATCTAAATTCTAAAGTGTCTAATAAATGCCTCCCGCACCGGTTTCTGTGCAGTGACCGGTTTCATTTTAACTAGGCCACTGGCCAGCTACTCTGGGGTAGTTTTATACTGCCAAATTGTGTGCGCAGTACACAAGAGCATTCTCTTCCTTTCTCATATGTAGGACGGAAGAATGACACGACGAGAAATCAGGCACAGAATCGACACATGAGTAATGGATGCTGCATAGACAATCAGGGTTAAGGTAAGATCAGCCGGCCGGTGTCGCCGCCTGGCCCGAGGAGGGCGCTCCCAGCGGACTGGAGGAGTCCGCTGCGGATGCGCACCGAGGTGGGGCCGCAGAGGAAGAGGCAAGTAGGTATTACGGTGCGCCGCTTGCCCTATCCTCTGCGGCCGAGGACGGATCGCGGGGGGGGAGAGGCATTGTGGTAGGTTGCCGCTCTCCCTACCCCCCCTGCGAGCTGGCGGGGCCGTTCCGTTTGAACGGCATTGGTGGGGCCGCAGAGGAAGAGGCAAGTAGGTATTGCGGTGCGCCGCTTGCCCTATCCTCTGCGGCCGAGGTGTGGTCGGTGGCAGAGCCACAGACCTGATCTGCCACATGGCCTCCAAGTAGCAGACTCGGGGGGCGTCTGCTACAGCCCTGGTGGGGGCCGAGGAGGAGGGCGCATGTGTTGTGCGCCCATCGTGGAGTCTTCGGACCGCGCTGGCGGGGTCGCGGATGTGTGTATCGTTTCCGTGGCCCCGTCAAAAGCGGCGTGGCGGAAGATGGGGGGGGGGGTTTTACTGGGTATACCGTGGTCTCATTAGCTACGGGAGTCCCACATCACCACTCGGGTCGCCCCCTGCGCCTGGGTGGTATGCTTAATGCATTTCCCCCTCCGGGGAAAAAAAAAAGATCAGCCTGCACCAAACTTGAAACCAACATTTTACCAACGCGGAAAATGAACCCCAGAATAAGGCCGTGTTCAAACCAAACTGACTGTAAGCCGCCGAATATGAGCGGGCTCACTGTGAGCCCCAGTGTAAACGATAAAATGAACTGTATTTTTCGTTCACAGTATCCTGACTATACGCTATAGCTGACGTATAGTCACGGTGCCCTACAACAATTTTTTTTGTGATTACTAACAAGCTAATTTTTTGTGAGTAGTTTTCGAAAAATCTCGAAAGTGGCAGCTAACAGAGATAGAAAGGATTTCATACTTGTGACTTGATGGTCCTAAAATTTGGATTGTTTTATTTGTAGGACAAGGTTACTCTTAAATTATATAACTATTAACCTACCAATGTACAAAAAATCAGCTGGTTAGGGTTCCGTTTCAGGGTACAGTAGTCAACCAAGTTTTGTTGATATACCAGTAGAGCTACGTAGCCATCAGCGTCCGCTGAGCGTAGTGACGTGCAGCGTGCTATATTAATCGGCCGCCGAATGTCAGCGCCTACGCCTAGTGTAATAACGTATTGTCGGTTAGGTGTGAACGAAAATGTGAATATGTATGGAAATACAATAAACTGCGTAACGTTCGTTAACTTTCGGCGGCTGACAGTCAGTTATTTTTGAACACAGCCTAATGATTACATAATTATTGATATTGCTTATTTTTTTTTCTGAAAAAATATATCATAATAATTATGGGCTATGGCACTTTCCTTTCGTGTCGTGTCTCTAATAATGCCGTGCATTAAAATTGTTCTAAATGTCTACCTCTTTCGCTAAAACCATTAAGAAATTCATTTGCAGTTCCAAGCGAAATGAGTTCATACTTCATCAGTTATACAGGGTGTAACAAAACTAGATGACAATGCTTTGGGGTATGTATGAGTCCCCTGTATAGAGTTCACTGTAAAAGAAGCAGCGCTGAAAGAGTAACTTTTTTTAAACATTTGTATGGGAAATACGCTGGGGCGCTTACCTATACAAATGTCAAAAAAATTAAGTAAGCACCGATCACGTAAATCTTCCTACAGAATACTCTTTAAAGTAACTTTAATCATGATTGGAATTCCAGTAATGTGTTTAAATCACATGTAAAATGACGTTGTTTTGTTTTCATATTCTGTGTTGGCACTTCGCCAGAACAGCTGAAGTGTGAACAGTTGGTAGTTTTAGGGTTCCGTACCCAAAGGGTAAAAACGGGACCCTATTACTAAGACTTTGTTGTCTGTCCGTCTGTATGTCTGTCTGCCTCCAGGCTGTAACTCAAGAACGGTAATAGCTAGAGAGTTGAAATTTTCACATATTATGTAATTATATCTGTTGCCGCTATAACAACAAATACTAAAAACAAAATAAAATTAATATTTATATACAACAACATACAACAAACGTGATATTTTTTTTTCTCTATAATCTATATCAACAACGACAACAGGTAGACACTTCAAATTTTCACAAAATCCTCAATTATGTGTGTACCTACATCAATATTTAAAAATAATATTAAAATTAAATAAAAAATTAAGGGGGGTCCCATACAAAAAATACAATTTTTGGCCTAATTTTGCTCTATAATGGTACGGAACCATTCGTGCGCGAGTCCGACTCGCACTTGGCCAATTATTATTGTTAGAGGTAATTGCAATTAGCCATTAGGCTTAAATAACCTTTTGCGCCTGGCTTCCCTCTTGTTTCTTTTAATAATTAATAAGGGGGCAAACGAGCAAACGGGTCACCTGATGGAAAGCAATTTCCGTCGCCCATGGACACTCGCAATATCAGAAGAGCTGCAGGTGCGATGCCGGCCTTTTAAGAGAAAAGGTAGGGAAGGAAATAGGTTAGGGGATTGCGCCTCCGGTACGGAGTCTTATTATATATTCTGTGCCTCCGGTAAACTCATTCACTCGGCGAAACACAGCGCAAGCGCTGTTTCACGCCGGTTTTCTGTGAGCCCGTGGTATTTCTCCGGTCCAGTCGGTCCATTCGTGCCGAAGCACGGCTCTCCCACGGTTAAGTTTGTTTCTAAGCCGTTCTCCGCTTTAGGCCATCAAAGATAACCAGGATTGGCATTATTATTGTGAACTGTAGGATGCACAATATAATTAACGTCAATAATAATGGGCATCCATTATACGCTCATGCAAGCGTCAGTCAATTCCGTTAATCATGAATTGTGTTTGACTGATGGTGACTGATGGACTGACGAATGTATCCAGATTTTCGTCAATCAGCTTCATGCAACCGTCAGTCAGGCTCTTACACGGTAGGCTACCCATCTGTCACAGTCATGACTGTGGTAAAACTGACAGCAAAACCTACCGTCTAATGGATGCCCATAGACGTCGAAGATCGCTCGTGGCGGTTAGTTGTTAAATTAGCTATGTCCACATTGTGCCCTTTCATCTTCGTCCTTTCATCGACATTCGCCCTTTCATCGACATTCGAAATGTCAAAAGATTATGAAAATTGAAGATGAAAGGGCGCAATGTGGACATAGCTAATGGGCCCCATCATAGGTCAACGAGGCGAGTCCTCACCTCCTGTTCAAACGTCTGACTTGCTTGACTTGGCTAGTTTTTATCAGAATTAAAATGTTCAATAACTTTATGAAATGACTGATGTAATGAAAACTGGCCGGTTGGATCTAATCTATTTTAAGATAATTATCACATTATTGCAAAGAAATACTCTATTATTAATTGTTCATAATGTTATTTGGTTCCTATAAATACATAATATTATTTCGATTTTCCATAGAACTTGGCACTTATTTAGATCTCCATTATTTTTACGGCGAAGTCCATAGACAAGCATAATGTTTGTATTGAACTTGGCTCTCCTTTTTTTACATTTATGTTTTTGGTGGGATTTAATTCGACGCATTCCATTTGAACATTTGAGGTGGTTTTTACTGGTTCCCTGCCAGTACACTTCAAAATTTTTTATTAACTAAGCCGTGCGGTTGTAAAAGTTTAAAAATAACACTCTCGAGCCGCAGCTATCCGCGCTATCAAGATCAATGCTAGGCCTATTTTATCTGTTTAGACTATATTTGTATTTATGTCTGTTTCTCTATTCAACTCGTGGCTAAAAATTCCAAAACTCGTAAAAATATAACCGTAGCCATGGACGTATAAAAAAAGGCGGACAGAGTCCCACCATACACAAAACTGTGTACTTCAGAGTCGGCCAGCTGACTGCATGTACACAGTCCGCACGCACACATTCTTACGCCAGTCCATACCATTTGACAGGCGTAAGAATGTGTGCGAGGCGTAAGAATGTGTGCGTGGCGTAAAGTCACGAGTTCACGACCGTGTATGTTTGACAGAAAATTAATGTTAAAAGAAAAACATACAACAACGTCCACGCCTCAGGTCCACGCCAACATCAGCCCCTATCTTGTCCCTACTGCTAATGTAAAAATGGCCCCGAAAAACCCTGTAGTATATTTGACCACTTTTTATGTCTACCTTGAATATGCATATACCTATTTATTAACGTAACATTTAAGTGGCAGATAAATGGTCGAATGCACTGTATTCAGTGAATTACGTACACGCTGTATAATATAGTGGTGTTATTTATGTAGAGTTTTACAACCGTAAATACATAAAACGTAAAATGTTTTACAGTCCGACGCACTTTTTCAACGCGGCCCGACTATTTAGTATTTACATGGACCAATCATACATAGACAATCAAGTCCCATACAAAATTGCGTGTACGAAAAAAGCAGGCTAAATCTAGATGGCGCTATCATCGATTCTGGCTATATCTGAAAATGATATATTACAACAAAACGAGCCCATCAAATCAAAAGGGGTAACCTTAAAACACAAAAGAACATTTTTCTGCATTTTTACAACATCATTAAAACACTCGTAGGATCATAATTATGATTTTCTAAAAATACTTCCCAATCAATGTTTATTGTTAGTATTTAAGCAACAATTGTTAGATGGCGCCGCGGCCGATAGCTAACACGCTTACTAAGTAGCTTGCTATTTGAACACTAGATGGCGCAAAACATAATTATTTAATTATAATATCTATGTACAATATACTTTGAATAACTACAAATTTTAATGAAATAGTGTTTTGTTTTGTGTGTTACAAAAAGTGAATGTGGGTACGGCATTATCAATGCAATTATTAATCGATAAAACGCCGTCAGCGCGACAATACTATTCAAAAATTTCGCTAAGATTGCTTAAGAATTCGTAGCCCAGCGGTTTCGTGATCAAGCACTACGTAGGGGCATATAGGGGTATCGAGTTCAAACCTTTCATGTGCTTAAGATTTTTTAAAAGTTTTTACAAGGAAATGTTATGGAAATCGACTCAAGATTATAATAAAAACTAGATGTTCCGTGCGGCTTCGCCCGGGTAATTTAGGAATTTCCCGGAAACCGTACATTTTTACATTTACGTTACAACAAACATCTATTCTATACATACCGTATTATATTTAAGTACAAACTTTCGCCATTATAATATTAGTAGGAAATTAACTAGAATAGCTGTAGGATTATAATATATTACAAAATATGTGTTTTATTTATTGTACATTAAGTGAAATCATAGACTAGGGAAATACTTAAATAATAATATTAGCCTCAATTAGATGGCAATAAATTTCTCATTACACAATTTTCCATAAAATCAATTTATCCATCCACATAAATTATAATTTATAACAGTTTATAACAATAAAAGCGGGCGAAAGAATAGCTAAAATAGTACAGCATAATTATACTGAGGAGTAAGGAGGCATGGCATGGCGCATGCCCCGCGCCCGCCGATCGCACGCGCGGTGCGCCGTGTAGGGCACTGCGCGCGTAGTGTATAATATTTTCTTTGACTGCGGGGCCTCCGCAAACAACCGCGGCGGCAGACCAGCCGGGCCGACCGCGGCCGCAGGCGGCAGCATTGTGTGCACTGTGTGCATTGTGTGCATTGTGTGCACAAATACAGCAGCATATCCGGCATTGTGCAAAGTGGATGCATCTACATGACCATGCAGAATATTAGGCGCTTTCCAGACGACGGGGCGGGGCGGGCTTTTTGTCCGCGGACATGCTGCGCCGCCACGTGCCGTGTGCGTTGGTAATAATAATAATATGATTCCCTTTGTGCTATAGTTCGCGGCGAAATTAACAGGCCCGCGGCCCGCCCAGCCCCGTCGCGTCGTCTGCAAAAAATCTCGCTTACTCTCGCTAGGCTTTTTATCCTATCGTCATCACGATCACGTGGCGATGGCGGCAAATTCAAAAAATCGATCTATAGCAACCCTGTCTATAGCCGGAATTATAGTTTTGATCTTCGAACTATAGGAATAATTATTATTTTAATAATTTAATAATTATTAACTTTATTATAAAGTTCCTTAGTTTTTATTATTTATTAGGGAGTAGGAAAGTCTTGAATTATACATTGAGCGGTATTTATTCGAGCAGAGTTTCACCTTACACGTTTCAAAGTTAATTACAGAATGAATCAATCAATGCAATATGGCTGGCTTTTATACCATTTTACACAAAATGGAACGAACTTCCGTTGACAATTCGAATATAGTAAAATCATATAAAATACATTAGAAATTAAGAATGGCTAAGAATAAGTTAAGTACATAATTCTAAATATTAATTAATGTACTAAGATCTGGGGGCATGGAAGTGCCCCCGCCAAGATGAGCCAAGCGAAGCGCGCACGGGCACTACCTACCTTTTCTCGAAACGTTTCGTCGTATTTTTGCACCATCGTAACTTTGGTTTGGATAATGCCAGATAGTTGAAATTTTCAAGATATTATGACATGAGTATAATAATTAAATGCGCAAAGTTTAAATATTTTTGCTTTAGATTTTATAGGGGTCCAAAAACCCCACAATAATGGACTGACTCACCGATCATCAAAATTGTTAGGGTACTTCCTGAAGTCATAGAAAGCTGAAATTTGCTATGTGACATACTATTAGTACAGAAACAACAAAAAAATTATCAAACCCAACCTAACCTATCCCCATCCCCTTGATATAGAGAGGGGATGTTAGTATGAGATACCCCCGTTTCTTGTGCTAGATACAAAATTAAAAATAGAGTATAAAATAATTCTTGTGCCAAAAAAAATACGTATTAGACATGAGAGACCATAGAATCACAGAAAACCGGCGTGAAACAGCGCTTGCCCTGTGTTTCGCTTAGTGAGTGAGTTAAGCGGAGGCCCAACTGCACCCTAAACCTTATTCCCTATCCCTGTTCTCTTCTGCTGATTCCCTTAGCCTATTCCTATGAAGGAATACAAAGACCCAAAACGCACTTGCAACACTTCTGATGTTAGTGTCTATAGACGACGGTAGAACTTACTTTCCATCAGGTGACCTGTTTGCTCATTTGTCTCCTAATCTTATATAACAGATCCCCTCTTAAAAGCTGGCAAAGCACTTGCAACTTTTCTAATATTGCGAGTGCACATCCTCGTTAATTGCCCCTTAATTTCATAAAAACGTAATAATTTATGTGGTAATTTTTCCATCATCCAAAGAATCATCCCGTACCTCCTTTTAAATAATATTATATCTATACTAATATTATAAATGCGAATTGTAAGGGGGTGAAAATGCGTAAATTTGTTCAAATAAAGTTAGTTTCAAAAATTCATAATAGATGGCGCCGTGCGTCTTCTACATCGCACCACCGCTTACCCAAACGTGTTTCTATAAGAGGTGGTAAGGATGAACAAACTTTTTCGATTAATTTGATGTTATACAATATAATATTTGAAATATATTGTAATAAGATTAAGAAGAGTTGATGTTCGACTTCGACCCCACCCCACTCCCCTGCTGTTAATAACCCCCTATGCCCCTATGCAAAAATCTATTATCTATACATATAATAAAACTGTAGAAATGAAAATTCTGTACAATAAAGATATTAAAAAATAATAAGCGGGGGGTGTCACTACATCGCTATAGAAGCCAAAAATGTGGTTAGTTTTTTTGTCTGTCTGTCTGTCTGTCTGTATGTTTGTTCCACTATCACACGAAAACTACTGCTCGGATTTGAATGCGGTTTTCGCAGATGTATTTGTCTTCTTCCAACTTAACATCTGGTGATAAAAAAAAATCCCCCCACCCCTCAAAGGGGACGAAAAAGGGGGTCAGATTTTGTATCAAACTTTTTTCTTTAACACGAAAACTACTGATCCGATTTGCATACAGTTTTTGCAGATATATTTGTCTTCTTCCAACTCAACATCTGGTGTATAAAAATCCCCCTCTCCCACCCTTCTAAGGGGACCAAAGAGGGGGTCAGATTTTGTATCAAACTTTTTTCTTGGACTTACTTCATAATATTATTAACTTTGTTTTCTAACTTAACATCTGTTGATAAAAACTTTCCCACCACACCTCTTAGGAGACAAAAGAGGGGATAATATTTTATATCAACTGATGAAGTAGAAATACTTTAAATGGGAAAACAACGATTGCCGGGACAGCTAGTTTAAAATATTATGTAAGAAATATTTTCTGTCTGTCTGTAAACATTGAAGTTTGAAGTAAGCTTCCCTCGGAAGCACCTCTAGTCTGTCGTGCAAATGCAATTTGCAGTAATGTAGCAACGAGAACTACTTACCATATTATATTATTATAATATTATAATATAAGTTACTTTATGACGGGTACTACCGCGAGCTATTTAAAGCTGAAGTCCACGCGGACGGAGTCGCGGGCAACAGGGCAACAGCTAGTATAATATACTAGTTAATTAAAATATTATTTTAACTGTATGTTCCTTATATTATTAATAACTGTACTTTGCAGACTCTAGACCTTAAATCATTTTAAAAATATGTAAGTTCAAAGTATAGCCGTAGTCTCAGCATTTCTTTGCAAATATTTAATTGTAGGATATAAACAACATCGGTTAGTTCAAAGAAAAAACCTGTGCCTAAAAGTTAAACGGCTATATCAAACATCATCACGTCAAACAATAGTGCGATGGAGATTATAGATACCTAACAGTGACATCTCTTATTGACTAGAGTACATTTACAAGTATTATGCGATGTAGATGACCAGCAGCGACATTTATTATTTATTAATTATTATCAAATATCAATTATAGGAAAACATAAAACCACATTTGTTGTATGAGAGCCCCCCAAAATATTAAATTTATTTTGTCGGCGCATCGACATCGGCCGAATGCACCCGAGCGGACCGCCTCGGGCATCGTCGGCTGCGCGTGCGCATATATCGCTAACCGCGACCCGCGCGCCCCGCCGCTCGCGGCTCGCCACTTCACCTTCAGAGCTTGTACGCATTGCATATGGGCATTGGGCATTCTTTTGTATATTACGAATATATTTGTTATACAGTCCACTTGCGTTTATTTCAAGTATAAACCTCATTAGGGCCTAAACAATTTTGTTTTTGTTGCTATAGCGGCAAGAGAAATACATGATCGATGAAAATTTCAACTCTCCAGCTACTACCGTTCTTGAGATACTTCCAAGAGACAGATAGACAGACAGACAGACGGGCAGCTGACAGACAATGAAGTCTAGGAATAGAGATCCGTTTTTACCATCTGTGTACTGAAATCTAAAAGAAATACACCAAAAAAAGAAAGAAAAAAATGAACTAAAAAAACAACGTAAACCACCTTACAAAAAGAAATGAAATCCCACAAAAAACATTTTCATGTGTTAATGTTGCCAAGATGAGAACATAATATTATTATAGTTCGTAGTGTCAAAAAGTAGTGAAATCTCATGTAGAGCCAAGTTTCTAACCTTACATACTTAGCGCTAAATCTAAAAACCTTAATTTTACACCAAAGTGCGGCAAAATATTTGATAATAATATAATGTGTCAGCCGAACGAGAAGAATCTAAAAACTCTACACATTAGTCAAAATCGGTGGCTTGGCCATTTTGTTATTCGGCAGGGCTTTGAACTTAATATACCCTAACTAAAGAAAAATGGCCAGGCTATCGATTAGAAACTTGGCTCTACATGAGATTTTACTACTTTTTGACACCACGAATATTATGTTCTCATCTTGGCAACATTTTTACATGAAAATGTTTTTTGTGGGATAATTATTTACTGAAATATGAGAACAGGAAGTTTTATCGGAAGTAAGTTATATATTTGTCACAATCAAGTACCTTACTTATTACTATTTGAAATATAATTATCACTAATCAAAATTATATAAAGTGACCAACATAATATACCGATTTAAATACATTTAAAATATAATATCATGTAGCTTGGCCATTGACAACCGCTAACATATTTGTATTTCATACCCTTCGGGCGAACTTCGCCGCGCGGTGTCGGAAACATCAAAGGACACTAATTTTTTAACCTATACCTGCTATAGATGAATCATACATTACAATAATAATAAATATTATATATATTATATTGGTCCATGATATTATGTTATATCAGAGACCAGACTAGTATGTCTGGTCTCTGGTTATATGTATATAGTCTCAGAGACCATGATACAGTTATATATTTTATTTTTAGTATTTGTTGTTATAGCGGCAACAGATATGTAACACAATCTGTGAAATTTTCAAAAGTCTAGTATGTCTGGTCTCTGTCTATATTCTAGCTAATCTAGCGGTTCTTGAGTTACAGCTTGAAGACATACATACAGACAGACAGACGGACAGACATCGAAGTCTTAGTAATAGGGTCCCGTTTTTACCCTTTGGGTACGGAACCCTAATTTAAAAAGTTTAAAACCGTGCTGATATTATATTTCTAATGACGCCGCGCGGCCGCAGCCGCCGCACATGCGAGGAGAGGGTTGCAAAGTGTGAAAATGTGATTAATGATCATTGAGACTGGATTTGTGTACTTACATAATATTATTATCACAGTATAGCAATATAATATCCCTACAGTAACGAAACGCCTTTGATGTCGCACGATGCCGCCACCGGTGTAAGTCACAGTATAGCAATATATTATATTGCTATACTGTGGTGTAAGTACCAAGCAGATATGCCAGGGTTGCCACTTGCCACGAAACGGGAAATAAAATAAAAATAAAATATTGTGCTTGTAATTAATCAGCGTGTTATATTTACATATTATGTCGTACTGCCAGATATTTACGTGAAACTTTATTTTTAGATGATTTGAGTTCTTTACTAGATGATGCGCGCAACTCCGTTGTACCAAAACTCGTTAATCGCACGGGAACCGTACATTTTTCCAGGACAAAAAGTATCCTTTGTCCTTTCCCGGGACTCAAAGTATCTCCATGCCAAATTTCAGCAAAATCGGTCCAGCGGTTTGGGCGTGAAGAGGTAACAGACAGACAGACAGACAGACACACTTTCGCATTTATAATATTAGTAATTACTAATTAGTATGGATTTAAAAATTTTATTAACCTATCAAGCCCCATAAGCTCACCGGTGAGCAAGACACAATAGAATAACAATAGATTTCCAAGAATCCACGATCGAAGGATTAAAATAATGAAGACGCATTCGGATATATAAAATATCCAACAATAATTATTAATCATATTATAACAATTGGTAGGTACGGTAGGCCACACGTCAGGTGTAACAGAAGCACTTCAAAACTCGCTCTTATTACGTGCGCGGTAAGGACGGTCCAAAGGTCATAATGTTACACTTGATGTGTGGCCCTGTGTACCTAGCTAGGTAGGTAGTAATTAGTATGTAACATCGTATTTGACAGTTTTTATTTTTATTTTTATTCTATATTGTTTCTCTCCTTGTTACACTTCTTACAACGTAATTACAATAAAACAGAGATGCAAATTGCAAATAAATGCCACCAAGGCCAACACAATATTAGTGTGAACTGTGAGTCGATATTATATTTTATGACAATTTAAATCCTTTTTGTTTTTTGAATCAGATTTACATATTCTGTACACTGAACACTTATTATATCCCATTGTTTATAAGATAAGTTATCGTTTTACAACACAAAATGTGGTTTGGTGGCAACGGCGCGCGCCGCGCCGCACGGCGCACCGCATCGCTGTGGCCTGTGATACAATGCTGTGAATTGTGAATGGGTAATACTTGATAGCTCAAGCCGGTGGTCGCGGGTTCAAATCCCGCCGACGGAACAAAAATTTTTCATATTTTTTTAAAATTCTATATTTGTAAAAAAAAATACAGCTATTTTTAAAGAGCCAAAAACATTAGTTTAAGAAAACTTCAATAAATATAATTTCCGATTAAAATTAATTAGCGACATCTCTGAAAGAATTTTGCAGTTAGCGAACGTGTTTTAAAATAGTCTACTAGATGGCGTTTTATTTTTTACTCCTTGGGCCATTTGGGATAATTTGATACACTCAATGCCATCTATCGTTCAGATGAGAACTAAAAACTGCAGACACGCTGGTTTGTATGGGCTTTGAAACTCTATAACTATTTAATTACTCTATGGTATTTACAAGACTAATAAAAGTATCTCTCATATTAATCCTTTGCTTCGGAATGTGGAATAAATAATCGGCCAAGTGCGAGTCGGACTCGCGCACGAAGGGTTCCGTTATCCGTACCGGTATAGAGCGAAAGTAGACAAAAAATTGTGTTTTTTGTATGGGAGCCCTTAAACATTTACTTTATTTTAATTTTATTATTAATTATTAAAGTACAAATACAATTAAGGATTTTGTGAAAATTTCAAGTAGGTACGTAGCTGTTACCATTATTTATTACGAGCGAAAAAGGCCAAAAAATCACGTTTCTTGTATGGGAGCCCCTCAGACCAAGTAAAAACTGGGGAGCCCCCCTTAAAAATAAACTTTATTTTTTAGTATTTGTTGTTAAAGCGGCAACAGATATACACAATCTCAATATAACAAGTTACTGTTACATCAGATAGACACCCGAAATCTTGATATTTGTTTAAATGTGCAAATTCTGTCTTGTAGCTCAGCTGCACGACAGACTGGGTGCTGGCCGCTGGGTGCATAATATTACTTTCTAGTTTCTACCCTGTTTGGTTTTACAAATTACATACCTTATACCTAAGCCCCCTTACTAATAAACGTTGTATAAGCTTTGAATAGTTATACAGTGTTTTGTTCCTGTCACACAAGTGACATTTGTAATTGGATTGAAGAAGACAAAACACTGAATAACTATTCAAAGCTTACACAGTGTTTATTAGTAAGGGGATTTGTGTTTTATTGTTGTTTCTTGTATCTATAAATGATGATGACTCTCATTAATAATTTTCCATGACAGGCAAACATCGGGTAGGTATATCCGGATTTTATCTGTAAGTACATAGTAATTTGACCACTAACGACCACGACAAACACGCTAAACGCCCGCGCTAAAGTAAACGTCAATTAATCATTCCCGCCCTTTTAGCTGTCAAGTCTCAACTGCGACAACTGCGATTTCGCGCCGTTTTGTTGATTTTTTTTTAAATTTTATAACGGGTTTTGACTTTTGAGATCTATTATACAGGGCGTAACCAAA
The DNA here is from genome assembly GCA_905404155.3 of Plebejus argus. Classification (NCBI taxonomy): domain Eukaryota; kingdom Metazoa; phylum Arthropoda; class Insecta; order Lepidoptera; family Lycaenidae; genus Plebejus; species Plebejus argus. Next base: position 528,051 of record FR989942.1, read on the forward strand.
TAAAGTGATAACTGAGAGGTGTATATGTCCCTCATATAGAGTTTACTGTGAAAGTAGCAGCGCTGAAAGAGTATTTTTTGTGATTTGTATGGGCAAGCGCGTAAGTGTGGCTCATGCGTAGAGGTGCCATCCGTCCGGATTTCCCCGGATTTATCCTAGTTTGAAGAGCGACCGTCCGGCCCGTTTTTTGGAAATGGGTCCGTGTAAAATCCGGACACTTTTTTTGAGAGAAATAAGTATAACCTCAAGTAGGTATTATCACTTTGTTTTGTTACACCGTGTATATATAATATACAACTGAATTTTCGTATAGCCCTTTAAATCATAATATTAACATAATATATTACTAAGTAGATACTACATAAGTATTAATATAATTTATTTATCTCTCTGCTACTACATAGTATACATACGGATACGAGAACTTTAAAGATCATTAAAATCAACTTTGTATGGGTAGTATACCGTAGACTGTAGTGTACTATGTAGTGACAGAACAAACATCATTATTGAACAAACAAGACCAATTGCATCGTTTAAATTGTTTTGTTTGAATTTGTTGCAATATGTACGATCATTATCAGCGTATGTACAAATTCAAACTCAATTTTTTTATTCAGAATAACAATTTTTCAAATATTCTCTGAACGTCGGGACTATAATTATACTGGTGCCTACCACCGGTTCGGGAACTACTAACCTGGCGCGAGAAGAACCGGCGCGGTGAGAAACTCGCACTCATTTACAATTTATCAGGGCGAGCGAAGCGAGCCCCAGTATATCCCACAACCTTTAAATTTTGCGGTACACTTTACGGAAAAACTACCACGCCTATTGATTTGTGCTTTAACATAGTCATTTTTATTTATAATTATGTAGACATTGTGTTATCATCAGTTACTCAAGGTGTGACGACGCGAGCTCTTATAGTGACCTCACAAAGCTCGGCTTTTAGCTAGCATTAATTTAAATGTACTCACACAAAGCTGATGGGTGGCTATACGATAGTCAGTTCAAACGTAACTTACCTAATAAAGTAAATATTAATCACACAAAAAAGAAATACAACAATTTGGTAAATTTAATTGGTTTGTTTGCATTGCTTTGTTTTTTTAATCTCAAACAAACAAAGTGACAAAATAAGCTCGGACTCAATTAGTAAAAGCGTATGTATGTTTTGGCAGTGCAATCTCTTAAACATGTGGCGGATTCGGGATTGACATAATCAGGTCAGTGCAATTTTAAATGGTCCATTTTCAAAGGAGTTCCGCTGCTTGTGTACGTTGGATATTTATAGCCATACTTTCAATATTTCGTTCGAAATTGCATATCCATGGCCGTCAAACATAGAATTTATGTTTAACGTATTGTATACAAAAATTTATTATTGCATGTCTTTTTCGGGGACCTAGAGCCGCTCTTTACCAATAAATCGAGTGACCAATTGAACAAGATTCCAACAACGATAATTATTATCGACAGGTAAGCGAACGGTAACGCACTGATCGTAACAACATGATAATTATTTTTAACAAAAAATTAAAACCGACTTCCAGGGTAAAAACAATAATAATTTGTAATGAACAAAAAAGTGTTAAATAATTCTTACTCTTTAAAGTGCCTTATGCATAATTATTCTCCTAAACCTCAACTATTTCTGTACACAATCTACATTACTTTGAAGACGGTACCAGATAAGAATGCTGAGTTCTATGACAAAATATTTTTAATACTTAAGACTGGTACCGACTTCAAAATAATGTAGATTGTGTACAGAAATAGTTGAGGTTTAGGAGAATTATGCATAAGGCACTTTAAAGAGTAAGAATTATTTAACACTTTTTTGTTCATTACAAATTATTATTGTTTTTACCCTGGAAGTCGGTTTTAATTTTTTGTTAAAAATAATAATTTCACTCTTTTAAGTGATTTATAAGCTGGTTTTCTGCACAGACTAATGTGTTATGCTTAGTGACTTTGGATCCAGGATACACTTTCATTATATTATGAGATCTCATTGTCTGATGTCACTACTTCAGAATTGCTTAAGCAACTCCAAGCATATACCACTGTGTACCTAATGTATGTATATGCTTATTGCTTGGCGTTAATCAAGCAATGTTACAATTAATGTTCATACGCCTGTCTTTAAAGGCTCTAAAGTTTTCAGTGACTTTCTTTCTATCATTACACTCATGAAAACAACTCAACATTGCTAGATGACCCCCGCAACTTCGTTGCGCCAAAATTCGTTTATCGCGCGGAAACTTTAACTTTTTCCGGGGTAAAAACTATCCTATGTCCTTTCTCGGGATTCAAAGTATCTCCATGCCAAATTTCAGCAAAATCAGTTCAGCGGTTCGAGCGTGAAGAGGTAACAAACAGACAGACTGATAGACAGACAGACAGACACACTTTCGCATTTATAATATTAGTATGGATGCTCAAATAATATAACTAAAATCGTCCTTATAAATTTTAAGAATAACTAACCTCATAGATCTTATAATCAAATTGCTAACTTGGTAACCTAAACACCAAGGTCGAGTCATTTACATTGAAATAACATTATAATTTTTAAATCGTTCGACAAATTCGGGCTTTGTTCTTAAAGACGATTAATAGTAACAATAATAGGGTTATAATTAGATAATTCATGGTGTGGTGACCGGTAGTAGTGATGATGATGACGATGAATGTAACTTGCATGGTAGCATAATATGCTTTCAGTTCTTAAACCAACTCCGAAACCCCCATACTTGCTTTTTGGTAGCACATGCTTAGGATACTTCTCATAAAATCGAAATCCATATAAATTTGGAGGAGTTCCCTCAATTACTCACGGATGTATGTTGGAATGGTGGTGATGATGATGATGATAAATTAAATTTGCATAGTAGTATATGCTTTCAGTTCTTAAGACAACGCCGAAACCCCCAAACATGTATCTATAAGGAGTAAGGAGTTCTGTTCACCAACTTCGAACCATGGTATATCCTGGTGCAAAATCTTACTTTTTAGTTTTGGTAACATATGCCTGGAATACTTCATATGAAACCAAAAAAACATAGGTTTCCATTTGAATTTTGAGGAGTTCCCTCGATTACTCATGGATCCCATCATCAGGTCACCACTTTTCTGAACATTGCTTTTTGGTAGCATATGCTTAGGATACTTCTCATAAAATCGAAATCATTATAAGTTTCCATATAAATTTGGAGGAGTTCCCTCGATTACTCACGGATGTATGGTGGAATGGTGGTGATGATGATGATGATTAATTTAATTTGCATAGTAGTATATGCTTTCAGTTCTTAAGACAACGCCGAAACCCCCAAACATGTATCTATAAGGAGTAAGGAGTTCTGTTCACCACCTTCGAACCATAGTAAATCCTGGTGCAAAATCTTACTTTTTGGTAACATATGCCTGGAATACTTCATATGAAACCAAAAAAAACATATGTTTCCATTTGAATTTTGAGGAGTTCCCTCGATTACTCATGGATCCCATCATCAGATCACCACTTTTGTCAAAATGGGACCAAATTGGAGTGAAACCTATTATAACAAAAGAAAAATTTTGAAAATCGGTTCATAAACGGCGGAGTATATACATATATTATACATATATTATACATTTATATGTACATAAATTCGTACAGCACTGAACGAGCTGATGGTGATCCTTTCATGTCAGGGTTCAATAAAAAAAACAGACCAAAATAGATCCATGATCCATCCGTTTGGATGCTACGATGCCACGGACAAACACACAAACGCGTCAAATTTTCGTCGGGGGTTAAAATCAAGTTAAAATGAAAAGTTTAGAAAGGAGGCAAAAACTTTGTAATAGAAAAACACGTTGTTGTATTGTCAACAACTGAAATAAATATATATAATTTCGAATTAAAAATATAAATGAGATAAGATAGGCGCTCAATATTGATCTTAATAGTTTTGCAACTGTGGCGATAACGACATTACTTGTTAGCTCAATCGATAAGCTACATCATTATAGTGAACTAGATTAATTGAGAACACATTATACTATCTGTATAATGACTGTGTATGTGTAAGGCCGCGTCCTCATCACACGGTACGGCGCGGTGTCGTCAGTGTAACGCTAACGACACGACGCCGCGCCGCCACCTACACGACACGCATCACGGTGCAAGTTGCAACGCATGAGGCATATAAACCTCTTAAGCTGTGCAAATTTTTAAACTCTTGCTTAAAAATTATGACTGTGTTTAGCTGAAAAAAAAAACGAAGAAGAATTTACGAATGCAAATGTACAGAAAATAGATTTACCCAAATATGCCTCGGTTTATTTTTTATACGTTTCTTAGGAACAACAGGATATTATATTAAAATAACTCTTTCGCGATCCATATCCAAACAAGCACGTTCGAACGCACTAACGGCATAATAAATATTGACGGAATAGGGGCACGGGACGACGCACCGTTCGCAGCACGGTGCTGCGGCGCGGCGCAGTGCCGTGTCATGTCACGAAGGCGGCGCCGCACTATTATGTTAAATGGGGACCGGACACGGCCTAACAAAACAAAGTGATAAGTAATACTTGAGGGTGTGTACGAGTCCCCTGTATTTTTATTTTTTAGTTAAGGTTCCGTACCCAAAAGGGTAAAAACGGGACTATATAAGGTTAATAATACTAAGATTACGTTATCTGTCTGTCTGTCTGTCTCCAGGCTGTATATCAAGAACGCCTATAGTTCTTCTAAAAGTACAGATTGTGTATTCCAGTTGTCGCTATAACATCAAATGCCGCGCACTGTAAAACTCTGGAACGAACTGTCACCAGCAGTACCGGACCTATACGACCTGAAAACCTTCAAGAAAATAGCCGGCAACGCACCTGCAGCTCTTCTGATGTTGCGAGTATCCATGGGCGACCGTAGTTGCTTACCATCAGGTGACCCGTTTGCTCGTTTGCCCCCTTATTTAATTAAAAAAAAAAATACTAAAACAAAATAAAATTAATATTTAAGGCATAAAAATCACGTTTGTCGTATTCGTGCGCGAGTGCGACTCGCACTTGGCCGATTTTTTGTTATTGTGATGGGCAAGCCTCTGCGTCATGGACTCATTATGGTACTCATACACACACTATAGTATTATCACTTAGTTTTGTTACACCCTGTATATGTGGAACATGCACATTGCACGTGTCTCATCTATCGATATGGGTGCAGCGCAGGGGGTAGAACTATGGTGGCGTAGCTAGGGTGTGGGCGCACCCGATATCATTCCGTCGCCGCTGCCTTATGCCACGAATATGGTTTTTAGCCAATTGCACGTCGATCGCTTTTCACAAATTGCCGAATTCTGTCCGTAGCGGTCGTAAACCCCCAGTCAAAAACTTATTTATCGTTTTCTATACAAACCGCGATTGACAATGAAGTAACAGATATTTCTAGTCGAAGGGCGATATCCTATTTTGCATACTCAATCTGAACTGAATATGAAGTATATCACTTTAAGCTCACAAATAGCAACTGGAGATTGAGACCACCAAGAGGTTTTCCAAAGAATCTATAATTCAAAGTTTAATTTTTTCGAATACAGTGCGAGCATTTTTCACGTCATAGCTCCTAGACTAGAAAGCCGAAAGGTCCCGCTTTATAGTTGACTAGACGTTCCGCGCGGCTTCGCCCGCGTAAATTAGATATTTCACAGACAAATTAGTCCACAAAAAATAGCCTATGATCCTTCACGTGATCTACTTCCCGATCAAAATGTATGTAATTGACATATTTAGACGAGAACGTCAACTTATTTTTATCGAAGGGTTATGTCAATTTCATACATTTTGATCAGAAGCGATAAAGGAAGCATCTAAAGGGCGAGTTCTACAAGTTACAACTGAGTTACTTAAAGGTTGAGGTTTATTTCGCGGAATATTGCTAAAAATAATAACAAACTAAATTTTAAGTTACAACTGAATCATCAAAGACGAGAACTCTTTGATCTGCAGATCTGCCACTTACAGTAATCCCACGACAGTTTCTAAGCAGTAAGCGGTGCAGTGCCTGTAGATAAGGTGTTCCCCAAAGCCGAGGAATCTCTTGATTAGATTATATATCGTATTTGCCAATAAACCTTATCACTCAAAAACATCTCGGCCTTAAATAGCGCGCGGATTATGGTAAGGATCATCATCACTCACTTTGAGGATTTGATGAGACTTCAGTGATGATTTTTTAAAATAATTAACTGGGTTAGCTTACAATCGATGTCAGCTCTTTGGATGCGCTCTACGGAAGAAAATCCTCGGTCCCTCGTTCAAATATGGGTTTAAAACTTTAAAGTATAATATTTAATATTATACTTATTAATAACCGATTTAATTAATGAAATTCTACTAACTGCCACACTTAGGGACGAAAAAAAATTACTGTGAAACATGAATTTCGCCAAGAAGTTACAGTACATTCAATATCATATTTAAAAGCTAAGAAACTCCTAGAGCAGGCCCCAATATATTTTTCTCGACGATATTGATCATAACTTGTTATCAACAGCGACCCAAAATAAATAGAGTCGGTCGTAAAAGATTCAATCAACTGTTAGGGCAAACACGCGTTAATTGGCTGCTCACGCCCGCCGCCCGCCGCCCGCCGCCCGCCGCTCGCCGACAACAGCTTGTGTCCACACGCGTGATGTGCTCATAACCGATCAAATTGTGTTGTACTGATGTCGACGATATACTGTACTATGGAAGAGTCATAACTCATAACTCATAAGTGTCCAAAGTATAAGAAATAACCTAAATTTTCCAGCAGCGAGTAGGTTCGTGAATTATTGGTAAGAGCACTAAGAGCACTCTCGATTGTGCTATTTTTAAACAAAATAGATCAAAATCGGCTCACCAGTTTGGATGCTATGATGTCACGGCCAGACACACACAGCCACGCTCTTAACCACTGGACCACGGAGGCGTGCAAAGAATATGCTCGAGGCATACATTACGATCCGTTTTCGACTCGATTATGTGTGCTTTGAGCCTTAGGGTAAACACACATTTGATATTATTTTATTTACTGTAATAAAACAGCGTAAAATGTTATTTATCCAGTTTAGTGAGACATCAATCATCACAGAATATGTTTGGCTGTTTGTAGATACAGTTTGTACTGACCGAGAGAATTCACGAAAAACAACATTTGAAGAAACATTGAATGCTTGTATTATAATTGTAAGATGAGCTGGACATCTAGTCCCCTGTATCTAGTCTATCAATCTATAGACTAGATCACAAATGACAAAGAACATAGTTAACAAGTTTTCATATTATACTTAACAACTTGATTAACTATGTTCCGTACGATTCGACTCCACTTGATACATTCATAAAATCAATATTATTTTGTCAGAAACCTCTCAAAAACTCCACTGGTTCATGTTTTCCTCCCATAACCAATATACAGAAGACATCTAAATACAAAACAGTATATTATAACGATAACTATAGGTACAAAGTATGGAGACAATTCATTCAAAGACAAAACTTTATTTTCTTGGGGGTCCTTCAAAAATGTCTCTTCTTAAAAGGGTTCCGCCTTATTTTTTGAGAATCACTGTTGTAGACACAGAGTGCACGGACACTTTGGCACTATCTCCTGCGCAGCTGCCCTGTCCGAAACCGGCGTGGAAGACGGGGGGAGACAGGGACATTTGACACGGGTTCCGTCTGGAAAAATCCCATTCATACTTCCATATTAATGTCATAAATGCGAATAACAACAACCAAAGTTTGAACGGTATACCTTCCATTCCTCTAGACTTCCGCCTTTGTCAATTATAAAGACGATACGCGTGTTTTAGTTAGCAATATGACGTATAGACAAGTTTACGTGGCACATTTACGTGGCGAGTTTATTTTAGTGATAAACAAACACACAGAGATTAATTAATATAAGTAAGTAGAGCGCGCTGGTGCTTTTCACGTTGATAAACTAGACATACAAGCCAATTTACTTTATTGTTTTCTATCAAACTACATTAATTTGTGAAACATGATATGTATTATGGTACACTATACGTTGCCACTGAGGTTGCCACATTCTAATTTATTTTTATACAACCTAGAGTCCGCGCCACCAAAGAAGTATCGCTGACAAACTGAAAATTATTTTAGTTTAATCTGCCATCAGATTTTAATAGGTCTCATCGTGGTCTCATCCTATTATAAACACTCTAATTTGACATTTAAATATAATTTGACTTACTTATTATTTATTACTTATTTTGACTTCTAATGGATATCTTTATATAGTAATGCATTAACTAGATATGGACTCTGTTTTGTAATATAGATTCTAATTTTGTAATTCTATAAATAAATTTTCAATATTATATTAATTTATGCTTACTTTGATTTTTGCAAGCCACCTGGATGGCAGAATGTTTAGAACAGTATTTTATAATTTTAAGACCTATGTTATGCACTACATTCTTGCAATAAATATATTTCATTTCATTTCATTTCTAGTTAAGCAACGCGATTGAACCGCGTCTGTGGGACTTTTTTGCGGCGCGGACTCTAGTCCTTTCGAAGCCGATTTTAAATGACTGTATTATCAACAGCCAGAGGGAGCGAGTGCCAGTCGCGAGGGTCGTCGCTGGAGCTGCTGCACACCAACATCACGCGGCTCAGCGAGAAGACCATACTCCGGGCCGGCTACAGGCTGGAGGATGTGCAGCACCTGTGAGTATGCCGACGTAAACAGTCAGACACACAGTCGTTATTAGTTATACGCTAAATCGATTCAGATGATTTTCGATATAAAGATCTTGAGTCACGGGGAAAGGAACATACTTCTAGGATAGTGATAAATGTTAATCATGAAAAACTGAACGGTTTTAACAAATTCGAAAGGCGATTACTTAAGTATCTTGTATTAACAGCTGTATAGCTATGCAATGCGGGCATTAGACAGCAGATATATTATTGCACAATAGTCAATACAATAAATTATTTATAAAATATTGTCTGTATTTTTTTTTCTATTATAACTTATATTAAATAATTTCACGGATTTCTTTGCAACTTTGCCTGGAACTTTGCAACTTTGTATGGAATGAAAAAAACAGTGTCAAAAACAGTCTTTCTTTTCAGGTCCGTGATAGACGCGCCCAAGTTGGAGCACGTGGTTGTCGATGACCTGGCCAAAATGCCAAACCTGCAGACCTTGTAAGTTACACATTTGTAAATAATTACCTCTAAATTTATCAAAGAAGAAACATGTTTTTGAAAATTCAGTCTGGTCTTTCATAATGTAGGTACTTTAGACGTAACATAATACTTTCTAATTTCTATAAATGAAACAGCAAATAATAGTTAAGTATAAAATAAAATAGTATAATAATAAAATACCTTATAATTATTAATAGTTTATTTGTTAACAAACAAAAATAGTACCGGATTATTTGTTATCAGTTTGAAAGTAATAAAAATTTTATTGTAATCTAAATTACTAATCTTACCTACATACACGATTCAAACAAAGAATTTATACGAACCTACCTCAAAGAAATAATATGTTGCTATGTAATGTTATTATCTATCACAATGTGAGATTATGTATTTTATTGCGCCTACGCAAATAAAATATAACAACAAATTTATATTCGTTCAATGTTAATATTTTTTTCCTTGTGAGTGTGTCCTCCAAAAGTCGGTGAGCAAATAAGTTGAAACGATTTTGCAAAGTATAATCTAACAATACATTTCTTTAATTTTTATTAAAAATTAATAAAATTGTATCCCTGGCTATATATATGGATGAAGATTGAAGGATTATACATAATTCAACGGAGTGTTTAATCTTGCTATCGTTGCTTTACAATGTAGAGCTGAGAAAGATAACTCTCTCTTTCAAAGCTCTCCCGGCACTCAGGCAAGCAGCAACAGATAACTGCAGTCGTTGTCAAGTTACCGTAAGTAACGCACACTGTAAAACTCTGGAACGAACTGTCACCAGCTGTATTTCCGAACCTATACGACCGGCAAACCTTCAAGAAAAGAGCGTATTCCCTCTTAAAAGGCCGGCAACGCACCTGCAGCTCTTCGGATGTTGCGAGTGTCTATGGGTGACGGTGGTTGCTTTCCATCAGGTGACCCGTTTGCTCGTTTGCCCACTTATTTTATAAAAAAAAGTTAATTTTTTTCAGGCGCATCAGCCAGGCGCCTCTTTTGCACCACATCGCGCCGCTGCCCGCGCTGCCGGAACTACGCACATTGTACGTATGTATGTCCAGTTGTTTCCTTTTTTATTTTCTTTTCTTTTTTTTTAAGTATTTGGAAAAGTAGAGACCAGAAGGAGAGGTTGATATGCCTGTTTATATTTTTTTTATATACTAGATGACACCCGCTTCTCAGTTGGGCCAAAATACATTTATCACGCGGGAACCGTACTTTTTCCGGGATAAAAAGTATTCCCACCAAAAACATTTCTTGTAAATTGTTGCCGAGACGGTATTAGGTTTAACCTGTGAAAAAGGTATGAGAGACATAACATGTAGAGACATAAGCTTCTGAACCTACACGGCCTAACTCTACTACCAACTTGAAATGAAAACGAAGCCGCTATCTGACCCCAACTTAAACAAATTCTACATAACAGTAAATATGTATCGCTTCGCCGTTTCGCTATCGTCGCAGAGGTGATGCAAATATTTGGTTTCTGAACTTTCTGATCAAGTTAGTTAGTAACGAATCAGTCGAGGGGTACATATTTACCATGGCCTAAGGAAAATATTCTAGTCTCTGATATTTACTGTTATGTAGAATTTGTTTAATCGTCAATCCTCGCGGCAATCCTAGCTGATAGATCGCTACTAACATAACCTAACCAAATGACGCAGGTTATTTCTTTGATAGTACATTTACATATACAGAAAGTTTGATACTAATAACTAAACCAGCCTTTCCCAAAGTGGGCGATAACGCCGCCTTGTGGGTGCTGAAGGTCTAAAGGGTGTGAGACCCAGAAAAAAAATTGGGGCTTTGTGTACATGGGGGTGATTTATTTCATTTGGATGCATTTTAAATTGAAACAATGGGGGTGCTAAAACATAATTAGTTCTCAAAGTGGGCTGTAAATAAAATAAATTTGGGAACCCCTGCACTAAACCATCGTCCGTACTTTGCAGCATCGTGACGACATCCGGCCTCCTGGAGGTGCCCATCCTGAGCCACGTCCACGACAACAGCAGACCCAACGCCGCGCTGACTTATCTGCAGGCCGTGTGAGTTTATAGGGGCCCAATTTCTTATGTATCTTCGATCTTCATTACATTATCACAATTTCCTGCGTGTGATCGATATCATTAAATAGACTTTATAAATTTTAGAGTTTATGTCCAAGATTCAGGATTTCAAAATTTGACCTCTACACAGGTTAGTAGGATAGTGCAGTTTCTTAAGTATAATTTATTTATTACCTAGGTATTTAATTTTGTCATATTATGTTCTACGAAGCCTATGTTGTAGCTTACCGAATACATAATGTATGCAAGTTATGTTTTTTTAGGGTTCCGTAGCCAAAATGGCAAAATGGAACCCTTATAGATTCGTCATGTCTGTCTGTCTGTCTGTCTGTCCGTCCGTATGTCACAGCCACTTTTCTCCGAAACTATTAGAGCTATACTATTGAAACTTGGTAAGTAGATGTAATCTGTGAACCGCATTAAGATTTTGATGCAAAAATGGAAAAATTATTAAAAATTTTAGGGGTCCCCATAGGTACAACTGAAACAAAATATTTTTTTTTTCATCTAACCTATGCGTGTGGGGTATCTATGAATAGGTCTTCAAAAATCATATTGAGGTTTCTCATATCATTTTTTTCTAACCTGAATAGTTTGCGAGAGAGACTCATCCAAAGTGGAAAAATGTGTGTCCCCCCCCCTCTAATTTCTAAAGTAGAGGCATGATAATTCTAAAAATAAATATATGATGTAGATTACTATAAAAACTACCAACGAAAATTGGTTTGAACGAGATCTAGCCAGTAGTTTTTTTTATACGTCATAAATAGTAAAGTACAACTGAAACAAAAAAATTTTTTTTTCATCTAACCTATGCGTGTGGGGTATCTATGGATAGGTCTCCAAAAATCATATTGAGGTTTCTCATATCATTTTTTTCTAACCTGAATAGTTTGCGAGAGAGACTCTTCCAAAGTGGAAAAATGTGTGTCCCCCCCCTCTAATTTCTAAAGTAGAGGCATGATAATTCTAAAAAAAATATATGATATAGATTACTATAAAAACTACCAACGAAAATTGGTTTGAACGAGATCTAGCCAGTAGTTTTTTTAATACGTCATAAATAGTAAACCTTAATCTAAATTTCATTAAATCGACTGAAATATAAAAATAAATCAAAAATATTTTAATTTCATAAAAATAAACCTTATTGCTGCTGCGGAACCCTCCATGGGCGAGTCCAACTCGCACTTGGCCGCTTTTATTTTACTATAGTGCGACCAGTTTAAGCGCGACCTTCGTAGCATAATATTGAATGTATGCTACGAGTATGCTACGACAGTCACGCTTTAAGTGGTAAAACGCTTAAAGTATATAGACGCCACTAGTCTAAAAGCGACTAGTATAAAGCTACAAACACCTTGTCTGGCCGCAGATGTAGGTCTACTGTATGAATCGGTGTCTCTAATAACGTGGTATTTCACAGGGACCTGGAGGGTAACCACATCCGGCGCATCCCGGCCCACGCGCTGCGCGTGCGCGCCGATCAAGTGTAAGTCACTAGGTACATACACATACCATCTTTTATTTTGGCTTTGTTTTACTCTTATTAGCAGTGGAACGTATTATAAACTAGACAAGTCTGCAACCTCGTTGCGCCTATATTCGTTTATCGCGCGGGAATCATACATTTTTCCGGAATGAAAAGTCTCCTGTCCTTTCCTGGGACTCAAAGTATCTCCGTACCTTTTAGCGAAATCGGTTCAGCGGTTTGGGCGTGAAGAGGTAAGAGACAGGAAGATAGACAGACACACTTTCGCATTTATAATATTAGTATAAATTGGATCAAATAAATTATTAACTTAAATGTCTTTGTATTAAATGACTTTGTCCATATTCATGATTATAAATTTGTTCTTCACGCTTAAACCGATGAACTAATAGACGCTTTGGTTTGGAGATTCTTAAAGCATATACATATTATCATACTTTTATCGGGGAATCATTTACGGCTTCCACCATGGGCGCCGGCAGGGGGGTGCCAGGGGGTGCACTTGCACCCCTTGGTAATCTCGGGATCAACAGGAATTATTGAAATAAAAAGCATTTTATAACCCTATTATGCCGTACAAAGATAGCTCGTAATGTTTCGGCATTAAATGTATTCAGTTGACGTAAATAGACAGTCACTGTTGTTCGTAAAAAGTAAAAAGAAAAGAAAGAAAACTAAAATCTGCACCCCTTGGAAATTATTTCTGCTGGCGCATAGTCTGTGAACCGCATTAACATTTTGATGCAAAAATGGAAAAATTATTAAAAATTTTAGGGGTCCCCATAGGCACAACTGAAACAAAAAAATTTTTTTTTCATCTAACCTATGCGTGTGGGGTATCTATGGATAAGTCTCTAAAAATCATATTGAGGTTTCTCATATCATTTTTTTCTAACCTGAATAGTTTGCCCCCCCCCCCCTCTAATTGCTAAAGTAGCGGCATGATAATTCAAAAAAAATATATGATGTAGATTACTATAAAAACTACCAACGAAAATTGGTTTGAACGAGATCTAGCCAGTAGTTATTTTTATACGTCATAAATGGTAAACCTTAATCTAAATTTCATTAAATCGACTGAAATATAAAAATAAATAAATCAAAAACCTTTTACTTTCATAAAAATAAACCTTATTGCTGCTGCGGAACCCTTCATGGGCGAGTCCAATTCGCACTTGGCCGCTTTTTAATTTTTTTTCTTATCATCCCCTGGAGAGAGGCTCAATGAGCTCTCTTCTCAGTAAGAAGATTATTCGATAAAAATCTCGTAATAAGGTATTTCTAATTTCTTTGCACTCACATCCTTTTTTCAATGTTTTTATTTTCTGAGGCGATTCATGATAGCTCTTTCTGGATCATGACACCATGACGGTTTGTTGCAGATCGCTGAACTACAACCTGATAGAGGAAGTGCCGGCGCACGCATTCAAGAACTCACAGATAGCCAAGTTGTGAGTTTACTGAATATTTTGTTTTGTTTTTTATTTATTCTTTATTATTAATTTTCGGATCTTAGAAACAAACCCGCTGTGGTTCAGTAAATTTGACTTTAGATAGGATGTAGGTTTGATTTCTGATTTTTAATCGGAAATTAGTACTATGCCGAATGACCACTTTATTGTCAGTTTTACAGTGGGTAAACGAGGTAGGGCACATAGCAAATTTCTTTGTGGCTTGTTTTAAACTAATCTGGTCAATTCTATTGTAATCGGCGTAGGATCTAATATCCTAATACCTATTTTTCGGAGTCATAACTCCTGCAACTTTTCACCAACGTTCCACGCGAAAAATTTACCACCCTCATCACCTTGATGAGTGGCAGTCTTCCACCGTACTTTTTTTGGCGTGACTTTCTGCTGCGCACTGTAAAACTCTGGAACTGTTACCAGCTGTATTTTCGGACCTGCAAACCTTCAAGAAGAGAGCGTATTCCCTCTTAAAAGGCCGGCAGCTCACCTGCAGATCTTCTAATGTTGCGAGTGTCCATGGGTGAGGGTGACGGTAGTTGTTTCCATCAGGTGACCCGTCTGCTCGTTTTCCCCCTTATTTTATTAAAAAAATCGGCCAAGTGCGAGTCGGAATCGCGCACGAAGGGTTCCGTACCATGATTATAGAGCAAAATTAGGCCATAAATTGTGTTTTTTGTATGGGAACCCCCTTATTTTTTAATTTTATTTTAATATTATTATTAAATATTAAAGTACACATATAACTAAGGATTTTGTGAAAAATTCAAGTATCTACCTGTTGCCATTTTTGATATAGAGCAAAAAAGGCCAAAAAAATCACGTTTGTTGTATGGGAGCCCCCCTTAAATATTAATTTTTTTTATTTTTAGTATTTACTGTAATAGCGGCAACAGATATACATAATCTGTGAAAATATCAAATCTCTAGCTATTACCGTTCTTGAGTTACAGCCTGGAGACAGCAAAAAAGGCCAAAAAATCACGTTTGTTGTATGGGAGCCCCCCTTAAATATTCATTTTATTTTATTTTTAGTATTTGTTGTTATAGCGGCAACAGATATACATACTCTGTGAAAATATCAAATCTCTAGCTATTACCGTTCTTGAGTTACAGCCTGGAGACAGACAGACAGACAGACAGACAGACAGACAGACAGACAGACAGACAGACAGACAGACGGACAGACGGACAGACAACGAAGTCTTAGTAATAGGGTCCCGTTTTTACCCTTTGGGTACGGAACCCTAAAAATATGATAGTTTTCCTCTTTGCAGAAGCTTCAAAGGTAACACAAAACTAAAACACTTGGACGAGCACGCCTTCGCCGGGAACCTTCTGCTGCGCCAACTGTGAGTAGACAAAACTAATCTATTGACTATGCCTTCTAGAATAGAATAAGAGTATTATGTTATTATTCATTGCTTTAAAATTCACGGATTTTTGCGTCCCTCGGCGCACATTGCACTTTTTTTTTTTAATTTTTCTTGTTGGTCAAGACTCAAGACCAACGCCGCTGAAAATAAGCCAAAATTATATCGGAAAATGTACCGCAAGAAAAAACGTCTTTAAAACATATTTTATGTAGCACACGTTTAAATGTGTTTTAAATTAAAACATACTTCCTAGTTCCCTCTTGTCTCATCAACCATAGGAGAAACTTTTGTGCCCTATTTTGGAGGATTTTTCGGTTTATCTTTTCACTAATGTCGATCATTAGTTAACTGTTTAATATACTTAAGCCAACCAAGAGATGAGCTCCTGGCAAAAACCTCAAAAACCTTCCTTACCTGTAGGGCGATTCACGATCTCCGATCGACTCGGATTCGGAAACTTTACCGTGCGCTCATTGGTCAATGCCTAGCGCGGCGAGCGTTTATTGGATGTCGCGCGATCAAGTTTCTGAATCCGAGTCGAATTACGCATTGTGGATCAGGGCCCTGAATCAATTTTCTTTGAGCAGGGACCTAAGCAACACCCGTATAACGTCACTGCCGACCAAGGGTCTGGAGAAGCTGGAGGCGCTGCGGATAGAGAAGACACCCTCGCTCAAGTACATACCCTCCATATACGAGTTCCAGGTATGTACTTTCCGGCTTTGTACTACGAGAACCTACTACGGACAGTGGACATACATAGAAAGACAGACATAAATACTCATAACTACTTGTAGGTATGAGACATCGTATCGTAGCTTCCAAACGGTTTTTTACATTTAAATCTGCTGAAAATTTTGGGTTTATCTATTACATAAAATGCTGTAAGCAACAAACTGAGCTGTAAACGGTCAAAACACTCAAAATGCCTCCCATTTTGAGCGTTATGATCGTTTTTAACATCAATTAATGGAACGCGGGGTTAGTAATATATATTATATATTCGTATTTATTGACATGTTTTTTAAGGTTACTCCTCAGCATGTTAGAGAATGTAATAGACATAAGGTTGATATTCCCTCAGCAACTGGAGCGCGCGTACCTGACGCACCACTTCCACTGCTGCGCCTTCGACTTCCCCGAACGGCACGACCCCGCCAGACACAAGCTGTACGAGACCCAGCTCGCCGCCATCGCCAAGGTAATATCACACTTGTACACTACACATAGGGGCGATATTCCCGCAGCACGACCCCGCCCGCTACCAGGCTACATGGGACTTAATTCGCCGCCATCGCCAAGGTAGTGTCACACTTACATATTATGGGCAATATTCCCGCAGTACAAACTCCACTCCGCGCACTAAAACTGACGTCTACGGCCGCGGCACCCCGTAGGCGCCTCTACGCGCTACGCCGCGCGCCGCTACGCGGTAGCTACGGCGCTACGAACATTGCTACGAAATTTGAACTAAGTAAAAATCTTAAACATTATTTTAAAACAAATTATAATAATTATATATTATTATTATGTTTTTATTATCAATCTTATTATTTAATGCAATTTATATCTTAACAAGGTATCGTATTTATTATTTTTAGGGTTTTAATAATGGTGCTGCTACAGGTCTACGGATTTATTTACTCGAGCAAACATAACAGTATTTTAATTCATTTTAAGGCTGCCTTCACATTAAGTCGCGAGTAGTGCGGCAGCCGCGCTACTGCTATACTAAAACTCGCGACTAAGGGTCAATTCAGACCGCAACGCGACGAGGCGAGACACGACGCGACGCGACCTAAATTTGTATGGTTTTGACAGATGTCGTCAGCGTGAGACGTCTTGCGAATCTGTCAAATCCATATTAGAAATTGCATCAACGCGTCGCGTTGCGGTCTGAATTGACCCTTAATGTGAAGGCAGTCTAAAATATGTAATATACATAATAATTATATAGAATTTAATAATAAAATGAATGATATTAATTTAATTGTTCTTGTGACGCTGCCGTAGGTAATCACTGTTCACAGAAAGGTCAGTTCGACTAATTTTGAACACTTAAAGGCACCTTTATTATATCATAGCATAAATAATTTATAAGCACAAATTGTATGGATTTCTAAGAAAATTGTATATTTTACTACAACTTTATATGGATACTGAAACCTACACATTTATACCAAAAGCTACTATTACTATTTATATTATTTATATTTATACTATTTATACTTCATCTTTTTCGTTCGAAACTTATCCAAGCACAAACCTCTGAGCCTTCTTGCTTATTATTATAAAATTATGTATTTATTCTTAAACAGAGATGTGAACACAACCAGAAGAAGTCGAGAAGACGAAGAGCTGCTAACATGGAGGGATCCAAAATGACGGTGCAGATGTAAGTAAAACATATATATTTTTAAGAGTAGAGGTCTCAAAGACAGTTTTAATCTTCCGTTAAAAGCTATTTCTTCTCTTTTTTTGAGGCAATTAAATCTTTAAATACTAAACCAGCTTGAGCTAAAGTAGAGCAACAAAAAATTACCTCTTCAAGCCTACTCGTAAGCTGCATGTAACATGGTTGCACTGATAAAAAAAATATTCCAATGTCCTTTTCCGAGACTTTATTGCTGTACCAAATTTAATCTAAATTTATTTATCGGTCCTGAAAACACGATTTAACTATGTACTACAACAGAGTTGCCGAGTAATATCTAATAGACAAGTTTTAGTTATGACTTTAATGTACAATATTACGCCGAGATGTGGCTTCACTCTACATCCTCTATCGGTTGTATCACGGGGAGTGCTCTGAGGAATTGTTCGGAATCATACCTCCTGCAACTTTTCACCACCGTTCCACGCGAAAAATATACCATCCTCATCACCTTTATGAGTGGCAGTCTTCCACCGTGCGTTTTTCGAGCACGGTAAAACTCTGGAACGAACTGTCATCAGCAGTATTTCCAGACCAATACGACCTGAAAACCTTTGTCGGACTGTCAATAACGTATAACCTACTACAACTCAATCTTCAATCTTCATTCATTGGCAGAACGAGCGACGACACCGCGACCACCAGCGAGGAGTACGAGCCGCTGTCGAGCGAGGAGGTGGACTCCGGCAGCTTCGAGTACTACGACGACGGTTTCCACGAGAGCGTCCCCGTCAACGGCACCATGGGAGTCACCTTCTTCGCCGAGTGCGGGAACTTCAGTCTCAGGTACACGGTATAATATAGAACGAGCGACGACACAGCCACAACCGGCGCGCGGCGAGGAGGTGGACTCCGGCAGCTTCTAGTACTACGACGACGGTTTCCACGAGAGCGTCCCCGTCAACGGCACCATGGGAGTCGCCTTCTTCGCCGAGTGCGGGAACTTCAGTCTCAGGTAAAGAGAAGTTTATTCATGGCGGATGGCGGACCTATGTAGTTTGGTCGCAGTATGTCAAACCCAGCCGAAAGATCACAACAAACACTAAATTCAAAATTGACATAACCCGACCAAGTAAGGCGTCTCCCAGACAGACGCGGGCAGCGGTGGCGGTGGCGGCGGCGGTCAGTTGTTTGTACTGCCACCGCCACCGCGTGTGTCTGTGTCGTTACTAGAACTCTCAAGTCATCCAACTGACCGCCGCCGCCACCGCCACCGCTGCCCGCGTCTGTCTGGGAGACGCCTTATGAAGGCCCGCCATCTGCCTATGAACCGATTTCCTCGATGGTATAAGAACCCGCAGAGCGATATTAAGTACCTTGCGAAAAGCAACAAGCAGACATATCAAAACAACAAGCATAATATTACGATGGGAACTGACTTTCATATACTTTAAAACCACATGAAAGGATCTCTATATTCTACCTTCAATAAACGTAAGTCTGTTTTTTTTCCAGCCGAAGAAAAGTGGAATGCACACCAGCATCCAACGCTCTCAACCCGTGCGAGGACGTGATGGGGTGGGCGTGGTTGCGGGCGAGCGTGTGGTTCGTCATCTCCGCAGCGGTCGTCGGAAATATAGCCGTCCTGCTCGTACTCCTCATGAACCACACCGAAATGACCGTGCCCCGGTTCCTCATGTGCCATCTCGCTTTCTCCGACCTCTGCACCGGGTTGTACCTCTTCATGCTGGCAGTCGTGGACCTGATGTCGTTCGGCGAGTTCTTCAACTACGCATACGACTGGCAGTACGGCGTCGGGTGCAAGATAGCCGGCTTCCTGTCAGTGTTCTCTGGCCAACTGTCGGTTTTCACGCTAACCATAGTCACTTTGGAGCGCTGGTTCGCGATCACGTACGCCATATACCTGGAGAGACGGATCTCTTTGAGCGCGGCGGCCAAGATCATGATCGGCGGTTGGTTGTTTTCGGCCCTAATGGCTGGGCTGCCTCTAGTCGGGGTCTCCGATTATTCATCCACTTCTATCTGCTTGCCGGTGGAGAGCGAGAACGTGGGGGATGCGGTCTACCAGGGTTCCCTCTTCATGACAAACGCCGTCGCTTGGGTCACCATAGTCATCTGCTACGTCCAAATTTACAGATCTTTAGGAGGCGGCGGGGAGAAATACGGCGGGAGGGGCGCAGCCGCGGCCGCCGAGAGGCGAATAGCGAACAAAATGGCGCTCCTGATCGGAACCGATCTACTCTGCTGGGCGCCCGTAGCTTTCTTCGGGGTCACAGCGTTGGCAGGCGTGCCGCTAGTCGACGTCAGTCACGGAAAGGTGTTGCTCGTGTTTTTCTACCCCCTGAACGCTTGCGCGAACCCGTTCCTATACGCGATCCTGACGAAGCAGTATCGAAGGGACCTGTTGACCCTCGTGGCTCGGACGGGGAAGTGCAACTGGCTGATTGAGAGGTACAAGCTGGCGACCACCCCTCCCCCCACCGCGCACACAAACCCCTCGGCGCCCGCGCTCCTACCTCTTGTAGACTATCAGCGGTCGACGTCACAGGTCACAAAAGAAAACGGCGATGCAGAGATTATCTAGGCTTACCTAAGGGTATTTATGTATATAATTTAAGGTTATGATATTATAGTTTTTAAATTATTTAAGTCTTGAGTTTTTTTACTGACCAAACGAATTTTAAATGCAGTCGACATAAGTAAAAATCTCATGTTTTAAAGGAAATTAAAGGTACTTATTATGAAAAAAAGAAAAATATTGTTATTTAGAATATAATAATTATTATTGTAATATTATGATTTATTAGTAAACAGAAGGAGAATATTGTGCAGAAGTAAAACAATCACACATTTAGAAACAACTGTCTCTGTCCTAAGTCATTCAAAACATTGGTATCAATATATTCCATTAACAGCCTATCTCCTTCCAACAAAATTTCATTTTTAACCAACTCCTCGATTTCTACATCCATCTTCATAGGACTTATGCAGTAGCCATCCAGCTGTCGAAACAACCTGATTTTTGTTGTGCCCATTTTATTATTATCATTTTTAATGTTGCATAAATTGCAAATTGCGTCTATAGCTCTACCAAGGGTGTATTTCGTTGATATAAATACTGCTATGGTGTCTTTAAGATCTGGTTCTAACCTGAGGCTCTCAAGGTTGATTATGTTTTCAACATCTTGAACAATTTTCACTGACTTTGCTTGAGCGTCTGTGGGTTTTTTGATAGCAAAATGAACTCTCTTGTCAGCCGGTATTGATTTGTCTCCAAGGGCTTTTTGTTTTATTCTCATAAGGTGGATTTTGGAAGCAGTTTTCATTTTTGCTGATGACTGGAGAGCTTTTCTTATGTTTTCTGTTATCTGGAAAATAAATATCATAATAGCAACAAGTAACTATATTTTTCAGGCTGAAGATTAAACCAAGATTAAACTTGTAACACGGTATTAAGTAACCACAAAAAGAGCTAGAAATAAGTCTCTTAACATTAGTAAATTATAACCCGAGATATACCTTTGCTTGTAAATCCTTGTTGGCTTCAGCAAATTGTCTTCTTGGTGCTTCAAATTCTTCTATCTTGTGTGCCATAGTCTCATCATCTATTTCTGGACAGGACCTAAAAGAAATTTTCAACTTTTATTGTAACATAAATTATTTTAATGTGGCAGCTACGAAGTTTTCTTAATCTTGCTAAAACTGAAGAGCGGCTAAACCAATTTAGCTAATTTTAGTCTTAAAATATTTGTAGAAGTCCGGGGAAGGTTTATATAGGGAGCAGTGATACGAAATCCACCGGGACATCTAGTAATTAATAAAGGAAGTTATTTGAATGCTCTATAAAGGAAGTTATATTTGACCAACAGGTAAACATAACCTTAAAGTTACCCTTTCTGTTTTGTAATACTACATAAAACAGGTAAAATCCTACACAATATCTAAGGCTACTTACGGATGGAATCTGTGCTCGATACAGTAGTGTTTACCACACTTATTACACTGCATCTCATGCAAGTTGCCCTTGCGACAACCCTTCTGGGAGCACTTGTATATAACATCATCACTTTTGATGTTAACAGGCCGAGGCGGAGGCGCGAGTTCGCAGTCGCCGGAAAAGCAGTGATCGTTGAAATGTTCCCGACAGTACACTTTACCGCATTTACACTGGAGTGGTAGGAAATCTATTTGTTTACACTCATCATTCTGACAGCGATCCCCCAAGGACGGAAACTCCATTATGTCGGTATATAAAGAGTTTAGACGAAGTAAATGTAAAAGAATTTAGGTATTACTTTGTTTGTTTTCTGTTAGAAATAAAGAAAATACAAATAATAGATATGAAAAGTGATTATCACCAGCGTTGACAGAGAACAGCTGACAATGACGGTGATAAGAGGTGACAAGTGACAACTGACAAGCTTACGAATGAAATTTGACATTGAGGCTTTTTTACTACACGGTTATGAAAAAGGCTTAGGATAATTATTATTAGCTGCAATATAAAAAAAGTGAACTTCGTTTTCACGTGGCAACCCTCAACTCATTAGGTACTATTTAGGTACTTATAATTTTTTGCCCAGTATTCATTAACTAATAAGAATAACAGCTATCCAAAGCGCTTTGAACAATGAACATAATGTTCTTCATTGTTCAAAGCGCTTTGGATAGTTACTGAACATTCACAATGTCTTGTCTTTGTCTGCCAAGTGACTTCTCTAACATAGGACAAAACATTGTATAGTGCTAGTCAGTGCCAACTGCCAGTGCAGTAGCATCCATATTTTAGTAGTCAGGACTTAGGTTGTTATTTAAAATTATTTTAGGATAATATTTCTAAACTAGACTAAATTACATTGCAATGGATATTATGTATAAAATAGGGATAAAATTAAATAGTGTTTAAAATAAAAACGTTTTCTTTATAACCTGATTTTATTGCGCAAATATAAAATAAATTATGAGAGGTAACACGCACTTAGAAAATATCACTTGGAACAAGTAAGTTATTGCTTTTGGTCGCTATCATAAAAACTAGCAAATACAACTCAGGACTTAGAATATAAAAATGCATAGATACTGAAACAGTATAAAAATTTGTGATAAATCTTTCTCTTTCGTGGTTCTTTAATAAATATTTCACTTTTTGTAAGCATTTTGTATAGATTTCATTGAGCTAAACGCACATATTATCACATTAGTTTCAAAGATTCCATTGCAGCGTTTAATCTCTCTAGTTCGCCCTGAGATTGCGTCAGTTTTTCTGAGTTGGCTTTTTGGACTTCTGCGGGCACTTTGGTCAAGTAGTCGTCAGCCGCCATTGCTTGTTGCAACTTGATTATAGTCTGTGACAACGTCTCCTTCTTCTTCTCCAATTTGCTTATCTCCTTTTGTGGATCGATAAGACCCTGCAAACAAGAAAAATACGATTATTGTAATTAATTTCAGCATTAAATTTTTGTACACTAGCAAAAATGTTTTGCTCTGATTCAATAACATCTTTTAAATTACTTTTAGGGCGCGTTCAGACGTGCGCGTTTCGATTCAGCTTGTGTGTTTTCTCAAACGCTACAGCCTACGAATAATAAAAACTAAGAAAGAGTAACTCCGTCAAAAAACATGCTCCAAAATACTTGTCAAAAAAGTGTACCTTAGGTACAGATTTCAATACATTTGCAATATTTAGGTGGCCTTGAGCGGTATAAAGGCTGACCTTACATGACAGTTCGAAAGGAACCAAATTTTAAACGGTAATAGTACGGGAGTTACGTTTCCTTAGTTTTTATTATCCGTAGGCTACAGCGGAAAACATGCACGTCTAAACGCGCCGGTAGTCGGTACTAATAAAAACATTTTCAGCGTTTAACTATTCAAGGTTAAGTCTGTCTTTGTCTATTGTGCCATTTCCAATATTCCAGACAGAGAGCAGACTTTTATAGTCATTAGCTGTAAAAACTTTTTTTATGAGGATATAACTGTAGTGACTTCACCTTCAAAACCAAATGCACTTCGATCTTATCGGACACGGTGAGTATGGAGCAGCCGGGCGGGGGCTGATCATCGCTGAGCTCGCTGTTGGCCAGCGACTGCACCTTGATGAAGAGGCCCCTGAGAGCCTGTGCATCATCAGCTAGCACCAGGTGCACGGTAGTCTTCTGTTTGTTGGCGAGGTTGTACTCGGAGCGCGTGGAGCGGATCGCGTGGACGATCTTGAGGACTGTCTCCACGTCGGTTTCGAGACTCTCCGAACGCCAAGGTGTCTCCTCCTCCTAAATTAATATATTTATTAACTTTAATAAAACAAATAACTAAACATGCTTAAATATTAAACCGTTTTTATTAGGAACTAATCGATTTATATACGCGTTTACGCACTACGGTCCCGGTCTATGAGATCAATAGCAATCAATAGCTATGTCCACATTGTGCACTTTCATCTTCAATTTTCATCATCTTTTGACATTCAACTTTCATATTGGCGCATTCAATAATTGAAAGCGTCAACGAACGCAACGCCAACATTGTCATTAAAGAACAAAGCGAAAGTTTTGGATACGGTCAGAGGGAATGCGTCGCGGGCATGCCTCACGTGATCTGTTGACTGCGCTATGATGCATGCCCTTAATGAACAAAAAAGGCACAGTGTGGACATAGCTATTGTATGTAAACAGAGACGCAACCGCGCCGCTATTTAAATAAATCGTTACATACAATTGCTTGTGATCTCGTGGTGTAGCGACCGAACCGCTCGCATTTGACAGAAATGAGAAAATGTCTTCAGTAATTTGTCAAACTCTACATTAAATTAAAGTTAGGTAATCATTAAATATCTCTGAGTGCGGCATCTTATATCTTCTACGCATCGTTCATTAAAAAATTATTTCAAAAAATTAATTTCTCAAAAATGTCTCAAAATCTCACCGTGGGGTAAGGAGCTACACATATCGAGGGGCAGGAGCGGTCCTTCCGCGGGAGTCGCTGGTACAGCTCCTCGGTGACGTAGCACATGAACGGCGAGAGTAATGTCAGGCCGAGCTGCAGCGTCGTGAACAACGTCCGCCGGGCCGCCGCCTTTTCGTCTTCGGTGCCGCTCGCGAACACCGGTTTGAGGTATTCCTGGAAATTAAAATAGGTTAATAAAATGGTCTCTCGACATTATACACAATACAAGCAGTTAAGAACTTGTAGAGAGGTACATACATATTCGTCTTTGATCGACTGTTCGACGCCGATTGTATAATACAATCGACAATGCTTATAGATAGAGTATAGACAGATTCTCAGTCATGGTGGTAATCATAGCTACCTGTAATGGCCCGACATGGTTGGGGCTTAAAATCTACCCAATCTGTGATACTTTATCACGTCGTTTATATTTAACTGGCAGTAACGTTAGCTATCTCTTTCACTAGCGTATTGTATATTGTTATTTCACAGGCACAGGTAACTGATAGGAATGTAGTACTATAGAGGAAGTTCATTCTTAGGCAGGTAGTGGGTTATCTCAAATTCGCCTGATTAAGTTTGGTCGGGAAAAATAAAAAGACAGAAGAGAGTCGTGTCTATTGATTCAAACGTACTAGAAATTAGTATTGCAATCGCACTTCTGTTATAATGTTTACGTTTTTTGCGACCACAAAATAATCAATGTATCCTTTAATTTATTCAACTATCATGTAGTTATCATTTCAATTAAAAATAATGTCATCACTGCTCACCAAGTAAACATCACAGAGGTCATACAGCCACAGGTTGTAGCAATGCGTGGTGGCGGCTGGGAAGTCGTACGAGCGGAACCCGGAGTTCACCTTCTGCACTGCGAGCGACACCTTAGATAACATCCACCGGTCCATCGCTGATAGACCAGCTGGGAGAGGCCCGGAGAACGCCTGAGAATTGTTGGGCTTGTTAATAGTGAAACATACACATTACACATCACACAGCACACATATTATAATTATAATTCCACAACACAAGTGTATATAATATACTGTTACGAAAGCGGACACGTAGTGTCATCTAGCGGCAACCAGGCGAAACCATCACAGACAGCGTAAATCCCCTATTCAATACCAGATGCCGCTACTTGTATGTTTTTGTTACCGGCGCGTACCTGCTCGAGAATTTTCCCACGGTTGTTTACATGTTGATGCGAAATTGTGGAATATTCTCGTAAGGTCTAGAGCTCGCCCCGATCCGTATAAATACGCGGCTAGACGGGCCGGCCAGTCAGTCTTCGAATGTTTTCGAGCGAGCGATAATCAAAGCGACTTCGGAAGTGAGAAACAAGTGACTTAGTGAGTGAACCAGTGATAGTGCTTAGTGTTTAAACTTAGTGCATAGTGTTTGGACCTAGTGCTTAGTGTTTAGACATAGTGATCTAGTGTGTGTAAGTGTAGTGTAAGTGTTAAGTGTAGTGTAAATAAAAGTCTTCAAGAGAGTCACCAGGTCTTTTTCTCCGAATCATCGAACCTTAGCACGTAACAACTGGTGTCGGAAGTGAGATTTGGAGATGCCATTGACTCCGAGAGAGGACTTCAAGGGGAGTGTCAGGACAAGGGCACAGCGAGCTGCTGCCATTGACTCCGAGAGAGGAGTTCAAGGGGAGCGTGAGGACAACGGCGCAGTGCCATTGACTCCGGGAGAAGACTTCGAGGGAAGTGTCGGGACAAGGGCGCAACGGGCTGCGGAGACCACACCCACTGGGGACCAAGCTCCGCCCACTGCGGGGCAGGCCTCACCCACTGGCCCCGCCCACCGGGACCCGCCCACTGGCCACGCCCCTCAGGCCCCGCCTACTTTGGGTGTGGCCACGCCCACTGGCTCCGCCCACCAGGCCACGCCCACCAGGCCACGCCCACTCAGGCCACGCCCACTGGCTCCGCCCACCAGGCCACGCCCACTGGCGCCGCCCACCAGGCCCCGACTGATCAAGCCCCATCAACTGGCTCCAGCCACCATGCCTCGTCAGTAGCTTCTACAGCACCGCAAATGGCTCTTCATTTAGAAAGTTTAATTAAATTAATGGAGCTGCAAAGGGCTGATATTCAGGTTTTGCAAGATTCTCAAAGGGCAATGATGGAATCACAAGACCGCAAGCTTGGCGTTTTGCAAGAATCACAAAAGCAACAAAAGGACCTTCAAGAAAAGGCGCTTCTGGCAATAAAGGATGTTGGTGACACGGTGACCAAGCTTCGGAAAGATGTCGACATAATGGAAGAACGCATTACCGGGCTAGGAGTGGATATGGAAAATGTGAAAAGTGGCCTCACAGAACTACAGAAGTGGAAAGTGCGCCTGGAAACCACAGGAGTCGCGACGTCGAG
The DNA here is from genome assembly GCA_905404155.3 of Plebejus argus. Classification (NCBI taxonomy): domain Eukaryota; kingdom Metazoa; phylum Arthropoda; class Insecta; order Lepidoptera; family Lycaenidae; genus Plebejus; species Plebejus argus. The sequence goes on from FR989942.1 coordinate 555,406, forward strand.
TGGAACTACCGGAGCAGTGGTACAAGGGCCAAAAGTTAAAGTGCCACCATACGACGGTACTACTTCTTGGAACGCTTATCGTCAGCAATTCCAGACGGTTGCTACTGCCAACGGATGGACTGAAGACCAATGCCTGACCGCTCTCACTGTTGCGCTCAGAGGGCAAGCTTTGTCGGTCCTAGAAGCACATAGAGGAAATGGGTTCCAAGATCTGATAGAGGCGCTTGAATCCAGATACGGGGAGCGACACCTGGAGCACGTGTTCCGTGCCCAACTTCGTGACAGAGTCCAACGCTCAGGAGAGGGACTACAACAATGGGCGTTGGAAATTGAAAAACTGGTCAAGAAGGCACATCCAGGAGCAGACTCCAAGATGGTGGACTCGAACACTATTCAAGCCTTTGTCGACGGAATCAGGGATCTGGAAGTCCGAGCTGCAGTAAGGCTACGTCACCACACCTCGCTAAAGGAAGCGTTGGCGCATGCTCTAGAGGTCGAGGCTGTCCGGCGTGACATACGGCAGACCTATAAAATCCGCGAGGTCTCGGAGGAAGTGAAGGAGGTCAAGGCTCCTACGAAGAGAAATTTTGGAGCCATGTGCTACAAGTGCGGCGAAAGGGGTCATCTTCAGCTCAACTGCCCGCAGAAGGATACCCAGATGGCAAGAATGAAAAGGCTTGAGGAACAGATGGAGGAGCTGAAGAAGCAAAGGGCTTCAGCCAGGACTAAGGGGCAAGTACTGCCTGACGCGGAAGAAGCCCCAATAACTGTTGTCTCCCAAGCAAGCAGCGGGAATAGTCTTGTGATTCAGGGGACTATTAACAGGACGGATTGCAAAATTACTCTAGACACAGGAGCCTCTAGAACAATAGTGAGCCCAAATCTGGTAAAGGCCGCAAGGGGACATAAGAGGAGAATTAATTGTCGGCTTCTTACTGCCTCCGGTCAGCCAATACCCGTCCTGGGAGAAATGTCAGTTACGATTAATGTAGGGGGGTCCCCATACCCTCATGACGTTATCGTGGCTGAAATAATGGATGATTGCATCTTGGGCTTGGATTTCATGAAGAAACATCTGTGTGAAACACCAATCCTGGGGTATCCACAACCTGAAGGTCAGTTTATAGTCGACACGGACGCAAGCAACACGGCCATTGGAGGGGTGTTATCTCAAAAACAGGGTGAAAGAGAAGTTGTGATTGCATATTTCAGCAAATCTTTATCCAAGCCAGAGAGAAACTACTGTGTGACAAGAAGAGAACTCTTGGCTGTTGTAAAGACGCTACAACATTTCAGCAAATACCTCATCGGCAGACAGTTTTTACTGCGAACTGATCACGCAGCCTTGAAGTGGCTACTGCAATTCAAGAACCCAGAAGGTCAAGTAGCACGATGGATTGAGCAGCTCCAGGAGTACGACTTCAAGACCGAACACCGCAGCGGAAAGTCGCATGGGAACGCCGACGCACTCTCACGAAGGCCGTGTTCAGAAGACTGCAAACATTGTGTTAAGCAGGAATCTAATGAAGTGACAATAAAGTTAACGAGAACAAGTCTTTTAGGTCCATGGGAGAATGATGCCATGAGGGAGGCTCAAGAAAAAGATGACGACCTTCGGCACATCATCACATGGAAGAAACGGGGTGACGTAAAACCAACCTGGAGTGAGGTTGCACCCACTGGCGCTGTCACTAAGGCGTACTGGGCGCAATGGGAGAGTCTGGTACTTCAAAACGGAATACTCTACCGGAAATGGGAGAAGACTAACGGCAGAGAGTTCCATCTTCAGATAGTCGTCCCAAGAGCGAGAGTACCCGATATTCTCCGTGAAATGCACGATGGCGTATCAGGAGGTCATCTAGGTGTCAAGAGGACGTTAACAAAAGTGCGAGAACGATTCTACTGGTTGCATTGTCGAGATGACGTGCAGGATTGGTGCCGCAAATGTACTACTTGCGCTGCAGTGAAGGGACCACAGACCAGGAGCCGTGGGAACCTGCGGTTGTATAACGTTGGCGCACCGTGGGAACGAATTGCAGTTGATGTAGCTGGGCCATTTCCTGTAACGGAGTCGGGAAACAAGTATTTCATGGTCGTCATGGACTACTTCACCAAGTGGCCTGAAGTGTTCGCCATGCCAAACCAAGAAGCTACGACAGTTGCTTCTAAGCTTGTGGAAGAAGTGATATCTCGCTTTGGTGTGCCTCTGGAAATCCATTCCGATCAGGGCAGGAATTTCGAATCGCAGGTCTTCCAGGAAGTGTGCAGAATCTTGGGAATGCATAAAACGAGGACCACCGCGTACCATCCACAGTCTGATGGAATGGTTGAGAGATTTAACCAGACCCTTGAGAGGCATTTGGCGAAATTGGTAGATGAAAAACAAAAGGATTGGGACAAGTACATACCGCTCTTCCTTCTGTCGTACCGTACCGCCGAGCATGAGAGCATAAAGGCTACCCCGGCATATGTCAATTACGGTAGAGAACTACGAGTACCAGTAGACCTCTTGACAGGAGGGTCACCGGAGGAACCAAAGACCGTACAAGACTATGTCTGCGATTTGAGGGAAAAGATGCGCTATATACACGCCATGGTTCGGGAGAATGGGTTACATTCAAGTGAGAACATGAAGACCAGATACGACCGGAAATCGAACACGAGCGGCTTCGAAGTAGGGACACTGGTGTGGCTGCATAACCCAACTCGTCGAAAAGGGAAATCTCCAAAGTTGCAGACCAAGTGGGACGGCCCATACAAAGTGGTTACCCGATTGAATGATGTGACTTATAGGATTCAAAAGCAACCAAGAGGGACATTCAAAGTGGTACACATAGACCGTCTGGCGCGTTACCATGGCAGTAACAATGATGCTCGGGACGAGCATCTCTAAGAGGGGAGTAGTGTTACGAAAGCGGACACGTAGTGTCATCTAGCGGCAACCAGGCGAAACCATCACAGACAGCGTAAATCCCCTATTCAATACCAGATGCCGCTACTTGTATGTTTTTGTTACCGGCGCGTACCTGCTCGAGAATTTTCCCACGGTTGTTTACATGTTGATGCGAAATTGTGGAATATTCTCGTAAGGTCTAGAGCTCGCCCCGATCCGTATAAATACGCGGCTAGACGGGCCGGCCAGTCAGTCTTCGAATGTTTTCGAGCGAGCGATAATCAAAGCGACTTCGGAAGTGAGAAACAAGTGACTTAGTGAGTGAACCAGTGATAGTGCTTAGTGTTTGAACTTAGTGCATAGTGTTTGGACCTAGTGCTTAGTGTTTAGACATAGTGATCTAGTGTGTGTAAGTGTAGTGTAAGTGTTAAGTGTAGTGTAAATAAAAGTCTTCAAGAGAGTCACCAGGTCTTTTTCTCCGAATCATCGAACCTTAGCACGTAACAATACATTTGCAGGAAACTAAACAGCCCATGACCCTGAATCGCGCTATCGATGTTCCTAAAAATGGATATTATAATATACAATGGGCAATGGGCATAATAATATACAATGTCTGACTCTACAGGCGGAAGATTTTTCTTTGTAGCTCTCACGCATGTTCCTATTATGCCAAATATAATGTGTCTGTCTTTGTGTACAAAGTTTTTTCCACATTTTCATATTTTTATAAGACGTGTAAAACGTCGGAGCAATATTATGTCTTCGCTCTAAAGCAGTGTATGCAATATGCATATCTATGCTGCGTCGACGCAACACAAGCAATGCAAATCTCACTCGGAAGAGAGTCCATAATTTCCAACAATCCTGCAAGCAAGTTTCTCACCTCATAGGAAGTATCAGGTGGAAAGTATAGCAGCGCGAACCTGGCGGCGTTCCACAGCTTGTTGCAGAAGAACCGGTAGCCCTGCACCCGCAGGATGTCCAGGTTCAGGTCGCGCCCCTGAGCCATCGCGCACAGGGCGAACCTGGCCATTGAAACGGGTGTTATAGTCAATTAATCTAAATATATATAACTCAACTGACTGACATAGTGATCTATCAACGCACAACCCAAACCACTAGACAGATCCGGCTGAAAGGCATGTATAAAGCTTCATAGCTTTAGTTGCTTTAGTTCAATTACGTCCCCTTGGGGGTAGATCAAAATCAAAAAAGCAGTACGCAGTACGGCTTCGTTAGACCAATGTCGGTAAAAATTTAACCTACAGCCTAGTTCATAAAGTCGCATTTTATATAAATTTTTGCCGGTAGCGATCGCGTGCCGCGAGGATCGGAAAGCCACCTTAACATCTTATACTCACTTGAGTATAGCCGGTCGCGACCGCGTGCCGCGAGGATCGGAAAGCCACCTTAACATCTTATAATACTCACTTGAGCGCATCAGTGCCGCACTCCGGTATCCCGTTAGGATAGTCCCGGGCCTGGCCGGCCTTGGCCTTCTCTATCTCTCTCGGGTCCAGGTTGGAGTCCATCAGCTGTGCATGCAGCTGGTCCAGGGTGACGCCGCGCACCACGTCCACGGGGTCCACCACGTTGCCCAGGGACTTGGACATCTTGCGGCCGTGGGCGTCGCGCACCATCGGATGGAGGTATACCTCCCTGCGGGACAAACATATAAATTACTTGTCGACGCCCCCAACTACATTGCGTAAAAATTTGTGTATCGCGCAGGAACCGTACATTTTTCAGGAATCAAAAGTATCCTCTGACCTTTCTCGGGACTCGAGACTATCTTCATACCAAATTTCATTGCAATCGGTTCAGCGGTTTGGGCGTGAAGAGGTAACAGACAAACAGACAGACAGACGCACTTTCACCTTTATAATATTAGTATGTATGTAATAGCAATAACACAATACGGGGTGTAACATAACAAAGTGATAATACTTTAGGGTGTGCACGTGTACCTTGTAGAGAGTTCACTGTGAAAGACGATTTTTTTTTACTTTTGTATGGGCAAGGGTCCGACCATTACAACTCACGAGTTTCCCCATACAAAAGTGAAAAAAATCGTCTTTCAGCGCTGCTACTTTCACAGTGAACTCTCTACAAGGAACACGTGCACACCCTAAAGTATTATCACTTATTTTTGTTACACCCTGTAGAGTTCACTATGAAAGGCGAAGCGCTAATAGAGTAACTTTTTTATATGGGAAAATTCATGACGTTTCCGGGATTTCTCGCGCGATCGCAGGATCTTCACACGCGCGCGAAAATATTGTTCTCTCACGTCACAAAGTAGCTCAAGCTCACAAACGTGTCAGTAAAAACGACACCATTATTTTTGTAGGCGTTTGAAAGACAAGGAGTTTTAGCTCAATGGCCCACTCTATTTGATTACTGAACTTTAGCCATTAAAAGATGACATAGACTCACTTGAAAGGCAGTTTCCCCAGGAGGCGCTGTCCGAAGAACACCATGCGCGCCACCCAGAAGAACAGAATGTCGTGGCCAGTCTCCAGCAGAGAGCCGGGGTAGAACGCCTGCGAGTTTATAGCTTAGGTAAGTCTAACGGTCGCAATCAGAGATGTTTAATGATGATTAAATTTCAATTTAATTAGGAGTTTGACAGAACATAATATATGGAGATTTTGTTTAAAAATTTTGATTAAATTAAAGTGAAAATATAAATGCATTTGAGTGCAGTAGTAAGTGTGAGGCCACACTGCATGCTCATATCTCTCTCTCTCTCTGTCGTTCATGCCGCGCTCTCGCTTGCGGAACGCGACAATGATCGTAACAGGACAATGACGTTATCTGACAGCAGCCCGTAGTATCGAGTTATTAGATGTTGTCACATCAAAAAATACTCGCCTCCAAATCCTCCGTGTTATCCGGCCAGCCGAATATCGAGAAGGGGAACAGACCGGACGAGAACCACGTGTCCAGCACGTCCTCGTCTCGACACAGCGTGATGTCTTCCGCTTTCACGTCGAATTTGGCCGCCGCTTTGCTGAGCGCCTCCTGTTCCGAGTGCGCCGACACCCACCGCTCTTCTTCGTTCTAGAATAAGAATTTAAAAAGTAAAAAAAAAGAATTTAGTTGTTATACGTTTAATTGAAATGATAGTGCTGTAGTTTTAAATAGTTATTAGCAGCATTTAAAACATTGTACATGTGCATTTTACTCAATAGGTAAACATAAAATTAATAACTGTTTTCATTCCAAAAACATGCTTTCAAAAGTCTATCAAAAGTCTAGCATTAAACATTTCGTTGCTTTTAAAGCTGATCGCACATTTATCAGCAACGCACGCGCCGAACGCACCGTAAATGCGGCGCGTACGTTTCTAAAGAATGTCCATACCAGCTTGTCTAACGAAAATTGACGTTAGGTGCATGTGAAAACAAACAAGCCACGAAAAGTAAAATCTTATAGCACTGAAACTCTCTAGCTCTAAAAAAACATAACAAATCAATGTAAAAAAATATTCCCAAATGAGTAAATAATAAACATCGCAATCAACAACATTCATGCTACACATCCCTTAGGGCTCCCACATATTATTATAACTTCGAATTCGCATCGCATCGCAAATATCTGCGACAAAATTCATAATAAGTGTCTAAACACACTAGGCCGAAGTTACGCGGCGTAAATTCCGCATGATTACGTCCGCAAGTCAGACGCATACAAAATACTGACGGAACGCGACGGAATAGTGTGTCATCGGTAATTTAAAATACATTGCGGGCGTAATCATACGGAATTTCCGCCGCGTAACTTCGGCCTAGTGTGTTTAGACACTTATGACTTAGATGACATTGCGATGCGTTGCGATGCGAATTCGCAATTTTGGGCGGGAACCCTAAACGTACAATGACAGTTGGGCGTGGCTTGTTATGGCGTGCGCGTCGCTTCTTGCGTCCGGAGCGCGTGCGGCGCCGCGCGGGCACAGCGACGCCACGCTCCTTGCCGCGTGAAACAAAATCGACGACATGTTGATTATAACTAGATATTTGGCAGTACTAATATAATATCTATATCAATAATATCTGTGGACGCTTTTACATCACGTCAGTCTGGCCCCGTGCTAAGTACCTGAAGGACTTGTGTTACAGGTGCCAGACAACGGAAATATATTTAATACTTTAATACTATACATATATTTAAGATTTTTATTATATGATACACATATTCAAGACACATCCATGACCCAGGAACCTTGAAAAACTTTTTGTTCCGTCGGCGGGATTCGAACCCGCGACCCCCGGCTTGAGCTACCAACGCGCTCACCATTGAGCCACAGCGGTCGTCACTACTAATATTATATTTGTATATCTGAGACCATAGCCAACACGTTAGAATCGGGCGCTTGCCCATACTAATAACAAATCAGTCTTTCAGCGCTGCTACTTTCATAGCGAACTTTAGCGTGAGAGACACATACACAACCTAGTATTATCATTTAGTTTTGTTACCCCTTGTATAAGTTCTAGAAAGTAGTTTACCCTACCTGTTGTCCTGATATAGTGACGCGGTACGCAGGGATGCGGTGTCCCCACCACAGCTGACGGGATATACACCAGTCGCGGATACCCTCCATCCAGTGGTACCATATCTGTGTAATACAACAATAAATAAAACACAACATAGAATATGTAAAGAAAATATGAACACAAATAAAAAACTATATAAATATAATTTTAACAAAAAAACCGACTTCAAACAGTATTTACTTATCCAAGATGGTTCTTCCTGTAAAGTATTCTCTTTCTAACAAAAAAGAAAGAATTATAAAAATCGGTAAACGCTTCTTGCAGTTCGCAGCGTCAGTGAACTAACAGCGTAAATCTGTTGTGTAAGAAAGAAATGACATTACCTTCTCATGAACCTCCGGTATGATCTTCAGCTCACCGCTTTTGACGGCCTTGATAGCTTCCTCCGCCATCTTGTCGCACCGGATATACCTGTAATGAATATATTTTGTCATTTGCTTGGTATTTTAGGTAGAGATGCTAAGTTCAAGAACTAACACAGCAACAATAAAGTGGCACATTAATCTAGTTTTTTTCTTGACATTTAGATTAAAATAAATCAAAATTAAGTCATCTATATGCGTATCACAGACCATAATATACGCACGCGCGTACGCACACTCGTACGATGCGTACGTCTGACAATCGTCACAGACAAGAGTGACAGTGTGCGCGAGTATACAGGGTGTAACAAAAGTAAGTGGTAATAGTTTAGAAAGTGTACGTGTAGAGAATTCACTGTGAAAGTAGCAACGCTGAAAGACCAATTTTTTTTTCACTTTTGTATGGGAAAACTCGTGATGCTGGGGCACTTGTCCATACAAAATTGAAAAAAAAGATCTTTCAGCGCTGCTACTTTCACAGTGAACTCTACATAGGCGACCCATACACACCCTAAAGTATTATCATTTAGTTTTGTGACATCTCACTCACCACTGCGGCTTCAGCATGGGTTCCACCACATCCTTGGAGCGGCTGCACAGCGGCACCACCATGGCATGGTCCTTGGTCTCGCGGTACAGGCCCAGCTGCTGCAGGCACGGGACGATCTCGCGACGCACGTCGAAACGCTTCTTGCCCTGAGGGACAAAGGTTGAAAATGATAACAGAAGAAATGAGTTATAGATTTAAGATGATGTGATTCTAATAAACAGAGTCATGGGTATGTAACAATATCTACTAATGTGCTGGTGAAAAACCTCCTTTTTGGAAGTCGGTTAAAAGTATGATACAGAAACATTTTAATTATTATTTATTATTTTAGTGCCGCTTACGCAATCGCTATTATATAAGTTTCTAAAACATCAGGTCCTTACCTAACTAAGGTCTCCGAACAAAGTGACAAATCTTTAAGTATTTTAGCGACTTATTAGAGCCCCCTCAGATTGCACACTTTCTATCGGCCGATAGTTTGGTCGTATTGAGCCAAACTAAACTATCGGCCGATTAAAAGTCTGCAGTCTGCGGAGGCTCTTAATATGATTTGAATTTTCGTCACCATAAAAATGGCTAAAAAATTAATTCGAATTTTAGCGATGTAACTGCGTATGAACTTACCGAGAACTGTGCGCAGTTGTCGAGCGTGCGACCCTCGTCGTCGAATATGGTGATGAAGGGCAGGTCGTGGCGTTTACCGATCTCGTAGTCGTTGGGGTCGTGGGCCGGGGTGATCTTCACCGCACCTGGGGGGATATTCAATGTGAGATTGATTGACAAAGTTATTACAAAAGTTTACTAAACTACAATTAAATTAATCGACTGTCTTACAAACTGTTCATATCACTGACCTCCATTATACAAGTACGCTGGACTTATGACACCCACCTGCTTTTTGTGCCTATTTAAAGCGGAATTTGCGCCTCCAATGCGAGGGAAGAGAACTAAATTTGACGTAACCACAACCGGTAACAGCAGTTGTCATCAATAATATTAGTTCCAAGTACTCTCACTACTGCTATCAGCGCCAATATGGCAGCTTTCAAACGTCATTTTTACGTCAGATTTAGTTCTCTTTCCCCGCATTGGGGGCGCTGATTCCGCTTCAAATAGGCACAAGAAATAGCTGTCATTTCAAAGGGTATCATAAGTCCAGCGTAGTTGTATAATGGAGGTCAGTGGTTCATATTCCGCATCCGCAAGTGCCGCGAGTAAAAGCGCAAATAAGTTGCCGGTAACATCTAGTATTACATAATATTTTAAGCTATACCCTCTTACTAATAAACATAGTAAGATAGAGAGCGTTATTATAGATCCGTTGACTTTGACATGTATATTTTTTAAATTGCATACAAAGAAATATAGCAATATATAAAATAAATAGCATACAAGGTCTGCTACCTTGTATAGTTATTCATGAGTAAATATTTAATACAGTTGCGGCGCAAGACCTAAATTTTATGTGGGCAAAATATATTTTGCGAGGCCCCCTGATGGATGATGCAAGAAGACGGATTTTGCTGAATGATTTTTTTGATACTCGTAAATCCTAGAAAAAAACGCGCTGTCCAAGGCCGGTGTGTCGCGAGGCCCCTAGGACCGCGAGGCCGTAGACGGTCGCCCACACCGCCTACGCCTTACGCCGACTCTGATTTTATATTCAACTAACTGCGACCCGTAATTTTACCCGTGTGGTGATAATACCAAAATAATATCTTTATGGATTTCAATTTTCAGCCTATATTTTATTCTGAAATGTAAGCTATAATATTGGTAAGTTTTATCAAAATTCATTCAGGAGTTTTTGCGTGAAAGAGCAACAAACTTTTGCGTTTATAATATTAATAGTATAAAATAATAAATATATAAGTATATTTATTATTATACATAAGTTTATGATTGTTTTTTTCTTTATAAGTAAATAAATAAATAAATAAAAAAATATAAAAAAAATAATAAGTTGTACCCACCTGTACCGAAGTTCATGTCGACATATTCATCGGCGATGACGGGCAGCTTCCTCTTGCATATCGGGTGCTCCAAGTTCTTGCCGATCAGGTGCTTGTACCTGACACACAATATAGTCAATACAAACATATTTTAAGGTGATCGTACATTAATTATCAGCGAGCACGCGACGAACGCGCCGCATTTTAGAATTCGTTGTATGAAATGATGTGAAACCTCGCACATTCGTCCATACCGTACGCGCATTTGTACTATGAGATACGTTCGGCGCGTACGGACGTGTATTATGCGGTGCGTTCGGCGCGTACAGACGTGTATTATGCGGTGCGTTCGGCGCGTACGGACGTGTATTATGCGGTGCGTTCGGCGCGTACGGACGTGTATTATGCGGTGCGTTCGGCGCGTACGGACGTGTATTATGCGGTACGTCCGGCGCGTACGGACGTGTATTATGCGGTGCGTTCGGCGCGTATGGTACTGACGAATGTGCGATCAGCTTTACTAACAAGTGAGTCTATGTTACTTGGCAAAATAAAATATTTCATTTCATTTTAACGTATTTCAATATTGGTGGGCAAAAATGGAGGATGGAATCATCGAAATATCTTCTAGTAACGTACAATATCAACCATTAACGCGATCTACCATTAATTTGTAACAAGCTATCCTAGTTGAGCAGGACTTGATACTTTAAACGTAGAAAATATTTCTGTCGTGTATTTATAATACCGCGACCGCTACAACAATATTACAATAATATTTTCATACGCATATGAGATGAAGTAATGGGATATTACGAATTTCTTCTCCGCGACTAGACTATACAGTAATCTGGGGCCGTAGACAAAGTCACTTTCGTTAAAAACGATGACGATATTCGTTATCAAAATGTATGGGATTTGACATTAGTCTTCGCAAGCGAAATGTCATTTAGCGATGACTTATGTCAAATCGCATACATTTTGATAACGAATTTCGTCATCGTTTTTAACTAAAGATTACATTGTCTAAGGCCGCTGGGCATATAGCCGAAACTTTTTCGTTATCGCTTCGTTATAGAATCGCGGATCAAAATGTATGGAATTGACGTAAGACGAGTCGAACGTCAACGTCATATTAACGAACGCTTATATCAATTCTATACATTTTCATCGGCGATTCTATAACGAAGCGAAAACGAAAACATTTTGGCTCACCCCCCTGTAATATAGTAGTATACAGTGTGTAACAAAACATAGTGATAATACTTTAGTATGTGTACGTGTTCCTCATAAAGAGTTCACTGTGAAAGTAGCAGCACTAAAACAGCAAAAATTTTTGGGATTTGTATGGGCAAGCGTCCCAGTGTCATGAGTTTGCCCATACAAAAGTTTTAAAAAAATCACTTTTTCAGCGCTGCTACCTACTAAACCTTAAATACATACCCTAAATTAGTATTATCATTATGTTTTGTTATACCCGGTAGACAAATAGATCGTCATCAATGGCACAGTACCTCTCGTCCTTAGGATGCACGGCGACGGCGACGTCCCCCAGCATGGTCTCCACGCGCGTGGTGGCCACCACCACCTCCTCGCCAGTACCCTCCGCCTTGTACGCGAAGTGCACCAGCACACCGAACTCCACCTGCACGGATAGACTTACTAAATGGGAGTGAAAGAGAGATATATGTTTATTGTTTACCTCTTCGACTTTTTCAAAGGTTGTCTTGGTTTTGGAGTCCAAAATTTCTATAATTTTCGACTCCAGCACATTATTACAACGAAATTCCAACTTCGTAAAATGGATTCCAATTTGTTATGGCTCAGAATATTGCAGCTTAATAGCGCATTCTCTAGGCAAACCTTGAGCAAACCCACCTTAAATTAGCTACCCAGTAAAAAAAGTCGTATAACATTAACATTCTGTCCTTATCTATCAAGCAACTTTTCCAACGTCCGCGACAAGCAAAAATTATTGTCAATTCAATTGAATAACTAATTTTAAGAGTCAGGGGCAACAAATTAAAATTGTTAGTTTCTAACATATTTGGAATTAAAACAACTTTCGTAAGTCACCATAATCTTAGGTAAGATACTAACCGGCTTGTCATACCCGGGTATACTGAGCATGGTCCGGCCGGGCAGCTCGCGCTTGTCCACCTCGATGTCGGAGATGGCGCTCTTGAGCGCGCACGACCAGTTCACGAGGCGGTTCGCGCGGTAGATGTCGCCCGCGTCGTGCAGCCGGACGAATGCTGCGAACATAACAAGAGATGTAAAAAAAATCTACATAATTTATGTGCTTTAGCCCTTATTCCTTTATAGAGCGACCAACAAGCGACATTTCTTCTTCTTCTTCTTCTTATTTATGGCGCCCATAGATGCAGGGATGCACCATTCTGCCAGTGTCAAGTAAAAATAAGATAAAAAAATAAAAACATGGAATTTCGACAATTTTGAATTTGAAATGAATTTTTATACGAAGTTTGATTTTTATTTTTAATAAAATAATATACATACATTTAATATTAAAATAGTGCTGTTAAGTTATAACATAAGGCCTTGTTTGAATAAATGTTAATTGAGGATTAAAGATTAATGTTGTTATCTTTTAATTGCTAGCATTCAAGTGTCACATGATTATCCTGACAGCAATTTGACAGAAAAAGTGTGGTAGTGTGGTGACGATCGACTTGTATAAAACGTGAATTAATAATTCACGTTTTATACAAGTATAAAGGCATTAGACGTTGGGCTTGTATGAATTTCTATGTGCTTCGCGACTGGCCTTTATACAAGTCAGTAATCCGCGTTTCTACCACTTTAGGAGTTTCTTAGAAGAACACCAAACTTTATCAACGTTTAAGTAACTGTTTTTGATTGAGATATTTTGAGACTGCTGAGTGCTGACTGACCTTCAGTGACGGCGCGGGATGTGACATCGTCCATGGTGAACCGCTCCCGACTCCAGTCCAGCGACGAACCCAGCGAGCGCATCTGCTCGTATATACGACCGCCCTTTCTGCGAAGAACCAGATTTTATAACATAAACATTTCTGGCAAGTGGCGAAATTCTTATCGTAATCAATGTATATTCTACCCCAAACGGGCGGACACTATTTGTGCGTCTGTCATCTGCTTTTTCACTAATCACGGCGACAGAGGCCAAAGCGTGACCGTAAATTGCTTCGTTGTTTTGCAGTAAGCCGCAGTTGATCATGCCAGCTCTTATTAACTGACCTGTATGACGGAATGACGGACAGGAGATGAAGAGGGAGAGTGAGTGCAATGCGTTGCACAGTCACAGTATTTTATTGTATCTACAGGAAATATACTGTACCCAGTAGTACACAATCTGGAACAGCGTTATCAAAGTCTCTGAGAAGTGAGATCAGCGCGACATATACTGAAAGAAAAAAATCTGAAATGACGTCAGTGGTCTTTGGCCTGACCAAGTACATATACAACCTGGCTTGGTCGGAAGATATTCCTTTGGGACTCGCCATATCCCCACAATACTATCATACTTACTCATGTTTCCACTGCCACACGCGTTTAATGAACTCCTCTCTGCCCAGGTCGTGTCTGGTCTTCTTCTCTTCTCTCCACACCTTTTTCTCAACTACCACCTGGGTAGCGATACCGGCGTGATCACAGCCCGGATTCCATAGTGTCGTGCGACCATTCATCCTGAAAACGTTGTAAAGGAGTCAATATTTTTGTGCTGCTTTGAGCCTTCGTAAATTTGAAATTTTGAAGATAAAGATGAGACCACACTGAGCGACACTACACTTCAGGGAACAACGCGACGCGATGCTTGCGGGTTTCTTACACCGGTTCTTCTCGCCGGGTTAGTTCTCGAACCGGTGGTAGGCACCATTTTGCCTTTCTACATTAAAATAAAAATTGTTTTATTTCTGAATAAATTTGAAACAAATTTTGTTTCGTTCAGAAATAAAACAATTTTGATTTTATTTATCTATTAACAATTAATTTATTTTATTCACATTTCATCAACTGAAGTTTTGTGATATGTAGCGTCGCTGCCGCATAGTACGGCATATATTATACGATTTTATACATATTTGGCTGTGAAATGTCACGTCGCTTTGCTGGAGCACAGTGTCGCTTAGTGCGGTATCACCTTTACTATAATGAAGACACTTTTAATTAACTTGTGTGATTGTAATTGCAAACACTTGTGTGCAAAGTTTATACACAAGTTTGTAAATTATTTTATTAATTAATTTATTATTATGTACTACTTCATTAAGATACTGTACTTGTGCCTGTCAGGTTATTGCTATTTATTTGTCAAATACTCTCTTTAAAAATAATGATAAACAAGACAGAAATAACAAGACAATAAAATCTGCACTTAACATTATGTCGGTCCCAAGTGAGCCCTAAAAATATAATAATCAATACCTGTGCCATCTTGTGATAGCATCCTCCACAGCATTTGTCAGTGCATGGCCGAGGTGAAGAGTTCCTGTGACATTCGGGGGAGGTATCACCATCACAAACTTGCCCTTCGGATTTGGCTCCAGCACTGATTTCCTCTGAGAAACATTCAAACAATGTAAACAGATTGACAAGTTGGTGGGCTGTTGGTAGCTCAAGCCGGGGGTCGCAGGTTTCAACATGTATAGTATAAAAATATTAAATATATTTCTGTTGTCTGGTACCCGTAACACAAGTCCTTCCAGTACTTAGCACGGGGCCAGACTGAGGTGGTGTGAAGCGTACATATACAAGCATAGTATATAATGTCATCTTCAGTGTTTTGGTAATGCACAAATAACTTTACAAAGTATCATTCCGCATACTATTGACTATTTTTTATACAAACACTTAACAGTTTCTGTTAAGTGTTTCTATAAGAATATTTAAAATGTTATGTAAAATTGAAGTATCCTTATTCAATACAAATATCTAAAAGTCATGCAGATGAATGAAAATAAAATGATTATTTCAATGATTTTCCTACCTGATAATAATCATATCCATAAAAACATAATATATTTAACTGTAATTACAAGACCATTAATATTTTTAAATGCTATTTCTGGTTTTTTGTACAGGCAACTGCATGCACAATTATACATACTTGATACTCAGTTTTTTTTTAATTAGAAAACTGATGGCTGGTCTAAAACTTACCCCATATTCAGGTTTGAAGAATCCCTGTTTCTCCCACCAGGCATACCAAGCAGCCTCAACATACTGTGGGCTGTAGGCGTCGGGCATAGGACCCGATATGTCCTTTTTCTCACCAGGGGCTGTGTTGGCGGTGTACACTGCACTCTCTTTTGTTTCCTTTGCCTTTTTCTAAAATAAAAAATAATCATAGACCTTATATTTTGCATTTGATGTTTATTTCTATTTACTTTCTATACAAATAATTTAAACAATCAACACTATTTTTCTCTGTGCTAAAGCTTTTAAGTTTAATTAAATTTTAAATAAGAAACGCTGTGACAAAAGTTTGAAGTGAACCTTTTTTTTGTAGTTGTAGTTATTTACACTTTAAGTACCCTGTTGTATTAGCAATAGTATATACAGAAATGCCATATGGTGATCATATGATGCAATAAAATTCACATATAAGAATAATTGTTTACTTCCTATTGTAACAGAACGCGCCTATGTCAATTTTCAAAAAGGTGTCACAATTTTTCACGGTCGCGATCTTTAGTTGAGACTTGACCGGCGCCCGTGGTATTATAGTGATTTTCGTGCATTGTTAATAATTTTCGTAAATAGTGAATAAACTATTGATAAGTGGCGGTTTACTTGTTTTCTTTTGTCTAATAATAGATTAAGTTAACAGTCTCCACTACAATTTGGCGCCCAACTTTGGGCACGAAACACGAATCTTTATATTGCTTAAAGTGTCGCGTGAACTGTGTAAACTGTGAACAGTGAAGTGAACTTTTGCTTATTACACAATGCCGCTTACACGTAAAGCAACTGCGGGTGTACGCGATCGTGAGATCGATGACGAGACGCGTCAAGACATGCCGGCCGGCGACGACGCCCGAGCTCCGTCCCCGGGGGACGATCGTCTGTTCCAGTTCCTGGAGGCCTTCGCACGAGCACAGGCGGAATCGAACAGACAGCTCTTGGAGTCAATCGCCGCGCAGTCTTTCCGCACGTCCGATCATACTCACGGTAACGCGGAGTCACCGGTTCCAGTCCCGGCAGTCAACCCAGTGCCGCAGGGCGGCAATTTTGTCAAATGTACGGCACGATTTGATGGGGCCTCCGACAACCCCGAAGCCATGGAAGCGTTCCTGGATGCTGTGCTGGTCTTCAAGGAGTGCTCCGGCGTTAGTGATGAACACGCTCTACGAGGGCTGCCTATGCTGCTGACCGGAGATGCCGCTGTCTTCTACCAGGGAGTCAAATGTGACGTCAAGTCTTGGGAGGATGCCCTGCACCGCCTCAGAGCCATGTACGGCACCCCGCGACCCGCTTATAAACTGTTTCGCGATGTGTTTGCGTCCGAACAAGGGACGGAACGAGCTGACGTGTTTATCGCGCGTTTGAGGGCTACGCTATCGAAGTTGCCGTACCAACTGGAGGATCGAGTCAAAGTCGACATCATCTACGGGTTGCTGGACCGACGGATACGAAAACGTATTCAACGTGACGCAATATCAAGTGTCGATCAGCTGGTCGAGAGGGCCAGGTTGATTGAGGAGTCGCTTGCGGAGTCCACGTCGCTGACGCCGAAGCGACTACAGGGAGCAGCTGGCTGGAGTGTGACCACGACGGTGCCCACGAGCGCCGCGACGCCGCGCGCCGTTACGGCCGCGCCACAGTGGTCGCGCGCCGTCCGCGCCGACGCCGCGCCTGGAGCCCTGGCGACGTCCACAGCGGATGCGGCTCTCCCGCGGTCCCCTCGTACTTCTACTAGCCAGGTGGTAACGTCGAGACCAGGTAAACTTTTGCGTGGTTATTGTAAAAGGCAAGGACATGTGCGGTCCGATTGTCCAAAGTTAATAAACAAGAGCGATAGCAGAGATAAAACCGAAAAATCGGTATATTGTTATGGTTGTGGTGCTCGGGATGTAATACGTGCGAATTGTGGAAATTGCACTAAAAACTCTAAAGACAATCAGTTTTACGCATGCGATTTTATTGTTCCATCTAATGTTTATCGTAACAAAAATGTATCTAAAAATATACTAAAGGATAGTGGCAAGTTTACTCGTACGAATGGTCCCAGTGAGGACAGCAATAAATCTAGACCAAAGAATGATGGGAAGTTAACTTGTATGAGTGGCCATAGGGTCGACAGTAATATTGTACATTCTAACGAAATGTTATCAATGTGTAAGCAAGACTGTATTGCATTACAGAATGGCTTTCAAAGTGCACTTCATGCCAATGCTTATTTTTATTCATTTGATACTAATATTTATTCTAAGTCTGTTGATACGAATTTTTATTCTTTGAAAGATGGTGTCGTCGCTGATTGTGTTGATACCCGAGTCACTGCTCGGCCTATTTTAGATATAGAGATTTTAGGGTTCCGTGGAACGGGTTTAATAGATACTGCCGCGAAGCGTAGTATTGCGGGTCATACATTGTATGGGTTACTTAAACGAGTTAATCATCCGTTTCGCGACAGTACAATGTCTGTTAAGCTCGCTGACGGCGTGGTGCGTAGTTTGCCGGTAAAATTTACCGATGTTACTGTTAAATTACAAGATTTAGCGGTAAACATATCGTTTGTTGTCTTTCCGGACGCAGACAACAACGAAACCCTCTTAGGTATTGACTTTTTACGTAAGGCGCGATTAATCTTGGATTTAGGGCGTGACACGTGGTCGCTCGCTCATCGGCCTCAAGTCATTCATCCTTTAAAATTCGAGGGATTGCGTAACATTTTAGGTTGCGCCGCTGCAAACGCTTTGAGGTCGGACGAAGGTATGATACTTTCTTCAGCGCAGAGGGACGACCTGGCGGCGTTACCGCAGCATTATGAGGATATTTTCAAAGAGCAGGGGGAGCCTACTCCTTTTGTGGAGCACCGGATCGACACAGGTGAGCATCCACCTACAGCTGTGCCGCCTTATCGACTTACGCCGGCTACGAAAGCTATCATGGAGACTATAGGCAAATATCATCGTTCCGACCTTCAACGTTACCATGCTCGTGAGGGTGAATGTCATGAGCCCGTAGCTCCTAAACGTGGTCGAGGTAGGCGTAGAAGGGTTTGATCGTCGCGTTGGTTACCGCTAGATCAAAAGGGGGAGGATGTAACAGAACGCGCCTATGTCAATTTTCAAAAAGGTGTCACAATTTTTCACGGTCGCGATCTTTAGTTGAGACTTGACCGGCGCCCGTGGTATTATAGTGATTTTCGTGCATTGTTAATAATTTTCGTAAATAGTGAATAAACTATTGATAAGTGGCGGTTTACTTGTTTTCTTTTGTCTAATAATAGATTAAGTTAACAGTCTCCACTACACTATTGTATTCTTTAGCGACTCATTTTACCCCTTACATTTAAAAGTAGTGAATGCGAGTAATCATATGAAAAGTAGGTAAAAGTTGGCTTAACTCATACTAACCTCCGGCTTATCTTTTTGTACAGCTGGCGCTGAACTTTTTTTGTCTAACTTAGCTTTAAGTTTCTCCAACTTAGCAGCTTTTTTGGCCTCTTTCTCCAGCTGCTTTGCAGTCTTCTCTTGGGGCTGCTCTTCCCCTTGACCATTTTGGTCCACAGTATTAGTCATTTTTTAAGTTATTTCTAATTTTCTAACTTATACACTACACAATCACAATCACACGCGAAAAGAAGGGAAATTGAAAATTGGAAAATGTCAAATGTGAAATGACATAAGCGATTTGACATATGACAATGACATATGTCAAATGAGTCTAAGTCGGAGGTTACACGATCAATTTTTCATCAATCTGATTGACGGAATATTGATGGTTATAAAAAAGTAGGTACATATTAAAAAAAAATTATCAATCCATTAATCCGTGGGTTAAAAGCAAGGCAGAGGTTATACGGTCAATTTTTCATCAATCTGATCCATCAATCCGGTAAAGATTGACGAAAAATTGATCGTCTAACCACGGCTTCAAATACAGATATTTTTTCATAACGTTACTGCTTCAAGGGCATAGATAACGGTATGAAAATTTACCCGATACTAGAAATAACGGTAAAAATTGACATTAACGGTAAATGTTATAACGGTAAACATATTATGTTTTTTGATAACGTTACCTTTTGTAAAATAAGTGCTTAATTTAATCAGTCAGTTCAGTATGCAGTACTGAGTACATGCACAAAATTAAACTAGAGTCTAGACGTGTCTGGTGACCAGTAGGTGTATATTATAGGAGAAATGACGACTAATGAGAATGACATGGTCAGTAGTTCACTACTCAGTATCTTTGTTCAAATATTACATTTACCGTTATATTTACCGTTATTATTATGTACTTTTTTATAACCATCAATATTTCGTCAATCAGATTGATGAAATATTGATCGTGTAACCTCCGACTATGTTACTTCTTTTTAATTTTTTTTCTCTTATAACTGCAAACACAAATACACAACAAGTTTTTTTAAAGACATTTTCTGAAAGATGGGTAAAAAAAAACAACTTTATGCTTAATTTTAAGGTATTTAATGATGTATTTTTATGTATTTAGGCTACGTTTAATCATGTTTAATGCATACCAAGATTATTTTATATTTTTAATATAATATTTTGAGGCAAATTCAAATTTCGCGGGTAATAATCCTTGGAACACGCACGAGAGGACGTGCTTTGCCTTGAAACATTTGCATTTTGCTCAACCGCCATTTTGTTTTTCTCTCGAACCGCGTTCTCGTGCGCTCGTGTGATATAAAGATTCTACGTTTATAATTAGATTGATTGTGTGTTAATTGTTTTATATTTTTGTTATTTGTTTTACTGTGATCGCTATGTCGGACCGCGAGGTACTATATTTAACTCATTATGCTATTGGTGTATCAGCTTCATGTGTGTGCTGTGTGCAATTCCACGCTGTGGGATCGGAGCATAACCGAGAAAATCGTTGTTGAATATTTTCAGAGGAGTCGCTCGAGGACCCGCAACGGATCCCGGGAGCCGGCGCCCAAGGCTCCGGTCATGTCCCGCGGCCACAGCAGAAGCCGGTCCCGTACGCCACCCCCGCCAAAACCCTCCAGCCGAAAATATAGGAGCCCGTGAGTGCTTTTCCATAAATTACTTCTAGATTCAAGCCTCTGTTTATCGTTAGTGAGTTTCTGCATCATCAAATTTCCGTGTATCATTTGTTTATAACATTATAACCTCGCCGTCAAGGTAACCTAAAGTTGCGCAATTTTAGGAATTCATAAAAGTTTTGTATTTTTTGCATCTAAATTATTCATCTATACAACTCGACTAATGAAAACATCCTTGACTCTTACACAAGACTTGGAACTCATGAGTAATAATGTTTCAATTACACTTTATATTCTTATTTTCATATTGGAAAAAATTAAAATAGGCTGAATTTGGCATCTAGAACCTTTATTTGAGACAAACTTATGTCTGAATAACACATACAGTATAATTTCATGGATTCAATACATAATAATGACAATAATAAATTATGTTTGCCTGTACTTGCATAGAATTGTATGAGGTCAAATATAATGATACAATATCAAAGGCCATCATTAGTAAATAATTAGTGATGAACCGTTTCCGGTATCAACAGGTACTTGTCTGAAAAAGCCCAAGATATCAAAATTGATTTGTTAACCAGCATAATTGCAGAATGATCTACATTTTGTAGTAAAGTCTCAATAAGTTTCCTCAAATGTTTAATCAATATTGGTATGTATGATGCAATTACGTCAACAAAAGTTCATTTACATTGTTACCAAGCAATATTGATTGCCTGTTGTTCAAATGTTTATTCTATCAGCATGCTCACACATCTTTTTTTAAGATCCACTTTTTTCTTCTTTCTACTGTATTTCTCCTGTATTTAAAATACAACTCTTAATAAGACTTAGAGCCTGTTTACCACTCCGTGATAAGTTCTGGATAGGCTATCCACTACTTAACTTGATAGATATGATATGATAGATATGGAAAATGTCAAAAAATAATAATTATGTAAGTTGTAATACTTTATCAGGAAGTGGTGAAACAGGCCCTTACTATATTTTATATTAAAACCATTGGCTCATTTCCATTTATTATTATTTGTGATTATCTTAATTAAATGCTTGTGATAAGAGCTTTGAGTTATGCTTTTAAAGCTCATTATAAATTTAATTTCATAATTAAAATTATCATAATTAATAGATAATTTAACTAATGTATTTATGATTAATAACTTCATTGATATAACTTACTGAATCTCTTATTGTCTGCATAATTATGGCAATATACTATGGTTGTTGTCTTAATGTTGGCCAACGAGATATCTCACTCTCGAGATAATTAAAAACTACTCGTCTCATAATGTCAAAATCTCGACAAAACTATAAAAATCTGTTATTTCGATGATAGATCTACGCGAGAAAAAATGTTTGTCATGCTAGGATCAATAGAGATGAAGATACAAACTATCAAACATCGAGAAACATGTAGAGTGAGATATCTCGTTGGCGTATGCTAGGCAGGCTGAAATCCTACAAACCTATTTATATTTTATAAATAGGTTTGTAGGATTGTAGTCACCCTTGGTACTAGTCTTTATAAAATAAAAAATAAAAAATAAAAATAAAAATGTTTATTTCAGACGAGGAGTCCATAAGTTGTTAGTAAATTATTTTATTACAAACTATGTTAGTACTTATAAATTATATAAAATGCATAAAAAATTAGTTCAAATATCTACGTGGCCTACCAGCAGCACTGGGCACGTAGACATGAATGTGCACCCAATGACGCATGATAGGACACTCTACTTTTTCACTTATGAGCCTAAGAATGGTGTTGGTGCTTGCGCGAACTCTGCTCATCAAAGACGCTACTCGCTTTCGTATGACGGCTTGAAAGCCATCAGTGTGAGTTTGAGCAAACATATTTGACGCGCTGCAGAATCGCGGAAGCCCCAACATCACTCTTAGTGCATTATTATATTGGACTCGGAGAGCGTTGTAAGCCCGCTGCGTGTAGTCAACCCACAGATTGCACGTGTACATAGATTGACAGAAAGCTCTAAAGAGCGTTAATTTAACTTCTTTACTACATCGTGCAAATCTGCGGGCCAACATATTACATCGGACTGCCATCGCCCTCCGTTCCCTTTCAATGTCACAGTCGTCTTTCAAGTCCTCAGTCACCATATGGGTAATTCTCATTTTTGGTACAAAATTTTTTTATAAAATCCTAAACGACTTTTTGAGCAATTTGATGGTTGATTCTACTAGTTTGAGTCTTGTTCTAGATTGGAAAAATGTTCTCCGAGCTTGCAGCCCTCTATATATAGAGAAATAAGGGGTTTTAAAAAAGTGCCCTCCATGGTAGTGACCTAACTTCCATGGAAATGACATTCCATATAAAAAGTCAATACATAGCTGTGAGTTGTGACATAAAACAAAGAGGTGACTTTTCTTAAAAGTAAAATGCAATTTTTATTTAAAAAATCAGCTTTATTGTCATTAGTTGACTAAAATATGTGAACTAATATCACAAATTTACTTTTATAAATGAATTTGTATAATAACTTAAAAAAGCGGCCAAGTGCGAGTTGGACTCGCCCATGAAGGGTTCCGCAGCAGCAATAAGGTTTATTTTTATGAAATTAAAAGTTTTTTGATTTATTTTTATATTTCAGTCGATTTAATGAAATTTATATTAAGGTTTACCATTTATGACGTATAAAAAAAACCACTGGATAGATCTCGTTCAAACCAATTTTCGTTGGTAGATTTTTTTGTAATCTACATCATATATTTTTTTTAGAATTATCATGCCCCTACTTTAGAAATTAGAGGGGGGGGGACACACATTTTACCACTTTGGAAGAGTCTCTCTCGCAAACTATTCAGGTTAGAAAAAAATGATATGAGAAACCTCAATATGATTTTTGGAGACCTATTCATAGATACCCCACACGCATAGATTAGATGAAAAAATTTTTTTTTGTTTCAGTTGTATCTATGGGGACCCCTAAAATTTTTAACAATTTTTCCATTTTTGCATCAAAATCTTAATGCGGTTCACAGACTACATCTACTCACCAAGTTTCAATAGTATAGCTTTAATAGTTTCGGAGAAAAGTGGCTGTGACATACGGACGGACGGACAGACAGATAGACAGACAGACAGACAGACATGACGAATCTATAAGGGTTCCTTTTTTGCCATTTTGGCTACGGAACCCTAAAAAGAAACATTTATTTTCATAAAATTTACTTATACATAGTAGGTTTTGTTTTCACAAAAGTAAAGAATGCTTGATAGACAAACTGATTGTTATTTAAGCTCGGGCTGAAGCCAAAAAAATTTAATTTTATGTTATTTTGTTTTTTAGTGTAAGGCTACTATGTTATTGAAACCAGTAAGAATTTTTTGAGACTGTGATAATTTTAAGATCTCTTAAAATTATCACAGTCTCAAAAAAGTTAAATTTTTTTTTTTTTTTACTCAATTAAATTAAATTTTTTTGGCTTCAGCCCGAGCTTAAATAACAAATCAGTTTAACTTTTATTAGACCTTTTGTATTGCTATTATTGTACGAGTATGTCATCATTTGACTTTATTAATCTGAGCCTATCGCAGGAATTGTGTCTAAAATAATAAAGTCAATATTTTGATAAAAGAATATCAATAGAAATTATTAGAAAAGCGTTGTTATAATTTAATATTTTTATTTGAGGTCGAATTTCGACCATTGGGCGATTACTAGTAATAATAACAATGCAAAATACCAGCCATTCGTAAGTAAAACTCACTTCCCTGGATCCATGGTCACTTCCATGGGTGATTTTTTATCCACGGATCCATGGATGTGACGCCCATGGAAGCGACTTTTCGTTACTTAAATGTTCAAACATAACTTCCAAATCAAGCATGGTTATACAAATTTTGCCAAGCGTTTTTCGATACAAAAACGCGTTCGAAACACAAAACTAAAGTTTATAATTTAACTGCACATACCTTTGACAGTAACCACAGTAGTGACTACTTATGCTCGACGAGTTGTGAGAATAACAACAGAAAATACATTTTCTGGTAACGCTTACGTCGCCGGTAAAATCTGACAACTGAAGTAAAATGGTGCGGATGTTTTTTTTTGAAGCCGTGCGACGTTCGTTTCTACGCAAATTGTTTGTCATTTAAAAAACAATCGTGACATCATCCATGGAGGTGACTAAAAAAATCGATCACAATGTTTTAAAGTAATTACAATATGAGTGTTTTAAGGTTTTGGCCGTAGTTTTTTTTATTTATATAGTTTATTTAACTTGGTTTATGATGGCATTCAGAAAATATTGTTATTCTAATGATATATTTAGTTATGAATTTAAAACCGTATAAAAATGGAGTGATCACACACATGGAAGGGACATTTTTGACTATTTCATGTTAAAAAACAATATAACGCTACTGTAAATTGAAAATGCTTTTTTATGGAATATGTAGTATTTTATTAATATTTAAGGAAAACAAAAATAAAAGTTGATACTTATGTACCATCACTGGGAAAAACGATGATCACACGCTTTTTTTGGAAAAATGAGAATTACCCATATGTCCAAGATACTTGAAAGACGACACTCTAGTAAGAGCCCCTCCATTCAGAGTTACAGTTGGCACCGAGTCTAAGTTACAACCTTTAGTTTTAAATATAACCAGCTGGCTTTTCTTAACGTTGTAGACAAGGCCATGTGACAATGCGTATCTCTCGCACACACCAATCAATCTCCTTAGAGCCGAGATTGATGGACTCAGCAACACCATATCATCAGCGTAGCTAATGCTATTGACAATATGGCCGTCAAGGGAGCATCCGACCTGTGTATTGCTAAGTTCATCAATCAATTCATTCACATAGAGATTGAAAAGCGTTTATGCAGTACCAGATATTACTATTACCTGCACGCGTACCATGGTCACCATAGAAACGGTTTCTTTTTACGGAAGAATAGACAAAGTGACAGTTAGACAATGGAAATCCGCCATTTTGTCGATAAAATCTGTCAGTATGTCGATTCTTTCCCATTTCTACTGTTGTTATGTTAAGGGCCTGTTTCATCACTTCCTGATAAGTGTCAAATAGGCTATCCACCACTTAACAGATGAAGTATAGAGAATCTGTCAAAAAAGTTGTGAACAGCCATTCGACACTATCAGAAAGTGGTGAAACAGGCGCTAAACCTGCGGATATGCTATTACCTCATGTATGATGTTGTCCAGGACTCGTTCGCGCTCGGGCTCGCCGCGGCGGGGCTACCGCGCTCGCTACTCGCGGACTCGCTCCCGGTCCTACTCGCCCCGGGGCTCCTACCGCCGCAGCCACAGCCACAGTCCCATGTCGTCCCGCAGACGTCATGCGGGTGATCGGGTGAGACGATTGGTATAACGACTCTCATTACTACATTGGCACTATAATAACACGCTTGCTACTAACGTAATGTGTATGAGATGGTGATATCTATGAAGTATATAAAATTGTTTGTCATTCCACAAGCCTGGTCTCTGAGATATTTTAGAGATGAATTCACTAGTGTTTCGATTGACTGATGTGACATTAAGCAATGATCGAAACTGTTGAATAATTAAAACTCTTTTTAAAAACTTCAGAAACAGGGCATTATTCATGAAAACAACAAGTAATGATTGTTATTTGTAATATTTAAATCTAAATTTCCATTGTTTCAACTCGTGTCTCATGCAGAATATTTTGTTCTGTAAATTGTATTAATTCAATTTAATACTCATGTAATGTTACGTAAAACCGAATTGTGTGTATTGTAGTGCCAATATTATTTACTTTTTCAATACTTTATTAAAAACGGAATAATGGCCGAATACTGAAATTGTAGTTTAAAAAAGTAATGCTTTCTCGCATGCTATCCTTGTCTTTTTGCCAACAAGTTACAGTGAATAAGGCTTTTAATTTTAAACAGTGTTTCAGTATGTGGCCTTTGCAATCCAAGTTTACTATCAGCAAACTTGCTATGTTTACGACGATCGTAAAATGCCATGCATGGTTGCTTTGTTACTTCAATAGGCCATTTGTTGCTGTGTTATTATCAAACATAGCAACAAGCGCGTTTTCCATGTATTAACGATAAGCTTGTTTTGCATTCAAACGTAAAATTGGACATGATTAAAGTTTTTTTTTAAATTAACATTATGTACTAGTTTTATTTTGCCCATTCAACCGATTGTAATCCGATAACCGAGAAGGTACCATGTGTATCCACTTATTATAATACTGGCTTTTAATTACAGTATAGAACAGAAACAATACTTGTGGAAATGTAAAGTAATTTGATTGAAATAAATACCAAATTCTATCAAAATCTGTTCAGTAGTTTTTGCTTAATGAAGTAACAAAACACAAGGATTGTGGACTTTGCTGCTTTCTGTTAATGACCTAATGATTTTTTAAGCTGTAAAATCTGATATTGACCAACTCATTTTGATTATAGGAGAATCCTACGCCGTCAAGATGTCTGGGAGTATTTGGTCTAAGTCTGTACACAACTGAGCAACAGATTCACTCAATCTTCTCAAAATTTGGCCCCGTTGACAAAGTTCAAGTTGTAATTGACGCTAAGGTAAGTTACGCTGCATAATTACGTTAGACTGACAAAGATTAGCATACAATGTTATTGATTAATTCAGTTTTATTATGCGCCGCTAATACTTTATACATTCTTTATTTTAGTAATAAATACTACTTAGCAGTCAGCACATTGTATGTAATGTGACTGAAAGTGCTTTGAGGCTAGTCACAACTTTTCAATTGAAGTTTTATAATTCGGGTCGTTGTTAAGACCATACTTGATTAATACAAGCGTAAACGCAAAAGCTATAGACATTGAATTGAATGGCAATATACATGCAGCTTAGTGTGCTTCCGAAGCAGAGTAAAACTACCTAGGTGATGGTACAAAACTAACAAATGTCCAAACATTTTCAGACTGGTAGATCCCGAGGTTTCTGCTTCGTGTACTTCGAATCTCAGGAGGACGCGAAGGTGGCTAAGAACGAGTGCTCCGGCATGGACATCGACGGCCGCCGCATCAGAGTGGACTTCTCCATCACGCAGCGAGCACACACACCCACACCGGGAATATATATGGGCAAACCCACACAGTTAGTTTTATTTTCTTTTTATTCAGTATTGT
Organism: Plebejus argus; assembly: GCA_905404155.3. Classification (NCBI taxonomy): domain Eukaryota; kingdom Metazoa; phylum Arthropoda; class Insecta; order Lepidoptera; family Lycaenidae; genus Plebejus; species Plebejus argus. Next base: position 583,075 of record FR989942.1, read on the forward strand.
AAAATTATTTTTATTTTCTTTTCATTATCAGCTTTGTAAAATTGTAATATTATTAATATTGTGTACTATAAAATATGTAGTAGTCAGTCAAGTGAGTAACAATACATCATTCTATGTAATATTTTAAATCCAATTTGTTGTACTTGTAATTTGTATAGGCTACTTACAGCTGGATTATTCTTAATTGTTTGTCAAAAATGTACATAATATTATGTAATGTGTGTAAGATGAATCCAACATAGAAAATGTCCTTATATAATGAGTTTACTCTGCACCTATGTATGGGCATCCTATGTGTTGGTATAACATTCTGAGTAGATTTAGAGTTGGTCGACTTTAAGCTGAGTTTACTTACTAAAGGCCTACTCATACAAGAATCTTTTGGATTTAGAACGATATGTTGCTTTGAGAGTAAAACATGTTGGCATCAAAGTCCTGTGAGGAGTTTTACTACTAATTGAATTTTTACCTTTTTAATATTTCAGTGTCGGAAGAGGTGACAATGGATATGACAGGCGGGGTCGTGGTGGAGACAGAGAGTAAGTTAATTGATTGTTTATTATTTTGAAACAAGCATGGTATAATCAGAACCGATGGCAGTTGCGAGCTCGATTTTGATTACAACTAAAACTGTATCAGTACTTAGGCAATCAATCCTTAACCGGGAATACAATAATTGATGATGCTGCTAAAGAAACATAATTTTAAGACGAAAGTGTGTGTGAGCCGGTGTGAGTGCTGCGTGCGGATTGGCGCTCGCGTACGTTCAAACCGTTCGTGACGCGTTTGTACGAGCAATGAGGATACTGTAACTGTGTCTAAGGGCTTCCACAAAACTGCGAATTCGCATCGCATCGAACATATCTGGGACAAAACGCATACAAAAATGACATTGCGATACAAATTCGCAGTTATTTGTGGGAGCCTTAAATTCTTCTTTATTGTGTATGTGCGTGTGTTCTGATCTGTTTATTTTCCGTTTTCAGCGACTACTACTACCGCGGCGGGGGCGGCGGGTACCGCGAGCGCGACTACTACCAGCGCGGCTACCGCCACCGGTCGCCGTCGCCGCACTACCGCAGGTCGCGCCGCTACGAGCGCGAGCGCTCCTACTCGCCGCGTAAGTCCTACTACCATCCTTAGTGTCGCCCTCTATACTACCTATACCAGCGAGCCGCGGCTGATAACGCGCAAAACAGTTGCTATCTTGCAATATTAGACTCTTGTCACAGTAAAGTTCAGTGTACGAGTTGCGCTTCTTTAACGTCACTTAAGGTTTTAAAGCTGTCATATAAGCGAGACTGCGCTAAGCGACATTGCAGCGGAGCGACGCGACACTTTCCCCACGTTCCATAGAAGTGACGTACTTTGTCGCGTAGCGCTGCTGCCACGTAGTGCGGCTTACCTCAGCTTACAAACAATATTTGACTGCGGCCTGTGAATTGCGGTCTCACCTTTATAGTCAATCTAGGTACAAAGTAATGATCCCAGCCATGTTAACAGTTTGCTGGCAACGTCGAGTGTAATTTGAAGTGTTTTTCATCATTTGACCGTTTTGCACCAAGTTGCAGCCCCGACTCGCTAACACAATCTGTATGCCCATCCCATCCCAACCCACGATTATAGTAAAGACTGTGTTTTTAGTTGACCCAAAAACATTTTCCCTAGTTAAAATACTCTGATATACATGCCTACCACCTCCTGAAAGTAGCTAAAAAAATCCTTCATTAAACGTAATCAAACATTGTGATCTTGCAAACCATGATTGTCTGTGGTTTAGATGTGGCCAAATGTTCAAAGTGCCACAGTTACTGAATTGCTTAAAATGATTTTTTAAATGAAAGCTTTGTTTATTATACCAAAAATAGTTATTATTTTGACAAGATTTCTTTGTGATTTAGTTTTTCCTTGGTTTTTCCTATATGAATTTTGTATCTCCTATCCTTGCCTTCATCATTATCTAATGTATTTTGTAAATAGCTCTTCACTTGCCTAAAATCTACACTACTATTATAAAGAGGAAAGATTTGTTTGTTTGTTTGTTTGTTTGTTTGTTTGTTTGTTTGAGTCGAATAGGCTCCGAAACTACTGGACCGATTTGAAAAATTCTTTTGCTATTGAAATCTCACATTATTTCTGCTGAACATAGGCTACATTTTATTTTGGAAAAAAGTAGGGTTCCGTAAGATATTTGAGTTTTTCGGACGCAAGGTGTAAAAAATCAGCTAGAAAAGTTACTTATTTTGCGTACGCTGCCTAAACTATAAAAGATAGAACCATAAAATGTTCTAAGTAATTGTAGATCTTATAAATATCTACAAAAAAGTCCGCGACACACTATACCTATCTATGTCGAGTGAGGCACAATAACCATTTATTTATTTAAAAATCCTAAATTTTTTTTGGAATAAATTTAAACGGATATATTTTACTGACGCTATTAATCCTTATCAAAATAAATTATTTTATCACTAAGTACAGTTTATGTAGATAATATTTGGTCTTTGAATGATTAAAATTGGACGTTTGGTTTTGAAATTATGGCGAAATTAAAATATTACGATAGTGAGCGTCACCAAAGCGCGTACGGGAGGAAGAAAATATTCTGTTGTAGAAATGAATATTCTGTACATAAAAGATATGAAATGACACCCGAAATTACACCTTTGTCACTACATCGCTATAGAAGCCAAAAATGTGGTTAGTTTTTTGTCTGTCTGTCTGTCTGTCACTCTTTCTGTCTGTCTGTATGTTTGTTCCAGCATCACACGAAAAATACTGATCCGATTTGAATGTGGTTTTCGCAGATACATTTATCTTCTTCCAACTTAACATCTGGTGTATAAAATTTTTTCCCCCCACCCCTCTAAGGGGACAAAAGAGGGGGTCAGATTTTGTATCAAACTTTTTTCTTTAACACGAAAACTACTGATCCGATTTGCATACGGTTTTCACAGATATATTATATTTGTCTTCTTCCAACTCAACATCTGGTGTATAAAAATCCTCCCCCCCTCCCCTCTCAACCCTCTCTGGGGACCAAAGAGGGGTCAGATTTTGTATACAACTTTTTTCTTTAGTGGACTTACTTCATATTAGGTATTAACTGTGTTTTTCAACTTAACATCTGGTGTATGACCTTCCCCCCCCACACCCTCTTAGGGGACAAAAGAGGGGGTAAAACATGTATCAACTGATGATGTAGAAAATATACTTTAAATGGCAAAACAACGTTTGCCGGGACAGCTAGTATTTAATAATTTGCAGTAGTCATCTCAGGTTTGATTGTGCCGAGTCTTTTCAGTATAGCAAAAAGCTATACTTGCCCATCGTATCTTAAAGATTCCTTTTTATTTTTAAAAGTAATAATGTATTTCATTTCTTCATACTAAATAAGGACTCGGTACAACCAATAATCTATATTCTATATAAGTCGTAGCTTTGTAAACTGAAACGACGGTACTTAAGGCGCGTACAAAAAATGTTATAATAATTGTTATATGTATTTTAATTTTAACGGTGTTTGAGCTTATTGTATTCGACTTGTAGTATTTGGATCATATTTCCCGAGGTGTAGGAAGAATTTGTATATAATTTTATTAGATTGTAAGTTTCGACAGACTTTTTTAAATGTACAGTTTCGCCGTGTAGGGTTGCACATCTTAATTGTGTAAGTAATATTCTAATACACCAAATGTAATAGTGTCTCCCGCTATCGGGAATAATTTCATAAAAGGGAGCTCCGTTTTCCTCGGTAACCCTTCCTAGTGGTAGCGTCTCCCGGACTATTTTGCCGCGAAACACTTGAGAAACCGATGGTCTCTAGCGCCGACAGACGATTAGATAGAAAAGTATTATTAAGTGTGTAACATTAACTGGTCACCATGGTCACCCCCCTCTTTGACTTTGCAGGTCGATATTAGACGCTGCGGCCTTCAATAGCATAGATTTTGATACGACAAGTTCCAATACGGCTCCATTGCATTTATGTCGTAGCCGGGCGCCGTACGCGCCGCGTCGCGATACGAAGGGTCTAGATATAAGTCATAGGATGTAAATTTAGCTTCTAATAAAGGTTTAACACTAAGTCTAATGTTGATTTTGTTTGTTTTGAAAAGGTATTGAAACAAGAAGTAAAGGATGAAGTTCCTTGAAAACTAACTCTCTTGAAGTTTTGAAAAGTATTTGATTGAAACAGTTCGAAACGGCGACGGCCGAAACCCGGACCGGCCGGTGGCGGCCTCGCAAAGAATATGATCGGGCGGGGGTCGTGCGAAGCGCAAGCTTGCTCAAGATTGAAGACGAGCGTCACAGATCATATTCTTTAGCCGAGCTCACTGACTAGGGCGATATCTATGTATGTATATGACACGACGACGACACCACACGCATACTGTAGACCTGTGAGCGAGTTGTTAATAAAATTATAGTTTTGTAATATCATCACTATTCTTCGTTCATTTCTGTCCCACCTTTTATCCATCATATCCTGTACCTGTGGTCGCAGATTTGCTTGAGAGTTTAGAGTGGCCTAAAATGTGTTTTGAGTAATTTAAACCTTACAACACTATATGTACGCAATTGAAACCAATTGCTAGCTGATAGAGTAAATAGAAAAGTTGCAATAGATATTTTTAAGTATTTTTAAAACGAATGTAGTAATAATTATTAGTACATATTAGTAAATAGTTGTTTGCGTAATTGTCTAAAGAAAGCGAATCTGTGACGTGTAATTTGTATTTGGTATTATAAGATTGCACATTTATTTCTAATCATCACTAAAGTAGACTGGGCTTTTATGTAATAAAATATATAAACATTTATTTGTTGGGGTATATTTATTATTACACTGACTGCATTATAAATAACAAAAATCTCACTATAAAGTTTTATTAATTTTTAAATATTATGTATAATAAATATTAACACCACGTCTCAATGCGTTGGCACTACGGCGAAATGTATGCGTCGTACGACTGGAGGACGAGCTACTAGGCTGTGCAACATAGAACAAGCAAAAGGCGTGTATTCCTAAGAGATTAACAAAGCTAAGCAGTAAGCAGTCGTACCCACGCATACATAGGCCCCACTTAACACTACAACAATAAACTGACTTAGAATTAATAAAAAAAACTTTACAAAAAATTATGTTATGTATAAATTAATAATAAAACAGTTCATTTTGGACGCGAGTCGGAATTGTACATTTGGCATATACAGTTTTAACAAAATTAAGTGATAATACTAGAGGTAGAGTTCACTGTAAAAGTAGCAGCGCTGCAAGACCAATTTTTTTTCACTTTCGTATTGTTGGTCTTTCAGCCTACTTTCACAGTGAACTCTATACGAGGAAAACGTACACACCCTAAAGTATTAGCACTTAGTTTGGTTACATCCTGTATAATTTCAGCATATAAAGCTAGTTGCGACTTAATACTGAAATCATGTCTTCAAATATTCTATTCCTGTGAAAGGTAAGAATTGCTAAGCCGAGGGAATGTCAAATATCTTGAGTAAGTATAGCCTGGACACGCCTAGTAATCATAACGGATGGAGTATGCGTTGGCTGGCATCAGAATAGAATATTCAATACCCATCCATTTTATTGTCTTTGATACATTTTAAATGCCAGTTGATATCAAATGACAGCAACGTGGATCAGCATAAGTAAATATTTCTATAACTCGGTGTCCGGGGGGATAGAGCAGAATCAGAAGAAATTAGGTGACATTAAAATACCGGTAAGTCAGTCTAACAGCCAAAACCTCATGGAAAGAAAGTTGTAGAATAAGAAAAAACAACGTGGATCAGCATAAGTAAATATTTCTATGACTCGGTGTCCGGGGGGATAGAGCAGAATCAGAAGAAATTAGGTGACATTAAAATACCGGTAAGTCAGTCTAACAGCCAAAACCTCATGGAAAGAAAGTTGTAGAATAAGAAAAAAAGTCTACTTCTACTACTAAGTCTTAAATGCACTCAGTTCATAATATGAATGTAAGAACGCGTAAGATTTTTTTTAGAATGTGAGAAAAAGACAGTATATTAAAAATAAATTCATTAAAAATATATATTATAGACACGAAATACTTCAATATATTAACTTTGATTATAATCTACGACTGTTTTGGAAGGACAAGTGAGCAATTTCAAAAAGATGGCACTTACAAAAATATTACAGTCAACTATCAAGACGGCACTACGAGAGGGCAATTAAGAAAACTACCGGACTGTCCAATAATCACGTGATTGTCATTTGAATTTTTAAACCACCCTTTAAGCCTTACGTGAATTATGGACTATCCCCTTATAGAAAGCTAACTTACAATCAGATCAAGAAAATACTATTTCTAGAATTTCAATATTCAAAATTAAAAAATCCATTATGGTAATAGCAACGCTGAAAATAACAGCACAACTGTTGAAGCCTGGGGCAAAATCTCTCATGGCAAAAATGGTTGGATTTTCGAAGTAGAGGCAATATTGAGCTGACTAGCTTAATCTACGGTGGCAGGAGAGTACTAGCTAGTGGTGAGTTGTGTGAGCACAGATGAGGTAAATATTTTGTTTTTTCTTAAAAATGTGTAATCATGCCTAGTTTTGTAGTTTTTTTTTACCGGAGACTGTCAAACAGTTCACCTTCACAAAACCTCAAAAACTGGGCATCAGAGAGGCAAATCTCAATGAGCATTAAATATTTTACAAATTGGACATTTAACGCGGAACGGAATAAGAAACAGGACTGCAGTGTAATGTAATATGCAAAAATATTTGGCAAGCTTAAGACCCAGTTTCATCAAGCAATGTTAAATAAATAACGGCGTGTTAAATCAGTTAACGGCCTGTTAGAGCTATCGAGCGTTCCACTGTGCCCTAATGTCATGTCAAATCACCTAACACGGTGTTATAACGCGTTGCCGTGTGGCGAGTGAGACAGCAAATCGCTTCGCCGCTGTTTCGCGTTTCGCTGCGTCGGCGTGACACAAGCAGAATTATGTTGAGCATTTCATTTTATACTTATTTTAAATGTTTTAAAAAGTAAAGCGTTATAGATACTGTTGCTAGTTGAGGCAAGCCATTCTATAGGTAAACTTCGTACAAAAAGCATATATTTTTATATTATAATCCGAATAATGCCTGTTGTATAGTCTTTTGTTTGCCACTTTTGCCCCAACCAACTGAACTTGTAAGCTTAAAGAACTATAAACATTTACTGAAACCGGTCGGACAAGATTGCACTAAAGTATAATAAAATATGAATTACATTTTTTTCAAAACATGGACTCGAGAGATATGTACTGTTATAATTTTCTACAAAATATGTGCACTGTTAAAAATATTAAGGGCCTGTTTCACCACTTCCTGATAAGTGCCAAATAGGCTATCCACCAATTAACTTGACAGATCAAGTATGGAGAATCTGTCAAAAAAGCTGTGAATAGCCTATTCGGCACCTTATCAGAAAGTGGTGAAACAGGCCCTTAATCCGTTTGGTAATATTACTACCGATTAAAATTGTCCAGTATATTCTAAACTACAGCTAATCTTCACTGTATTCTTAACACTTGAGGTCAGACCTCCATATCAAAAATTCTACAGTACCATGATTACAATCAATATTTTATACAATTCCTGCAGGAATCTAAAGTAAACTATTGTTATTTTAAAGACTATTCAGCTATTAATTTTCAATTTGTCTTCTTTACCATTGTTGCATAAAACATCCAAGCAATCTAATTTGTTATTTATCCACTTTGTTACAGTTTGAAAAACTGCATTTGCTATTCCCAACTAAAATGTAACTCTATTATGGCCAATGTCTTCTACAGCGCCTTCTAAATACTAAATCTAAATAATTGATTGACCACCGAACTTAAAAGCTGCAGTCTTCATGAGTCCTACAAGCACATTTATTCCAAACTATACGCCTATTTCTTCTAATTAAGCACCCAACTTTAAAGTCATTAACAAAGACACACTTGATAATATTTTTATTCACTTTTTGTCTCAAAATTTCTAGGGATAGAAGAATCTGAGTTTTAAAAGAATTAAGAGTTATGAAATGATAAAATCATTCTGACAACACTGTATTGTAACAATCCAAGGAGGTATTATAGATATTCACAAGGTCTGCCTCTTATACGATCGTGCTTTTTAATAACTTTACAGCAGGAATAGTCATAGTTCCTGTGCTGTGCTATCATTCTCCATCTTCAAATTATTTCACGTGTCACTGAGTATACGACAGGAGTCTTTTTACATAAAGGCGTACGTTGTATCATAGCTTACAGTAGGAACGCGAGCCGCGACACATTCCCCGAGTTGTTATTGTCCATTGTCAACCTTCGTATTATTTCATGTGTCGGTGCTCTTTATGGTGGTCACATTACAGGTAGCTAGTACATGTATGCTGTATTTTTTACACCGACCGATCGTAGTTTATTGTACGACACGGCCCTTCGCCTGTGTGCATAGTCAGTCTATTTGGTGAGAGATTGCTTAATATGTCACTATTTATATGGCGGGAGTTTCTTTACAGGTACATGAAGATGGTATTGTTAAGTTTCCCCGAGTGTTCTATCGCACAGTCTATAGTATAACGCGACACATCTCTTATTCTGTGTATATAGCATCGTGAGCTTGGTGTGGTCGCTAGCCGGGTGGCGGCCAGGTGCGCGTGGTCTATGGCGGTTTCATACTATGGTATCTCGATGGCCGCCACGACGGCCGCTGCGGCCTAGCCGCTAGTGCGTTATTGTTCTTAAGTGGATATTCCTCGAATTTGTTTTGTTATCTTTACGGCGGGTTTTTTCACTTTGTACACGAAAACGGTATTGTTGAGATCTGTACAGTTTACAAGAGGAACGCAGCGTGGTCCCTGTGCAAGCGGCGTCGCGCGCGCAGAGGGGCGGCGGCGAGCAGGTCCGAGGGCGCGGGGGGGCCGGGCGCGCGGGCACCGCTCTCGTGGTAGTACACCTGCGCCCGACCGCACATACCGCCTACGACCACGCCCGTGTCGCTCCTGAAATGTGCATCGAGATATTCATTGACCTGTGTTACTATGGAGATTGAAAAAAGAATTGATGAAATTAATGAGTTTGACGATACCAAACGTGACATTATTTTTTATAAGAGGATTGGTTATTTTTATAATAAACCTCCAGTTATTAAACTCACTGCGTGATACGCTATATCAGCGTTATATCACGCTTATTTTCTCCTCTGAGTGGTATTTACTGTTTATCCAGTCCTATTTCTTCCGAAGATTATCCCTACTATGACGAAAGCAAACTATATTCGAAAACTCTTAAAAATGGAATTTTTGTGGACGATGTACCTGAGTATGAACTCCGTGAGTTCGGGGTCCTCCTCGAACGCGTGGTGTATGTACCCCATGTCCGCGATGTCGGGCGCCGCCCACGGCCCGCCCTTCTTCACCGTCCCCCAGTCCGGGTCGAGCACGAGGTAGCTGTAGTCCGCTGGCTCCCCCCCGCCTCCACCCCCGCTCGCCACCTCCGCGCACCGCTGCTCGATCGGCCCGAGAGAGTTGAGCGACGTCTCCCACTGTAAACATGTTACGTTAGTGTTTTATTAATACGATTCTGTCCTTTTCTTTTTCCCGACCAACAACTGACTAGTTGATGACCCGCTACCTGCATAGGAATCAACTTCCTGGAGTGTACCTCGATCGTGGGAATCGCAGAAACAATAAATATTCAATTGTTATGCGGTACCCAGGTGCCGCTTGAGAGTTAATGGGTTAAGCACGATGGACCATGCACTGTTACAACGTCGTTTGTAACTTACACGGACCGCATCTTGCAGTCGGTTTCGACTGCAAGATGCGGTGCCGTCGCCCGTCGCCGCCCGGCATCTACAGTTTTCATACTAAATTCATATCCGCAATACACGGACCGCTCGAACGGTTTTTGAGCGGTCAGTGCAAATAATGCGACCGCTCTAGAGCAGTCGGCCTCGACTGCAACTTGCGGTCCGTCTATGGCCAATCTAACATAAAATTTCTGATTCATCTTGTCAGGAATTGAAGGAGTCGTTACTCATTTGACTGTCAAAGGGCTAATTTATGAGTTTAATACTCACAAGGGCCTCCAATACACTGGGATCGTCAGCCGCGCCGGGCTCCAGTAGCGCTAACAGCGCCATACTGTGCAGCCCGCTGACGAACAACGCGCACTTCTCAGCGCGCGCGCCGTACTCGCTCAGATCGCTGTCCGAGTCCGACTCGCTATCGCTGTCCGAGCTCTCCGAACGACGCCTCGCCCTGAAGTTTGGATGTATCGAATATCGATGTAAATATGTAAGTTTTGAGAGATATTTATAGAAGGTCATAGTAAACTTTCTAGTACCTACATATCAAAAACAACGACTGGAGAACAGCTAAAAGCGGGATTACTTTATTATCGTCTAGCGGAAACGGCTAGCAAATATCCATTCATCCTCACATTAAAAGTAAGGCACTAGGCAACACTAGCTGCAGCGCCATACATGATACATCACGTTGGACAGTACTGACGTGTAGTCTGTCAAAAAAGTGAAGAAATTAAAAAGTGGCAACATCGTAGTGTCATCCCTTTTTTTAGATTGATTTGAAAGGGATGACACTACGATGTTGCACTTTTTAATTTCTTCACTTTTTTGACAGACTATACTACGTAGTTGCCGCTGTAACGTAGTGCCTGCCATACGATGAAGCATAACTTTACCTGTCAGAAAAAGTGACTTGTTTCTCCAAGGCGGGCGTGAGGAACTCCCGCAGCTCGAGCGGCGTCATCACGCGGCTGCTGTACCCGCTTGACTTGTCCGAGAACGCCAGGTGACTCAACTTCTCCATGAGCGGAGTCAGTTGCACTCCAGACAGCTTCTTCTTAAAACTAACCGTTTCCGAATCAGTTATCGCAGAGTCGGTGCTTTCGGACAACGATTTGAGGGGCAAAGACAGAGATTTCCGCCTCGACTGATCGTTGGACAGCGTCTTGGTCGAGTCCTTGGCGATTCTCTTAGGGGTTTTCTGCGGGCTTTTATTGAGATCCGAGTCGAAGTCTTGGAACTTGTCCAGCTCGCACAACTTGAGGTTGAAGTTGAACATGTTCTCTTCCTTCTTCTGCTTAATGCCTGAGTAATACTGAGCGAGGTACTGATTGAACAGGGACTCTGATATCGCGACGCCGTCGTTTCTGAATACAGGGAATAGGGGATCATTAATAGTCATTGTATTATTCTTCTGCTCCGGCGAGGAATCTTTGGAGCCTTTTAACTTGACCGTGGACGAACTGTTTGTCAGCTTTCTGAACGTCTCTTGAAGGTCTGTGACGCTGGCCAACTTTCTTATCGGATCCGGTTTGTTGATAAAGTGATCGGCTATACAATCCCCGTCTAATACAGTTCTGGTATCGCGTTTCTCGGTGGTTGGGTTTTCAACATTCTTCACGACATCTGGTTCGAATTCCGTTTTGACTTCGGTGTCCTTATTCTCGCATATGGAGAGCACGTTGCCATGCAACCGTTTGAATTCCACCATCGGCGTGGAGCACACGCTGGTTTGTCCGGTGAATATTGTTTCGTCTTTCGCGTCCTCGTCCAAGGATTTCTGCGTCTTGAAACCCAGGGATAGCTTGTTGGGTCTCGGTCGGGGTTTGTTGGCGAAGGGCACGACGTCGGGCATTCTCTTTTGATTCGCCTCCTCTTTGTTGGGAGGAGAGATTAGGTTGTGGTCTTCCTCGGGTACGGCGGTGAACAGCAATGATTTGTCTCTCTTCATACCGGTCTGGGGGAAGTCGCGCATTTTTTCACGTTCCTTTTCTTCTTGCATCTGTGAGGAATACAAACAAGTAACGTTAAAAATATACATAGTATAAAAGTACACCGCTAACAGCTGCGCGCCGAGTGGCACCGGCATATTATACTAACATATTATAACTGCTAGCTACCTTTTTTAACCTAGCGATGACCTCCTACCCCGCACGTAGAACTCCCTCAACCTATCCACGTGTCGCTTCAGCCTGGCGTGCGCGGACCGCGGCACGTACACCGCTAGCAGCTGCGCGCCCAGCGGCACCGGCATATTATACTAACATACAACTACATAATATATACCTTTTTAAACCTAGCGATGACCTCCTCCCCCCGCACATAGAACTCTCTCAACCTGTCCGCGTGTCGCTTCAGCCTCGCGTGCGCGGATCGCGGCACGTACACCGCTAGCAGCTGCGCGCCGAGTGGCACGGGCGCGGCGGTAGGGAACACTTCCGCCGGCGACTTGATGCGGTACGGGTCTACCACGGTGAGGTATGATGTGATTGACGGCGGGAGTTGAGTAGCGATTATTCTGGAATAAAAAAAAATATTATACTAAGGGCCTGTTTCAACACTCCCTAATAAAGTGTCGGATAGGCTATTCACAACTTTTTTGACAGATTATCCATAAGCTATGTCTACACTGTGCCTTTTTTTGTTCATTAAGGGCATGCATCATAGCGCAGTCAACAGAGCACGTGAGGTATGCCCGCGACGCATGCCCTCTGACCGTATGCAAAACTTTCACTTTGTTATTCAATGACAATGTTGGCGTTGCATTCGTTGACGCATTCAATTATTGAATGAGCCAATATGAAAGTTGAATGTCAAAAGATGATGAAAATTGAAGATGAAAGTGCACAATGTGGACATAGCTGTACTTCATCTGACAAATTAAGTGCCTATTCGGCACTTATCAGAAAGTGGTGAAACAGGCCCTTAATATAATATACATAATATTATAAATGCGAAAGTGTCTGTCTGTTACCTTCACGCTCAAATCGCTGAACCGATTTTGCTGAAACTTATTATGGACGTAATTCGAGTCCCGGGAAAAGACATAGAATAGTTTTTATCCCACAATAAAGTACGGTTCCCAGTTCCCACGCAGTACACGAAGTTTGACGCATCGGAGTTGCGGCCGTCATCTGGTAACATATAAATAAGATATAATTTTACTAACTTGTTGTTATACAGTATGACTCCGCCCAGCACGCCGGGGCTGCGGCGACACTGCTCCAGCACTTGCATCGCCTCTAAATATACTGATGTGGCACTCTGCGATAAAATAAAACTTACAAGTTACAACTAGCTCTATTAACAAGAGGTTTCTGTATATATGGAACATTTGTTTTGAGTTTTGCTTACGTTTAAATGATTAAGTTGTAAAGAAAATGTATAATTAAATATCTCTAAGTGCAACTATTACAGTATGTATTTCAACCATTGAAACAAGTACATATATTTTTATTTCAGACAATCAAATCCATTGGCTTTTGTACTTTTCAGAAAAACATAAACGTAAACTGAAATTTTCCATTCAGTAAATAACAAATTACTAACCTATACTTAGGTAAGTATATAGTTTGTTATTGATATATTGATATCATATCACTGCATTATCGAAACGGAACAAACAAACAAAATCATCATGCTTGTTTGTTTATGGTATCATTGTAAACTAACAATTAAGTAACTTCTGTATATATAAACATGTTGTCAGGACCTCTAGAACATACCATTTTACATGTACCTACTACCTACTATCAGAGAAGTTGATTCCTAGGCAGATGGCGGACCAAAGTAATTTGATCTCGTTAGGTCAAACTGGCTACACAAATAAATAAAACTTCTTTGATGTTGGATTAATAAAATATTATGATATCCATACTTCCATACTAATATTATAAATGCGAAAGTGTGTCTGTCTGTCAGTTACCTCTTCACGCCCAAACCGCTGTACCGATTTTGCTGAAATTTGGTATGGAGATACTTTGAGTCCCGAGAAAGGACATAGGCTCCTTTTTGTACCGGAAAAATGTACGGTTCCCGCGCGATAAACGAGTGTTGGCGCAACGGAGTTGCGGGTGTCATCTAGTAGGTAGTAGAATAATTATTGTGGTAGAGGTCTATAATATATTTTATCCAAACGCCGAGCAACTATTTTTTTGGAATTTTCACCATTCAGAACGAGTTTCACGGATAAACGGACTAGATCGAAGAGGGCCAACTGTAAAGTTGCAATAAAATAGCACTATTTGTTCATCAACATTTTTTTCTAATGATTATAGCTATGTTATAATCACGCTTAACCAGCTATACTCAACCGAGTACCGCCGGGACTTTATCAGTACTCAGGTAGCCCGCGTAAAGTTAAATCATTTACAAATTCACACCTACCGGTAAAATAGTGCGAAGTCATCGTGAAGGCTGTGAAAATGTATTTACACTTCTGCTAATTCTGATCAGAAGAACTTTATTTTTTTAGCCGTAACAATGTTGTTTGTGGCCCGCGACACCAGCAGCCTTAGCATGGCCACAGTATTTCTATACTTTCGCATTTCTACTGTGGCCATGCTAAAGCCGCAGGACCAAAACGTATTAGAACAATTTTTATATGTGGACGTATAAAAATTGCCCAGTGGGGGCTAAAGCATTTAAATCCTTACCTTAGGCAGCGTCAACATCGGCACCCGCTGGAATATGTGGCAGCCGTACTGCAGCACCGGCAGATACGTCTCGAAGATCTGGTACAGCTTCTCCGCCAGCCGTTTCTGGTCCTCCATCGCAGCCGCCACCGTCTGGATATCGCCGTGGTACATCTTGATCATGGACGTGAGCAGGCTCGCGCGGTTCTTCAGCACCCAGTCCGGTATGTTGCGGTCGCTGCCTATCGCCTGAAACAACGGCATACAGTGCCGGATTTATATTTTTTATGAATATAAGCCACTTTAATTTTGCCGCCCTGTGTACTAGGTAACTCTGCCGCCATCCTAGGACGCTGCCGCCCCCCTAGGATGTCATAGGACGCTGCCGCTCATAGGCCATGGCCTATACTGCCTATACCTCTACATAAATCCAGAGCTGACGGCATATGACATTATACTGATATTATAAATGCCTCCGTGGTCCAGTCAGTGGTCTAGAGAGTCGCTCTTGACTCGGAGGTCGTGGGTTCGATTCCCGCGTTGGAAACATAATCATGTTGTTTCCAAGTTTGGTTAGGATAATGCAGGCTAATCACCTGATTGTCTGACAAGTAAGATGATCCATGCGTCGGATAGGCATGTAAAAAGTCGGTCCTGCGCCTGATCTCTCGCCAGTCGTGTCGGTCTGCCGTCCCACTGGGTTATGAGAGTAAAGGAATAGAGAGTGCTCTTGTGTACTGCGCACACACCTGGGCACTATAAAATTACTCCTGCGTACCTGGCCTGGTTTCAATGAAACCGGTCACCGTTACCGAAACCGGTGTAGGGAGTATTATTATTATTATTATAAATGCCAGTGTTTTTATTGTTTATCTATCTGATACCTCTTTAAACTTAAACGGTATAAGGGTATGGAGATACTTCGAGTCCCGGGAAAGGTCATAGGATACTTTTATCCCGGAAAATGTACGGTTCCCGCGCGATCAACTAATTTTGACGCAACGGAGTTGCGGGCGTCATCTAGTCTTCTATAAATGGATTATTCTAGTGGATACTTTTATAAATGGGTAAGATACGAATAAAATACTCAATTTATTTGTTTACTAAGCAGCGAGTATATTAATTAAGAAACAAAAAATATATGAAATCAAGTTCGCTCCAGTTCCAGTGTAAACAAAAACTTAAATTTATCAAAACGACATAAATAACTAGACATACCCGCGACATAATGCATACTTCACATTTAAAAATAGCCTAGGATCCTACATTTATCTGCGTAATTATTTAATGCTATTTATTATTACCTAAACTAGACTATAATATATGCCTTTTTCTCATACTAATATTCAATTAATTTAACAATTCAACGCGTTTACGTAAGAAACCCACCCACATTTTGAAAAATCTCACGTGAGTTTTGGGGGGGAGGGGGGGGGGGGTTGAGTAAAATCTCACAAAATGTCACCACAGGGGGAGGGGGGGTCAAAAAATTAAAAAAAAAGACCACGTAATTTGTGGACGCCCCCTAATGTGTGTAAGACTTATTTGCTGTGTAGCAATCGTTTACTTTCTTGCTTAGTCCCATTTACATAACATGTATAAATAAACATTATTTTACATTAATACGAGATTTCGTCTATGTGGATTGTGGTTACGACACTTGTTTGTAACATTGACTTAAGATCTTCTGTTCCCATTTTAGGCCTTATGTAATCAGAACCATGATGACTCCAAAGCTTTCTATGACGACAATCATAGACCAAAAAGTCCCTATATGTGGATGTCACAATATTGACCGCAACGGCTGCAAAAGACCGTCGGGAAACGGCAGTATATAGAACGGAAGAAAATAAAAAAATGTCCATAAATGCCGGGTGTTTTGGGCATTTTGCAATATAAATATATTGAAAAGCGCCAGCATCTATGCCTCTCCCTTTTTTTTGAGTTTATATAATACTAGCTGTCCCGGCAAACGTTGTTTTGCCATTTAAAGTATATTTTCTACATCATCAGTTAATACATGTTTTATCCCCTCTTTTTTCCCCTAAGAGGGTGTGGGGGGGAAGGTCATACACCAGATGTTAAGTTGAAAAACACAGTTAATACCTAATATGAAGTAAGTCCACTAAAGAAAAAAGTTGTATACAAAATCTGACCCCTCTTTGGTCCCCAGAGAGGGTTGAGAGGGGAGAGGAGGGGAGGATTTTTATACACCAGATGTTGAGTTGGAAGAAGACAAATATAATATATCTGTGAAAACCGTATGCAAATCCGTGAAAACCGTATGCAAATCGGATCAGTAGTTTTCGTGTTAAAGAAAAAAGTTTGATACAAAATCTGACCCCCTCTTTTGTCCCCTTAGAGGGGTGGGGGGAAAAAATTTTATACACCAGATGTTAGGTTGGAAGAAGATAAATATATCTGCGAAAACCACATTCAAATCGGATCAGTATTTTTCGTGTGATGCTGGAACAAACATACAGACAGACAGAAAGAGTGACAGACAGACAGACAAAAAACTAACCACATTTTTGGCTTCTATAGCGATGTAGTGACAAAGGTGTCATTTCGAGTGTCATTTCATATCTTCTAAGTATAGAATTTTCATTTCTACAACAGAATATTGTCTTCCCCGCACGCGGTTTGGTGACGCCCACTATCGTAATATTTTAATTTCGCCTTAATTTCAAAACCAAACGTCCAATTTTAATCATTCAAAGACCAAATATTATCTACATAAACTGTACTTAGTGATAAAATAATTTATTTTGATAAGGATTAATAGCGTGAGTAAAATATATCCGTTTTAATGTAGTCCAAAAAAAAATTCAGGATTTTTAAATAAATAAATGGTTATTGTGCCTCACTCGACATAGATAGGTATAGTGTGTCGCGGACTTTTTTGTAGATATTTATAAGATCTACAATTACTTAGAACATTTTATGGTTCTATCTTTTATAGTTTAGGCAGCGTACGCAAAATAAGTAACTTTTCTAGCTGATTTTTTACACCTTGCGTCCGAAAAACTCAAATATCTTACGGAACCCTACTTTTTTCCAAAATGAAATGTAGCCTATGTTCAGCAGAAATAATGTAAGATTCCAATAGCAAAAGAATTTTTCAAATCGGTCCAGTAGTTTCGGAGCCTATTCGACTCAAACAAACAAACAAACAAACAAACAAACAAACAAACAAAAAATCAAATCTTTCCTCTTTATAATAGTAGTGTAGATGTAGATTATATTAACCAGTATTGCTGTTTATCTATTATTGATTGGAAAATGTTTTGAGTTTTGACGCTAGCCAAATCAGAACAGCTAGTATACTCACAAAAACCTCCGAAACTGACTATTAAATAATTTGGACGTCGTCTTTTTCATCAGATAGCACTTTATCCATAGTGTACTTATAGGGCCTGTTTCACCTCTTACTCATAAGTTCTGGGTAGGCTATCCGCAACTTATTTGACAGATAGATTATGGAGTATCAGATAAGTTGTGGAAAGCCTATCCGGCACTTATCAGGTAGTGGTGAAACAGGCTTTATGTTTTTACAAATTAATGGGGTAAATAGTAATACTCACGAGTATATATCGTCCGTACTCTCGCAGTATGAACTTGCCGCTCTGAAGCGTGATGGCGGCGGGCGGCGCGAACAGCGACTTGACGCAGTGCGCCGCACCCACCACCTGAGAACAAGACATAATATTATTACAAGAGTTCTGATTGTAACCTTTGTTCTTTATAGATAGTTTCTTGGTAGACTTGTACCGCCTTATAAACAGCTGCATTCAGAGACATTGAATAATCTTCAGCAACACTCAAAATGTGTTTCAACAACACGTTCATATTTTGTTCGGAGCTGTTGCATATTTTGTATCAACCTATACAAAATATGTAACAGCTCCAGTACTGGATTTATATTTTTTATGAGTGTAGGCCGCATTTTATTTCGGCCGCCCCGTGTACGAAATCTACCGCCGCCCTAGGACGCTGTCGCCCATATGCTGCTTATTTATAAATTCAGGGCTGAATAGCTCTCACCTGTCCGGCCAGAGCATGCCGTTGTGTGTCGGACACCCAGCCGGGATGGAAGTACAGCACAGCCTCAGCTGGATCGTCCTCCTCCGAGGTACAGCACTCCATGTCATACACAAACACTATCATCATCTCCCTGAAACATATAGAAAACTGTGTAAATCTTAAGTCTTTACTGTATTTGTAAGGATAACTTAATATGGAGTAACACTTTTTATAAATATTTTTTAGAGTCCCGAATGCTAGTATAGCAACAAAAAAACAATGTTTAACAAAAAGTAACTGGTAATGTGAAAATAAGAAGCTAATCTATATATATAAAACTCAAAGGTGACTGACTGACATGGTCTATCTATCATGGATCTATCAACTCACAGCCCAAACCACTGGACGGATCGGGCTGAAATTTGGCATGCAAGTAGATGTTATGACGTAGGCATCCACTAAGAAAGAATTTTGATAAATTCTCACCCCAAGGGGTTCAAATAGGGGATGAAAGTTTGTATACAATAATACTTCTTAACGCGAGCGAAGCCGCGGGCAAAAGCTAGTGTTGAATAAAATACCTGTTTTAAAACTGCAGGTTAGGAAAGGCCTATTTTTTGTTAAATATCTTTTGATCTAAGTACAATAATCTTTGACTAAGGTGCATTTGTTGCATGTCCTTAAGAAAATAAAGAGCAAGTAAATCACAGCATATCACTTTACAAATACCTATTACTTATTAGGTATGAACGTCAAGGTCAACATTGTAGACGTGTGAACATGATAAGTTGCAGTATTGTTCAGTAAATCCTATTTATCATAAATATAGTTGAATGAAGCCATAACAATGTAGCATCAAGGTTTTATTTTATTTATAGAACAGATTAATAATTTAATTAGTTACAGCATGGCAATCTTGCTAATAATGTTTGTAATTTTGTTTCTCATAAATATACATTACATCTGAAAGTTATATACTTTGTTACAATGCATTCAGATTTAAGAACTGTGACCGGGTACTGAATCAAGGTCTCAAATTATTCATATGTATTTTTATTGTGTAGTAATTTTTTTAGATCACACAAAACAACTTCAAAATAGAGTACATAGATAAACAAAGATTACAAATTACTATAGCAGAAAGATTATAATCTATGTTAACTTACTGAAAACATACTTTCAAAGAAATTTTCTAAGCCACTATCAAAGATTAGTTTTTATAAGTTTGGATTTTATAAAATATGTTTATTTCAAAACTGGTATTGAAAAAATATGATAGTACTGTTTATTTAGTTGTGCAAATTCATATTAATACTAAGTCTGAACAATTTATTAGAGACAGATGATGGGTAGGTTTATTACTGTAAAAACGAGTTACTTGCTTATTTTACAATAAATTAATAATATTCTTTCACCTATTGGTGTGATTCATGCTTTAATTGTAACACAGTGAAAGATTTTAAGATAAATTAATGTAGGTAATAAAAATATATTTCACAAACTAAACAATTTCCTTTTCACACTTTTCTATTAGCTGATTAGAAATAAGAGATTTATAAAAAGAAACGAAGTTTTATTTCAGACATAAATAGAGCTAGAATTAGGAAAATCGGGTAAAAATTCATTAGATTATGATATTGTCAAAAATATTTTATGTTGTCTAGGATTACAACATAAAATAAAACGCTCTAATGAAACACTTACTTGGCCATTTTGAGTTTTTTTTCTTATACTTAATTATAGAAACATATTATTTATAACAATTTCACTATTTTCTTCCCACTGTAGCAAATAATATAATCGATATACGGTGCGCGTAATAATTTCATTTCACAATATTGGTTAGAAACGCGAGTGAACGCAACATTCGACAATCAAGACTGGCTGTCAGTAATTGTCAGCTGTCACTGCGCAGTGCCGAACATTAGCATTCTCTATAGTTTGTGGTGCCGAACTACCACCACAGATTAGAGTATTCTTTTCTTTTTCTTCGTTTTTGGCAACTTGACACAAAGTATGTGTATGTTGTGCCACAGACAAGGTAAAAAGGTAAAGAATATGGCGGGAAAACCGGATTCCTCCTATAATAATTTTCAGCATCGTTTTCATGTAATATCGTCAGGTTATAAGTCTAGTCAAAGTCTAAGTACAAGTCAATACAGTCAAGGAGTCAAGTCGGTCGTTTCAGTAAAGTGGTAGACGCCTTACTGAAACTTTCAATGGAGTTTTGGAGGGAACACAAAATCGCACGTTTCTGGATAATGCATCACTTTCCTACACTTGTGCACGATAACGAATATCTAATGGTTAATATTCTACCAATATTACACATTAAAAACCCAACTTAACACAATTTTAGGAAAATAATACAAAATCACAACATCACTCTTTCACGTTCCCGGCAAAACTCTCGATTAGAGTATTATAAAGTAGAACTACCACTGATCACTGATGCACAGAAGGATATACTTACCTCGTGCTTACCTCAATGCACTGATGTCCAGTGTTTCCACTATAATGATTTCGTTTCCCCACGCCTCAATTCAGATTTCTCCTTTTTTCCCCTCAAAAATTATTTTGCTGTAGTTTTAACTTTTAAGTTTTGGCAGTCGGATTTAATTTTTTGTTGAAAAATAATAATTGTTCTACAAGTAGCGAGACAGATCCAACAACTTTATGGATCCAACACGGATGACGGACCACAACGAAGGAAGAGTTTTGACTTTTGCCGGAAATGTGAAAAGTGCCGTTACCTAGGTACTGGTATCTCAATGGTACTGGTTGTTGAAGTCGGTCCAAGTCGGTCTCATTTTTTTGTTATAATATTAAACTATTTTAATCAATTTTAATTTACGTAAAGCGCCATCTATCGTAAATTAGAGGTGGAAAATGAAACTATTCTAGCCATGTGGGTAAAACTGCAGCTTCGCCCTTACCTGTAAGTTGTGACGAGGTTGTAAGTTGTAAGTAGTAGGGTAAGGCCACCAGTAGTCAGCCTTTTCCAGTTAAAAACCCAGGGCCCCCGCTATCATATGTGCAATGTGTGCAATGCACACGGGCGCCATCCTGTAGGGGCGCCAAATTGCCATCTTTAGGGGCGCCAAAACCAAGGTCCCAAAAATTTGCCTTAGAAAGGGGCGCCAAAATCCTTTTTTTGCACACAGGCGCCAGTAGCCCTTACGGGGGCCCTGTAAAAACCTATAGAAATTATAGTGTTCTATTGCAAATTAACCAATCAAGTTACTTTTAAAAAAAGCTTGGCCTTCTTATTGGTCAGTTCAGAACGTCAAAATGACGCTAAGTGGCTGCAAGAAATGGTAATCTGATTTCAATTCGACGTTGTCACCAGTCGAGCCAGGATGCGGCGTGCGCGCCAAAATTTTCTTAGTGGGAAGTGCCCGACAAAAAGGAGAGTTATTGTGATTTATTATTAATTTTTGTGTAATGTTTTATTAAAATATATTGTTATTATATTTTTCACGTCAAAATCAAATGAGTTATAGAACAGTTTCTTTATAGTTATTTAAATAATGAGGTGGTGTACTACTGGGTATGCGTTTCTTGTACATTATCCAGTGTTCGGCCACCCCCGGTTGAGTACTGGATTTTATGATTTTTTTAAACTGAAGTCTTATTAGTATCATTTTAAAGTTGAGAATTCACCCTTTAATTTCGTTTAGCCATGTCATACAAAATTCCAGATAAAAATCAGTAGTCGGCCGCCTAACTAGATACGGTCGAACCACGGCCCAGTACTGATGAGGTATACCCAGTGTTCAGCCATCAGTAACTTACGCTGCTTTTATTCATTTATTTATGAAGCACCTACCTACTAAGTAATTTCTCAGTTTTTTGGCATTGTTTATTTGTTTCAGTTCCATAGGTCTCTTTCGAGGCCCATCTAAAGAGAGGCTGACTACTGGTAGCTATTTGGCTGAGAACTGGGTTGTGATGGCTGAGTACTGGGGAAATGTGCCTTATTTTGAAAAATACTTTATTTTCAATACTTTTAAGAAAAATTATCTTATATTAATATGTTAATTTCATAACAAAGTTTAATAAACGATTAAGTGAATAAGACAAGTACAAAAGACTTTTGATTACTATTTTAAATAATTTTCTATCCACATTTAAACTTGCGCTTTCCACTAAAAGGCTGACTACTGGTGCCAGTGCCCTAACCATCATGATAAATATTATATTAAAAATAAATAAATAAATAAAAATTCTTTATTGCAGCAAAAATATACATAACTTCCAAAAAAATATTACAGGTTTTTTATTTTTTTTATTTTTATTTTTGCTGTTCAAAGTTACCAAGATGACCAACTGTAGCTCTCACACTAAGATAACCTGTGTCGTGAGAGCTGGTATGATTAAGTCGAAAGGATTGAGCTCGGTACCACTACCACCACCTTAAAAACAATGAGCAAATAAGTAAATAAATAAATAAATATATAATATAAAATTAACGATCAAACGAACTTACCTGTACGTGAAGTTCGATCGTAATTATACGAGTGTTTCGTCCGAAGAGATTAGTATAATTAGAATATTATGAACACCTTGTAGTTGCGCCAGTGACTCCACTCCAAAGCACTATGTTTAGAGATTTTGACTCTAAAAAATATAAATAAAAAACTTACAGTTGCTCTCTGGTATATACTCTATGGTCCGCGAGTCCGCGACATCCTGTTCCGGTATCTTACCTCGTCTAACCGTCATGATTCGACTTCATTCCTTGAGAGATATTTGTGATATTTCATCTATGGGTACCTACACCTGTTAGGGAGGGTGGGTTATTATACTAATCTCTTCGGACGAAACACTCGTATAATTACGATCGAACTTCACGTACAGGTAAGTTCGTTTGATCGTTAATTATACTCGTGTTTCGTCCTCGAGATTAGTATAATTAGAATATTATGAACACCTTGTAGATGTTTAGAGTAAGAAATATCACAAATGATGTCCATTATAAAATATAATGTACCATAGTCCCTACCTTATAACCTTATTTTGTACAATACTTTGTTTTACATATTAAAATAAATACATTATAATGAACAATAAACAAAAAATAATTTATTTGTTTGTCATTATTTTATATAGAACCTCAATGTTTTCGTAAAAACCAGGTTAACTTTGTTAACAATAGGTCTATCATAGACTTAGCAAAGGTAGAAGACTTGCCGCTTCCCCCAGCAGATTGTCTGATACTATTTATGTTAATAAATAAATAAATAAAAGTTGCTGTATGCCTTGTATGTATCTACTATTAGACTTAAACATGAAAATTTCAATTTCACTATCTTTTAATGTAATTTTAATCCCAAGAAAGAGGTTCTGAGGCTCTGTCTAATATGGTTTTCTAAGCCTAAGAGAGAGATAAAATTATTATCAGGTCTAGCTATATGTTTAGACATATTTATGCTCTTAATGCGATAGCATTAAAGATCTCAGAATGTTCCAATAAAATAAAAATAAAGTAAGTATGTGTACTTATCTAATAATATTAATGATTTCATACATGGTCTTGAAGTTTTAATTAAATTACGATTTTTATCATTATTTTATCATTACAGTAGCCTTTAATTTAATTTTAGATGATGTTTGCACTTATGTGCAGTGACTAGGGTTTAGGGCTAAGACACACTTCGCGATTAACTGTTCAAGTGTCAACTATTCCTTTGGAAACAATGTAGCTAAATAGTTAATAGTAACACTTGTGTCCCAAGTAAAGTTTCAACTTGGTAATGATGGTCTTAAAACACACCCTTACAAAACCTGGAAATCCTAACATTATCAGGTAAAAGGTATATTATGTTTATTAATAGATGAGAGAGCAGATCTATAAGAATTGATGGTCCCATATTGGGAACCATCTTTAAAAAGAAAAATTTTGGTAATAATTAAGTATAAACCATAGGAACTGAAGGTTCATACATATTAAAAACATAAAAACATACCATTTTCTGTAGCATACACTGTGAGCATACATCATATTGTTTTAAGGTACTTTCCAATGTTGAAGCTAAAATAACATATTCTGTTGAAGCACTTGGGATTTCTCATTGTAATAATGCAGTCATAAAATCCCTGCAACCATGGTACTGTTCCTGTGGATGTTTCGATTACTGGAATCAGGAATATAAAAATTATTACTGTCAAAATAATATTAGCTAATTAAGAAGCTAACAAGTGTAAGAACAGGGTACCAGGGTTGTGTAGGCCACAGCTGCAGTACAACCACAATACCCTGCGCTCTGAATAAAATAATTATTTTATTGAATACTTGAGAAAAATTATTAGTTTATTACTGAAGGGAATGTATAAAAAAGAATTTTAACTTTGGACCAATCTGATATAAAAACATCTATTGCAAAAGTATCCGGATCACTGAGCCGTAGCTAATAGAACAATGACAGTCTATATTGCTAATACATTTTTTGGTAATTATATTATGTTATAGCCTTCTAAAAACTATTTGACCTCTAGATGGGTCCTTCTTGACTCTGTCTGCAATTATATTATTAGAGTATTTAATATAAGAGCAAAAACAATAATAATTATTATTCTAAATACTTTACACCATTACCAAAAGTCCCTTGGGCAGAACCACACAAGGTAGCACCTTCTAAGGGTATTGTATATATAATATCTCCCAAACAATTGATGTACCTAACTAGTAAGTAGTAGCTGCTGTGTTATCCATGTTAATAAAATTAAGTTATTGTAATTATTTGCAAATAAATTATCTTGAAGGCAAAATAGGCTGCAAAAAGTTTTAAATGATTCATATGAAAATGAAATCCTATCTTGAGGTCAACTGCTGGTAGCCTTTTGATCTCCACAGCTGGAACTTTACCCCATAGCACCCCATAGTTGAGGCGTCAGAGATATTATTTCTGGACCGCAGGTATTGTTATCTTTGATACTGTTATATGAATAATTATGTAGTTAAACCCCAATCCAAATTCAGAAAAAGTGAACTTATCACAGATTAAGTTACTTATAATATACCTAAGTAGTAGACTTGTCATGTAGGTACTTGTCATAACATTCTACTAATTTAATTACCATATTCTATGGCTGGAGATGCTGAAAGTAAGAAACTATTAAACAACACAGATTAAGGTACTTATACTATATTAACCAATTATTTATTAATATTGCAGTTTGCAAACCTATTTTACATCTTTAAACTGCATAACAGAATAGTTGCTTATTGTTTGTTTTAAAGCAAACTTAAAGTACAGTTGTGTGTGTCGATCACATATTATAACATACCTTAATCTGTGATTACTGATTATAAATAACTTACTGTCTTTGATGGATATATTTACCCAGCTTTTACCTCTTTGTTTATAATAAACTCCAGCAAGTTCACAAGTAACTTCCGTGTAATATCCATGTTTCTAATACCGTCGTCATAATTAGCCCCGATCAGCTAAATATCGAGATAAGTCAAGGACAGTTACCATTAGATCCAAAGGCTTCATTATTGTTGTGAAAATAATTATATGGTGTTGGTATAAACCAAATGTCAAAACATTAAACTCATACATTGTTAGCCAACATAGAGACAAGTTTAAAAGAATGGTGAACATTAATTATTAAAAAATATTAAACATGCATCCTTCAAGTTGCTAGATAAGAGACATTTTGTAAAAATGAGATTTAACACTGTGCGAATCTCCTTGTGAGTATAGTATTTGTTGGTGCGAATATCCTTGAATTTTAATTGATTATTAATATTATTCTTCAAGATTTAAAATGTATCATAATATTCAGATTGGTTTAGGAATTAGAAAAGGCCCGGGACACAACTAATTGAACAGCACAAGGATAATATAATATGACTATACAGCACCCATTTATGTTAACTATTTAATTATCATGTTCTTCCAACACTTTTACAATATATACTAGCATGTATATGTTGAAGAAAATTTTAAAATAATTTTTGTTGAAAAAAGTGATTAAATTTATTTTTGTAGCTTTTTATCTAAGATAAAAAGTACTAACTACCAAGATGGGATTAAACTCCACTGTTTTAAAATTGAGTGAGTGTACACTGCATAATTCCATGACTGGATGCAGTTCTGTTGGATGTCCCCAAGTAGTCCTTTGGCATGGTTTTGGCTCTGGCCGCAGCAGGCTGTTGTTGGCGTGGCATTTTTGCTAGTATGCTGCTTACGAGCAATGGGGCCTCGCCTTGAAATTTAAAATTACCTCCTAAGGAATTTGCTGAAACAAATTTGAGGAAGCCTCCATGCTTCTGGTTTCAATTTGGAGCTTGAATTAGGCACTGCATTTGCAGTTTTTATGGTTTCTTCAAAGTTTTAGTCAGGATATTCTCCATATTTGTTTAAGAAAGATTGTGTCTAATTCCTTTCTTACATGATTTAAAATAAGGTCTCTTAGCAACATAATATTATATGGACTGCTGTGTTGATTATCGCACAATGGCCGACCCAGGCCCATCATGTACTTTGTAATAGGCTCTCATTAATTTTGTTAGAAATAATAGTCCCCAGCAATGATATATGTTGCTATTTCACATTGTGTAACTTTAATTGACTTGTCACATTTTACTGCCCTTTCGAGACCTTCAGCTTTGAGCTTTGTGCTGTGATTTTGCTATTAAAGGGCATTTGCAATTTTTCTACTAAATTTTTGAGCTTCTATATCTAGCCCTTGCGTGGCTGTATAGGTAATTTTGTACTTTGAAGCAAATTTGCATAGAAATTTATTTACACCTCTAATTGAGGCGCTAAAGCAGGCGTAAAACGTCTGAGGAAGCACATTTTGGATAAGATCATAAGCCATATTATATGAATAAGTTAAAACCGTCGTAAACGGTAAAACACCACGTCTTTACAAGTCCAAGCGACTGTTGTGACGTGAGAACCGGTTATAGCCTTAATATTATTATCTGAAAACCGTCGTTAACGGACACACCACGTCTACAGCGAAAACGACTGTTCTGACGCGAGAAACCGGTTATAGGCTATAGGCTATTGCATGCTGTTGCTGTCGGAAAGGCCGACCACGTGCTCCATTAAATTTCATGCGATTGAAAAGCGCTGCATTGCAAGAATCCGTTATAAATCACCACGTCTGTACAGGCCAAGTGACTGTTGTGACGCGAGAAAACGGTTCTTTCGTAAAAATATATCCAATATAATTAGTATGCTAAAAATATTTCCACCTGTCAAAGCAACACGTGGATGCTGGAAAAAATTATGTCCCAAAGGACGTTAGGCTTATTAAAATTACATATAAATGCATACCATCCGATGCTTTTGTGGTTCATCCATCGCAGACTCAGAAAAACTGGGCTAGAAGCTATAACTGAAGCTAGAAGAATCTTGTTTCCCATAATGGCGATCCCGCCATATGCGATTATTATATTGTATTTCCAACTTACGTAACTTCTGATTATTAACTCCAATTTTTCTTGATTTCACCTTTTTGGCATTTAATTTATTTTTAGGCAATAGTTTTGTGTACGAACGCGAAATCACTTTGAGTGGCCGAACACTAAACGCTTATTGAAGTCGAATCATGACGGTTAGACGAGGTAAGATACCGGAACAGGATGTCGCGGACTCGCGGACCATAGAGTATATACCAGAGAGCAACTGTAAGTTTTTTATTTATATTTTTTAGAGTCAAAATCTCTAAACATAGTGCTTTGGAGTGGAGTCACTGGCGCAACTACAAGGTGTTCATAATATTCTAATTATACTAATCTCGAGGACGAAACACGAGTATAATAAGTTTCAGACGTATGTAAAGTATTTAGGTAAATTAAATTATTATTATTAAAATTAAATTTATATTATTTTTATTATTAAATTTAAAATTAAATTTATAATATTATGTTTCTTTTTTCATTTTTATTGATCTACAAACACGATAATATTATGACTGTTCTCGTTGCATGCTCGACATATTTTCATTTAGGTACTTTATTTGGGACCAGCTAATTTATTTGGGATTTAAGAAAAAATAGTTTTAAGTTGGTTTTAAGCATAATGAAAAAAATGCTATTTTATAAATCCAGGCACAGTATTATTTGTTAAAGGTGCCGTAAATAATATATTGTACATTATCTGCATTATA
The DNA here is from genome assembly GCA_905404155.3 of Plebejus argus. NCBI lineage: Eukaryota > Metazoa > Arthropoda > Insecta > Lepidoptera > Lycaenidae > Plebejus > Plebejus argus. Next base: position 611,691 of record FR989942.1, read on the forward strand.
TTATTTTGAAATCTGTAATTTTATGGCTATTATTCCTATAAATTACCTATAAATTACATGCATTAATTTACTCGATATGTATTACCAAACTACGTACTTAAGTATCTACTTTTTATCGCCACAAAAGTACCTAATGAGACTGTTTCGTACGGTCTATCAAAACTACTTAAGTACATTAAAAACCTCTTAAATACGAGGTAAAAATAAACATAAGTATCTAATATTTTAAGAACATTTGACTCATTGTCACGCGTGTTACCTTTTTCACAACCAAACCGCTTAACCGCTTAGTATGGAAATATTTTGAATCCCGGAAAAGGAAATGTATCCTTTATCCTTTTCCGGGATATCATCCATATTATTTTCCTTAACAATTCATATCGTTTCCAGTAAGTAATCTAAAAAAAAATGGATGTTGTATCATCAGGTGAGCCGGCTGCTCATTGATCGGTATGGCACAAAGGCTTCGTTATCATTCCCCTCATTTCCCCAGTCACGGCCTGGACGTCCGATGCGTCACTTTGATATCCACTTAGAATACTCCTCACGTACTTTCCAAAAACCATAAATGATATTTAGGTTATTGATACCTATAGGTTCCTTTGGGCATAGCAGGAATCCATACTATTATTATAAATGTGAAAGTGTGTCTGCCTGTCTGTCTGTTACCTCTTCACGCCCGCTGAACCGATTTTGCTGAAATTTTGTATGGAGATACTTTGAGTCGCGGGAAATGACATATGATACTTTTTATCCAGGAAATATATATGTTTCCCGCACGGATTTTGCATTTTGGTCGGATTATTTACCGTTTGTCGCCCTCTACTCCGACCTTTGTGTAAACCCATTGTTCCTCCTAAGCTTCTATTATTAAAGGACGAGTGAAGTTCGCCATACACATTCAGGTGCTCCCTCACCGAGAGCATTGCTCGACTGTGTAACGTTACATTACAAGCGAATGCTTGTGGTGAGATATTTTTTCTTAAAAAGGGTATTGTTCCCGTGTGATAAACGAATTTCGTTGCAACTATTTTGCTGAAAATACCTTTATGTATAATATTATGTAATTGAATAAGTTTTCATTTAGCTATTTATTTATAAACGGAAGAATCAATAGGCAGTAAGGAAACCATCAAAGACTTTTAGGCCTATAATATTTTTATTGATCGACTGACATACAAATCTAATATACGAGTATGTATTTTTAAATATCCTTTAATGATTTAGCAATGACTATAGTGATGTTATAAAATTGACGAATCATAAACGTTGTCAAACTTACAAAAATATTAGGAGTTAGGAACAGGTAGTAGATGGAGAAAATTACAATCTTTATGTTTTTAACATGGCATTACATGCCTAACAAAGTGATAAAACTTTAGAGTGTGTATGAGTCCCCTTTGTGAAACTAGCAGCACTGATAGAGTAACTTTTCTTTACTGCTGTATGGACAAATAATTCATGACGCCGCACTGGAGCGCTTGCACACAAATTACAAAGAAAATTTTTCTCTTTCAACTCTGCTTCTTTCACAGTAAACTTTCCCAGTGGCGGCGCAAGACCTAAATTTTATGTGGGCAAAATATAATATTTTGCGAGGCCCCCTAATAGATGATGCTAAAAGAAAAGACGGATTTTGTTGAAATATTTTTTGATACTCGTAAATGCTAAAAAAAAACGCGTCGTCCAAGTGGCGCGAGGCCACTAGGACCTCGAGGCCGTGGGCGGTTGCCCACACCGCCCACGCCTTGCGCCGCTTCTGTATGGTCCTGGCCGACAGTTCGGCCAATGGTCGGCCAGCTCCAGCCAGTCGGCCAAAACCCGTCTGCCGGGGCCGAGACGACAGTACATCAACTGGATATTATGTGAATAGTAGTAATAGTAAGTTATTATTAATGGGATGCGACGAATACCGAACTAATGGTTATACATAATAATATTATCTGGGTGTTTTGAACTATACATACACTATGTTTTATAAAATATATTGTTTTATATTATTACTTCAAGGTTGTCTGGAAGAAACCGCTATAACCGGTAAGACCGCCCGTTTGTACATATTCCTATAACTATTGTTTTATTTTAAATTGTAATTTAGTTGTTGTACAAATAAAGAATTTTCTATCTATCTATGTTTCGTTACACCCTGTCAGATCCTAGAAATGTAAGATTACCGCGGTATATTATGTGATAATGTGGACGGAGCTGCGTGGAACTTCTGGTAATAAATAATTATGCCTACTTAATTAAGATTCTGTAGTACTATCAGAGAAGTTGATTCCTAGGCAGATGGGAGAACCCTCGTAGTCTGGCCGCGTTACATCAAACCCAGCCGACAGAATATAATTGAATTGACATGATCCGACCAAAACATTACCTAAGTTCTGTCATCTGCCTAGGAATCAATTTCCGCGATGGTACATCGCTATTTCCTGCAAGTACAGGTAGCGAGTGAGTAATTTATTGTAAAACTGTTTGGTTTCTGCCGACAGGACGCGTATAATTGAGGAAGGCAGGAACGCATGTCCGTTTATAAAACATGTTATGTCTTATAAAGTTATAACATTTAGGCCCACTTGCGCCAATCTGGGTTAAAGTTAACTCTGAGTTAAACATCATGTCATCTCTATCACTGACTTTGTGAGTGACAAATATGACATGATGTTTAACTCAGAGTTAACTTTAACCCAGATTGGCGCAAGTGGGCCTTAGAAAATGTAATTTTTGTGGTATGGACATTATGTCTATGGGATTTGGGAGGTAAACGTTGTCAGCCTTTTTAAAATTTTATTTCAACGTGTGGTTTAAAGGCAGAAAATCGAGGACTTATTTGTTTTTTATCTGTTTATTTACAAACAATGTAAGTAAGTATTATATTTACGTATCATTCGATTTAAGAAAAGTCTGTTCAATTTTTAAAACGTAAGTATATTAAATAATTACTGGGTTTTAATCCTATGCATAAGGGTTAAAGTTTAATACCTAACTTTTCCATAAGTAGGTCTCATCCTTGTCAAAATTTTGTTTAATTCACCTAAAATCTGCCAATATTTTATTGATACAGTTACGTCACCGTTGCATAAAGGTATAAATTATTTAATAACGTAGTATTACGAAATAGTTAAAATGTTACAATCAAATGCCAGTGATACCTAATATGCCCATATTTGTTTTCGCGTTTGTCTGTGCTTTCACTATTTTCAGCGAAAAAAATGTTTGACAGAGAAATACAAAATCTATCTGTACTAATGTTATAAATGCAAAGTGTGTCTGTCTGTCTGTTACATCTACACGCCCAAACCGCTGAACCATTTTTCGAAAATTTGATATGGTATAGGTACTTTAAGTCGGAAAACGACATAGCACATTTTTTAACCCAAAAATGCACTGTTTTCTTGCAATAAACAATTTTCCGCGCAACGGAGTTGCGTGCATCTACTAGTACTTAATCTATATTTTATTTTATTGCTAAGAAATTATTACGATCCCTTCCTGTCAATGTGCAATAATTACTGTTGACTGTGGACTACAGTATTTGTTTTGAATTATTTAATTTGTCTCTGTTTTATTTTTAACCAAAGTGTTCAGGACAATAATAAAATAATTCAATGTCTAGAAAATTGTAGACGTCTTTAAAAACTGCAACTTCGACCCAAAAAGCGCACCCAGTGTCAGGTTCACATTCTCAACCAAATTTAACATTTCGTCGAATCCAGTCTAACTAGTTTAGACTAATATCTAGAATCTAGATCTTAACCTGCATGGCGTGGGGTACCTACGTTATAAATATTTTCTTTGGGTCCATTAGAGAAGTAATTAAAAGTAATCGTATATAATATTATATTATTATTATTATTATTATTATTATATAAAGAAACAAAAGTCTCGGCTGTTGGCCGGAAAAATGACTCAGATACGGGCAGAAGCCAAGTATTCTGATTCTTGTTAGAGATGACGTGTTACGATTGGACTGAGGGAAAAGATGAGGATGGGTTTAGGAAACGGCGAACTAGTGAGCATGTGTCTATGATAATGGATTTTTGAATTTGGATATAAGTGTTTTTATGAAGATCTAAGGTTTTCAGAGAAGCGGCGAGAGTCTTCGGAATTACTCCAGTAGAAGAAATGATGATGGGGATAATTTTGACGACATCCTGGTGCCACATTTGCTTAATTTCGTCTGCTAGTGGAATGTATTTTTGTATTTTCTCATTGTGTTTTAGTTGTAAGTTGTTATTGTTGGGGACAGCGATATCTATGAGGTAAGTGGTTTTTTCTGCTTTTATTGTAAGGGTTATGTCTGGTCTATTGCTGAGAATGGTTCGGTCAGTTACTATGTCACGATCCCAGTAGAGTTTAACAGTACTATTTTCGAGGACATTGCGAGGTTTGTATTTATAGTATGGGGTGTGTGAGTCTATGAGTTTGTATTTAATGGCTAATAGATGATGAATGTGTTTGGCTGCATTGTCATGACGGTGTGCGTATTCTTTATTAGCTAGAAAGCTGCATCCTCCGGTAATATGATCTATTGTTTCGGTGCTTATGTGACATAGTCTACATTTATCGGTATCTATTGACTCTTTAAGGATGAACTTTGAATAATTGCGTGTTTTTATAATTTGGTCTTGGATCGCTATTAAAAAGCCTTCTGTCTCAGAATAAAGATTGCCTTTACAAAGCCAGGCGCATGAGGCAGCTTGGTCTACATGTTCTTGTTGCAGATGGTGAGGATATTTACCGTGTAGAGCTTTACTCTTCCATTTTTGTATCTTATCAGAGTCTTTAAGGATCTTCAAAGTTGGGTTGAATTGGCTGTTGCTGAGTTGTAATGGTGTACCTTTATGTGGAAGTCTTACTATTGTGTCATGTAATTGGCTGTTTTGTGCTTTATTTAGGAAATAGGATCGCATGTTGTTTATTTGGTTATAATGCAGATTTTTTATATCTATAACACCTCGGCCTCCTAATTATTATTATTATTATTATTGGCCCACTGTGTCCCACTGCTGGGCAAAGGCCTCCCCTCTTTTCTTCCACAATTCGCGGTCTTGTGTTGTTACAGGCCACTCTTTGTCGAACGCATCCAGTTCGTCGCGCCACCTTTTTTTGGGTCGGCCTCTATTACGCCGACCAGTCCAATATTATATTAAGATACTAATGTATCCAGCAGAAACAAAATATTCTAATCATCTTTTTAACGAAAAAAAGGGGACAATATCCTGACTTCATGAGTGCGAATTTTTGAAGTTCTTGATTTCTTGATTTTTAAAAATTATTATAATAATCATAAATGAATACATGTTTTTCCAAGAATTTGAAGTCTATAAATAACCATAATGTAATTTTAAATACCTGCATTACGTCCTTTTAAATACTTGAAAGTCTGACTTTACAGATTTCCTTACAGTACAGTTTTCTAAGTTCCCAAAAATATAAAATACTAGATGAGGCCCGCAACTCCGTTGCGCCAAAACTCGTTTATCGCGCGGGAACCGTACAATTTTCTGGTTTAAAAAGTTTCCTATGTCCTTTCCCAATTCCCGGGAATTAAAGATTGTCGATACCAAATTTTAGCAAAATCGGTTCAGCGGTTACGTGAAGAAGTAACAGACAGATAGACAGACACACTTCAGCATTTATAATATTAGTATGGATATCCAGATACGAATATAAACTCCTCCTTTTTTGGAAGTCCGTTAAAAAGTTGCAAATATGCTCTACTTCAGTTTCCGCATCCTTCGCGGAACACCGGGAATAGATCACGAAGATCATAAAACACTTCCACGGAAACCGAAAACTCATAATATAACTATTACGTAAATCTTAATTATACACAACGTAAGGTCGTAGAAAGTGAACGTGTGAACCGTCAAAAAAACCCGCCATGTTGCCAGTGCTCGGTGCGCAGCCCGCGAAGTCTGACGTTTGAATTTGGAACGCGAGTGTTGCCAGTGTTGTTCCATCCGTGATGTGTTGTGAATAACAGTTGTGTTTAAGACTATTAAATTCCATGCTGTTTTCGGTATGAACATGGGGAACTACGACGGGAGATTTTTGAAAATGGTAAGTTTAGAGCCTATAATAAATCTAAAAATCTAAAATAATATATATTATTTAATCGCACTAATACAATCATTTATTAATAATAAATTAAACTTATATTTAACGAAGAGTTTAACAGTGTATGGGGCGCTTATGTCAAAATCTTAATTTAATTACAATTAAGTAATTAATATTCGTCTGAGTGCAGCTGTTAGTCTGTAAAATAAATTTAATAAGGGTTTTGATTTTTTCTTAAAATGTTTTCGCAAAAGAAAAAAAAAACAATAAGTAAATTTGACCAATAAAAAACTAAAAGTACTTAAAGGTTCGAATTTGAAGTATCGACGATTTTTATGAAACTTACAAAAAGCAGGTTTACAAAGAGCGTTATACAATACAATTCAATAGAAATAAATACAATGATCATAGCTTATAAATACTAGGTCATCTGTGCAGTTTGCAACATAAGTGATCCATTCACTCGTCGATCACTGCGACTATACTAGCTAGGAGCAGTTAGCACTATAGCTAAGTCACAGTAACAGGTAAATCTAGTTGGCGAGTAGAAATCGTATACGCGATACGAAACAGAAATGGCGAATATTTGCTTGAGTACTCGGACAACTTGCGTTCGAAAATTTCGACAGTGACGTTAGAAATCTAAATATAACTCAAAGGTGTCTGACTGACATAGTGATCTATCAACGCACAGCCCAAACCACTGGACGGATAGGGCTGAAATTTGGCATGCAGGTAGAAAGCATTGGCATCAGCCAAGAAAAAAATTTGATCAATTCTACCCCTAAGGGGATGAAATAGGGGATGAAAGTTTGTGTGAAACTTTGTCAATTTTAAGCCGATTGGGATGACACTTTGATACCTAATAATAATAATCTTCTTAGCGTGGGCGAAGCCGCGGGCAAAAACTAGTCAATATATGTGAGATTTGACAAAATGCTAACGTAAAAAGCTTAAACGCACCAATACGATCTTCATAAATTCAAGAAAAGAGCGTATTTCCTCTTGAAAGGCCAGCAACGCACCTGCAACTCTTCTGATATTGGGAGTGTCCAATGTCTACAGGCAACGATAGTTGCTTTCCTTTGCCCCTTACTTTTATTAAAAAGCCGACTAAAAGCTACGCATGCTACTAGACACTTGTTGGTATAAGGCCTTTTCATGGGAAAAGATATCCACAGCGTAACATAATAATCAGGGATGTAACGGAGGTAACTATATCGGAACCGAAGTCGGAGTCGGAGTTTTCAAATTTGACTTATCGGAACCGGAGTCGGAGTCGGAACCGAAGGCGGAGGTAGGGTCAGAATTGGTGGCAGGAGAGAAGTCTGTTTTAAGGGCCAATAAAACATGATTAAGTCACGATTTAACAAGTAAAAAAAAATAGACGAAAGTACGCACATAGCGGCCAGCGGAGGTCGGTGGGGGTTCCTCGCGCGTCATGTATGAATCTGTTTATAACCGTTGTTCTGCCCTCCACGTATGCAACCTTATGATCAAACATTAACAATTAACATAAAAATAATTAGCTTTTTAATTTCGTGTACTTGAGCTATAACACTGTTACGAAATCTTGTATGTTTTATTGAAATATTATATAATTGTCAGGAAAAAGATTTATAAGTAGCGTTATAATGAATAGTAGAAAATAAGAGAAAAAATAAAAAAATAAATTGGTAATGTCATTCCAAAATTTCATACAAGACATACTCGTATAGTATGAAATTTTAAGAAATTTGTAATTTTTATTGTCAGCATACTCCATATTCCATAGGAACAGTGATTGCTATATTATTTCATCTACTTACTTTAAAAATATGATAAGCATCATACCATACAGTTTACAATAATACAATATCATATAGGATAAATAATAAAGCTTCGTTCAAACCTACGCGACCAAGCGACTGTGAAGCGGAGCGTCAAGTTGTCAAATGTGTGTTTTGTGTTCAAAAAGCATAAATTAAAAATAAACACTTCTTTACACTCATAAAAGTCTAACACTTCTTTACACTCAATGGACTTTTTCAAGGTTATGGTTGCAGTAATAGATCAATTGTTCTACGTTAACAATTTTAGTCAATATTTTTACTCTTTAAAATACAGTGCTTTACGAAATACAATTACCCTCAAATGCTAGTATTTAAGTAAATAATAATTATTAAGAAAAAATATAATATAATAGTGATTAATATACTTAAAGAATGTCATATTGTTCCGCTTTTGTAGCGTGCAGCGCGCGGCGAGCGCGTTGAAATCTTATACATGGCAGATCACTCGCGTGATACTACATAGGCTAAGTACATGTATTTTATGTTATTTTATATATAAAATATACACAACTTACAAATATATATTATATACATTTAAAAATTGTTTGTTTTTTAATTTTTAACTCAGTTAATACCATTTTTTTAAACAGGAACTAGGTAGGTACTTTTTATGGCTCCGACGAAAATTTCGAGTTATAAATTGGCAGTAAAATAAATTAAATAATTTTATAATATGCAAAAAAATTAAGTTATTCCATGGTCGTCTACGATAAGATTGGATAAAGGTCACATTTCAAGGGTCAGCTGAAATATCACATAGTATTTTAATTTTATCTAAACATTTTGAACGTTTGTGTAAATATTCATTATTAATGATTTACTTTAAAATAAGAAAAAGGATAGTCTGTTGACTATTCATATTTTCAACATGTCGCCCATGGACACCCGCAGCATCAGAAGAGCTGCAGGTGCGTTGCCAGCCTTTTACGAGGTAATAGGGTAGGGGAGGGTAGGGAAGGGAAAGGGTAGGGGATTGTTCGCTTTAAATTTTAAAAAACAATACACGGATAGAGTTATTGAGAGTTATTTAAATAAAATGTATATTATTATCTCTATAATTCTGTTTTTTGTTATTTAAAATGTATAGTAAAATTTTTTACTGACTTACTTTATATTTATTTTGCATTTTTAATAAAAATGCAAAATAAATATAAAACTAGAAACAAAAATGAAAGTTTTGTGTCAAGGCCACGTAGAACAGGAGAGGTCGCATTAGTAATACAGTATTACTAATACTTACGTATATTCCGTCTCAAACTATTTAAATCTAAAGGAATTTATTAATTTATTTAACTACCTATGTATTTTTATTACTAAATCTCGGGTTTTTTTAAAAAGAGCCCCTATATTATTGAAGCTAAGGTTCGGTCAGAGGTAAATTATTTATGAATGGTGTGTAGCGTCTGTCTAGAAACGACCTTGACTCACCCACACATCAGTATATGTGTGATTGCTTGAAAAGTTTTTATGCTGACCTAAGATTTAACAGTTTTAACATTAAAATATGTTAAAATCTAGTATTTTTTGTAACATTTTATAAAAAATAATTTAAACATATTTCCTACTTCTAGACTATAAGACGGAGAACCTGGTTTTATGAGTGTAATAAAATTTTAACTTTTTGGTTACTCTTTCATTGCGTTTTAAACCGTCATTAATAAAATTATTGCATATAGCAGAGACCCGACAAACAATAGGGCGTGCGACTGAGATAGGTTGCAAATCGAATCGAGATTCTACAGGGTGTAAAAGCAACATGAGGATACTTTGGGGCGTGTGTATATATAATATAGACTCTATATTATACACGTATAGAGTTTAATAGAAAGTAGCGCTGATAGAGCAATTTTTTGTAATTTTTTCTGGACAAGCCACTATCACAAACTCTTTACAGGGGACTCTCACACCGTAAAGTATTAGCACTTTGTTTTGCTACATCCTGTATATAGTTACCAATGTGATCAGCTACACTAATATAATAAAGAGATAAAGGTTTTTTTTTGGTCGTAGGAGGTAATCTCAGAAACTACTGGTCCGATTGCAAAAATTTTTACACCAATAGAAAGCTGGTGTGTTCCTGAATAACACAGGCACAAAAAGTTGTGTACTTATAAAAAGTTATGTTTTTTCCCTGAAATTATGCCGTTCTCAAAATTCCACGTGGGCGAAGCCGGGGGCAAAAGCTAGTGAGTAGTGTATAATATAGGGTCTATAACCTTTACAATTCGCTGGAGGCCACTCTGCACATCGCTCGGCGGTCACTGGTTCTTACTCCTTTTTGTTTTAATGTTGTATTTTGTTGTTTTTTTTTGTTTTAATGTTGTATATTGACAGTATGGACTAAAGTGAACGTAATTTGGTCATATAGAGTTTGTTAACTTTGTTTTGTATGCTAGCTACTATCTTACTCTATAGTTGAGTTAAACTGGTTATGTAGAGATAATAATTATCGTAGTGTATGATTGAGATATTTCTACAGACTGCAAAATATAATATAATGCTTTTTTGTATACACATTATACAATAAGGTACGTCTATGTCTAATTTATATCGATAATTATTAATTATATATTTTATGCTAAATAAAAAAAACAGTCAACTTTTTTAAAGTTCAATTATTTATTCTTAAAAACAAAAGTATAGGTCTACCAGAATCTGATGGCAAAAAGTGAGAAAATAAATCGACTCCAGCAATACAGGGGTAATTTGAATAAAACATTTTAATCCTTTTTTTCTCTTATATTTTAGCGACTGATTCTGTGTGTGAAACATGCAAATATATAAATTTATCCATTGATCAAAGATATTTTTTTGAAAATCTGGCGTCAAAATTTGCCAGCAGATTCTGGTAAACCATACTTACAGTCATAAAAATTAATAACACACTTCAACTCTACACTTACAGTGAAACTTTGAACGGAATAAATGAATGAATGAATGAGTAATATGAACGAATGAAACAGCGGTGATGTGTCTCAAACATAATTTAATTTTCTGCCATTAACTTTCTCTAATTGCAAGAGCAAAATTAAACGCAATTTCTCAAAGTCAGCGCTCTGAGTTCAGCTTGTAAAAATTACGCTGTTGTATGTACTTTTGGAGTATTCATGATTGAGCGAAACCTCTGTTATCTTATTAAATCTTTGGTTAAAAGATCATAGCTATACCTACTAGCTACATTCCTAGGTACCCATCCTAGAAAATCAACGATAATAATGCTTCATTTAGTATCAAAGTATTTATAGCAACGACTGGTTATATCAACATAGATAATAATAATAAACAACAGGCTCTATAATATTGTAACTTAGCAGCATATTCAGCAACTTAGATAGAAATTACTATGCTATCTGTCACTGTGTACTGTAAAACGGGAAAGACACAGGAAAGTGGCACGGATTTTTTTTTAATATGAAACATGCCAAAGTGCGATTATGTTATAACTTTCTGGATATTCACAGAACGCATTATACTGAAGACAAGAACGTTTGCAGTGTTTTATCCGATATTGGATATTATATTAGGTACGTGGAAAACTGCTAGAGAAAACCGCAAAATACAGAAGCAGGATAATATACTGAACAAATGTTACATAAAAGTATGTAAATAGTTATTAAATTTTAATTACTATTGAAGCCGCAGTCATATTGTGTAAGTGTCAAACGCGAAAGCCTGTTTGAATATTATGCAATAAATAATTATGGCTATTTTAGATCAAAATTCTCATACGAATAATAAGCATTTGGAAACTTAAATCTCATAAATGATAATATTATATTATTATAATATATATATCAGCTATATATAATCTTTGAAAATCTGTCAAAGCGTCTATCTGACGATTGAAATATTATGCAGTTTTCAACGTAGGTAGTAGTAATATAAGCGACAACGGAAATATGAACTAGTATGTTAGTGACAATTTATTTTGATTTTTGTACTATGCTAGTTAGAGGCAGCATGATATTCGATCGATTGTATAATACGTGAAAGCTAATGATATTTCCGATTTCTAAACCTAGCCATTTAATAATTGAGAGCAATTGCGTCGCCAAAATAATTATTGCCAAAAATAAAATAATATTATTATGTACTATCGACCTAGTTAAGGAACGTTTTACATCACTATTTTAATCCATACTAATATTATAATGCGAAAGTGTGTCTGTCTGTCAGTCTGTCTGTTACCTCTTCACACCCACACCGCTGAATAGATTTTGCTGAAATTTCAGCAAAATCGATTCAGCGGTCTGGTTTGATATGGAGATACTTTGAGTCCCGGGAAAGGGTACTTTTTATTCTGAAAAAATGTACGGTTACCGCGCGATTTCATCACCAGTTTTTCTCATTGTTGTGTTCTTAAAATGGAGTCAAATATTATGGCTTATTATTAACACACCTGATATCATATTATTGTAGCTCACCTCCTGTCACATACATTCCTCAGGTAGGTGACATTGAGTATGTAAAGTGCCTTTCATTCATTGTTGCTTTGTAGCTCTTATTGTGAATGATATAAGGGTGGTATTGTCGTTAAAATGGTTGGTGGTAGCTTTAGAGTATATCAGCAGCATTAATTTGTAAATTGTACACAATTTGTACATAAAAATCTGCAGACTTCGCGGATCATAAATATTTATCTAAAAATGTATAAAATAGGTGTTAAACTTATCTTGTGTTTATATGTACACAAAAGTTATTTTTAAGAAATTAAATACATACTTATCGCGTTTTACTCTTTACAATAATTATTATTAACTCAATTTCTTTTTTATTGTCAAGCATAAGCAGCTAAAACATAATATTTTTAAATAAAGCTTTTGTACAATATGAGATAGCGTATTATATTGTGTTAGCGTCTTAATAACTAAAAGCTAGGAACACTTTAAATATTAAGCTTTTGTTATAATAAGAACATTAATTAATAACTTAAAAGTTAAAAGCTTCACACATTAAGCTTCTGTAAGCTTGCCACATACAGCGAGAACCGTATTCGTATCGTCAAGGTAAACGCCCGCAGTGCGAACATTCTTCAGTTATTGTATGTTAGCAATTAGCATATAATAATTATGTATTATAATAATATATTCGGCGGCTATGTATATTTATTACATACTTATTACTTATATTATAAATGTGTTTGTCTGTCTGTCTGCAAACCTCATAACCAATTTAGTTTCGATGCTGAGAAAATAATTGCATAAAAACTTAGAATAAAATAATTTTGATCAATTGATTTTGTTAACATGTAGATAATTTGTTGTTGTTGTTAATAATAGAGATACATTGAGTGGAAAGAATATGGTTACAACTTGCAACTTTGTTCGTTCAGAAAATATATTATGTTATCGCACGGGAACTGTACATTTTGGCATGCAAAACATCTTATATACTCCTTAGTCCTTGCTTCAATGTATTTCATTAAAATCAGTTCAGTAGTTTAAACGCAGAGGTGACTGACGGTCAAACAGACTTTAGTACAAATTCTAACATTTTAAAGATAATTAAAACGCGACTTCAAAATTACGAAGATTGAGTACAGAAATAGTTGAGGTTTAGGCTAAGTCTGAAGACGGCACTATAATAAGGAATAGGAATTAGTTGATTCTTTTTAGATTACTTTTAAGAACATTACTTTTGTTTTTACCTTGGAAGTCGGTTTTAATTTTTTGTTAAAAAAAATAATAATTTCACTTTACAGTGTTGAAATCAGCTAACGAGTGTATGTGTAATGTGTTACTAGTATCTCTGTAACTCACTCGGCTGACCGACCTATATGTTACGCGCCGGTTACGTTATATTTAACGTTAATTAACTCAACTTTATATTTTAATCTTGTTTTTTTTCATAGGTGAGCTAAGAGGTATTTCATAAATAAAAAAAAACTAATTTTTGCACACATAGTAATAGAAACAGGGGAATGCAAAAATGTCTTGTATATAAATAACAATGAATTTTAAAGTTTTATGGTCTCGCTAAAACCCGAGAACGTCTGAACTAATTTGATTATTTTATTGAAATATTCGTGGAAGTCCAGGGAAAGTTTATATTACAACGGGAAGTGATATGAAGATTACCGGGTCATCTACTTCTGCATTAGAGTAGCTAGTCCTTTCCCGTGGTCTTCTTAATATCTGTGCCAAATTTTATCAAAATCGACCTTGTAATTTCAGATACATACAGTATAAACAAGCCTGTCCTTTTTATTATAAACTTTATAGATATTATATAAAAATATTTTGTATGACGTACTATGGAAACTTTATGCCGATAGGCGCGAGTTACTATGGACCCGACCGAATTTTTTTTTGATTTGAACAAAAAAAACTTTACAAATCTGTTGTACTATTAAGATAGAATCATTTTACTGCGGGAAAACAACCATTAAAATTTCACACTGTAGTATATTAATTAACATTTTCTACTACAAATTATAATTTTTAAACAGTAGCGGAGTACTATTATATATTCTGTGACAGTAGTCAGGTTTAACAATCAAAACATTTTGAGGGTCACATAGTTAATGAATGGATAAAATTTGCAAAACTAGTCTATTCAATAAGAATTTAAATAAAATGTCAAGGTATAATAATTAACATGTTTCAAGTTAATTATTAACAGTTTAATATAAATGTTGTTAATTTAAGCTTCCGTGATTTAAGCCAACCGGCCGTTTAAATACATGTATATACTTCCTAAGTTACTAGACGCCCGCAACTCAAACAATTAACACTATGTCAAAGTCACCATCTTGAGAAGAGACAGTAGACCACGGAGTTTAGGGACAGGGTACTGTGGCGGAGATGAAGACGCTCCGCGGTACCCGCACTAGGCGCACGACGGAGGGCGGGGGGGTTTTAGTGGGTAGACCTCTCGAGGGAGTCCCACTTCCCCTCCTCAAAAAAAAAAAAAAGGGACAGGGTACTGTATAATGTACGGTTCCGGCGGCATTTTCAAGCGGTGGTCTAACTAATAGGCATAACTCAGGTTGGCCAACTCAATGCAATACTTCGTACAGTGTCACAGCTGACGTAAGACCTAGAGTCTACTCGCAGACAGGTAACTGGAGCAAGTACTAGCGTTATATGCAATGTTACTTGAATAGTACATTCTGATATTACTATACTTTATGAGGGCTCGCATCGTCACACCTTGACTGACTGATGATAACACACATATAAATAAAAACTTTTATGTTAAAGCACAAATCAATAGGCGTGATAGTTTTTGCGTAAAGTGTACCACAAAATGCAGTTCAGGTTGTGGGATATACTAGATAAACTAATAAATTAAATGATGCTCGCAACTATCAATAATTATAAAATAATGTGAAAGTGGGTCTGTCTGTCTGTTATCTGTTGACGCCCAAACCGCAGAACCGATCTTGCTGAAATTTTGTATGTGGATTCTTTGAATCCCAGGAAATTATATAGGATCCTGGAAAAATGTACGGTTCCCGCACGATTAACAAATTTTGGCGCAACGGAGTTACGGGCGTTATCTAGTAGTATTGTATTTTAGCTTAAATTGCAATATTGACAGATTCAGGCTTCGCCGTATATTAAAATCAAAATCATCCTAAATCTTAACTCTACAACCTAAGAGTCTTACGTCCTACCCCCGTTGCACCTCAATGCCGTACCAATGTCATCCATTGTAAGTATTCTCCCATACAATATCTCCCAACTTGTTGTTAAACAATCACTATTGTATTTCGTATCTCACGAAAACCTTACAAAAGGTTACACTACTAATAAACTATAAATGGCGATTGTAACGGTATTGCACCTGAGTCGTGGTGGCGAATTCGATGTAAAGTCGTGCCAAATTAAATTTGATACACTTGCTACAATAGTTGGTATGAAAAAACAACGCGTTGCACTTCGGCAGAAATGAGCGGAGCAGCGACAGTCATATATTTTCGCCACGCGTTAGAATCGGACGAGAACATTACTTTCTTCCATAAAATAATGGGGCAAACGAGCAAACAACCTGACGGATAACTAGCGTCACCCATGAACACTCACAACAAGAGTTGCAGGTATGTTGCCGGCCTTTTATGAGGGAATACGCTCTCTCCTTAAAAGTTTGCAGATCTTATTGATCTGGAAATACTGCTCGCTACAGTTCGTCCCAGAGTTTTGCTGTGCGTGGCATAATACTTCCATTCCTTTGTCACAGCATGACAGCAGTGGTCTGCTGTGACAAAGGAATGGAATGGACTACTCCTTTTCCGTCTTACGAATCTACGATCAAGTCTCGTGGCTAGCTTGTTATCACAAAAAAGTGCGCAGCACCGCTACTTAAGTTTTCACGTCAAAGAAAAAAAACAGGAATAAAACGTTTATTTGCAAAAATATGGTATTCACAATATGAGTTAAGACTGATAAATAAGACGGTACAATTAATTTGTCGGATATACGACGTGCAAATATTAAAAAAAGTATATACGATGGGAATTAATAATGTAATGACCTGTTTTGTGTAAAAACGATAGTTCTTTTGGTAATTTATGAAATATTTTTATAACTCAAATTATAATAACATATTAATTAATTGTATGTGCAAAATAGGTAGATGATTTAATTCACCTTCGTTATGTATTTGAATAATGGCTTATGGAAATGTATTATGTCGATAGTATAACAAACGTAACATTAAGTGAATTATATAACTCCTAATTGGTTTATAAATTTGTATAAATTGGTTATAAATTTGAATAAAATTAATATTATCAAAATTGGCGCAGAAAAATAAGTAGGTCGAATCAGTGAAAAATTAAATAATTTACGAATAAATATTGATGAACTGTTTTTTAATTATTTGCATAGTTATTTAAGGCATCTAAATTCCCAATTAAAGGAAAATATGTTAATGAATTATATAAAAATTATACATGTTTTAACAATAACTACTTATTTGACCTCTACTTTTAAGTAGTTAAGGACAGCAATTAGTTATTATTTGTATTATTAGTTTTTATTTAACAGTTTTTTTATATTACATAATATATAAAAATCTTCCCCTAAAAATATAAACGAAAGTTATAATTCAATTCAAAGTCTAGGGCCTGTTTCACCACTTCCTGATAAAGTGGCGAATAGGCTATTAGCAACTTTTTTGACAGATTCTCCATACTCGATCTGTCAAGTTAATTGGTGGATAGCCTATTCGGAAGTGGTGAAACAGACCCTTAATGTGATATTGATACTGATGTTTTATTGATACGGTACCTAAATTGATGCAAACAAATAAAAAATGTTTTAGTAGCTTAAAACTTTTAATTTTTTCATTTATATAGTCTACAAATTAAAATGTTATGCATATAGGTTATATAGCGCACGAAAGTGATGACATAAGATCACGCTTGGCCGCACCGTTACGAAATTTAATATGACGTCTGACATCTACGTCAATATCACAGAACTAGCCGTCAATGCTCATATTGTATTATTGGTTAGATGAGAAGAAAGTATTTGTTGATCGGTGGAAAATTTTTGACAATCATTCTAGTCAAAATGATATGATCTTCATGGGGACGCTATAAGGATCACTATTCTTTACCTAGGTAAAGCTTCTAGAGGCAAAATAACTATAAGTAGCATTGTATTTTTAGTAGACTTCCAAACAGGAGGTAGTACTATATTCGGCTAGACCGCATCTATAACAATTAAAAAAAAATGTTTTAGACACGGAAATTTTTAAGATCCGCTATAATTTAACTTTTTCAGTGTGTGGGAAAAATACAATCAGAACTTGTATTTTTTTATATAGATGCGGTCTAGCCGAATATAGACCATTCTCTTGTGTATTCGCAGCGTAACTTTTATTATATTAATCTAATATTAGTAAGAGGACCAGTATTTTTGTACGTAAGAAATGTTGTTTTCTTACATCAGACCTACAAATTTTCAAGGGTATGCTCTACTTTAACACTTAAAAGAAGAACTCACGTAGTCACCCTGATAGTCTAGGCAACCATGACCCGACTAGAACTAGAAGATGGCCGCGATTTCGAAACTCCACGAAAGTTCAATGGCTGCATAGATTATCCCTGATACGTGCATCGCAATACTGTTTTGCATTATTACCAGTTTTCGCCGACTTTATTTTTGACTTACGAACTTTACAGGTACGATGCTGATATTAAAATTTTTAGAGTTTTTTAAATCAACGTATTGAAAAGACAGCATTATAATCCGTTCTTTGTAGTTTTGAAGATCCAAGCATACAATTAGGAACAGACAGCAAGTAGCAACTTTGATTTAAATGCTTTGTGTTTTTTATTTTTTAAAGATATTATAGAGTTGACTACGGAGGAGCACATGGGGTTAATTTTTCCACGGACCTTTCGACGTATTTTATTTTGCACGCTGGATATCGTGGGTCACATTTATCTAAAAATATTAATTACACAGCAAATAACTATAAATAGTCTGCTTGTCTTTACCTAGCATATTGGAAAAGTCAAATGACATTGTTTTGTTAGTAAGGCTAAATTATACCTAACAATTGGAATGAAATATGAACTAAAACTATATATCAATATTGATGAAATTTCGATTGAAAGTGAAATAAATATTAGCGTAATCAAAACACGTTGTACTTTCGCTGCACAAGCGCTGAGTCGCGGCCGCGTATTTTGTCAACGCAGTACGAATTTTTAGCAGAGAAATTCGTGAAAACGTTTTTGATATCCGCGTATGTGGATTTACGAATATAATACATTTAAAGTACCAGATGACGTCTGAAACTCCGTTGTGCCAACATTTCGTACGCACATTCAACCGGGATAAAAAGTATCCAAAATCGGTTTAGCTGTTTTGGCGTGAAGAGGTAACAGACAGACAGACACACTTTGGCATTTATAATATTAGTATAGTTGGATTATTATGGTATAGTTGGATTGTTATAAATACACTAATAATAAATACACTGATCGAAACTTGATGTACGTCACCCAGTGCAGCGGGTAACGAGCGGTTCTCACGGTCCCTTCACCGGATCGCCGGCATAGTGTCCCTTACATTACTGAACTATTGTGAATTACTGAATAAACTAGTGCTCTAAACTAGGTCGTAAGTCGTAAGCCATCTGTGTAACAAACACGTTGTATGTTGGAAACAATAAGAAATAACCCTTGCTTAGCAAATTTTTTGCACGGAAAAATATAATAATATACAAAGTCTGCTTGTTTTTGTCTGGCATGATGAAAAAACACACGACAGACGAATACAGCAAACCTTGAATAGTTCAGCTTGTTTTAAAAAAGTGCGTGGGAGACAGAGTCAAATTATGAGATACAAGATTACATACTAAAATATACTAACAAATTTTTGACCTATTTTTCTCCCCGAAAACGTATCTATATACGCGGTCGTCGTCTATAGATAGCGTGGTATACATGTTATGTAAATACTAAAAAATCATTTCTCTAACTTTATTGCTCACAAATACCAAAAAATAATTACACTAAAATTAATAATATAATGCTATAAACTAATACAATAATTACTAAACTACAATAAAAACTAGTAGTATAAAAATTAGTTACAACAGTTTAAATATAAAAAAGGTTGTCATCCAGACTGCTGCCCTTAGGGAGAGTACCTAAAATGCTGGCGACATTGCCCCGCTGTAAAGCGAGGCTCAACCGCTGGCCGAAGTACGACCCAGCCCTCTGGTCACCTGTGCGTTCTATGAGGCGGGATGATATTAAATTGAAAACCTTTTTCATATCATCCCCCCATGGGCCTAAAGTTTCAAACGCAAGCGGCAAAAATATGTAGTCTCGGCTTAAAGATACATACTTTCGCCGCTTACGCGTTTGCGCTTCGGACGCCGCCGCGCCAGCTGTCACTGATGTTCCATGTAAATAGGAAGCCGCCAGTGTGTCAACGCATGTAGCGTCCCACACCAAGCACCTCCCATTTTTCCATGGAACTAATGTTAATCCGTCGGGTCTCTTGCCATCATCACGAGCAATACCATTCGGCTCTAGAATAGCCGGAACGTTGATGGAGACAAGAGCCCGACGAACAACATCGTTCAACGCTGCGTGGCGCGATAGACGACCAGCACTCCGCTGGCAAGAAAGCCCATGGTGACCCAGACGATCTACCATAGATCCACAAGGGCAGCAGTGTGGATGGTTTGTTGGCAAGCCTAGTCGCAGACTGATGGCAAGGGAGAAGGTGGTATTATCCAGCAGCGTGCCTAAATTTGGAGATGGAAGCGCTTGGAGCCAGAGTCCAGATTCCCATGTTGCAGCAGCCAGAAGGCGGGCCCGCTCAGCCGCGTCGGAACTAGTGTTAACTAGCTTATCGAATACAACACGGCAAAGCGGCTCATCCCAAAGGCGCTGCAAACATATGTTGGCTGGAACAGCCCCATTGGCACTGGCTTCTCTCCAAGCCTCTAAGGCATCATTATAATATGGAAAATCAAAATTACCAAGAGAAGGGGAGAGAATTTGGCGAATCAAAGGACTGGTGCTGTTAACTGAAGAAAGAAAGGCCGGAAGAGCAACATCTGACACTTTCCTGATGCCGATGCCCCCGAAGCGAATAGGGAGTGAAGCTTGGCACCACGCCCTATCTGTAATTGAACAATTAAAAATATGGGACAAAATTTTGAGGATGGCTGCGTCAAAAGAGGCCAAACTGTTGGTAAATTTCCAGACTGGGGAACACCTTAAGAAGTAGGTAAATTTTGGTACAAACAAACAAAATTTGATAATTTGAAAGGCCATATGAATATTAATTTTTTCCAAACGATCACAAGAATTTTGAAATTTCAACATTTGTTCCTCTAGGAAAAGTGGAATTGACTCCTCCAAAATAGGAGCTCCTAAAAGACGCAGCGAGTATTTGTCTATTACCTTAATACTAGGGGCCAAACTATTAAAATTATTAACCACAGCGGCTTTAGACTGAGTCGTAAATTTGTCACAAAAAAAAAGCTCGCATTTGGAAAAATTTATATTTAAACCAATTTTTTCCAATTCGCTTATCAGATATTTTAGGTCATTCCAAACAGTGGTAGGATGGCCTGCGATTGTCCCATCGTCAAGGTACCAAATATTTAATTTTGAAGTAAGGGTCGAAATTATTGGATGAATGGCTAAACTAAAAATAGCCGGCCCAAGGGGATCTCCCTGCTGACAGCCAACAGAAGAGTCGATTAAATGGCCCATATAAACGAGTTGAGTAGGCATATTATAGCATTGCCATATAAAGGGATAAATGTCGGGTACCTTGTCTAAGCACTGCTAAGCAGGACACGGCGGTCGACCGAGTTAAAAGCATTCTTGATATCAACTTTAAGAACTACAGCATCGTCACAGTTTTGTATGAACCCCCTGAGGCTGTGTACAGCAGCTTCACAACCACCTTTACAACTGAAACCTAATTGAATCGGTTTGAATTCTGTTATCAAATTGGGATATATATTTTTGCAGCAGATTTTGGCTACTATTCTACGAAAAGTGCTACCCACAGCAATTGGGCGAATTCCCCCATCTTTTTTCTTTAGGGCACAGAGATTAGCGCCGTATAGTACGTTTAAGACTTCCGAGTTTACTTGCCCTGAAAGCATTAGGTTTACGAGATCTGTCAAGTCGCTCAGAAGTGTTTTACCAGCGTCAGCAGTGGAACTGCAGATTAAATCTTTAAAATGTTGCGGTGAAAAACCGTCCAAGCCACCTGCCGAACCGTTTCTAAATGACATTATGGCAGACAACACCATTTTGCTTTCAGCAACTATACCAGAACCAGTCGGTGTAGGGAGATTGGGAGCTAGAGAGGTATACGGATGTTTTTCTTTTAAGGCAGTCAAGGTGTCTGGGGAATTTGCAGCCCGCACATCCGATGAAAATAGGAGATTGGACGCACCTTTTATGTCCCCATCGCAGATTTTCGCTTCTATGATTTTGTTTACACATAATGTCTCCTGTCGTTTATATGTATTACTGCGCTGAAAATCACTAGAGGAATAAATGTTAAAACTTTTTTCAACGCAGTTTTGTTTTATAGTCTTTGTAAGGGAACATTTTTTAGCACAAGAATTTGCGTGGAAAATTTCGTATGAAAAAGTCAAAAGGTTTTTCCATGCTTCTTTAGAATTTTCTTTAGTAACCCGTTTTAATACTTCAGAAAGTTTTAGGGCGACGCTCATACGGGCGCCTCTTGGGATTCTTTTTACAATAGGGGTGGATGATTTCAAGCGATAAAGGAGAGAACACAGACCCTCGGCGTGCATTGACTGACCCGTAGGCGAGAGAGGGGGAGGGACCTGTACATTGCTATTTGATGACTGCTTATGAAATTTACTTACATGTATGCTTAGTCCTCTCGAACCCTTAAAAAATTTTGGTTGCGAACAGAGGAAACACTGCGCCTGATTAGAGCCATTTTCACTGGGAAACACGCCTCCAGAGGAAGGGCCAGCAGACTGCGACATTAAGACTAAATAATTATTGTGGTAATTACTAAATAGAAAATATTATATATAAAGGTAACAATTAGAAGTACAAAAATAATAGTAAATATCATAAAATAAGTAGCATAAATACCATAAATAATAACATCAATTTAACTAGACTTAAAATAAAAACAACGTATGAAAGAGAATGGTCACGATAAACACACAATAGCAATGTCACGTCACGTCGAGTATACTTCTTGCTTCAACAGCGCAAACTGGATGGAGGAGAGCTGCTGCTGGTTCCGGTGCCGATGCCGGAGCAGTCTGTCTCTTGGTCTATCCACTGCCAATAGGTACGTCTCGTGGATGGGGGACTACATCTTCGTTTTAGTAATTATTTCATCGGGATATTTATCTTAAAATAGTGTGAAAACTATGCGCCGTCTTTCGGACTATGTCATGGGGTGTGGAACAGCAAAATGCTTCTTCGGAATAGTTTAGACTTTAGATTTTTGGATATTGTTATGCAAGTCTTGACGGGAACTTGTATGCGGAAAACATCTCTGGTCAATACTCACGGTTTCACCCTGCTTGGACTTCCGTAAATTATTGTTAATGCCAAAAATAGTGCTAAAGAGGTATATTTTATAGCTTATTGCTTTACTTGAATCAATTTTTCTATTTATTTTCGAAACAAATTGCAGAGAAAAATTTTAGAGTGACATGACACATCTGACAGTGTGTAATTATTTTAAACGTAAAATCTCAAACAATATTTTAAATAAATATACAAGATCGACTAGCTTAGGGCCTCTTCCATCACTTCCTGATAAGCTATATAATTCATCACATAACTTGACAGATGAAGTATGGAGAACCTGTCAAAAAAGTTGTGAATAGCCTATTCGGCACTTTATCAGGAAGTGGTGAAACTGGCCCCGAGTATGGAGAACCTGTCAAAAAAGTTGTGAATAGCCTATTCGCCACTTTATCAAGAAGTGATGAAACAGGCCCTTAAAGTTAAAAAAAATATGTGTTAAGTTTAAACTTCGAGTTTGCGATTTAAAGGGAAAATTATCCCTCTGGCCATCCCCCGTAATACGAGTTGGCGCCGACCTTGACATTACGCTTGTAGAAGGTTTATGTGGATATGGAGCACTAAAACCACTGCACTTCTATTTAATAGTTTATTTGAAGGAGAGGGACGGTTAAAGCACAGGCTAAGGCAGATAGTTTATGCGAGAACTAGTTAAGCATAGTACAAGCTCCTATTGAGAAAAGAAGACAATTTTGACTCTAAGAACGATATTAAATCGAGAGCGTAAGCTGGCGTACGCGCATCGAGCGACATGCATTCCGCGTCAAGACAATTTCTGACTGGCGGTCGATACGCGGCGGCCGGCCGGCCGGCCGGCCCCCGTCCCCCGTGTCCTGCGCTCGCGCGGACCGGTTCCGGCGCGTTCCAGGAGACGAGGCGGAGGGGGGCCGCTCGGCCAGCGGCCCGCAACTATATACAACAAAATGTGCTTGTCCGTCACACGTCTTACAAAAATTTAAAAACGAAATGTTTTACCTAAATTATTATTTAGTTGTAAGTTTAGTATTTAAGAACAATGCAATCTTATAATATAATTTATTATTTAACAGTATCTAAGTAGTTTATGTAATTTATTTATTTATAATTTAAACAATGTAAATACATATTTTATCAAACTGTTATATTTAATAATTATTTAGTTATACAACATTTTATATTATTTTAGATGCACACTTAGGTAGGTAAGTAGTTACACTACATCACCCCCCTCCAGAGACCGGGTTACGGGCGATAATAATCAGGGAATTTCACCCTACGACCTGATCGAGTAGTGAAAACAGGCTTCTCCGATCGAGGTAAGTTCTGGTTGTCTGTGTGTGTAGATTTTGGTGTTGTATGTGTGTGTGTTCGTGTTGTATGTGTGGGATGTATGAGTGTTGATTGTGTGTACGGTGAATGGGATGTGGAATCCGGGTCGGACAGTATGTAGGCCGGTTTAATTCGGTCTACTGATACCGTTACCCTTTTCCCGTTTACCATAATGGTGAAGACCTTATCTCCTCGCTGAACCACTTCATAAGGACCCGTGTAGGATGGTTTCAAAGAACCGCCGACGGTGCAGTCACGCAAAAATACGTGACTGCAGGTGGCTAAATCTTTGTAAATGAAGATGGTCCTTCTGCTGGTATGTTGGGAAGTGGGCGCAGGCTGCAAGTTGCGAACTATACTGCGCAGTCTTGACGAAAATTCAGTCAAGTCCGGAGTATAGTCGGTCGTGGCTTTTGCGTCCAAAAACTCCCCAGGTAGGCGAAGTGGTTCGCCATACACCAGCTCAGCGGCAGAGCATTGAAGATCCTCTTTGAAGGCACTCCGTATCCCGAGCAAGACCAGGGGAAGAGTCTCGACCCAGTTGGTGGTCTCGTGGCAGGTTATGGCAGCTTTTAACTGCCGGTGGAATCTTTCCACGAGCCCGTTGCATGCTGGATGGTATGCTGTGGTGCGGCGATGTTGGAATCCAGCAATTTGCGACAGACATTTAAATAAAGCGGACTCAAATTGTCTCCCGCGGTCTGTCACAATGTCAGCTGGACATCCGAACCGCGAGATCCATCCACCCAGCAAAGCCTTTGCTACTGTCTCAGCAGTCATGTCCGGTATCGGTATCGCCTCTGGCCACCGTGTAAATCGGTCCACAGCTGTGAGGCAATACCGGTAACCTTGAGAGACTGGCAGCGGTCCAACTAGGTCGATGTGGACAAACCTGAATCTGGCTGCTGGAAGTTTGAAAGTGCCTAAGGGTGCACTGACGTGCCTTGTGGTCTTAGATCGCTGACATGACTGGCATGAGCGTACCCATTCTCTGCAATCTCGTCTTACTCCCGGCCATACAAATCTGGCAGAAACTAACTCTGCTGTAGCGTTGGCACCAGGGTGACTGAGGCAATGGAGACTGTCAAAGACCCTTTTTCGCAGACTTTTGGGAACAAAAGGTCTCAGACGGTTGTTGCTGTCATCGCAGAAGATATCATGCTGCGATCCGGCAAATGGTACCTTCCTGATGTGCAGTGAAGTTGTTCCCTTGATGAGTTGACTAAGCTCAGGATCAGACTGCTGGACGACTGCCAGCTGGTCCAGATCGATGGGTTGAGCAATCTCGTCAACTCGGGAGAGGGTATCAGCTACCACGTTATCCTTACCAGAGATATGGCGGATGTCGGTGGTAAACTGCGAGATAAGGTCCAAGTGTCGGAATTGCCTGGGCGAGCAGTTTTCCTTCCTGTTATGGAAGGCAAAAGTTAGCGGCTTGTGATCTGTGAAGATCACGAAGTCGCGTGCCTCTATCATGTGCCGGAAGTACTTGACACTCTCATAAATTGCGAGCAGTTCTCTGTCATAAGGTGAGTACTTCCGCTGCGTGGGACTGAGTTTGTGGGAGTAAAACGCCAAAGGCTGCCACTCGCTCCCATCATGCTGCTGAAGCACTGCACCAATGGCAGAGTCCGACGCATCGGTGACGAGGGCGAGTTTGGCATCGCACTTGGGGTGAGCCAGTAAGGCAGCCTGACACAAACCATCCTTACAAGCTTGAAATGCTTGCAATGCCGCGCCTGAAATGTCAACTGGATGCGATCCTTTGACAGATCCTGTCAGTAGTTCGTTAAGGGGTCCCTGGTGCTGAGCTGCGTTGGGAATAAAACGCCTATAAAAATTTACCATTCCCAGGAACCGCCGCAATTCCCTAACGGTTTTTGGGGTGGGAAAATTTGTGATGGCCTCGACTTTAGAAGGGAGCGGAGTAGTCCCTTTGGCCGAAATCTGGTATCCAAGGAAAGTGACCTGAGGGGCACCGAATACGCACTTGGCCGTGTTAATTACCATGCCGTACTCCTTCAGCCGGGTAAAAAGTTGATGCAGGTGCTCTTTGTGCGTCTGCTGGTCTTTGGAAAATACCAGGAAGTCGTCAACATATGCGTAAGTGAAGTCCAGACCCCGTAACATCTCGTCGACGAACCGCTGAAATGACTGTCCGGCATTACGGAGCCCGAACGTCATGAACGGGAACTCGTAAAGTCCGAACGGCGTTGTTATGGCGGTCTTCGCGACGTCGTCTGGATTAACGGGGATCTGGTTGTACGCTTTTACCAGGTCTATGGTCGAGAACACAGTGCAACCTGACAAGCTATGCGAAAAATCTTGGATGTGTCTGATTGGGTACCTGTCGGGGATTGTCCGGGCATTTAGCATTCGGTAGTCACCACAGGGTCGCCAGCCGTTGTCCTTTTTCTGGGCGAGGTGTAATGGTGATGACCAGGCTGATTCCGACGGCCGGCAGGTACCAATCTGTAACATAGCTTCAAATTCCGCTTTTGCGATTTTCAGCTTTTCAGGCGCAAGCCTGCGTGGGCTGCACGATACCGGTGGTCCTGGTGTAGTGCGGATGAAATGAACGGTGTTGTGTGTGGGTGTGTGATGTAAGCCGGATGGGCGAGTAACCTCGGGATACTGTGCGAGTATGTCGTGGTAAACAGTACTACCAGAAATCACCTTTACCGAAGAAACGTCTTTTTTACAGGTAAGTAAACCCGGGGCCGCGAGCATAGTGCTACCATCAATAAGGCGTCGGTGACGGACGTCAACAATAAGATTATAGTGTGAAAGAAAATCCACACCTATAATCGCTTTCGTCACATCGGCTACAATAAATCGCCAGGCGAAGTCGCGGCGCAAACCTAGGTTAAGCACTATGTGCGCGTACCCGTACGTACTAATAACAGTACCGTTAGCTGCACACAATTCATAGTTAGTTTTTGTGCCGTGCACTTTTAGATAAGCCCTTGGAAACACACACAAATCACTGCCGGTGTCCACTAAAAATTGCATTTTTGTGCGCCGATCCGTCACAAACAGGCGACCAGGACTTGGGCAGCCGTCGGCCGCGTTTACCGACTGCCCTTCGCTTTTCCCGCGTAGTCGCACGGCTGTACACACCTATGCGCCTTCGACCCGAACTTGTTGTGGTACCAGCAGTTGGGAAATTTC
This sequence comes from Plebejus argus, assembly GCA_905404155.3. NCBI lineage: Eukaryota > Metazoa > Arthropoda > Insecta > Lepidoptera > Lycaenidae > Plebejus > Plebejus argus. Next base: position 639,087 of record FR989942.1, read on the forward strand.
TTATAGCTGGACAGTGACCTGGTTGAAGCTGAGCGTCCCCGGCGTCGTGACGTTTCGCGTTGCCTAGGTCGTGACATTCGGTCCAGTTTGGCAGATAGTGCCTCAACTTGCCGTGTGAGCGCCGCTATCTGTGCGGACTCTGACGTACCTGGGTGTGATGACGCTGCTGCCACTTGTGGAGTGGACGTTACTACGTCCATTATCTGGTCTGCCAGCTCAGCTAACTCCTTCAGCGTTGACTTCGCCGCTTGGGAGGCAACTATTGTCTGCACGTTTGATGGTAGTCGGCTGCTCCAGACGCTGCGTATAAATTCGTCTGGGACTCCTGGGCCTGCCAAGTTCTTCAGGTGACGAAGAAACTGGGATGGCTTCCTTTCACCCAGCTCCTCGTGGTTTAGAAGCTGCTGCACCTGCTTTTCGCGCGACGCAGTGAGTCGTTTTGTGAGCTCGGTCTTGAGTCGCTCGTACTTATCTGAGGCGGATGGGGCTTCAATAATGTCCTCCACTAGTTCAGCGATATGGGGTTCCAGATGAGATATCGCGTAGTGATATTTTGTCGCGTCTTGCGTAATATTCGCGATCGCGAACTGGCTCTCTAGGGTAGCGAACCATAGTGACGGTTTTGTTTGGTAAAATGGAGGTACCCTTACTCCGACTCTCTCGATACTACCTCCAGCTCCTGATTTGTTACCGTCTTGCATTGTGTTCCGTGAGGGGTCACCAGTGTAGAAGGTTTATGTGGATATGGAGCACTAAAACCACTGCACTTCTATTTAATAGTTTATTTGAAGGAGAGGGACGGTTAAAGCACAGGCTAAGGCAGATAGTTTATGCGAGAACTAGTTAAGCATAGTACAAGCTCCTATTGAGAAAAGAAGACAATTTTGACTCTAAGAACGATATTAAATCGAGAGCGTAAGCTGGCGTACGCGCATCGAGCGACATGCATTCCGCGTCAAGACAATTTCTGACTGGCGGTCGATACGCGGCGGCCGGCCGGCCGGCCGGCCCCCGTCCCCCGTGTCCTGCGCTCGCGCGGACCGGTTCCGGCGCGTTCCAGGAGACGAGGCGGAGGGGGGCCGCTCGGCCAGCGGCCCGCAACTATATACAACAAAATGTGCTTGTCCGTCACACGTCTTACAAAAATTTAAAAACGAAATGTTTTACCTAAATTATTATTTAGTTGTAAGTTTAGTATTTAAGAACAATGCAATCTTATAATTGTGGGAGTAATGCGTAGAGGCCCAAAGGAAGATCTTCCGACCGAGCGAGGTGTTATGCCCGGTCAGGCCGAAGCCCACGTGATACAATTCAGCTGTCGTATATATACCGACGCGCTCAGAAAACTTCGATAGCGCGATGTAGGAATGTTAGGCGAATGTGGGTACCGCCACATCACTCCCCCCCGAAGACCGGAGGTCGAATCTTGAAGTCTTGTCGCTTGAGTCGCCAGTGCCAGTGAGTTCCAGTGAGTCGGAACTGTTGCAGTGAGTCCCAGTGAGTCGGAACTGTAAGCTGCTGCACGGGATCCAGTGAGTCGGATAAGCTGCCGTGCGGGGCCGATGCTACGTGCTGACCAGGAGAGATGTGCTCTGCTTGCTGACCGGTCGGTGTAGTGAGAAAGCCCGATGATGCCGATGCGGAGTCGCCCAGGCCGCGGTACATTGCAGCGGCTAGTGGACGATGTAACCGATGAGGCGATGCTGGCTGGCGCGGTGCGGAGGGGCGGGGAGTGATTATGATGAAGGAGGCGTGTTCTGTCGAGGGTCACCAATGTGGGAATATGCCTGGAGGCCCAAAGGAAGATCTTCCGACCGAGCGAGGTGTTATGCCCGGTCAGGCCGAAGCCCACGTGATACAATTCAGCTGTCGTATATATACCGACGCGCTCAGAAAACTTCGATAGCGCGATGTAGGAATGTTAGGCGAATGTGGGTACCGCCACACGCTCGAATACCAAACAATCTGACAAGATCCATGACTGCCATGACATTTGAAACAGGTCCATTGAGGATGTGTGTAATTATCATGAATTAACTAAAAGTTAAATGGAAAATTTAGTAAAAAATAGCTAATGTATACAGTTCCCTTTACACACTACCTGAATATTTACCTATCGGTCTATGTGAGTATTTAGTAAATGTTATATTTCCTACTCTTCCAATGATGTCATATAAAATATTTAAATAATCAAAACATATACTATCCACACCGTAACAGAAATACATTCACACATTAATATATACAGAATGTAACAAAACAAAACTAAGTGATAATACTTTAGGGTGTGTACATGTTCCTTGTAGAAAATTCACTGTGAAAGTAGCAGTGCTGAAACACCAATTTTTTTCACTTTTGTATGGCGAAACTCGTGACGCTCGGGCCCTTGCCCATACAAAAGTGAAAAAAAAATTGATCTTTCAACGCTGCTACTTTCACAGTGAACTCTCTACAAGAAACACTTAAACAGCCTAAAGTATTATCACTTACTTTTTTTCTCCCTGTATAGGGTACTAAATTAATTATTATTGTTATTATTACTTTTGGATTGACGGGCGTAGTAGGATAAGGCTGATATTTCGTTGATGTCTTTTGTATAGAGAATACAGCGCGCGCGTTGAAGTCTATTTCTTACATTGCTTTTGCTGAACTTAAATACTTTAGATATTATAATTTTTAGTGTTCTTTTAAACTATTGTAACACTGTTTCATAAAATTTATATTATATAAATAAGCTTACAAGGTATTTCTGCCTCTATAAAATTATACCTTATGCCTTTAACTTTGAAGTAAGAGGATAATTGATTAAACAAAATATTATGCATTAGAATTATACCTTTTTTTTACGAGGGGAAATGCATTACGCATCCCCCGCCCCCTCGGGGGAAAGGGGTATGTCGGACTCCCTCCGCAGAGGTTTACCGACTAAAACCCCCCCATGCCCTCGTCAACGCTACACGCGAAAGGAGCGGGATCGCTATGCATTCAACTGCGTCCTCCGCAGCGTTTGCCGCTTCCGGCACCACATCATTGCAGCAGCCTATGCCGCTGCCTGCCTTCACCGAGAAGCTCCCCGGGCATCAGGGGAGCCTATCTCCTCGGGGATTAGAATTATACCTAGTTCTCACAAAAACTGCTATATTTTGACAATGAAAAATGATTATAAAGGTTATCATTTATCAGGTTGTATTAAGTAGGTACAGGCGAATTCATAATAAATGATTAGAATCTATTATAATCGTTCAAGTTGGTACATTATTATTGACCTTTGGTTAGTTGGCAACCACGCGACCTTTGTTGACTTAGAAACGCGTGACCTCCGACCTTTGGTGACATAGAAACGTGGCGATCGGTAAGTTACAACCCGGAATACCTGTGACAAAACTAGACTTACCTGTAATTGTGAACATTTTAGTATTCGTTAGATCTTTTATAAAAGAAATATTAAATAATATATATCAAAATATTATATATAACTCAAACGTGACTGACTGACTGATATAGTGATCTATCAACGCACAGCTCAAACCACTGGACGAATTGGACTGAAATTTGGCATGCAGGTAGATGTTATGACGTAGGCATCCGCTAAGAAAGGATTTTGATCAATTCTACCCCCAAGGGGTTAACCTCTCATCTGTCAAGCGCCCAAAATGGGCGTCTCACCCTAACTATTCAAAAGTTCTTCTTCTACTTTGCAGACCACCGATTTAGTATTTTGTTTCAAATATAAAACTATGTGTATTTGCGATTATTAGCTTAATTTATTAAAAATTCTAATTATATTAAAATTATATGTACCTTTCATGGCAATTTCTTTAGATAATTCAGTTTAATGAGAGTAATAATTGGAAATTCAAAAATTTTCGAAAATAGTTTGACAGTTCGCGACAAAAAGTACATATTGCAAAACGAAGAGCCATAGACTACGCGCTATGAGCAGAGACATTTTTCCTGATTTTCTCATTTATTGGCTTAATAGATACAGCCGCGGTTGATTACACTTGCGGTTGTCTATGGTCTAGTGCCCTGCAAGCCTGTGATCGACAGGTTAGCGATAGTCAACTTGTTTACTTTGTCTAGTGAATCAGTGCGTTTATGCATTTCTACCCGATTATGGTTGAGTCAACCACAGCTGTGACAGTACATGTACTAGGTATGTCTTACAAACATACAAACGTCTTACATACTTGTCTTAGATAAATAATTATGTAAGTTTGTATGTTTGTTAGATTGGGCTAGATAAGCTAGAAATCTGATTTTCATGAATGAGGTGTCAAACGACATTTTACGAAAAATACCACAGACCGGGTAACATAATATAAACATAGTCTGTTACACTTATTTTTAAAAACGTAAAGTAAATATCTATGCTAAAAATTCTAAGTAAATAATAATAATAGCTCCCACACCGGTTTCGGTGACGGTGGCCGGTTTCATTGAAACCAGGCCAGCTACGCAGGAGTATTTTTATAGTGCCCAAGTGTGTGCGCAGTACACAAGAGCACTCTCTATTCCTTTACTCTCATAACCCAGTGGGACGGCAGACCGACACGACCGGCGAGAGATCAGGCGCAGGACCGACTTTTTACATGCCCATCCGACGCATGGATCATCTTACTTGTCAGACAATCAGGTGATCAGCCTGCATTGTCCTAACCAAACTTGGAAATAACATGTTTCCAACGCGGGAATCGAACCCACGACCTCCGAGTCAAGAGCCGCGCTCTGTACCACTAGACCACGGAGGCGTTATAAGTAAATATGTATAGTAAGTATAATACATAATATTATACAAAAAAAATTACTAATTGATAGTAATAATTACAGTGTAGTATAAACTAGTCGGTGACTGGTTATCAATAGGTACTGGTTGTCAATACTGGTTGTTATTTGTCAGGCGGCCTTCTGACTGAAACCTGTTGACATGAGAAGGTTTCTCCCGCGGTTTTCTCTGTGAATGATTATGATGCTGCGACCTTCAGAGGTCATTTATGCACTTTTACTATGAAACTGGTTGCAATTATATTTGAAAATAAATCTTCCATGGGAATATTATGTTTTATAGGTAAAACTAGATGATAATACGTAATATAATAATAATATTATTTTCCCGGGACTCAAAGTATCCCCATACCAAATTTCAGCACAATCGGTTTTTCATTACATATTATTTTATCACAAACAAAATTAAACGGTTTGGGCGTGAAGATGTAACAGAGAGACAGACAGACAGATACACTTTGTATGTATAATATTAGTATGGATAGTTGCTTCTTAACTTTATCTTTGAATATTTCAAAACGTACTGGTAAGCAATTTTCATAGCACTAGATTTTACTTTGTTGAACACATTTTACAATATTGGTTGAGTTGTTTAGGCGTGAAGAGGTAACAGATAAACAGATGGACGGACACATTTTCACATTCATAATATAAGTTTGGCTTTATTTTATTTTACATACATGCGTTAGTCTTGTTTTTTTTGTAATGAGGCTATTATTTTTAAATAATTATTGTGTTAATTAAATTATTAAATAACCTTAGGAAAGGGATACGCATAATTTCCATAATACTTTAATAACAGAATACATACTATACGAAATTCGAACAAACATTAGAATTATGAGAATTATGAAATGGTCATCGCGGCCGGTTGCGCAACTGTACACTTTCACACGTGGAGGTCATCAGCAACCTCCCCCTCCCCCGTGGAGGTTATATACAACATCTCCTCTTCCCTCCTCCATGGAGGTCATACCTCCTCCCCCTTCGTGCGGGTGTGCAGGTGAAACTAACGTAAAAAAAACGGATACTTATGTCAGACGCGCGTGGCTAGCCGCCTTAAACATAAGTTTAAGGTTCCCCTCAGTATTAAACTGAAAGTATACAAGTAAAAAAGTACGTATTTTGATACCGCATAATGTCTGCAGTAACGAGACGGTCGAGACGTATAGCATGCGCGTCCGCTGTCGCCTGTCGTACGCACCGAGCGCTCGGCTGGAAGGTTAAGTGCGGATTATTATAATTTATAATAGAATATTATTTTACATGGAGATAAAAATGTGCAAGGTGATGATTACGTTAAAAAATTTATGTATTGCGTCTTCTCTTCTGTAAATGTAGGTGTTTATATTACTTACTTTAATATTTTCTTGTAGTAACTAGTAGTTAAGCGTTGCCTTTATTTAGTTTTAGGAGCGTGAACCAGCAACAAGATAAACCTATCAGGGTTTTTTGTTGCTGTATTCAATATTAAAATGTATCTTTTTAATTTTGGTCAATAATAAATAAAAAAATAAAATTGGTACTCTATATTAAATCTAAATATATCATTGCATTATACGGAACCAATATTTCTAGTAAGTATATAATACATTTATCCTCTCTCTATATTTGTGTAGATAATAAAGACTCAGTGTTCACACAAAATCATGTTTCCCAATATAATATAATATGCATGGGCACAAAACATATTCAGCCATTATTCATGCAGGCATACCTAAGCCTTATATTTTGACTTGATTCAGCAAAAACTAGGTTGTTTTGGCATTACCATCCACTACCAATACATGCTATTTTATCATTTATTTCTTAGGTAATAGAGTGTATTGTGGACTGCGTGTTGGCTGGTTGCGTTGAAGATTGCCTAACGTGTGTCCTAATGTTTGTATCGATGACTTATTATTCAATTATTGGATAATGAAATACATAAATTGTCGTTAATCCTCTGCTAGTTAATATGGTATTATTTTTTTTGTTTGGTTAAAATTAATATATTTATCTTCCCGGATAAAAACATGGAAAAATACTAAATTAAACTGTTTCATAATATAAAAAGTAAACTAGAATCAATACTAGAATACTATGGTACTCTATTTTTTTTAATATTTTTTTTTACATTAGCCTATAGTGTCAAAGGAAAATGATGATAAATTATTATCAAAAGGCTTTTGATAATAATTTATCATCAGTTAAGGTGTCCATACACGGGACAATTTGTCGTTTCGATCGATCGTCAAGAAAATCGTCCAATCGATCTTTTGGCCGTAAAATCGTTTGCGATATTGCTACACACGTACAATTTGTCGTTCGATTTTATCATCGAGGCTACAAATCGTTAATACGATAATAATTGTCCCGTATATGGCCATCTTTATTACAAGGTCTGAGTAAGGGTAGGTACTAAATCATCCTGCAATGTTCCAACCAAATTTAAAATCTACTTTAAACTAACTAAACTTGATATTATTTTCATGTTTGGTTAGTTCAAAGTAGATTTTAAATTTGGTAATACTAATATTATTTTAAGTGGGGTAAAAGAGTAATGAGCTCGAGTTACAAATACTGCGACGTTAATCACAGTCGACGTTAACCAGTATTGTAGAAAGTGCTGGAAATTCTGTGTGTAATATGGAGCAATATGTAATAAATCAAATCGTTAGTATCGTTAGCAACGTAACAAATAATTAAGGTAAATAAACGACACATCATTTGGCCACGAATTAAGTGTAGCTTAACAAATAAAGAGTATGTAGTTTGATAGACAAGTATGTAATTAAAAATGGGTTTTTTGCAAAGTTTTCGATAAAAGTAACGACATCGACGTTTGATAAGGAAATTGTATGAAATTGACTTATACATCGCTGTATAGCAAAAAGCTCGCAATCTCGTAGGCAGCGTAGCACAAGCCATTGGTACTTACATGATTTACTTTTAATTTCATTATCGAAGTCATTGCATGTAACTTGATACATTGTCAATTATTACGAAAGTAAATGTATACAGTAAAGCGATGCTTACTTCAAAATGTATTTTTATCAAACTTAGAATTGGCTAAAGAATTTTTACAAATCCAATTTGAACGGCGAGGAACTATTTCTCAGTGAGCTGCACGCTCTTTCTATAACAGACCGCTCGGGCCTCGAATTTACTTTAACCCCAGGGTTGCTATGAAAATGATCCTTATATCAATGGTATAAGGGTCCAGTTAAGAGCATAATAACATTGAACAGCTCTATCAGCTCTCAATAACCTTTACAATAGAATGCAATAGCAAAACTACAAAGAGTATCACTCGATAAATGTCAAAACAGTAATCTGTAAAAGTGGGACATATCGGTCTCTTTGTCCGTCGACCAGCACATAATATCTAAACCATAGCAATAAGTGAGGGCTTTTCAGAAAGTAAGACGAGCTGAGATTTTATTTGATGTAAAACACCTAATTATTATTGCTACCTTGAGTGCCCATATTTCAAAAATACTTTATTATTTATTTTAATAATACTTTTAACTCAATACTTCTAAGTTCAGAATGTCATGGTTGTTTTGGTGCAATAAAGGATTTTCATTCATTCGTTCAAAGTCCTTTTTCAGTCACTAACGAAAATGTCAGGTGCTAATAATAGGATGACTGTCAACAATTGGGCAGTTTGATCAGTAACGTGATGCTCTTGATTATTTTAATTTGCTGAGTATGGCACGTTGTGCGTAAATCCATCCTACTATAACTATAGTATTGAAGAAACAAATGAAGGTCTTTAATACTAAATTACTTTTAAAGTATTTTCAAGCCATTAATTAAAAAACCCATCTCAATAAATAACTTTATCACCTGCTGCGGGCGGCCATCTTGAATTAATCGTTGCGGAAGTCGCGAATATTAAGAGGCCGGAGAATATGCACATAAATAATATTATTTTTATCTCTCGAAACTTCTTCGCATAAATCGCCTACTTTGTAGTGAATTTATTTCCTGGTATGGAAATTGGTATTGAATATATTATATTGACGATAGGACCAAATTAGGACAAAAATCTTGTCCTATCATTGTTAGAAATGGATATTACTGCGACTTCGTTGTTTAATTCTCATCATCCTTTTAGGCCTGCACAGCACCGCTACATTCTCGAACTAGGCGGAATACGCAAGCGTTTTATCTAAGCGTGCACATTTGGGTACTATAAAATAACTTCTGAGCAGATGTCTTTTATGAATAAAAAATAGGAACGTTGATTTCAGGACTATGGAGTGTTTAAGGGTGCCTGATAATCATGATACTGTCTATAGTTTAATGTTAAGCAAATCGCATAGACGGCGATATGATCTACGGTGTGTACGGTGTATGGTGTAGTGAGAGCGGCCCCGCCCTCTTACGACACCGCTTTCTACAGGTGTATTAGCAATATTAGTGTTGTTACGAAAAATCAATAAGATGAGTAATATTACGTTGAAAGATTTAATGGGTAACGAAGTTACGTATAAGGAACTAGATGACGCCCACAATTGTTACGATTAATCCCTATATGTCTTCTCCCGGGACTCAAAGTATCTCCATACCAAATTTCAACAAAATCGTTTCAACGATTGGAGAACTCCAAAAAATGGAAGGACAATGCGCTGTGTTAAAAAACGCTCCACCCCACTCCCCAGAACAGTCCGTGTCCATGTTAGGTGTCCGCTCGCTATCTTCAGATCCAGGCACTCTTAAAGATCAAGAAATAAATATCTGCAGCCGAACATAGAACCTCCTTCTTCTTTGTAAGTCAATCGGTCGGTCGGTCGGTCGTTAAAAATAGACGTAGATATGCCAGTTTTATTTGGGAAATTTTTCCAATAGTTGAAAAAAACCTTTCAAAACTGTCACCTAACTAGGATATGTAAACACAACTATTTAACAACACCAGACAGTTTTAAAACCAGTTCTGATTACGCTTTCAAGCGATCCGCATTCTCCCGAAGATACGTGGACCTTACGTAACTGGTATTTGGGCCGTTGGGTAACGCTACAACATGGTCATGCCGCTTTTCTGCAGACGTATCCCAGAAGTGTCTAGTTAATGGACATTATTGGAATACTCTTTTTTATTCCTATATTTTATCGGTCACACACATTTTGATTTAATGAAGAGTTTGACAGAAAATGTATGGAATTGATGTCAAAATCTTCATTTAATTAAATCATTCAATTTCTGAGTGCTGCCGAAAATAATGGTACTACAAGTGTGGTTTTATTTTAATTCTTCAAATCATCGACTTTTTGTCGAGTTTATATAATTTTATAGATCTCTTTGCACATTAAGCGACTAAAAATGAATCTGAACAATAAACATTAAACATGCTAAGCGTTCTTAGCACTTCTGACACTAAAATTCGAACCGATTATGTGGCCTCTTTTTTACCACTTAATTATTTAGGACAAATTTTATAACTTTTGTAAGTTTGATTATTCATCATCTATATTATTTTTGTTTCAGGTAAGGACAATGAGTGCATGTTCTTAAGGCTCAAGTTTTTCTCTCTTCAACGTATCGATCGGTAAAATGGGTAAAGTAAAAACATATTATTAAAAAGATTGCCTGGTGTATGCAGTATGCACCATCAGCTTAGCAGCGCTAGTCTGGGCTAAAGTAAAATATTATATTATCACACTAGTTGACCCGGCAAACGTTGTTTTGCCATTTAAAGTATTTCTACTTCATCAGTAATTGATACAAAATCTTACCCCCTCTTTTTCCCCTAAAAGGGTGGGGGGGGGGGGGATTGTGTACACCTGATGTTAAGTTGGAAAATACAGTTAATAAGATGATTGGTGGAAAATACGTAAGTCCACCAAAGAAAAAATTTGATAAAAAAACCTGACCCCCTTTTTGGTCCCCTTAGAGGGGTAGGGGGAAAGTTTATACACTTGATGTTGAGTTGGAAGAAGGCAAATATATCTGCGGAAACCGTATGCAAATCGGATCAGTAGTTTTCGTGTTAAAGAAAAAAGTTTGATACAAAATCTGACCGCTCTTTTGTTCCCTTTAGAGGGCTGGGGGGAAAATTTTTTATACAGCAGATATTAAGTTGGAAGAAGACAAATATATCTGCGAAAACCGCTTTCAAATCGGATCAGTAGTTTTCGTGTGATAGTGGAACAAACATACAGACAGACAGACAGACAGACAAAAAAGTAATTGTTCGGAATCATACCACCTGCAACTTTTCGCCATCGTCCCACGCGAAAAACATACCATCCTCATCACCTTGATGAGTGGCAGTCTTCCACAGTGCGTTTTTCGCGTAACTTTCTGCCGCGCACTGTAAAACTCTGGAACGAACTGTCACCAGCAGTATTTCCGGACCTATATGACCTGCAACCTTCAAGAAAAGAGCGTATTCCCTCTTAAAAGGCCGGCAACGCACCTGCAGCTCTTCGGATGTTGCGAGTGTCCATGGGCGACGGTAGTTGCTTACCATCAGGTGACCCGTTTGCTCGTTTGCCCCCTTATTTAATAATAAAAAAAAAAGAAGTAATCACATTTTTGGCTTCTATAGCGACCTAGTGACACCCCCCGCTTATTATTTTTTGAATATCTTTAATGTACAGAATTCACATTTCTACAGTTTTATTATATGTATAGATTGTCTCTTATACGCTTTATATTACAAAGATGAAGGATATTTTGATAAAGAATTAAGAATAACCCAATGGTATAAGTGATCCCAAGAAAAGCAAATTAAAAGCTGCATCATGATAAAATATTTCGTTTCAATCCATTTTGATCAAAATGCAAACAAATCTTAGTAGACGCTGGTATTATAAGCCCGGCCGCACATTGTCTGAATTATGATCAGAAACATTTGAATTCCGCCGGATCGCCACCCCGCACATTATCCGAAATATCCTTCCGGCGATTTCGAGCTCACTCGGCTCAGTACAACATGTAAGAGACAGCGAGGACATTCAACTGTTTCTAATCAGAAATGCCGTACAATATGCGGCCGAGCTATATCGGCTGGGGTATGTGGGACTCCTGGTAGACTACCCACTAAAACCCCATGGTGCTCCACTCATCGCTTAAGGCAGAGTTGCGGGTACGATAGAACCTACCGCAACTCTACCAGCGATCGTCTACATTTTGCAGACGCGACACCACTCCGCTGGCCGAGCTAATACTGCCAAAATATTTCAAGTACTAATCATGCAATATCATATTATTATATTCGGGTTTCAGTTTAAGTCAGCTCGAAATGAACTAAAAGCAGCATCGTTACAAAGGCGGAATTCATGATCCGAATTTACTACAAAGGAAGTCTCAGTATTGAGTAAACTGTAACAGCATGATGAATGCCTTTGTCTTCATTGCGCCTTACCACGAACTTCGCAAGGTTGGTTGTACACTGAGTAGTGTTTTAACTTTTTTACTGCCTGATTAAAGATTTTTACCCCCGATGAAAATAGAGGGAAGAAATATTAGTTTGACGTGTCGATCTGTCTGTATTTGTTTTTGTGGTATCGTAGCGCCCATTTTTTTGTTTGAAAGCTGATGAGTGAGATAAATCACCCGATTGTAAAACGCCTACAAGATAGAAGCAGTTTTTTTTTAATTTTATATCCAAAATCATTAATTATAAATTAGCATATTTTTTATCATATTAACAGCAAATTTCCTAGGTTGGACTCAAAAGTCTAACTTAAAATTGAGATCAGAGGCGGCGTAAGGCGTGGGCGGTATATACGGTTTTAAGAGTTGTTGATACTCAAATTTTTATAAATAAAAATATTTATAAATAAAAAAGTTTGAGTATCAAAAAGTCCGTCCTGTTGCGACAGGGGGGACCTCGCAAAATATATCTTGCCCACATCAAATTTAGGTCTTGCCCCGCCATTGATTGAGATCTTTTCCTAAATATTAAAGGCGTCCCATCATGCAAATATTTTGTTTAGTGTACGCTCACCTTGCTCTGATATTTAAGTGTCAGAACGCGCGAATTCGTTAGCAGCCTAGTTTATAGCTGTGCGTGTGAAAAACTTCCAACGCAACAGTTTTGTAACGATATTGAAATGCCATTGTTGCGCATTCAATTATATTATTGTCTATCACTTTTTACCTTTTCCCATTATCAATTTGAAAGGGGTTGAAAAAGCTGCCAACAAGCTTTGCATATTAATAGTAGAACAAAGTAACTAGCACATGTCACTGTCAAAATTTAGAGGCAAACTGGCAGATAATTCTCAATAAGTCGTTTTGTCTATTCTACCATAACAATTGCTTCTTAATCCTTGATTTACAAAGTAATTACTTCCAATTTCTCGCGAAAACTTTCTTGCGTTACCATTTCGATTTAATTTGACAGATCATCTAAATCAATTCATACGTTTTTCAATGCGAGATGAATGGAAAGCTATAACATTCCGGTTTGTTGTGATCAGGTGTACCTTACGTAACATACATTTCGGTAGCTCAGCCTCACTGTCACTTTCGTTGCGCGCGTCGATTTCCTGTATCTATAGCAGCGGAATGCTGAAGAACCTTGTGACTAAAGCTGCTTTCATACCTACAGCCAACCGAGAATAACAAAAGGTTATTTAGTTTGCATATCGTATAGGCTTTGAACCAGGCGACCGAGTTAAAAAATTTCCGTAACGAAAAACCTAACACCCCCCCACTCCGACCGGCGATGTGGCGTTGCCAGACTTCGGCACGGTGTTTGTTTGCGTGCGACTAGACGTATGCCAATTATAATTGCATAATGCATAATTGCATTTGGATTTGCCTCTTACCTAGGTACTTCTTTACGCTACGGCTAAATCGATTAATATGACATCTGTAAGGGGACCACTTAGAATTTCGGGAAAAGAGAAAGGATAGTTTTGATTACGGGAACAAGGTATTTCTGAGTGATAAACTAATTCATTCGAGCAAAGAAAATGAAGATCTGTTTAATATTTCCCTTATAAATTTTGGCTACTCTAAATAAACATTGTGTTTTGAATGTTGAATAGATTTTTTTTTGAAAAGCCTCATACAGCAATACCTCACACATATAGGAAATATTTATTAGTTTATGTCCAAAACCAGTTGCTAAAAATCAAAAATATTTTGAAATACCGTTAAAAATAATGGCCAATTCTATACAGTTACTTTTTGCTAAACTTTTTTATTTTTTGTAAAAGTAATATGGTAATAATAATGATGATGACATAACTAGTACTTATCGTAACCTAATTCAGATATCTAGATCAGACACTGACCTTGACGTGAGCTACAACCGCTGTATGTTGTATGGCATGACTCTTGATCACGATTACTAATAAAAGTAATAAGATACCAGTCAAAATCTAATGGATCAAACTCATGTATTATTTTAATTACCTATTACATACTAGTACTAATACTATTTTATTTCAATAAACAGCTGTGTAGTTTTGATAAAATATTGAAAGAGCATAATCTACTCACAGATTATGCTTAAAAGATTCAGAGTGAAAAGTTTTCGTTTTATTCACATGTCCCGGGTCATTATTACGAATCGATTGATCTTTCTTAAAACCTAATCAGTTGGTGCGTACTGCGTACGTTGTAACATATATTATATAAATCACTAAAATTTCTTCCGACTTCGCTATAGGTAACACAAATTCCTGTTGCTGGCGAAACTTGCATACCAAACTATGACGTAAACATGTGACAACTGACAATGAACTACACGAGAACTGAATAAGCACTTCACATCAGCTGACCTCTGCTCGTTGCCTCACCACAAACATAGCTTTATATATATTTAATGAATATCGACAGTCCTCACTTGATTTGAACCGCAGTTTCAACCGCATGAGAATACATTGCAAAATGTATAAGAATAAAATATATTTTTCCCACAATAAAAACTGCCCACATCGGTATACCTTCTAGATCAATTTTAAATGTCCAAATCCCATGCTTCGGGCTCATTAAGAGCCCTTCGCTATTCGGGCTCAACAGAGTTTTAAATACCAGAAATCATCTGTGAAAATTTCAACTGGCTATCACGGATTCTTACCATCTTTAGACAGTAAGTCTAGTGACTGACAGGCAGGTAGATGGATAAAAGGACAGAGTCCTTACGTCCCAGTAATATCGTTATAAAATTAATAATAGAATCAATAGTTTAATGCTTTAATATGGTAGTGGCTTGAGGCTGACCTGCGTGACCTTCAAGTCAGTAACTGGCAGGAGGTAGTGCAGGACAGGGCTCAATGGCGAAAGCTCATTTCAGAGGCCAAGATCCACTTCCGGTCGCTGAGCCAGCGGAGTTAGTTAGTTAATTAATATGGTAGTAGATATGTATGTAGATTTTAGATGGGTACTCGAAGGTAACATTTCCTGCTTCCATTGAATCCACTACCAGACAACGCCACTCATATAGCTTCTTCCTGAAACAATCAAAAGCAATTTTCAACAAGTAGTGTTTGTTCTGCGGGGCTAAAATGGTCGCTTTGTAGAATCATGATATGAATCATAATATGATTCATTTTTAAATCGCAAGATGCAACTCTGCTTGCAATTCATTTCTGTATTTTTGTACTGATTTGACATTAGCCAGTTTGACAGTTTTGACAATTCATTTGCTGAATTGATTGAGAGGAATTGCTAAATGTGACCATTTTAGCTCCGCTGGTATGTGACGGAGACGGCAAGCGGCGGCGGTAACTGGAGCGTGCTGCAACATCCGAGCGATGTGGCACGGCCGTTGACTCACTCAGTTATTAGTACAGATACAGAGGGGTTAGTGCGAGTTTTATTCGATCATACGCATCGAGCGCGTAAATTCGAATTTATATGGGATCAAAACAGCGCCATCTACTGGCTAACGTGGATACTGCTTTGATCCCATATAAATTCGCGTTAAGGCGCTCGATGCGTATGATCGAATAAAACTCGCACTAACCCCTCTGAACTAATGCGGTTTAAATCAGTTCAGTATCTGTACTAATAACTGATTGAGTGAGGAGTTGCGGGCATCATCTAGTATTATAAACATAGGTACATGCATAGACTTATAATATACTGACATGCGTTGTGACAACATAATCGGTGTCGACCTCTGCACCGAGCGGATACTGCGTGTGTCTAGTGTTGTAACCAATTACTGTTTCCTCTACGTAGAGACAAATATAGATAAGGTTTCGTTTAAGTATCCAGTCATTAAAAAGCGAGTGAAATCAAAATAAGCTTAATATTTCGCGTAGCACCATCGAGGAAATTGATTCTTAGGCAGTCGAGAGACCAACGTCATTTGGTCGGATAATGTAAACTTAATGTTACTTGTGATCTGTCGGCTGGGCTTGACATAACACGACCAAACTACGTAGGTCCCCCATCTGCCTAGGAATCGACTTCTCTGATGTACCTAAGCGTTGAGTAGTAATCGCTACTTACTGTATACTAAACAATAAACATACTAATATTAGAAATGCGAAAGTGCCTGTTTGTCTGTTACCTCTTCACGCCCAAACCGCTGAACCGATTTTGCTGAGTTTGGAGATACTTTCAACTTTGAGTCCCGGGAAGGACATAGGATATTTTTCATCCCGGAAAAATGTACGATTCCCGCGCGATTTTTTGAAGCAACGGAGCTGTGAGTGTCATGTAGTACCTATATACAGTGTGCAAAAATCATATTATAGGCTTCGTAGTCAAATTAAACTTTCAATTCTTTACCAGACTAGATTCACTAAAATGTAAAATTACACACATAAAATTAAAGTTTTATGTATGTATTTTCCCACGATAAAACAGGACATAACTTATTAAAGAATCATGTGGTTATTAGATACATATTATTATATCAAGTAAGCCTATAAAATATTGACTAAAAGCTGTAAAATTCCATGCCATATTAATTTTGACATCGACATATTATTAAAAAATGAAAACCAATTCACTAAGACACAAGCCTATAATATTATTAAGTAATATCTATAAATAAACTGTGAAATAGTTTGCTTAAAAATACTGGTTAAACAAAACTACTATGGCGCCAAAGTAAACGTCTCTGTCAATGTCATATCGTTTTTTTTTAATCCGATCGATGTTCTTTTTTAATATCTGTTATTGGAATTTGACTGTGGATTTGTTTTTTTATGCGATGGAGGCCAGTCGTGCGTGCGGCGCGAAAGTGAAAACTTACCGAGCGAATTCTGTAAACACCATATCCTGGAATCGTACTTAGATGCTAGGGTTGCTACGTTTTATTAAGCTTTAGATTTATTCGATAGCATATTATCTATCTATTTTTATCTTACACGAGGAAAAAAGGAAAATTAGAGATGAAACATTTGCGTCTTTTTGACTGTCGGAAATTTTTTGTCTTATTTGTTAGTAAATTCAACGTAATAATATTATGCTTGTAGTAGTTTAATGTAAATCTTGTAAGCCCTTGTATACACATTAGTGTATCTACTATCTATTTATTAGTTATTAATTATTATGAATGTCAGTCTATTTATTAGTTTGACATTATTCTGTGTTAATACTTAGTTTATAATTATTATAATGTATGTATAAAAGATTACGTTTTAAGCGTTAGTGCAGAAATCAATTTATAGTTTTAGCACTGTATCTACATTTCCTACAATAAATCTTGCTTACTGCCGGCTCTCTGAATTGGTTTAACGGTGAAATTGTAACAGACATCATAGACATATTAAACACTCTTTTGGGTCTATTATTAGCACGCATGGCGAAAGTAAAAATTGCTAACATTTATTGATTCGTACCTGCAGGCTCTATGTGGTGCACGGAAAATTCTAAATCATTAAATCAGTTGACAACCCTACTAAAGTATATAGCTAATTTATTATGTAACTCAGTCAGAATCTAGGGTACGCCACATTAGGAGTTTTTCATTCCTAGCTCTAGTTGGATTTATGTTAATGCCTACACTTTTTCGTACACGGAAAACTTTTTGCCCGAATGTAGCAAACTCTTAGCAACTGAGTTTCCAGAAAAACTAAAAAATTCACGCGTTTGAAATACTACAGCTATTAAGCTGTTTTATGTTTTCACCACCAATGGATATATCTTAATTATTTTGACAGAAGTATACGTTTAAAATTTTTGTCACGTAATAAAATTTGATCGTAAAAAATATCTGGTATCTCATAACTTTGGTATCAGTTTTTTATAGCAAGTTCAATCCTTTAAGAGTAAAGCTTCGGCCAAACCTACGCGACCAAAGCGACTGCGAAGCGGGAGCGTCTGCAACGCGGGACGTTCGCGTCGGCAGAGCGGGAATAATCTACGGTTCGCACCGTAGTCGCGCAGGTGTGCACATCAGTTTCGCGTTGCACACGCTCCCGTCCCGCGTCTCTCGATACTGACGCGTAGTTTGGCCGAAACCTAAGATCCAGCGACTTTTGATAAAAGCTGAAAGTTTTTCTGTAGATGTCCATAGGGACATAGTTGCTGGTCGTTCTACTACTATCATCTTTGGAGTTTTGGTCCACCTAGCTTTCGTTAAAGTATAATTCTCATTTTTTTTTATTTTCTATAACTATAGGAATCTCGTCGTCCACTGTCCAACCTTATGTCAGTTGCTTCCCACTACCTTGAAGTGTGGTTGACCTATGTAGCCTTAAAGAAATGGTAAATAAATAAATTGATTTTTCTAAAAATGTGTATGACTCCAAGTATCTTACTTGGGTTCCTTAAAAAAGACATGGCCGAACATCTAGTTTCATAACCATTTCGCTTCTAAGAAGGCTTTAGAAGAAAACCTCTTGGTTATTCAAAGTATTAATAGGTTAGTTAGCTAACATACTTAATACTACAAGTAAGTAGTAAGCCACATATCGGCTACTTAGAATGCCAGCGAATTCTCTGAATACATAAGTATGTCAGTATGTAATTTTCCCTAATGACATATTCGCATGTCATAATAATTATGACGATTGTGCAATACCAATTTCCGTGCGATTATTGAACTACGTGTCAACTGACGTAGTTTAACGTATGTGGTACAAAGATTACAAAACTTGGGCTATGGGGATATACTTATAAATTAATACTCTAGTGGATGATAATCTAGTGCGAAGGAGTCAAAATAGATCCTTAATCTTTATGGGTCGCAGTGACGTCAGGGCTAGAGCGACCTGCCTTCTTTAAAAAAAATACTTTTACTTACTAATCATTATTCTATAAAAAATCAGAAAAATGTATTCGTTATGTTAATCTGAAAATGGCCCTAAATAACACCGAAGCCCCATAAATAAAAGGAAAAATTAGTTTATGTGTAAAACTACAGTCTAAATTACTGACACATCAAAGTAAATAAAAAATATATTATGAGTTAGTTTATTATTCTTTTCTTATTCTTTTCTTATTTATTATTTTTCTTGGCACACTCTTCATTTTATATTTATGTACAATCATGTACAAACTCATACATTTTATTGTCCCTGTAACGAAATATATAGAGCAATAATTATTATAACAATGAACAAATTTTTAAAATGATGTTAGATATTCTTATACATAAGACTTCAACGCGCAAAGTTCTTTATAAAAGATATCAACACGCTGCAATGAGTATGTTTAATTTTATTCAAACTTGTTATAGGCCTAGTTTTTAAACACCTCATAAAATATATTATACATACTAATGTTATAAATGCGAAAGTGTGTCTGTCTGTTAGCTCTTCACGCCCAAACCGCCCGAACCTATTTTACTGAAATTTGACCGATACTTTGAGTCCCGGTAAAGGACATAGGGTACTTTTACAGTTCCCGCGCGATAAACGAATTTTGGAGAAAATGAGTTGCGCTCGTCATCTAGTATTAAATACCCCGCGAGTTATAATCCTTCGCGTTTTAATCTATTCCCGTGAGACTTTACTTCCCGCGATAAACTTTGGCGCAACGGAATTGCGGCCATCATCTAATATTCTAATGCATGTCATCTTCTGATCTCTCTCCGCGTAAAGAATGTCCAGTGAAAACGAGAACCACATCGCTAACCGGTCGAGTTTCTCGAGCCTATACAATTAAAACAAAACAACTTCCGTCGTAATGTACGGTAGCGACACAATTGGATCCGTCACAGTCCTGTGACGCTATGTCACACCATTTAACTTCAATTTGAAGGTAGAGAAAAGTGGATATAAGAGCAGGGGGGCTATTACGAGCTCTTATATCCAGCCAGTTTAGGTCCAGTTTACAGGCCGGTGTCTAGACAACGGCCTGTAAACTGGCCGTAAACTGGCTGGATATAAGAGCTCGTAATTATAGCCCCCCAGGGCACGCTTAATAATAGTAGAAAAGCTATGCTGTAGCATGAATGGGCTGGTATCGGCTAGAAACAAAACGTTATGTTTTACGTAGTTTCCTTTTTTACATGGGCAAATGTTTTATACTTCCGCGACGGATTGGGGATATCGGCGGGGGTATGTGGCACTCCACTAAACCCATGGTGCTCCAATTCCCGCTTAAGACAGAGTTACGGGTACAATATTTTTTTTTATCATGGGCAAATGCTTTACGCATCTCCTTCGGATCGGCCGGGATATGTGGGACTCCCTAGTGAAACATTTATCGTAACTCTAACACTTGGTTTTCTAGTAAAACAACGCTCCCGTCTTTATTAGTTTTCCATTTGCACACATAGTCCAACATTATTATTGGTACGACTGCAATCATTCTAATATCATTTCTAACTACATTTCTAAACGGGGCATCACACCTTACGCCACAGATATAAATATTCATATCGTTATGGAACAGTTACTCAACTTCGACAGTAAGACAGTTAACCATAGACAAACTTGTCTCTGGCCAGCCGTCTATGGGCAATCGGGTCTGGAACGTTCCAAGTTTAAATTCAAATTGTCTTCGTAACGGGTTCATGCAAAGGATGCACTAGATTCATATGCAATTATTGTTGCCTTAGTAATAAATTATTTTTAGATTTGCAAGTAGTTTAAATTCTTCCGATTCTTCTTAGAATTTCATCATTTTGAACGTGGTTAGTGCTAATTTTTCAGACGGATGTAAATGTAAATTGCCTATTAAATATCGCGTTATCTCTTTCTCTTTCATTATTGTTATTCTTGTCAAGGAAAGAGAAGGCGTAATTTTGAAAAATTTTCATTATTTGAAGACTTTTTTAATCTTTTTGGAAGATTAAAGAGATTTGACGAGCGATAAACAAAGTTACAAGTTATTGTTTATGCAATAAAGTTTAGTAAATGCCACGAACAGAAATAGGTTATGAACCTATTTCTGTTTGTTTGTCGAAAGTATTTTAAATAAATGAAATTTCTTCGCAAATAAACAACTAAACAATTAATAAATAATTGAGTGATTCGAGAAACCTTATCCTTTGATAGCTGGACTTGAGACAATGCCTCCGAGATCCAAATACATTTTCATTAAACGAACCATCGACCTTTGTAAAGAACATTTACGGAAAATTTCAAGATTCCGTATCTTAAAAAGAGAGAATATTTTTTAATCTGTTATTTACAATGACCGGTTGAACTAAGGTCAACAAGTTTAACGTTAAATAACGTTATTAAAAACCATTAATATTTGATGATTTAAAATCATTTGATGATTTAAAACATGATTGTTATTTCTGCATCATTATTTATTATGATGTTAGGGTCAACAACTAGAATAATCATAAAAAATATTACATAAAATTTATTCAGAAATTATTTTCATTGTTTTTTATTGATAGTGGGGTCTGGTACTGATGGTGCATTTAGTAACAAAGTTCAGCTAAGATATTTTTTCTCCAAATTCTCTTTACTCATGCTATTTAAGTATTTATTTATTTTAAAAAGTCAGAAAACTGTAACTAGGCTCGTTAGATAGTACGGTTATTATGATTAGTAATTATCTGTGCTTTCCAAAATGCAGATTTCCTTGAACTATAACCAATATTGTTTTTGCTGTACTATTTCGCATGGAGATCTAACTGTATTTGTCTTTTTTTCCAGGAATACACAATATGGCTATCAGCCCTGATAGTCCTGGTCACACTAGCGACACCCAGTAAGTATAAATTATGATAATAATTAATTTATTTTAAAAATATTATTTCCATTCTAGCATTACTAAAGTACGATATTTGTTTGCTTATCTTGAATCTTTTCTTTCTAAAAAATTTACTTCTACTTAGCTACTTGATAAGACGCAGATGAGTGTAATAATTATAGAGAAGACTACTAAAAGAAGCATGAGTGATGAGCCTAAACAAAATCAATTTTTTGTTGCGGAAAAATGTATGACATTTGCATTACAAATTCCATTTTACATTGACGATGCCGCGGGAAGCTTGTTACATAAATTATAAATGCGAATATCAGCGTAAAAAGGTCACAGACATAAAATGTCTGTGACCTTTTTACGCTTTCCGCTGAATCTATTTGGACAGACATTGAGATACTCTGGGTCTCGGGAACGGTATAAAATAGTTTTGGTTTTCTTACTCAACTCCTTTTCCAATTATAGCTGTTATCGTAGTCCGAAACGAAGAAAAATAGAATTCTATTTGGATATCACAGCTAACAAACATGGAAGGCGATACAAAGATAGCTTTTTTAGCTGCAACGATACAATGATACAAACAAAAACATTTTAGCTTTGTAAGTCTGAGATTGTCTTACACAAAGGCGCACAAAATGGCCGCGTACTATATATGGTCCTTCGAGCAGATAACACAATATAAACAAATACAGTAGAGTTCATTAGACCATCCACATGTAGAACCATATAATATCTGCATCCTGAGTCAGTATCATTCGTATCTTTTAAAAAACATTACGTCACGTTGTTGGTGCGTTAAACATAATGAAAGGTAAACCTTTGGAAGTCATCTTATTACTGGCATCTAATTTTTTTAAATACTAGGAAATTCCTACGGCCATAATGGTCGTAGCGGCCTTGCTCATGGCAAGGCAAAACACCTGGCGGCAGGTCTTTGCGAGGCCCCATGGCCGTTTATCCATTGCCGCCAACACCAGGCCCTCACTGCTGAAAATTCAAATAAAATGTAACTTTTCCACGGAACTCCACTAATTTCATTAATTCACTCCTAAAGGTAATGTGGTGACAAACCAATTTTAGTACTCTGTTGCGCCAAAATTCGTTTATCGCGCGGGAACCGTACTGAAATGTACGCAACATATCCTACGTAAAAGTATCTTATGTCCTTCACCGGGACTCAAAGTGTCTCCACACGAAATTTCAGCAAAATCTGTTTAGGTTTGAGTGTGAAGTGGTAACAGAGAGACATACAGACAAACAGGCAGATTTTCGTATTTATAATATTAGTATGGATTAATATATAAATCTATATGCAGCGTGTACTCTATGCGCAGCTGCTCTGTGCGGGTCACTGACCGCGCTGACAATGCCCATTGTCTCCGCTCATCCTCAGCCTGGACTTCTTGTTTCCCTTTCTTTTGCTACAAATGTTTTATTGGCCTTACGGCCGCACTCACAGATCGTCAATGATGATTAACCTTCAATTTAGTTAATAGTTTGACAGATAAAGTATGGAACTAAATGTCAAAATCTGAATTTAATTAAAGCTAAGTAATTACAATTACTTGTTACTTACACTAGTTAAGGCCAGTAAAACAAGTAAAGTTCTTTTTCAATGATAATTCGATACGATGTGGATGGTGTTAATTTCAGAAATGCTTGATTTAGCAATACTTAGTAGTAGTTGTCTAGTTGAATTCGGCTCAACTTTACTAAAATTAAATACAAAATTTAGTTTATTCGTTATTGTGCTAAACAATATCTAAATTGCTCCCGTAGTTTTATAGGCAAACAAATTCTCAATTTGGATCTTTACGCCAAAACCGTTGAACCTATTTTGATAATTTCAATACTTTTTATCATTAAAATTAACGGTCTCAATACTTTACACGTATAGTTGTTGGTAACATCTAGTAAGTATAAGATATTATTTGTTAATCAAAGCGTCATCGATATCAGTAAAAAACAAGATTACTGTCACCAAATGTTACCAAATCTCAATTTCATAGACATTACTCTAATTTGCCTACCGCTGTAACAAGTTCGCAATCTTCTCTAACACCGTGAACATCGATTACTTTATTTTTTTCTGTTTTTAGTAATTACATTGAAAACGAGACTTTTTTCAACTAATTACTGTTTTTACTATGTAATAATGTAATATGTAATAATAATATTAATATAAAATAAGAAATTAAGAGGGGCTCCCATACAAAAACACAAATTTTGGCCTAATTTTTCTCTATAATAGTACGGAACCCTTCTTGCGCGAGTCCGACTCGCGCTTGGCTGATTATTTCCTTATAATTTGTACAAACCTTGTAACTTACCTCATCATCTAGCTATACCTAGAATCCACATTTTCAGTCCTAAAGCCTTTCATGCCAACAAACGACAGGTTTCGAATTATTGGTAAGGACTGGGTAAGGAATGAGTCCTGGGTAAGGACTGAGTCCTTACCCAGCGTTTTTTTCACATCCTCATTTCTTCCACAGCGCACAGCGAGCCGCGCGTGGTGTGCTACTACACGAACTGGTCGGTGTACCGGTCCGGCACGGCGCGTTTCAACCCCCAGAACATCAACCCCTACCTCTGCACCCACCTCGTCTATGCCTTTGGGGGGTTCACCAAGGACAACACTCTCAAACCCTTCGACAAGTACCAGGATATTGAAAAAGGTACGTTCATTTTATTCAAATCTTTTATCTCAAAGGTGTACAATGAATTTTCCCATTTAAAGGTGAAAAAAAAGTTACTCTTTCAGCGCTGCACTCACAGCGAACTCTATACTATACAGGGGACCCATACACACCCTAAAGTATTAATATCACTTAGTTTTGTTACACCTTTTATAAACTATTACTATCAATATCTATCTGAATAATATGACAAACTGTAAGCAAGCGGGATGATGGCAGGTTCATACAGTTTACACCACCGAGGATTTTCATCTCATTAATCTTTTTAAAAGAATTTTTAGGAGGCAACATTAAAGTATGGCTTCTTCTTTGAGCGTAAAGGTAAAAAAATTCAAGGTTAATATAGCGCTATTTAGGTTACATTTAAAACTGCAGTAAAATATGGAGAGAAGATTAGAATCACTCTTTAAAGGATTGACTCCTTGAATTCCAATCTTCTGTTGAAAGAGGCTCAAAGTTGGGATTATTTTAAAAACTGGAAACGCTCTTGTATTCCTCTGGTGTTAATATAAAATACATACTTCTTTACTATCAAGATATCGAAGGCATATATTACTGGTTACCTGCAAACTCTTTAAAATATAAAATACATCTGTTAAAAAAATAACGGGGATACATTTGTTTCCGACTGTTATGAAAACAATATAAGCAATTAAACAATTACATAATCGTCAGTTTTAGATTGTTTAAAATATCTCCAACGCCGGTTGCATGCTTTTCCTGTGTAAAAACATGCGCATTACCCGATTTCTAATGTACGGGGAACTGGATGTTAGTTATTACGGATTAATTTAAACGGCGGGTTTACAGACGACATATTATATACAAGGCGCAATATTGGTTTATAAAACAGGGACATATTTGAAACGTCAAATATTATCAAACTACATACTTCTATCAGAGTAGACAGAATTGTCTAGCTTTTATCAATAAAGTGCTGTCTTTCTGACACTCTTCAAGCTAGGCATAGGTGGTGGTACTATCAGAGAAGTTGTTTCATAGGCAAATGGCGGTCCTACATAATTTGGTCAGGTTTCGTCAAACCTAGCCGTCAGATCACGACTAATATTGAATTGACATAGCCCGACCAAATGACGCAGATCCGTCAACTGGCTATGAATCAATTTCTTCGATGGTATATCGTAAAGTTATTGTTTTTAATATTTCACATAACTACAAAAGTGCAGAAAGAGGGATTTTTAGCGCTACGCGTACCATACTACAGAGGAAATTCGTAACACCAACCCCAATCGCATCGATAAGCAGCATTTTGTTGAGGATGGTACCCTAATGCGAAGAAATAATATTCTCTCTCATTTGACCATAAATCGGGCTCTAAAGACTGGCTTTTAGACACAATAAAAGTTAAACCTATCAACTGTAATAATGTTTTTATATATAAAATGAGGGGGCAAACGAGCAAACGGGTCACCTAATGGAAAGGAACTACCGTCGCCCATGGACACTCGCAACATTAAAAGTGCGTTGCCAGCCTTTTAAGAGGGAATACGCTCTCTTCTTGAAGGTTTACAGGTCGTATTGGTCCAGAAATACTGTTGGCGACACTTCACTCCAGAGTTTTACAGTGCGCGGCAGAAAGTTTAGGTTTAATGAAACTCAATTAACTAAACACTGGTCATTACAGGCGGATACGCTAAGTTCACCGGGCTGAAAACGTACAACAAGAAACTGAAGACCCTCCTCGCGATCGGCGGCTGGAACGAGGGCTCCGCCAGGTTCTCACCCATGGTCGCCACCAAGAGCTCCAGAAAGGAATTCGTCAAGAATGCTATCAGAGTAAGTAAAAAATAATAACATACATGCATAACATAAAAATCTGGTCTCTGAACTTTGTTTCATTTTTCTTTATCGTCTCATTACTATATTCAGATTTCAAACGGCACGTAGCCAACATGAAAAAGCCATGGTCGAATCCAATGACTTTAGGTGCCACCCCTCTATTGGGTTCTAATTACTATACTATAAATTATAATATTCAGATTCATAAGGCTTCGAACATCGACAGCCAAAGAATACGCTATGATTTCAACTACGATCGCAAAGTGCATTAGGCAAAAACAATGCCGATCGTAAAGTAAAAAAAAATGCAATCGTAAATGAATATATTACAATCTTATTGGCCTGTAATTATCTATAAAGGCCCAATATGTAGAAAATAATATATAAAAGAAAAGACTACCTATTCAATGGTCACTGCTATACATTACATTCACAAAACTTTATGACACAGCGAAAGTGCATATCAAGAACAATTTCTCTATTTTAGTAAGTAAAATAAAAACATGAAAATAATTGAATTGTTGTTATTATTAATCAAGTCGAAACTCGAAAGTACTTTTATATTTAAAACAGTGGCTACTTTCGATTCTACTAGCAGCCAAATAGCGTATTTAAGATGTATTTTAAAGCAAATTCCTATCGGCAATGTATCTATCCGCTATTACCGAGGGAGAAAGCGCGTGTTACTCTTACTTATCACATACCTGTGTTTGTTAATGATTAAAGCAGACACTATAGATTATTTAGGTGCATTATTTAGTAGATGAGAGGTAAAGAGAGAGTAATATGAGGCTGAAATAAAATATATTATATCAATCTATCCTATGTTAGAATAAGAATAATTTTATGATCAAGAACAAAATTGAAAATGCTTTTAGTATAAAAGTTATAAATCAGAATCCAATTATGATAATAATTAATTATTGTATATGTATCGGATTACTAGTTAAGGCAAAACCAAAAACATACTTACGTCTTACATAACATATCTAATATAGACTTGTCAGTCTAAAATCAAATTGTTACTTGATTTTAGCGTCTGCGTAGTCGACGAGGTCTCGTTGAAGTCTTTTGTATAGAGAGTACAGCGCGTACGTTGAAGTCTATTCCTTTACGATTTACACGGTGTAAAAAAACTAAGTGATAATAATTTAGGGTGTGTATGGGGTATATATAAAGTTCACTGTGAAAGTAGCAACGGTGAAAGAGTATCTTTTTTACTTTTGTATGGGAAAAGTCATGACACTCGATTGCCCATACAAATCACAAAAAAATTTAATGTTCTTTCACAGTGAACTCAATATGAGGGACACATACAAACTCTAAAGTATTATCACTTAGTTATGTTACCCCTTGCATACGTCGTGTTATAGACGGTCATTATTTTCAACTTAATATTTAGCCTTTAAGATTGCCGAGAAGATTGGAAATTTGTTTTTCCTCATTTGGTTTCGACATACCGACTCCGCGGGTTTTTTGTTGAGCAAAACCTTTTGAAATATGTCATGTTGGTTTCGTGTGTTTGTCATATGTCAGATATATTTAAATCAATATTTAACCGTCCGTTACCGAGTTATTTCTAACAATTGCGAAAATAAGTTAGCCCTTACGTAATGAGATAATGATTTTTGTTTGTGACATACAAATCTTTATTTCAAAAATACTGATCGAAATCACGAGGCGAGTCAAAAAATTTAATATTGAATGTAATATCTACATATTTTAAAGTATCTACTCTATAACTCTCTACTCCATTTAGCTACCAAAAACATTTCTTTGTATTTTTGGAATAAAGAGAATTTTTCCTGTTTTTCTATGTTTTTCTTACTCAAAATGCAACGGTAGGCTTAACATTTTAAAAATAATTTTGTACGTACTATGCACGCCCGTCGTAATATGATTTCTTTTTGGATAAAAGTAAAACTAAACGAATTAATATCAATACGAACAACGTCATCGGTCATAACAACTGCTAGTGTAAATCTAGTAGGTATTAATCTAGTGTCTAGACTCTTAAGCATATTTTAGAATACTAAATGACTTAGTCACTATTAAGTATTAAAGCTCAAGGACTCCTGCCATTCTATTTAAATTATTGTCAATTAATGACAAAAAACATAAAATTCCACACCTAAATGAGTCAGAACGAAACTGGTTACGATGCCTTGTGAAATGAATAATTATGAAGGCACGCTATTATTAACTTCAGGCAAATATGGAATAAAGGATTGTAAAATAATGAACCAAAGCGAAGATCCTGTATAATGTTCACTTCTGAATGTATACCTTTATTTTAAAATATATTTTTGTAATGTAACTGTGTTTTAGTAAATAAATCATTCAAACCGTTCAACCACTCAATGTCTCTCAAATATCATTGATTATTTTGTGCCTACCTTATCTTCTCTGGTATAAACTCCACTGCCAATTAAACATTATATTATGTGTATTATCTTACAAATGAATCCATTCTAATCTCTTTTTCTCACCAGTTCCTCAGACAGAACCACTTCGACGGCCTCGACCTGGACTGGGAGTACCCCGCGTTCCGCGACGGAGGCAAGGCCAAGGACCGGGAGAACTACGCGAAGCTGGTGAAAGAGCTGCGAGAGGAGTTTGAGAAGGAGTCCGCCAAGACCGGCAAGACCAGGCTGCTGTTGACTATGGCTGTGCCAGCGGGCATAGAATATATACAGAAGGGATTTGACGTGAAGACTTTGAATAGGTGAGTTTTGTTATCAGTGGTACTTAAACTTTTTTCTATACGGGCCACAAAAATCGTATTGGTGTCGCGGGCCGCAAACAAAAATTATTTAGGGGTTAAAACGTAACGTTATTTATTTATTTATTTATTTATTTATTTATTTATTTATTATTACAAGATCTTACATCTAATTACACTTTTATGTTTAGATATGCCTAAAAACTCTTGTCGAGTTTGTCTAGACATAACGTTCTCAAACTACAAAGCTTAATATATTAACAATACTAATAACAAATAAATGTAATTTAATAGACAACTTTAACCATTCAAGTAATTTGCATCGAGCGGGCAGATGGGACTTCATAAATACTGATAAGAAAACCATTTATGTTCGCTGCGCCGCTTGGTGCGTAATTACCTATTAACTATTGCCATAATATAATGAGTAAACAAGTTACAAGTTACAACTTATAACACTATACAGGATGTTTTGTTATTACATTATATATGTTTTATTTTAATCACAAATATCAATATAATTAAAATGTGTTTTCTTCAAGCTTATCAAAATAATATGTTTTTAATACATGTTTAATGTTTCTTTTAGTAATTTTCTTCTTAGTATTTTCAGGTAAATTGTTAATTAAGTGTGATATTAGGTACTGAGAGGTTCTTTTGCCATATTCATTATTAAATTTCGGTGTACATAGTTTTTTTAACCGACTTCCAAAAACGAGGAGGTTATACGTTCGTCTGTGGATTTTTTTTTTTTTTTTTTGTGCTATACTTCGTGTAAATTTATGGTGACTTTTTAATGTTTGAATATCACTACGAAAATATTGTTCATTTAATTAGCGGTTAGCTATTACTTGGTTAGCGGTTAGTTTATTTTTACGTGGGCCACTGATAAAGTCTCGGCAAGCCGCAAGTATAGCTAACTAGAATATGGTACCGGGTACGCCTGCAATACCCTGCAGCCCGGTGCTACTTAAAATTTAGGTTCTGCCAAAAAGCATAATAGTTCAGACCCTGGATAATAAAGTTGAATAATACATTTTCCGTATGAAAAAAAGCTAATTTTCATTAATTAATCTTTCATATTCCGTTTATAAAAAAATGTTAAGCATTTCCCTAAAGAGGTCATAAGCCATCAAAACAGGTCAATGTGATCTAGAAGATACATTGTTAAAGTATTTAGCACATATTTAGCACAACATTTAGCGCGGTCCCTTGTGCAATACGTCATGTTACTCCATTTTGATTCAATGTCAACTTACTTAACGAATTATGTTGGGTCTAATATCATGAGGGATGCGATTAGCGTTTTGTTTGACTAGTTTGAAATAAATTAATGATATTATTTCCTCTAAAACATGCAGATTATATTTGATAGTACTTTTAAACTGACTTTAAACATTATTAAACTTAATGGAGAGAAAATTTTCGTTACCACAAAGTTGCCGCTTCCCTTGCAATTTAAAATCTCTTAAATGTTGTTATTTATAGTCAGTGAATATTATTTTTGCAATATTCGAGGCAGAGGTCTTAAACGCTCCCGCTCATCGCTTACACCATATCATTAGGGTGCGTGCTAACGGAATGTGGCACGAGACTGACACCTGAATATTAATAGCTGTTAGTTCACCTCACCCATACTCGCCCATACTGCAATATTGATTCACCCAACCCATACTGCAATGTTTACCTCACCTATCCGTTTAGAGGTATTTATGAGTTTAGGATCACTATGTCAGTTGGCATAAAGATTATATTAGACGTAAAATAAATTTGAACACTGTAATATTGATGGATAATTGACGCTTGTTTTTGGATAGTTTTATTTGTTTTACGTAAATTATGTTTTCACTAAAGTAATCTGTAGGTAGGTGCTTAACTGCTTAGTGCGTTTAAATGCTTTTACCTCAGACATCAAACTCCAAGAACTTGATTTGCAACCTAGCAAAGCAAAATACATTGACATGAGCAAAGTTATAAAGGTACAGCTCACGATTTTTTTTATTGATCACTAGCTGTCCCGGTGAACTTCGTGTCACTTTAAAACCTTTCCTGGATTTCTACAAATATTTGAAGACTAAAATCAGCCCAATCCGTTCAGCCGTTTTCGAGTTTTAGCGCGACTAACACATTTAAAAATCCATTTTTATATATTATATAGATTATTAGTATAAAACACTAGATAATGACGATAATTTATTAGGCCGAACTATTTTTGTCGTGCCAAAACATTATTCATAATATTATATAAATTTTTCCGGGATTCAAAGTATTCAAACAAATTAACATAATCCAAATTCCAATATTAAAACTTTTAATATTGGCATTTGACATGAACTTGCAAAGATTTTGCTAAAGATGTATATAAACTATAAAGTTAAATGTGTGAGACAATGGATCAATGTACAGAATACACAATGGAGAAGGGTGTTGTACACTGACCATGACGAGTACGATGTCCTTTACATGTGTATTACAAGTCTGTCTAGAGATATCATATTATTACTATGTGATTGATAATAATTTACTATTACTGTTATTACAACTTTAAATCCTACGCAAGCTATTATAAACTATAAACAGACGAACATAATATAACCTCCTCCTTTTTGGAAGTCGGTTAAAAAGACTCGGTGAACTTTGTATCATTTCCCTCCTCCTTATTGATAACTCCTGGCCCGTTAGCAATGATTAATTCACCATTCTACTGTTCGAATGCACATTAAGCCCGGCCGCACATTATCCGAATTTCTGATCAGAAAAATTCTGACGCTCATACTTTTTGACACGTCAGTATTCTGATAGTATGCGGGGACCACAACAAAATATAATAATATGAACAGAGTGCGTTCCGGCGGGGTGTCCGAATTTTTCTGATCAGAAATTCGGATAATGTGCGGACAATATAAATGATAATACAAGAAACGCAGCTTGCGTTTCTTGTCCGATCCATTTCTAAACAGCAAAATGGATCAAACGAGGAAAGATTCTTCATTAACGTTGGTTCTAACGAAGAGTTGGGTCACTGCGGAGACAATGCAAGGCTTAATTCCTCTTAGCGCTCTGAATATGCGTCGACTCATTACTGTTGTTGCCACAATGGCGTCTCGCAACGACAGCTAAATTGAGCTCTTACATCGCAATATATTATGCAAGCCCGTCCCATTTTATCAAGGAAAGCCGGTGTCATCGTATGTATGTAAAGCTGTAGCCTGTAATGATATAGGTGTTAAATGTTAAGTAGTAGTTAAATATAATTGTATTAGCTCGTATTCAACTTACGGCCGCACTCAGAGACATTGAATGCTTACTCAACTTTAATTTAATTAATATTTTGACATAAACTCTATATATACATTTTCTGACAAACTCTTTATTAAATTTAATTTAAGTGATCGTTAAATGTATATGATCCATGTACAAAAGTCTGCAAATAGTTCTTTCTGGTTAGTCCTTTACTCCCTTACTTTAACAAAATATATTTGCACCACATTGATGCTTCTTTATATTTCGACATTTATGTTATACGTTGGAAGAGCTATTCGACAGACAGAAATAGACAAAATAGTATGTGCTTGAAGTAAATACTTTTAAATTAGAGGATTAGAGCTTAAAAGTTAATTTTGCAATTTAAAATTAATTTACAGAGAATTCCAAATGTCTGACGAGAGCTACTACAAAATCCACAGGGTCAAGATCAAATCAAATTGCTGCCCAAAACAGCTTTACTATTGCGTAATCCTAAACTACAATGTAATTAATATGTGGGTAGTAATGAGTTAATAAAAATGTACGTCTCAAATTAGTTTTAAAACGTTTGGAAAATACGTAACATGCCTACATCCTTCAAAATTATTGCTTACCGATAACTTACAGAATATTTAATAGAAACTTGATATTTTCATTATATTTAATTTTGTTTGTTGTGACATTTATGAATTTATTTTTAGTTCTCTAGTAGGTATAATATTAAATGTCTTAAATCTTAATACATACTATAAAATGATCAAAAGTATCTGTGTGTTAACCTCGTGTTAACCCTTTGAGCAGTACTGAACCGAAGTAGATAAAATTTAGCATAGTGATACTTTGAGCCTTGGCAAAAGACATGAGACATGACATAAACCATATGCCGAGAAAAGGTTGACAGTTCTCGCGCGTTAAAAGAATTTCTGCGCGAACGAAGCCACGGACAACTTGTAGTAGTAATGGGAATTAATGCTATTTTCTATTAATTTCATTAACATGCTAATTTTGATGTCACAGCATGCTAAGTATTATTGCTTTGCTATTTGCTAAAAACGCGGCATCGTGAATTATTGCTCGCATCGCACCGCTCGCGTAAAGTATTGTTTCGCACCGAGTGAAAAATAGCAATTCATTAACAGTTAGCACCGCGGTGCTTAACAGCGAGGACGTGATTTTTATCATGATCGCAGACTATTTATAATATTAGCAATCGTATTTTTAGCAAGTACGATTAATTTAATCATTGCTAATGGGCATTTGGCTTCCCTTCCCTTCCTCGTAGGACTCCTCGTAGGACGAAAATACATTCAAATTATTCAGGAAATATACAAAAACACCTCAACTACGATCCAACTAGAACGAAAGGGTGAAGATTCTTCTTCTTTTTGGATCTTACCCAAAGAAGTTTGGGTAAGATCCAAAAAGGAGTAAGACAGGGTGATTCACTATCCCCAAAACTTTTTACAGCAGTATTAGAAAATATATTCAGGAATTTAGACTGGAACACAATGGGTATAAACATCAACGGGTCTAATTTAAATCATCTTAGGTTTGCCGATGACATAGTAATATTCGCAGAAACACCTGAAACGCTACAAACAATGCTAAACCAACTAAGCAACGAAAGTCAGATTGCAGGCCTATCCATGAACCCAACGAAAACCAAAGTAATGACAAACGGAATAAAAGAAGCAATAAAATAGGAGAAGATGCTGTGGAGTATGTTGATGAGTACATATATTTAGGACAAATAATATCAACAACAGACCAGTATACGAAGGAAATAGAGAAAAGAATATGTAACACATGGAAGAGGTACTGGTCTCTAAAAGAAGTATTCAAGAATGAAACTGTGCCAATGTCTATTAAAAGCAAATTGTACAACACCTGTGTTCTTCCATGCCTAACATATGGGTGCCAAACTTGGCCAACCACGAGCAAAAACACCAACAAGCTCGCAGTATGTCAAAGAAGCATGGAACGAAGCATGCTCAATATATTAAGATTACGAGACCGGTGGACAAAAACAAAAATAAGGAAAATAACCAAGGTAACAGACATATTAATAAAAACTAAAAAATTAAAATGGAACTGGATTGGACATATAACAAGAACAGACAAGGGGAATAAATGGACCAAGGACATAATGGATTGATATCCTAGAAAAGGAAAGAGACGAAAAGGACGTCAGATAAAACGTTGGGAGGATGACCTTCCAAAAGGATGGAGGAGATTTGCCAGGGACAGAGACAAATGGAAGGAGATGGGGGAGGCCTATGTCGAAGGACAACCTGACTAAATGTGTTTCTTTTGTTTTGATATAAAAATTGTATGGTAATAGTCAGTGAATAAAGGCTTTATTTATTTATTTATATAATGGGCATTTAGCAATATTAATTATTATTGCTAATGCTATTTTTACCAACACTAACTTGTAGTATAAAAACTTGACTAATTTAATTGTTTGTGGTGACATAAATTATGAAATTACTTTTTTGTTAAATCAAAATAGGTATTTGTTTTTAACCGGTGGTAGGCACCAGTATAGTCCCGACGTTCAGAGAATAATTGAAAAAAATTTATTCTGTTTTATTGAGTTTGAGTTTGTTTTTTTTATAAATTTTCCTGTTGTGTATAATAATGATTGTCTGCGTAGTAATTTATTCTAGGACCGTCTTGACCTTGGCATTTGGTCGCGACATTTGAGGTATTTAAATGAGCTGGAACATTTGGCGATGATGTGATAGAATAATGTGAATGGTTCTACAGAAAAAAAACTTTTCTTTTTTTCGGCTATTTGCATGACTAACGATTTACATTATGATTTGTTTAAAACCTAATTACGAATCATCGTCATGTTTTTTCAAAATTATATTCTACCATCGATCCCCAAGCGGCACCCGACTGCTACATAACAATTGAAAATCTATTGTGTCTGCGATTCCCATGATCGAGGTATTACGAAGTCTAAAACAACAAATTGTACTCTATCTTTAGTTATGCTGTAGATTGTTGACACTCGTACTTAGTTTTTACTTTACCGCGATAAAGTGCCCTATGCCTATTTCCCAGGACTTAACTGGGTTTGGGCGTAAAGAGGTAATAGACAGACATTTATAATACTAGTACAGATAACATCTTTTATAACGTGTTTAAATACTAGGCCAATATCAATTTACTTTGAAAACATGCTCGTTGCAGCGCGTTGATGTCTTTTGCAAGACACACTTTCGCCCAATAATATTAGTAAAGTAGTATGGATATTCACAACGTTAACCCCCTCTCCCTTTTTTTCAGGTATCTGGACTGGATGAACTTGCTAACGTACGACTACCACTCCGCGTTCGAGCCCGCCGTCAACCATCACGCGCCGCTCTACCCGCTAGAGGAGCCCAGCGAGTACAGCGTCGACAACGAGCTTAACATCGTAAGTGATGTGAAATTATACCTTTATCATAATATACCTTTATTACCTACCTGCTACTCTTAATTTTCAAACACAATTATTTGAAAGATCCAGGTAGCATTTACATTAACAATCATCGTAAGTACTATGAACTGGTAAAGTTGAAGGTACTTGAAAGGTAAGACTGTTAAAGTAGAAAAACGAAAGAACAGAAACACAGGCAGATTTTAAGAGATATTCTTTGCCAATCGAAAAGGTATTAACCAAGGTATTAACATTGTCTCAAGTTAGTGCGTATAAATTCGAAGTAGGTACTTAACATTTTATAAAATATTGTAGTCAAGGAAGAATATTTATCTTTTCATTCGTCTCAGGAACAGACGGGCAGCACCTAAACAATAATTGATCTGATTTGATTGAATAAGTTATAATTCTTACCTAATGTACACAACATATTAACCTAGATGAAGGAAAGCGTAGTCGAGGCACACTTTTTTATTCCCTGTAATTTCTCAGGACTACACGATCAAGTTCTACCTGGAGAATGGCGCAGACCGCGACAAGCTGGTGGTTGGCATACCAACGTACGGCCGCTCGTACACGCTATTCAACCCCGACGCCGTGGAGATCGGCTCCCCGGCTGACGGGCCCGGCGAGCAGGGAGAGGCGACTAAGGAGAAGGGATACCTGGCTTATTACGAGGTAGGTGATAATAAAGTTGGTGGTCGGTATACCGACGTCCGGTCGCTCATACACGCTGTTCAACCCCGACGCCGTGGAGATCGGCTCCCTGGCCGACGGGCCCGGCGAGCAGGGGGGGGAGCGACTAAGGAGAAGGGATACTTGGCTTATTACGAGGTAGGTGATAATAAAGTTGGTGGTCGGCATACCGACGTACGGCCGCTCGTACATGCTGTTCGACCCCGACGCCGTGGAGATCGGCTCCCCGGCCGGCAGGCCCGGCGAGCAGGGGGAGGCGACTAAGGAAAAGGGATACCTGGCTTATTTCGAGGTAAGTGGTGATGAAGAAGAAATATTGAGACCAAAGAGAAAGACGTAGCGTATTAGAGTTGTTGATCCCAAAAACAACTTTCTTTACCCCTGGGTATAGATATATATATGGAATAAAAAGTAAAAGGATAGATAAAAATCTGCCACAAAATATTATTTTTTTTTCTAATAATTTGTAATTCAAGTATACCGGAGGCTTAAATAAAAAAGATCGTTTAAAGGCCTTGCCTCACAGGTTGTAGTAATCTTTAAACGAGATAAAGTATCCACTCGATTTTTTATTAAATGCATTTTATAAACAAGCTAATTATACAACAACTTCCTTATTCAATTACAGATCTGCGAAGCGCTAAAACCGAAAAGCCGAAGGCGTCGCGCGACAGACTCAGAGGAAGAGGAAGAAGAGGAATCAGAGGAATCTGAGGAAGAGGAGGAGCAGAAGCCGTGGACGGTGATCTACCCCAACCCGGCGGCGATGGGCCCCGTCGCCTATCGCGGCAACCAGTGGGTCGGCTACGACGATATTGATATCGTACGGAAGAAGGCCGAATATGTCGCACAGAATGGACTTGGAGGTATGTCTTTTCCTAACTGGCTTCCTATGGCTGACCGCATATACACGTTTACCGTATTCGATTTCCGTATTCGGAAATCCGAATGCATTGAATCAGTAGAAAATACATGGCAAAAACGTTATTTTTTCCGATTGGAACGAAGTTCGCATGTGCGCGTGAAACAAACGAACGTGGGATTACGATTTGGAATTCCGTGAGATTAGCGTCACGAAATTCCAAATCGTAATTCCACATAAGGAAATCGAATACGAAAAAACGTGTGTATGTGGCCAGCCTAACAGTTAACTTTGCAACTGTTTTCGCTGACAGATGTCACTGATCTTGTCAGTGGTTAACGTCAAAAAGGGTTCAAGAAATTTAAAAAAACTAATTATTTTCCAAACAAAAAAAACAATTAGTCCATCCGTTTAGATGCTACGTTGCCACTGACAGACACGCATACACAGGCACGTCAAACTTATAACCCTTTGTTATCATAGGGAGTAAAATGATAAAAATTGGTAAATGGTATGTCATTTTTTGCCATTTATTCACAATTTTTTGTCTCAATAATAATTAATCGATTAGCAAAACGTTTTATATGTTTTACCACTATAGTATCTCAATGGTTTTACCTTAGGAAGTAAAGTTACATAATATTTACTCATCTGTTTACCTTCAATTAAATTCTCAAACTACCTTTCATTTTCTAACTACCCTACATTTCTTCTATTTTTTAAATTCTAACGCCATTTTATTCGAATGTCAATCAATTTGTCAGGTATAATGTTCTGGTCGATCGACAACGACGACTTCCGCGGCGCCTGCCACGACAAGCCCTATCCGCTCATCGAGGCCGCCAAGGAGTCTTACTTGAAGGGGCTAGAGTAAGTGATAACTGATAAGTGATAACTGAGACAATCAGCTGCTGACAAGGCATTTTTAAAACCGATACACATAATTTAGAGTAAGTGATGATGTATTTACAATATTATTATTGTAGTCAATGTCGAGGCATTTTGAAAACTGACACACATATTTATGAAGTTTTGTCCATGATGTGTCTAACGTATTTTTGCACTTGTCCAAGGCGGCTGAACGACTGATAATAAGTATGCCTTATATGGTTATGTGAAATTTCACCAAATACAATTCGGCAGTCATTTAGTTAAAAAATAACACATTCAAGTATCAAAATTTTATTTTATATAACTAAGAACAATATCTTGTTAAAATTTGCAAAAGCATTTTGTAGACTTGTTTATCTTGCAATCATGGTACCTATATTGTTAGAATATCCAGAGAAAATGAAGATGTACGAAAAGTTAGAATAAAGTTAGATTAAGAAATA
Organism: Plebejus argus; assembly: GCA_905404155.3. Classification (NCBI taxonomy): domain Eukaryota; kingdom Metazoa; phylum Arthropoda; class Insecta; order Lepidoptera; family Lycaenidae; genus Plebejus; species Plebejus argus. Next base: position 677,675 of record FR989942.1, read on the forward strand.
TAAAAGTTAGATAAGACAATAATGAGATGTTATTACAGAAACACGAAATTTATCGCGACCGACACGGTGGTGAAAACTGACAGCGATCGCCGCCGCAAGAACCGCCCGCGAACCACCACCACCACTACTACGACTACGCCCAAACCCGCTAAGTGAGTTCCTGACTAAGTTAAAGAAATTACTTTCAAACTGGTATCAATAAAAAGGCTTAGTTTCAAATTAGTATCAATAAAAAATACGTCAGATTTGCTTGGAATTCCAGGAAAAAAAATTACAGAAAAATGTGCAGTTTCAAACATACCAAGACTTTTAAATTACTAACTAGTTATATTAGATGTGTGTTTGCGAATTTCTCTATGATCCACTTATCAATATTTTTTTACCCATCATACGTTTAGTTCCTTAAAAATACTTATAGAAAATTAATAATTTAATTGTTTTTCTTTTCGCTTCAGGAGCAACAAACGTACTAGTACTCCATCATGGAACGCGCAGACTCCCGAGCCGCCGACCACGCCTGATCCCGGCGCAGGTAATACTTACTCCGTATTTTAAGCACAATATAAATGTTTCTATGCAGTAGTGTAACTTGTCCTTGTTCTTGAAATCAAGTTCTAGTCTCCACGTTGGCTAGTATTGAACATATTAAGCAAATACAGACGTTTAATAGAGGGGTACGTTCTGTTAGTATCTATGAAAAGATAGCTAAAATACAATCATGGATATTCATTATAGCCATATGTACCTAACACTCGATATCTTTAGAACAATACGAATATTTACTCTCAGACTCAGTCGTGTTTTTAAGTAGAATTTGTGTAATTCGTATTTATAATTTTACGAATGCGCGATGTAACGGATTGTTCTGGCCTGTAAAGTTATCATAAATCACGATTAGATGTGCGTGCGCCTGACTCTGCTGCATTAACATAAAAAATATAAACGGTGGCTTGATAATACAGACTCGAAGTTGGAGTCACGAAGAGCCAAGCTGTAGACACATAATAATATGGTATTCGATCAATTCTTTCTTCTGTTATTATTATTATTACATTCTTTTTTGTTGCAGACTTCAAATGTAAGGACGAAGGATTCTTCCCTCACCCTCGCGACTGCAAGAAGTACTTCTGGTGTTTGGACTCCGGACCCTCAAACCTGGGCATCGTGGCACACCAGTTTACTTGTCCATCAGGTAAGTAATTTTGCCTTAGGCAGTAAAAGAGCGGTTGGTTTGCCTGATAAAACAAGTGCTGAAAGACTCATTTTATACGTAATGTATTAGCTTAAGTAGTATCAATCTTCAAACCTATTTGCTGAAAGGAACCACACTGGTCTTTCGGTGGAAAATCTGGAAACTACAAAGTATGTATCAGTTGTGTTTTGCACACTGTTCAATTGTTTTAATCGAAAAACAATTTAAATTCGATCACACTGATGTAAATTTATTTAAATCGTTAGCTTTATTTATTTACATTTTTATTTAAAAATGAGATCTGAAGTACTATCGAAGAAATTGATTCATAGGCAGATGGCGGACCAACGTTTTTTTGGTCGCATTATGTCAAACCCAGCCGACAGATTACGTATTACATTGAATTGACATAATCCAACCAAATAACGTAGGTTCGTCATCTGCCTATGAATCAATTTCTTTGATGGTACATACTCCTTATAGCAAATTATACTCCTTTCACAGGACTCTACTTCAACAAAGCCGCTGACTCCTGCGACTTCGCCCGCAACGTGCTCTGCAAGGTCCAGACCACAACCACTAAACCTCACAAGTCCACTACCAAGACCACTCCCACCACTACCACTTCGACCACCACCGTCACCACCACCACCAGAGCGCCAGTCCGAGTGTCCACCAGAAACTCTGTACTCTTCAGAACTACTACTACGACGACGCCTGAACCAGAGGTAGGAACTGAACAATATTATTTTGGCAGTATATCTGGCATAGCGCCTAACGCCTATACTACTTAACTGAGTGCTCAGTAAAACACACGAAGCTAGATAATAGATAGAATAAATAAAAAACTTGAGAGGTGTCAAGGGACACCCGGATGGAACGAAGTTATAAATAGGAGTCTATTTCTCAATACTAGAGAATCACCCAATGGTCGAAATTCGACCTCAAATAAAAAAAAAATTATAAGTTTCAAATTTCAATGCTACTCTATTGATATTCTATAGTCAAAATAGTGACTTTATTATTTTTTAGATATAAGCTTGCGACAGTCTCAGATTAATTAAGTCAAATGATCACAGACTGGTCGTGTATTATTTGTCTAACAGTATTTAAGATTCAATATAAAAAAACTAAACTATCAACGCCTTCTGCGCCTACTATGCAGGTACTAATAAAAAAGTGTCGTTACAACTTTTTCCCTCTAGCCCCCGCAAGGCACAACGCGCGATGAGGAACTTCGTTCCAAATTTCAATATATTATAGGATTTGACATAACGCATCGCAAGCGCCATGACATTTAGCGATTAAATTAGCCAATGCATTTCGACAAGGAACATATTTTGCTGGTTTTGATTTTTTTTAATGAGGTATCAATAGATTTTCAATAATTGCCCGGAAACTACTAAGAAATACCTTTAGCCAGCTCTGGTATCGTTTAGTCTAGAGAAGAAAAGGTTGCTCTTAATTTTTTTTAATCTTACCACAGATTGAAGATGATGAAGAAGAAATCGTTGATGGTGACTCTTCCGACGATGATGCTGAAGACCCCAAGGTTATCAAAGAACTGATTGACCTTATCAAGAAAGTCGGTAAGTCACAGCTGTTGTGAGATTTTTTTGTTTCTGGGAACGAATACACTTTTTGACGCAATCCATAAAAAAGTTTCAGGAGCTTTCTACAAACTACGGTCTCATATTTCTCCTTGTTATAAATTTTCTTTGAATTTAGCATCCTGCACCACCGGATATTTTTCGTTCCATAACCGGGTGGTAGGTAAACAATTAGGACTTTCTGAAAATATTTGCTAAAGTTAAAAAATAAAACAACTGTTTATTAATTATGTATTTATTTTAGGTGGCGTGGAGCAGTTGGAAAAACAGCTGCTACTCTCCGAGTCATCATCCAGCACCAACGGAGCGGTCTCCACTACACCCACGTCGTTCAACAAGAGACTGTACCAGAAGGTTCTGGATAGAGCTATCGGCAAGAACAAGTTAGTATATTTAACCGACTCAAAAAGTTAGTAGTAGTTGAGCCTGTATAAACCTCGCAGTAATAATAATTGTCAATTAAGATGCGCTTACACGAGGACAATAATTGCTCGGCGACACGAATGGACCGATCTGGAGCAATTAGTGGAGCAATTTCAATAAAAATAATTGCGGTAATTATTTTGGCGATATTGCTACTAATTGCTTCAGATATTTCATATCGCTCAATATCGCAGATACGAATTGGCGAATATCCAATGGGCTTGGAAATTCCAGGCAATTTTTTGTATGTATCTCGTTCGCACTTATTTGTTTTGCGGCTTGCCGTTTTGCAAATTGCCGCAAATTGCTTGGTGTAGTCGTGACCTCATAGTTGACGAGTATTGACTGGAATTGAGCAATTTTAGTTGCCCATATAAGCGCACCTTTACATTTACCCAACTTACCAGCTACATTGAGTATATTTGAGTGAAATTTTTGCTGAAAGCAGACGAGTCCGTATTTTTTAGAATAATATTCAAATATTTTATAATTTTCTGTGCTATATAATCAGTAAATTTATCTAAAATTTACCAAATTGGTTTTATGGAAATGTCTAAGAAAGACTTAAATTAACTGTTTTAAATGTAATTTATTATAGGTACACCAGCAAGACAACGATTGAAACAGTGCAGCAAAACAGCCGAAGCGGCCCCCAGAACGCCGGTATCGAGGCGACAGCTGACAAAGACAGGCTGATAAGGAAGGGGAGACCAGAGTAAGCATATTTATTTGTACTGTATCTACTTATGTGAAAATAACATTAAAAGTAAAAATATTTAAAATGGGCCTTTAACTTCAAAGTGTTATAACTATGAGCGTTGATAGCACTTTGGAGTAGTACGTACAAAACAAAGTGATAATACTTTGGAGTGTGTATGTGTTCCTTATATTATAGAGGTCACTGTAAAAGTAGCAGCGCTGAAAAAGCATTTTTGTGATATTTGACGACCTCTGTGGCTCAGTGGATAGCACGTTGGTAGCTTAAGCCGGAGGTCGCGGGTTCGAATCCCGCCGACGGAACAAAAAGTTTTCAAAGTTCCTGGGTCATGGATGTGTATTAAATATATTTATCATATATAATAAAAATCTTAAATATATGTATAGTATAAAAGTATTAAATATATTTCCGTTGTCTGGTACCTGTAACACAAGTCCTTCAGGTACTTAGCATGGGGCCAGACTGACGTGGTGTGAAGCTTCCATAGAATATATTCCATAGATATATTCATGGGCACGCGCCCCAGCGTACAAATCACAAAAAAATGTATTTTCAGCGCTGCTACTTTTACAGTGAACTCCATATAAGGAACACATACACACCCTAAAGTATTATCACTTAGTTTTGTTACACCCTGAACTTTAAAATCATCATTGGCATATTGATGCCAAGCTACAAGTCCATCGTGAAGATAATATTAGTAAGCGAATGATCTATTATTTTAGGTATGTCACAATAAATCGCGCAAGATCCTCGACTAAAACAGAAGAGCCGGAAGAGAGCGAAGAAGTTGAGGAATCTGAGGAGGAAGAAGTTCATGTCTCGAGGTCGATAATTTCATTCGGCTCGGAGTCTTCTGTTGCGTCCACTGCGAAGCCATTACAGTACGTGAACATCAGACGAGCGAAACCTACCACTGAAGCTACTGAAGAAGCTGAGGAACCTTCGAGGTCGAGGTAAAAAAATATTCTTTTAGTTGTTATTGATCTGACAGCTTTAGTGGGCCCCTAGACGATTAATTTTATTGTGCAATATCATTGAACAATATTATTGAACAATTTATTTTAAAATAATATTGAAAGGCGGGCGTGAGACCGTCGACATATTGCACAGTCAAAATTTATCGTCTAGGGGCCTGCTTAGTCCCTCTACAGAAAAGATTAGGATTTATTAAAATAACTTACAACGATAACAAAATTAAAAATCAAGATGTCTTTGTTTAGTTCTTAAAGTTTATTTTATGTTATTATTTACAGGAATGCGCTGTTTGAACGGTCAGAAGCATTTGTTGCTGTCGATAACTTGAACACAATAGACATCATAAATACGAAACGCGACAATATACCAGAGTATGTAACGATTAAAAGAAATCGCCCATCGTATGCTGAAACGACAACTATTGGGTAAATATTATTATTTTGTGTGGTTATTACTTACGAGTACTTAAAATCAAAAATAATAATTGTACAAAATCAACGCTTGAAAAAAATTACAATCTTAATTGTTGTTTTTAGATATTCTTCCTCTGAATTGGACACTTCCAAGGAAACTGAATTGGAAAGAGAGATCTCATCTCAAGTTTCTCAGCCGCAATACACGAACATCGTCCGAACCAGATCGACGACACAGCCACCTCAAGTTCAACCACAGACACCAGAGCCTACAACTATATTGTCGGTGCAAATATCGTCCTTACTCAATGAACCGAGCGAGGAAGAAGAACCTACTACGCAACCTCAGACGACTTTAGCTCCAGAAATTGAAAAACCAGAACCAGAAATTACAACTGTTCCAACCACTACCCCAACTACTACAAGTACATCTGCCCCGTCTTCGACCACTTCAACTACAAGACGGTCTTTGTTGCGTCGAAGAGGATCGACAAGCCCCACAACTACTACAACGACTACTGAAGCTCCTGAGTCATCATCTCAGGTAAGTTCTAGGAATTATTCTTTTATCCGCCGTCGTCGTCCCTTATCGCAACCCAATGAAATATCTAAAGAAGCAGAGGAACCCGTAGCTAATAATCGTTTTAGAAAAATTAGATCTACAACTCCAAATAGTCAGGAAGTTGACGTCTCAAAAACACTGCCTAACAGAGGCTTAAATAAATATCGTATAAGGGTAACACCGAGCGATGATTCTGTGCCAGCAGCATCCATAGTACCGAGACAAATCTCCAGATTTAAATACGACTACAAGGATGAGGATGTCTCTGCAAACAGTGAAGAAGCGGATGATTCATCTATTATAGAATCATATGAAACCACTGATAGAGACGATGACGTAGATACAAGAAGGACAACTATTGCAGATAAGATTACGGACAGCGAGGTTTCAGCTTCTACATTAGAAACAAGAAAACCTTCTGTCCTATCTAGAGGAAGGGGGAGGTTTTCTCTTACGACTGAGTCTATAAGTAAAAGCGTATCGACAGAGGGCCCAATCGCTATTACAAAACGACCAACTTTTGCTAGATTTTCTCCACGGCCTTTCGGAAGAAATAATAACATTAACTCGGATCTTAAACCTAAAGATACAACCAATACTGAACAAGTAAGTCAACGTGTGCCTTCTCGTCTACCTTTTATAAGACCTAGAATACCTTCAACTGGTATTGGTGGTAGTTTACCCTCACGAAGATTACCATTTTCCTCCCGTTCAACGACTCCGAGGCCCACAACGCCAAGGAACGATGATGAAGAAATTGATAATAAGAATGATGATATAATACTATCTGAAAGTGCCATAGAAGTTAAAGAACATGATCAAGATGAACAAGATATTTCGATAGAAACTGTCACAACTGAAAGTAGTTTCACTGAAGAAATCACAACCGAAACAAATGAAAGAAGAAAGTTCAAAATAATAAGAAGGCGACCGACTACAACATCAACTACCACAGAATCTGTTAGTGATGTAACAGTACCTAGAATCCGCAAAATCATTAGAAAGAAAATTAAACCAAATGATCCCAATTCTGAATTAAGTACTAAAGCTACGAATTTTAACAAAGTAGAATCATCTACAAAGCAAAGTCTGAATTATGGCGAGAGGACTAGGGTTACAACACATAAACCAACAACTTTAGACATAACTACTACTGAGAAAGAAGATGAAGAAATAGAAATCATAACGGAACTTTTGAAGGAAAGAACTACAACTACAGAGAAATATTATGAAAAACCAAAAGAAGATAGCAAAAAAGATATATTTGGTGACGAGAATAGTAGTAGTAATGAGGAGAATGACAAAGAAAAAGATACCCTTGGTGACGATAACAGCCAAGAAAATAATGAAGATGAAATTTTTTCGACAACTTCAAGTAGTCTTAGTGATAAAGATGCTAATATTCCGGAGATAATTTTACAAACTGGTAACGATAATTTAGATTTATCTTATAAACAACAAGATTTAATAAACGACAGTGACTCTACAAAAATAAGTGAAGAAACTGCTACAGAATCATATAAAAATGAATTAACAACAGTGGTCCCACAAACTGATTCTGACGAAGATGTAACTGAAGGTTCAAAAGCATTTCAATCTGAAATAGAAAGTATGTATGATGATTTAACAAATAAAACTATAATAGAAAAACAAGATTCGTTGTTAAATGATACACAAAATATACAATATGCAGATAATCACACTGAAACTACTACAACAAGTACCACTGTACTAACATCGCCGTCATCACGATCTAGGTCACCATATAAACCACCAAAGAGACTCTTTACATCAACAACCGAGGCTATCCCGTCCAGCAGTAGATTAGTGTTTAGTAGAAAATATAACCCAGGAGCTTACACTAGTCCAGCCACAGTTGAAAGACCAGGTTTTAGCCGTGCTACCACAAAAAAATCATTGATTCCACGAACCTTTACAAGAAGAACATTCCCAACACCGAAACCCACTCCAAAATATCAAGAAGAAGATATAGTGTATTCAGAAGAAGAAACACTAGAAGAAGAACCCGATAATCCGTTTGTTTTCGTTCCACCCTCAAAACTTTATACTAAGAAACCAAATTCTGAGGAGTATGAAGACCTTGAAGATGATGAAGAATTTATTGATGACTTAGAGGAATCAGCCCCAGAAGATATTCCAGAAGAAGAAATATCAGAAGAATTTTTGGAAGAATCTTATCCACAAAAACCAACTACAACAACAAGCAAAAAACCATTATTTAAACCAAGAGTAATAAATTCTAACACATTTAGAACTTCTACGACTACTACAGAATTACCAAAACGAATTGTGGGATCTCAACAAAGCCAACAAAACAAAACAACATTGTTTAATCGATTTGCTAGTAATAAACCTGTAGATCCCACAAAGAAAAGAGTTCAAAACGTTCCAATTGGTTACGATCCTCAAAAGACGCCTGCTTCTAATCCAAAGAATGCAAAGGTTTCAACGAAAGCTACTACTACGACCACCACTACTACAACAACTGAAAGTCCTGCATCAAATGATTCTGAAGAGCAAGCAGCAATTACAACTGATAGTAATGAAAATGATATAAAAACTACTGAAAGTAATGAAAATAATTCTCCGATTGATAACAGTGAAGACCAGTCTCAGCCATTGAGTGTCAATATTTCAATGACAGATCTTAGTGAAGAATTGACCACAATTGCTGTAGACACTAATAATAAAAATGAGGATTACTTGGAGTCCCAAGAAGTAAATAAAAAACTGCAAGCCACAGAAAATTCAGAAGATAAAAAAGAAGAAAACGATTTATCAAACGACTCTAGATTATCAAAAGAAGTGGTTGGACCACAGCTAAGTAATGTAGAAACTACTGAGGTACCTGTCGTAGATACGACATATATTTCTTATGTGCCTCCGATTGTCAAAACTCAATTTGATAAACTATTTTCTGTTAGTAGAATCGTCGAAGTTTCATCCAAATCGGAAAAACGACGTCTGAATAAAAATAATGAAACAACTCTTATACAAGAAGGTAAAATAAAAATAGAAAAGAAACCAACACTCGATAAAATTGGAGAAGTTAGTAGGTACAGTCTTATTAAAATAGTGGAAGACGAGATACCTATTTATTTAACAAAACTTGGTCATGTCTATCCAGTAGATTATCCACCAAATAATCCAATTCGCATCGATGAAGCACGTAATGCCAGAGCGTTACGCGATTTTATCAATGCGCCGAATGAAAACCTTATCGCTTCTGAAAGTATGAACGAAGGATATAGAACAGTTAATAGGGTGGCTAAGGAAGCGAATCAGGATAAATCAGAAAATATCGGACAGTTACTTAAGGATGATTTTCTTAAATACGTAAACGATGATAAGAAATCAGACAAATCGGGAGGAGACCAGCCCTACGGAACTCAATGGCAATTCGTTCCGGCGGCCTACGAAAATGAACAGAATAGAAAAACCGGTAGTAGAATCGACTCAATAACCCCACGAGCTATGCAAACCAATCCTTCAACTCTACCTCTAGAATCATTATTCAAAACTGAAATGACAACTAAAAAAAGCAACGAATCCAATGCTCCGTTCGTCGTGTATTCCGCCCAGATATCTCCCGATGCAGATGACGCTAGCTTAGTTAAATTAAAGATTTTGAAACCCCAAAATAATCACAGCATCGTCACTTTCGCTAAAGGTAAAGAATTAAAGGGCACATCGCATCCAATACATAAGCCAATAAGCATCACTGTCTTGGCAAATGATTCAACGAACACTACTTCTAGTACCACGACTACCACTACATCTACAACTACAGAACGCGCGAGGACTAGTCCTGTAATTGAAATCTTGACAACAACTCAAAATACAACATTTACAACAACCTCAACCACGTCTAAACCGGTTGAACCATCCTCGACAGAAGCCATTACAACCGAATCCCCAGTAACCACCGAAACTATTCCGGAAGAAACTACCACTGTTAAAATATCCCCACTAGACGCTAAGAGGCTGAAATATGGACTAGCGAGACGACCACTTCTCAAACCATCAAACGCTACCCGATACCTGTCTCGCACGAATTCAAAACAAAACATACCTACCAATCCTAAAGTGAACAAAACGACTAGCTTTTCTCCGAACAAAACGACCAGTTTTTCGGCGAACAAAACGGCAAGCTTCACGCCGAATCAACGAAAAACGAGTCGAACTCAAAACGTGCCAGTCGACATCAAAAAGCGACCGACAGCAAATAGAACGAGAATTTTCACTACAGAAGCTCCCAGGAGTACGACGGAAAGGAGAGTATCTGTCAAGCCATTTAGATCTAGTTTCAGACCCTCCTTCTTACCTAGACGACCGACTACAGTAGCTACTACCGAAGGAGAAACTTAGTCTAACTTTAACACAGATACTGATATTTTTTGGGTTGTTTTAAAGGACGCGACTGACGTAAACTACGATTTTTGAGATTGAAAATACTAGTTGTAAATCTATTTAAAATTTTGCTGCTCTCCAAAGAAATCGTAGTAGCACATACTGCCTGTATATAAAGAATTCCCGTAGTCATAATGTAGACTTCATAGCTTTATTAGGTTTATGTGAAAGTTTGTTGTACCAAATGTTGTAAATTTTGAGATAGTTAGATTTGGTATTGAGACTTTCGGCGAATTGTCAATAGCTTAGGTTAAGTTTATTTAATTACTAATCGTTACCATGTATGTTAAGGACATTGGGCGTATTGTACACTAATTGTACTATATTATAATGAAAAGTTAATAAGAATTTGTAATAAAAATCTATATTTTACACATTTGCACTTATTTGATAGCTAAGAATTACAAAACGTATAACATAAACTAAGAAATGAGCATACTTATACAGGTAGGTATTACGGCAGGTACTCGTTAGTATTACGCGTATTATATGAAAACGCTTTCGTAAAATATATACTCGTAAACAATATTTCACATCCCATATTTTAGTTGTTTCAAGATAAAAAAATGATTGTGTGACCAAAGGCATGAAGGATAGAGGTAAGTACATTTTTATTTACTGCAACTTTTAAACTGCATGCACCCAAACAAACCTCTTGATGGGTTGTCATGAAGTTTTTTTTATATAATTACAGCTATTCCACTGCTGGGCAATAGAAACCCTAATCGTCATTATTTGAACATCATTATATTTGTTTGGCTAAATGCGTATGCTTCGGTATTATAAATTTTACCAATTCAATTATTATTATAGTTTCTAGCAATCGGTACTTTTCTGTGTGAGTGTTGAAGTATAAAAAATTATACCCGAAAAAACCTAAATAATATAGCCTGTTCTGTATAATATAGGGCTTAAATATTATAATATCGTTATTCGCTTAAAGATTATTTATTTTCTTCTCATAATTACGTAAATGCTTAATCATTTTGCTCACATGCTTTTAAACAATGATCATAAGTAGTTAGAAACCTGAGTAATCTATCTTTAAAATAAAATGCAATTTTACTTTTACCTTTGATTTTCATATGACTATGTTGTGATCAAGCTTTTCTAGGAAGTTCTGCAAAACAAAACTCATTTAACGTCGTTTTCTGTAACATATAGATACAAGAACTCTATGGTGAAATACTTACCTTACTATGAAACAGCAGATATTTTTAACAAGAAACTACATAATGAGTAATTAAATAAGGGTTCCTTTTTTGCCATTTTGGCTACGGAACCCTAAAAAACTTCTAGAAAAGCTACGTCGAACATCTATGGAGTAATATAGTATTTAGAATGTTCGTATCATACTATAATTTGATACAACGTACCTCAATTTCCCACCTAAACAGTTATGGAAGAACAAAAGACATTTATTATCATAGGGAAAACATAGACAATGTTTGGCTTCGTCATTACCTTGTTAATTATAGAGAATATTGGCTATTGTATTGTCTCACATATCCCAATAGTTGTTTGAAGAATCGATTCACACTAGTAGTGTGTCATAGATACAGCCTACATGTTGTGACTTTACAGGATATATTATTATTTATGAACTAAATTTTACTCCCGACTTTGTGCTCCATTGAAATTTTTGATCAACATTGGCCGAATAGTTTTCAAATATATTCGATGCGAGCTATTCTTTCCTCTTTGTTACGTCATGCCTAATGTCAGTACAACATTGGCACAAATCTATCATACTAGTACACTGTACATACTAATAATAATAGCTCCCACACCGGTTTCGGTGACGGTGGCCGGTTTCATTGAAACCAGGCCAGCTACGCAGGAGTATTTTTATGGTGCCCAAGTGTGTGCGCAGTACACAAGAGCACTCTCTATTCCTTTACTCTCATAACCCAGTGGGACGGCAGACCGACACGACCGGCGAGAGATCAGGCGCAGGACCGACTTTTTACATGCCCATCCGACGCATGGATCATCTTACTTGTCAGACAATCAGGTGATCAGCCTGCATTGTCCTAACCAAACTTGGAAATAACATGTTTCCAACGCGGGAATCGAACCCACGACCTCCGAGTCAAGAGCCGCGCTCTATACCACTAGACCACGGAGGCGTCTGTACATACTAACATACTTATATTATAAAGGCGGAAGTGTGTCTGTCTGTTACCTCTTCACGTTTTAACAGCTTAATCGATTTAGACGAAACTTGGTAGTTGGTATGCAGATACTTCAAGTCCCGGGAAAGGACATAGAATTGTTTTTTTTTGCGGAAGAATGTACGGTTCCGGCGGTTGGAGGGCGTCACCTAGTATTTTATATAGACAAAGGATCCAATAATAGAGGGGTATTATCTTCAGTGATGTTTCTTTTGTTTTCCGTAATTATGGCCGAGGGTGAGCGCACCTTAATGCGAGAATCGTGACTCCTCTCCAATGTGTACTATAGACTTAACAAATCCACAGATATGGCTAAAAAATACAAGACACATTGGATCTAATGCCTACGCACGCCTTAGGTCCTAAAAGCCCTTAGTTAAGAAGTCACGTAATATTTTTTTCTGTCTTGCTTTTATAGTCTTCTGCAAAAAAGTAAAGTAAGGAGGAGTTTAAAAATTAATAGAGTTAAAGACAAGGCAATACCTACAGGCAATTTAAAACACTCGTATGTCTGTTACTCAAGCTTACTGTATTAGGTGAAACTTCGAACTTTCCGCATAGCAGTCATGACAATCCATGTCCATAATATATACTTAGTAATAAAATAAAAACGCAAAAATGTGCCTGTCTGTCCGGTACCTCCTTACGCTCAAACCACCGAACAGATTTTGCTGAAAGGTTTAGAATACATACAAAAAGAAATAGGATACTTTTTATCACTGAAAATGTACGGTTACTGCGCGATATGCGAATTTTGGTGCACCGGAGTTGTGAGCGTCATCTTGTAATATTATAGCAAATCTTTGAGATTGTTAAGTCTACGGGGAGTTACAAATGAGTCCTCTCTATTACTTTGATTAGTAGATAATACGAGTAAATATACCTACGTATAGGCATGATAATAATATGAATATACAGCATGACTGGTGAGTCAATACCGATATTTAAGGAGAGTATTCAGTACTCGATTCTCATTATAAATATGTAATAAAATTAGGTTCTTAATTTTTTTTTGAATTTCCCAAAAATTTATGAATTATGGATACCAAGTAAATTACGCGGCTAGGCAAGTAGGCATACTATGCGGCCGGTGCAGAGGCGTGCGCTACCAAAGAAACACCACACAACTACCCCTCCCGCTCGGGGTGTCCATGCGTTGGGTAAATAATTATTTATCTTTAAGCTACATTTAGTCAGTGATCAATTGATATTATTTTTTTATATTATTTTTTTCCAACTAATATAAGAGCCAAATATCACGTCCTCAAGTATTGAACATGTCTCACCAGTCACGCAGTAGTAATGTCTGTACATGGCATATCTCAGAAGTTTCAAAGTTTAAACCTGAGTTTTTAGCCAACTTGCTTTCGTTAATAATGTCAAAGAAGTTGGAGAATTAAAATGGAGTTTTATTGAGCGTCATTTGTTGTAGGATATTAAAATAAAGTTTCGCGTCACATCGTGACGTTGTAATGTGAATTGACCCTATTAACTGCAGGTGTTAAAAATTACAGTTGCTTATTAAAAGACGAAGAAAGAATAATTAATAGCGCCTTGAATAAAACTAAAAAATCGTGTATAGCACAGTTTTTATTTATAAAAATTCGGTTAATATATTTTTAATTGTCGTGTAATTGTATCAGTTGTGTAACACTTCCGGTATTACGCGGTTGGGTAACCCCCAGATACAATATTATGGAAATTTTGCTATAATTTTATGTTTAAAATTAGAATATTAATGTTTGAAAGTTCATGTTGAGGTGCATTACTCTTCAATGCGACAGCTATTTTCGCCAAGACGAGCCTACTTCTGCATGCCTTATGCTTATACACATTTTGAAAAAAATAAAACTTTAATATGAAATTAAATAATTTCCGAGGCTACTGGACCAATTTTGATGATACACCGACATATAATTTACTATAGAGAAGGATATAGGTTATTTTGTATCCAGGGAAAGTGTACGTGTCTTCCGGGATCTTAGTTTTTTCGAACTTTTGACATTTAATTAACTCAAAGCATAATATGAGCCTGCATATTTTGCTGCGTTCCTTGTATGTTTAAAACAAGTTTATATTTACCTGCGTACTACAATATAAATGTATACAGTAGAGTAACTTGTCTCGAAATCAGACTTGTGCAGTACAGTGTGAAATTCACGTGCGATGTGATTCAGCAATGTTGTGTTCTCTAAAGTTGACTAATATCATGCGACCAGATGAAGACACTTTACTGTGTATAATTTATACTATATAATTTACCCGTTTTGATGTTGTTTATTATAAACCTGTATGTTTTAGATGTCGTTGATGCACCTGCCTTATGTGGTAACTAACTGGTCGGTCAACCAGTTAAACTTGTCTCAACCAACGTTTCTCTGATGCCATCTTAAGTCAAAATAAAGGCTAATATCTCTTCACATTTCGATTGCATATAATTCAAGAGAATCTATATACTTATTTGTGGATTCTTAGAACTGGCTACAAAATACCAATGTATATAATTTTTGCTATAAATTCAAAATATGTTTGAGAATAAATAGGATTTCCAAAGACATCCTTGCAATAAATTATTAAAATTTGCTTTCTTACAGAAAACATAAACACAAAAAATGTTTAAAGATTATAATGATTTATGATGAACATATTATTATATAAAGTTATGAATAATAACTCTCAATTCATAATAATATAACTATATTATTTATAATAATATGATAACGACAAGCAATATAATATCTGAAATGCCATAGTTGAAGGTAACGGGTCATACAGCATACCGGTACTGACTCTACTCAACAATTTCAATACTTTGTATACTTAGTTATAAGTATTACTACACTACAAGTACAATTACAATTAGTATTACTACAATAACATATACAGAAATTATACAGGGTGTAACAAACCTAAGTAATAATACTTTAAAGTGTGTATGGGTCCCCTATAAAGAGTTCGCTGTAAAAATAACAGCGCTGGAATAGTAACTTTTTTATCTTTGTGTGGAAAAATTCATGACGCGCGGGCTTTTCCATACAAATCACAAAAAAGTGTTTGCACTTTCAGCGTTGCTACTTCACAGTCAACAGTCAACACAAGCAACACATAAGTACACACCCTTAAGTATTATCACTTAACTTGGTTACACCCTGTATAAATAAGCAGTTTTTCATTCCATCATTTAAATATTATACTACGGTATTGTAACTGATATTATTATTATACTTCGTTGCTGCATCCTATGAGATTTAATAAACCTGTAGTCCGAATTTTGTGGTACTGCATCATCACACGCCATTTAGATATTATTTATTTAATTTAAAACTGAAAAAAGACAATCAATTGGTTTTATAGTACTTCCGCCTTGCTTTCCTAGATGGCGGTGTTAGTTCGTCCGTCATTCGTTTTTCGTGTGCGGCATCGTCAACACGTTATCCTTTTTAAACTAATTTCTACAGTGTTAAAGTGTTATAATTAGTGTAAATCGCCGAATAATATTGGAAAAAGGAAGAATAAGGATGATTACGAACATATTCGCCGCAAAATACGGCGATTGGAAACTATGGCATGGTAACGATACGTTAAAAAAGGACTATCTTAACGGGTTAATACGTGATATTAACCAGATAGTCAACCTTTTGTACCTTAAGGGGTAATACGCGATATTATCCAGGTTACAAACTGAGTCGTGATGATACGTGATATCATCCTGAAAGCAACTTTATGCTTTTGCTTATTCACACCGGACAAGATCCGAGTCATCAGCGTCTTCCTCCCGGGAAGGCCGCTGCGATAACGAGCACTCATCCGACGACAAAAGGCGCGATGAAGACATCGACGCGCGGGAGGCTCAATCTTGCTGTGGAACTCCACAATCTTTAGCCGACGTCGAAGACGTGGATTATATGGAGTCGGCCGCGCCTGCACCGGCGTCGCCGCAGGCCACACCGCCGACATCAGCGCCGCTGAGCCAACCAGAAGTCACCGTGCCAGTAGATCCTAACCAAGAATCTACTCCCAGGTTACCACTTGAAATACTAAATATTCTTGGCAAGGCCAATAAAACAGAGAAAGCCCTAGGCGAACGCATTCCCACCGAACTCTCTGAACGTTGGGGTAAAATCTTGGTCGATGGTTTGGCTAAGGAATACAAGGAGTCGCTTGTGGCGAACATTCTTATACCGACTAACCTTTCGCTGGCACAAGCGCCTAAACTCAATCAAGAGGTAGCCGCAGTTCTACAGCAGGCTGCAAAAACCGGTAATTTTTTTTTTATAATACAATCCAAGGCGTAAATTGTAAAAAGCGACGTCTACCTTTTCGGTGAAAAGCGCTAGCAACAAGCACTGCCGGGCAACTCCCGAGCTCCTCCTCGTCAGCAGTACGCGAGGCCAGCGCCAGCAGCGCCGGCCCGCCCGCACGAGCCGCAGCCGTCGACACGTCGGCGAGGAGGGCCCAGCAGCCCCCGCGCCGCGGCCGCCCCTACGCGAGCGCCAGACCGAGCAACGACAGGAGACGCTGCTACTAGAGGTACCTCACGCTGGCCGCATCCAATTCTTTTTACGCAATTGGCTTCTAATAACCTCCGACAGCACGGTGCAGGGCTGTCTTATGCTAAAGGATATTATAAAATACCCTTCTGCATTGAGTTATAAGTCCCTTCTGTAAGCCACCTTACCAACGTGTGGAACCAAGTAATCCACCTTTTACAAAGAGTGAGATGAGCAAAGCAATAAGTGAACTCAAACAATTAGGTGCTATTTCAGTATGTAATGAAAATTTGCCAGACCAATTTATTTCATACATTTTTCTTACACCGAAAAGTATCGGTGGGTTAAGATTTATATTCAACTCAAAATTACTTAAATACATTTTTAATTTGCACGTAATCAACTTTTAAAATGGAAGATATTCGCACTGCTATAAAATTGGTCTTTCCAAATGCCTATATTCCTCATATCTCAATCTCAAATCTCAATCGATCTCAAGGAATTGCTTGTGCGGTGTGCCGATTCATACATTACATAAATTTATTATTTTATTTCTTTTTGAGATTTCGATTTCATGATAATCTTTGTGAATTTAACTGCCTTCCTGTACGGCTTAAGTTCTGTGCCATTTATATTTGTAAAGCTTCAAAAGCCTCTTTTTATGTGGTCAAGAAAGCAGGGCCATCTAGTGGTCGAAATTCGAATCGAAATCTAAAGATTATGCTACTATAATATTATAATATTATATTAAGGTCAAAATTGAAACAATTAGGTTTTATTATCAACTTTGAGAAAACTAGTATGACGCCTTCACAACTTTGTAGATTTATTGGCTTTGACCAATGATATTATATTAGCTTTGACATAATAATATTAAATACTCAAGTCATGCAGTTACTCCAGAAACTAACTAGCCAACGAAATCCATAACAAAGCGCGATTTCGCGAAGTTCATTGGCACTTTAATTTCAGCATGACCAGCAATAGCATACAGCCGTGTAGTTGTATATTCTTTGATACAACTGGCCGCGTACTAAATACTTTGAACGAGTTTTTAGCTTCACAAAAATGTAATAATAATTTTGATTCCATCATGCCTGTAAAACCTTATTTGTACCACCAGTTGGTGGTGCAATATTATTTTTAATAGAATAAAGTAAGCTTTTTAATAGAATAAACACAAGTTTATACGAGCTGGAGATCTTCACAGACTCGTCACTCACTGGCTGGGGCGTCGCGTGCGACGGAGTAGTAACTAGATGCCATTGGTCTGCGGATGAAGCTCGCCATCATATCAATTATCTCGAATTATTGGCTGCCTAGGGATTGAAATCATTTTTCATTTCATCGTTGTGATAATATTTTAAATGTCTTACTAAGAATAAATAATACTACTGCCATAATTATATTATCTTATATTAATATTATAATGTGAAGTATTCAATTTCATCATCTCAATGAAATCGCGAGAGATATATGGCAGTAGTGCGAGAAACAACGCATATATAATTTATTTGCTTCTTATAATTTGTCACACAACAAGACAGATCGAGGCCATGAGGGGTTCAAACCGTTCAACATCGATTATATAAAAACACAGATGCTGACCAGGCGTCTAGGTACGTAACGTAACGATAGGAACTTACTAAAGATCTTATTGAACTTCGGTCAACCTGACAACCTGATGGCTGATACCGTACTTACTCGCGTTGTGCTTTAGTAATAAGTGCTATATTATTATCTGCTAAGATATTATGTCTCTTGGAAACAAGACCCAGGTGCCTTCATCATCCTTGCTTTTACAATTTCATGGCACGATTATTTTTTCTATGCCTTTCCGCACTTCGCGCTCATACTGTCTTAGGAAAATTATAGAAGAGGAAGCGACTGGTAAATTAGTCGTTCCGTACTGGCCGTCATGTCTCGGCCGTGTTTTCCACTGTTTTGATCGCTTCTCAAATCTGACGAGATTTATTTTAGGCCAGATAAAACCTTCTGGCGTGCGCAGTATTGTGCGGAAAGTCTACCTAAGACGCCGAATACCGGAGATGTCTATTGACAATATCATACTAAAACCGTTATCGGGAGGTACAATTAATCAGTATGATACAGGATTAAAACATTGGTTTAATTTTTGTCAAATTAATAATAATAATTGATTTGTATTAAGGATTCGTAGCTGATATAATATTACGAATTCTTAAATTTTAACAGAAAAACTTAATGAAAAAGCAAGTTGCGGAATGTTAAATTGTTATAGGTCTAGACTCTAGTTTGTCTCTAATCATTGGTAAATCCCGTTGCAATAACGATCCTAAGATTTTTTAAAGGAGTCTTTAGGAGTAAGCCCAGCTTCCTAAAGTATTCATTTTTAAGGGAACCTTATAAACTTTTGGAGTACGTATCTAAATTTTATCCGTAAGATTCTATACTTATTATCATTAGAAATTTTATATAAAAAAAAAAAAAAAAAAAAAAAAAAAAAAAATTGTAACTCATTCTAATATTATAATAATTATATATAATAATTCAACTCGTTGTCGACGGGACAACGGGTGCAGACGTTATCACTCATAAGAAAAGAAGACGTTCATTCCGAAAATTCACGTATCGTAATCACTATTAATAATTATTCATCAAGCCCCAGCTAAAGCTTTATTTACCTAGATAAGACAAAAGAGCTGAGAAATGGCCCAGCTACTGATAAGCTCATTTTAACAACTAGAAAGCCTTTTCATAATGCCAGTTCCCAATCTATAAGTCGCTGGATAAAGAGTGTCCTCAAGGACAGTGGCATAGAGATTGGCGTTTATTCAGCGCACAGCACGCGACACGCCTCCACGTCGGCGGCGCGCTGCGCGGGAGTCTCCGTCGACATTATCAAGCGATGCGCTGGCTGGGCCGGCTCATCACTTTGTTTTGCTAAGTTTTATAACTTACCTTTACCAGATTTAGCACAAGACAGAGCTTTCGCAGAAGCTATTTTTAATGTAAATTCAGATTCATAGCATATCCAAACTAATTAAGTAGTATTATTATTTAGAAGTACAATACTTTATTAACTAAAAATTGTTATGATCTATAATGTTATATCATTTTAAATTCCGTAATTAATTAACTTAATATAATTAATCTGGTATTTTATCATTCCGCAATTACGCGCTGAACATCTACAGGTTTATTAAATCTCATAGGATGCAGCAACGAAGTATAATTTATGGTTAATTGAACTTACCTTAAGTGAACTTCAACCAAAATTATACGAGTTGCTGCATCCGTAGAGATTTAAGATCCCACCCCACCCACTTCTCTTAGTTTGTTGCCCCTATTCTTTACTTGCGGAATGATAAAATGTTATGAATTATCCTCTCTAAAAAGAATGACGGACGAACTAACACCGCCATCTAGGAAAGCAAGGCGGAAGTACTATAAAACCAATTGATTGTCTTTTTTCAGTTTTAAATTAAATAAATAATATCTAAATGGCGTGTGATGATGCAGTACCACAAAATTCGGACTACAGGTTTATTAAATCTCTACGGATGCAGCAACTCGTATAATTTTGGTTGAAGTTCACTTAAGGTAAGTTCAATTAACCATAAATTATTAAATTATATCCTGGATATTGCTTGCCCGATATCGATGCATCTAAATTTGTTAATGCCTCCGGAACCGTACATTTTTTCCAGATAATACTATGCCTTGTTCTTTCTTGTCTCTCAAGGTATCTCCGTACTCAATTGCATCTAAATCGGTTCAGCTGTTTATGCAAGAAGAGGTAACAGACGGACTTTCAGATTTATAATACACTAGATCAGAGAAACCGTACATTTTTCTGAAACAAAAAGTATCCTATGTCCTTTCCCGGGTCTCAAAGTATCTCCATACCAAATTTCAGCAAAATCGGTTCAGCGGTTAGGGCGTGAATAGGTAACAGACACAGACAGACAGACACACTTTCGCATTTATAATATTAGTATGGATATTAGAAGCTCTCTCTCCTAAGCCATAACTTGTTTTCCGCAATTTTGCTGAGTCGCGCAAATCGTACATTTTCCGATACAAAACTTAATACATTCCATGTCCTTTTCTTATGACAGTAATATTGGTGATTTTATTTAGATTTGACGACCTCTATGGCTCAGTTGGTGGGCTGTTGGTAGCTCAAGCCGGGGGTCGCGGGTTCGAAGCCCGCCGACGGAACAAAAAGTTTTCAATGTTCCCGGGTCTGGATGTGTATTAAATTTGTGTATCATATAATAAAAAATCTTAAATATAATATGTAGAGTATAAAAGTATTAAATATATTTCCGTTGTCTGGTACACCCGTAACATAAGTCCTTCAGGTACTTAGCACGGGGCCAGACTGACGTGGTGTGAAGCGTCCATAGATATTATTATTTAGCATAAAAGAGCTACTATAACTCGACTTTCCAAAATATGATGTCCTGTGTTACTTGCATTATAACGAATCTGTTGCCACCCTATTCATTCAAATTGTATCAGTAGTTTAGTCACTACGGTGGAACAAACATACACACATACTGTCAAACCTTTCCCATTGATTTTTGCGTAGTCGGATAATCGGATACTACTAATATAAAGTACTAAAGGATATTAGGGGTGCGGGGTAAATTCAAACGCAAAAGTATCGTTCATTTATTTTAGAACTCCACAAGTCGTCTCTTTAATTTTCCTCAAAAACCCGTCTTTTACATGGTAGACTGTATGTAGCTTCTCCGGTGTCAAATCTCACGCTGTGCCATCTGAAAAAAAGAAAATTCAAATTTAGATCGTTATTTTTTAAACTGGCTTTAAAACGAGTGGATTGCGCAAAAGCGTTAATTAAATTTTTTTATTCTGTGATGTAAAAAATAAACAAGTATTGTTTTATTTGTAAAATATTTAAAGATTTCATTTGCAACAATAAATATGACTTATTATCTAATCTACGACAAATCATAATATTATTAATAACTCCAAACACATTAATAATTATTATTTATATTTTATTTAAATATTGTAAAAGCCACTTTGAATATGCATTCATCAACAAAACATTAGCATACAATTAGAATAACAGAGTGACAGTCAATAACCTCTTATACGTATTTTCTATCGGCGGACTCGACCCGAGACCTGAGAGACGGGAGAAATCGGCTTTCTCCGCAGCATCAGAGATTATCGGCCTTATGTAATGCTCCCTTATCGCCTTTCTAGACTCAATATTTTTTTTAAAGTTCAACATAGCGCTGAAAGTTTGAATTCGCCAATAATACCGGGTTTCGGAGGGTTTTTGATAGGTTTTTCTTTTCACTGGCGTTGTTGTTTGACGTTGACCAAAACGCTAGAGAATAGACATACATGATACAATATACAGTGTGAAATTTTAATGGTCGTTTTCCCGCAGTATAATGATTCTATCTTAGTAGTTCAATAGATTTGTAAAGTTTTTTTTGTTCAAATCAAAAAAAAAACCGGTCGGGTCCATAGTAACTCGCGCCTATCGGCATAAAGTTTCCATAGTACGTCATACAAAAATTTTTTTATTTTCAAAAAATTACATGCATGCAAAATTACATGCGGGAAAACAACAACTAAAATTTCACGTTGTATAAGAAAGACAAATATCCATACTTAATATTATAAATGCGAAAGTGTGTCTGCCTGTCTGTTACCTCTTCACGCCCAAACCGCTGAACCGATTTCGCTGAAATTTGGTATGGCGATACTTTGAGTACCAGGAAAGGACATAGAATGTTTTTTATCCTGGAAAAATATACGGTTCTCGCGCTATGAACGAATTTTAGCGCAATAGAGTTGCGGGAGTAATCTAGTGATTCATAACTTATGTTGCCAGCAATTTTCTTACGCAGCAATTTATCGCGCGGATAAGTTTTTCACAATAATTAAATCTACCATACAAGGTAGATTTATTTTTCCTTATCCAGGATAATATTATAGCCAAAATAAGCAAAAATGATTTGACATTGACTACGCTTGCTGCATGTACCTACTGGATTGTGCAAAACATTTATTCCTATACTAGCAGAACACATAGAGAATATTATGTGAGACTTAAATAACCAACAAAATAATCATTACAAGCCTAAAAGGCTTTCAATGCCTATAAGTAATAATAATTTTTAAACGAAAAAAAAACGCAAAAACTTCCGTTGTCGCTGTCCCAATTTGTCCATAATGAGTATTGTAAAAAATAAACGATTCGCAATAAAGTCTTGTTTTAACCGTGATGTAATCGTGTGAATCACGCGTAGGGCGTGGGCTGATACATAGTACTGCTTGTGTATTACCTACAAAGAAAGGGCTTGGAAAGCCCTGAAAATTCTTGAAATTCATTATCTGTCTTTAGTTCCTTTTATTTGGAAGAAGCGTAAATGCGCGTCGCATTAATGCATCCATACTAATATCACAAATGCAAAATGGTGCCTGTCCGTCTACTTGTTACCTCTTTGCACCTAAACTGTAAACCGTTTTCTATAAAGAAAAAGGAGATGTTTTGTGTCGGGGATAGCACATAGGATAGCACTTTGGAATGCCTCCGTGGTTCGGTGGTCTAGACTCTACTAGAGCGTCGCTCTTGATTCGGAGGTCGTGGGTTCGATTCCCTTTCGGTCATGGGTTCGATTTCCGCGTTGGAAACATGTTATTTCCATGTTTGGTTTGGACAATAGAGGCTGATCACCTGATTGTCTGACAAGTAAGATTATCCATGTGTCGGATGGGCATGTAAAAAGTCGGTCCTGCGCCTGATCTCTCGCCAGTCGTGTCGGTCTTCCGTCCCACTGGGTCATGAGAGTAAAGGAATAGAGAGTGCTCTTGTGTACTGCGCACACACCTGGGCACTATAAAATTACTCCTGCGTCACCGAAACCGGTGTGGGGAGTATTATTATACATAGGATAGTTTTATCCTCGAAAGGTGAACGATTGCCGCGCGACAGTTCTAGTTGATGCTTGCAATTCCGTTGCGCAAAAATCGTTTATCGCGCGGGAACCGTACATTTTTTCGGGATAAAACGTATTCTATATCTTTTCTCGGGATTCAAAATATGGGGATACTTAAAGTGGTGAAGAGGTAACAAACGGACAGACAGACAGACAATCACTAATCAGACAGAGAGAGACACACTTCGCATTTATAATATGGTGCTCCAAGACTTTAAATGAATGTGGACGGGACGCTGCCGGTAAAGGAGAACTGTCAAAAATGACGTTTATGAAAGCAGCGTTAGTTCCTTTTCTCGCCGCGTTCATTTAAAACCTTGTCGAGCTGTATTAGCACTTGTAGTACCTACGTCTCTGGCAACCCTAGTCACGGGCGAGCGATCTTGCGCAAGAGAACGGGTACTATTCTAGTACTAGTACTGTACCAGTCACATAGAGGTATTACACGGCCATTGAGCACAAATCACGTTATTATTGATCTACTTGACTGTGACGCACCGTTTTGGGTAATTAGAGCATTGCATGTCTCTGTCACTCCATATACAGTTAGCAGCAATAGCAGAAACAAAAGTTCAGAATAAGATTGAGAGTTGTAAGAAATTTAAGTGTGATCGAGTTTTCTAGCATTTTCTTTCAGGCATTGCCCAAAGTTTACTTGCTTTAGGTTTTTATTATTTTTTCTTGCATTTTTTTACTTAACTTTGTCTATAAAACTAAAGGTAGCTAAGCCGTCTCAATAAAGGTGTCTAGGTTTATCTAATCTAGTAACCATATCAGCGCCAAATTGTTGTATTGAAATGTTCATTTTAGTTTTTACTAGAGAATTTAGCTGTATTATTTATCTATTACCATTTCCTACAGGTGTTATCCGCTACGAATAGAGGTGTAAATTATGATACAAAGGTACAAACTATTTCAACAATGAATAAAAGTATAATAAAATGCAATTTTATGAACATAAATGCGATACGTTATTATTTAAAATGGCAAGCGTCCGCAATTTTAGCAATAAGATTCATAAGAAGTATACCGAATATGTCAGCGACCGTACCTATGACGTATTTTGTGTGGAACGCGGATGTATGTACACTGTGCAGTTTAATAAATAACGTTCTAACACGTAATAATAATAATTTAAAAATAAAATAACCCGGAACTGCATTAATTGTTATGACCTAGTTTATTAATTGTATTTTAAAGTGGCCAATAAAAAATAATGTTTATTGTGACTCCAAAAAATTGGGCATTGAACTTAAATAACACAAGTTCATACTAAGAATTAAGATTTAGATAATATAAACATTTCAAACGCTCAGACTTGGAAAAACATAATGTATCATATATATTAATTTATCTTTATAAAAACTTCATGAGATATCTAAGCGTGATTTTAGATTACTTAAGAGTTAAGAGAGCAAAACAATGTAATAGAACATCGTGCGTAAAACGTGTCTCTGTGATAAGCAATTTTTTAAGGTTCTTTGGACTTATGCGAGCAATACTGTCCTAAATAAACGAATTAACATGTTCGTACTCTACTGTAGTATAGTGATATTGATTGTTGCATTCCATTCAAAGCACGCAATAACTTTACTCCATAACATAAGGGGACCGTACGATACTTATGACTTAACTAATGAATTACCAAGAAGCATATAGTCTTAAGTGCTTATATAACTCACTGGTTATTACAACATTAACATCATGAGGCATCCTTCATCCGCACGGTGATTTACCGCCCATAGACAATATTTACCGCGCATAGACAATGGATGATACTTGACACAGACAATAGAAGAATTCGCGATTGTTTAAACAACAAAGGATATGGGAGGCTCACTAGACATTGTAAATAAATGCTTAATAAAATTATTCTTCTTTGTAGAGGTTTTTACTGTGATTTATAGGCCTTTTACATTCAAATATTATTTGCAATAACATGTCTCTACCTATTAATATTAGATTTTTATGTTAAAAGTCTCCTATGTCTTTAAGTAAATAACAATAATAAAGTAAAGAGTATAGAATGAAACAGTAAAGTACGCTATAAAATGTAGGCCAAAGCACAACAAAGTAGCAACACCAGTTTTGTATCAGTAGGGTAAATCAAAACCAATAAGTAACCAATAAGCAATTAGAGAAAGTATGTGTTCCGGACTCCAGAATTGCGACACCTTACACCGCCCACAGATTATGCAAACGTTCAAGATCAAACATCACGTAACGCCATAGATAAATAGTAAATACCATAGACAAATATTGCTACAAATACTTCTACTAATATAATAATAATCAATGACACGTGCAACTACGTTGCACCTGAAATCATTTACGTGAAACAAAAAAATATCCTATGTCCTTTTCCGTCTCTTAAAGTACTTCCATACCAAACATCTGTTTATGGGTGAAAACTGAAGAGGTAACAGACAGATAGTCAATTTATTATATTAGTAAGGATTTTATGGGCAGCTTTGTGATTGTGACTCACACCATATTATAATCATCATTACAGACAACTAATGCCTATTAGAATAAGAATATCTTTATTTTGACAATCACACAACACAATATTAAAAGACAATGTAATAAAATATATAAAGACAATATTGAACACAATTTTACTTAATACTATATTGTGTGATGCCAAATTAGCATAGCCAATAATGTTGCAGTAGGTTCTATCGTACCCGCAACTCTGCCATAAGCGATGAGTGGAGCACCATGGGGTTTTAGTGGGTAGTCTACACAGGAGTCCCACATACCCCGGCCGATATCCCCAATTTGCCGAGGATGCGTAAAGCATTTCCCCATGTTAAAAAAAAGCATAGCCAACAATGCCTTGTCTTCCTTTATAAAGCTTATTCTACCGCACTAACCTATTGTATTTTTTTGGCAGCAAGAGCATAAATAATTGCCAGTTTCAGCAACCAGGTTCCCTTCAGGTTTGCCTAAGGTTTCGTCTTCGAATTGCAAAATAAGCCCCTTAACATGCTTCGGTTTCGAATCTATACCTCTTCAATTCAACGGCCATACATGCCGTAGCATTTAGCAATCGAAGTAGACAAACATATTTCCAATTCGGCCGTTTCTCAAGGCATGGTGAAACCGAACCTGTATACAATACATGGCGTTGTGTAAGCGGAGATTTTGTCTATGGTATTTAGTTCAGTAGCCCTTTACATTTCACAATCCCTTATCAGTCTTTGAGCAATATTATAAAGAAGTAAAATAATATGTTGCTTCTCATAATTATTTTAATTTTATCATAATAAGATTCTTATTTCATAATTTTTAATTTGTAAGTTTAAACTTCTCTAAAACAGCTGAACTAATTTTTATACATTTTGGTAGGTCTGATAAAGGTTTCAAATGCAGCGAACTTCTTTATAATAAACTTAAAATTTAGCCAGCTTTCATGAAATAAACTTGTATTATCTGAAACTTTATAATATAAGTAGCTTTTGTAAATTTTATTATCATAGTATATTTAAATTTAATCTATCAAAAATATTATTCCAACTTTATTCTTATACTTTAGAGTTCGTTCTACACTCAAAACAGATTCATCATTCCATGCTAGTCGTGCTTTAACACAGTAACCTTGGACTGCACACTTGTACATGCCATCATTATTTGCGCGGCGTCTATACATGCTAATTAAATTGAATCCGAGCCAAGGCTGGCCACGTGTGGTGTCGACATACTGTTTGGTTTCCCACTTTTGCCCAACTCACGTTTGCCCTATAAGGCTCGATTGATATCGAACGACAAAGCGGCTTAGCCGCTACACAATAATTGCTTGTGATTTCGTTGTGTAGCGGCCAAACCGCTACATAGCGCGGACTCATATAAATCGAGCTTTATATGCTTTGTTTCTGGGGTTTATCACTAGCGCTTTTGACTGGCTTACTCTAAAATCTAAATATAAATAAAGCTTTAGAAAAGATAAAAGTGTTGTCTGTGGTTTTTACCTTATCCATAACTGTTTGCTAACTTTAAGTATTAAAATAATTGCCGTAAGAATATTAAATTAACGCTAATAATATACTCATGTTTTTAAGCAGCTGCCATAGAATTACTGCCCAAGTGTAGCGAACCTTTGATGGTGGCTGTCGGAAGATCCTCTGCTGTACATGTTTGCTCTGGTTTTCCTCGTAAGAGCCAACGAGACGAGGACGAGAGCGCCCTGTAGCTCTACCATGAGTCGCTATCGAATAACTATAATAATTAGGATTTTACCATACTCGCTAACGAGCAAACGTGCGTCAAAAAACACGTTGTCTCGGGATGTCTCAACGAGTGTGTACAGCCGCCATGACAGATCGGTTATATTGGTATTTTAATGACGTTCTTGGTATCACAATCTAATTCGTCGTTAGTGGATCACAGCGATGTCTCCGGCGATTAGCCACGACCTTGGGGTCGCTCACTTCTGACGAAACCCGTTTTTGGAAAATCGCCTAAGAAATTTGAAACATGTTTCTACGTAATAAGCAAGATACAGGTTGTAAAAGATCCAAAGAAAACGAATGTTATCGCAGTTAGCTCGTTTCTGAATCGTATTTTTTGATGATTTTATGATTCTTAGGTATTTTCACAATTTTTTCATTTAGAGCATATTTAAAAGGCTTTATCTTGGCAACAGTGGGTCACTGATCTCTATACAAGTACGCTGGATTGCTGATAGCCTTTGAAATTACAGCTATTTTTTGTGCCTATTTGAAGCGGAATCAGCGACCCTGTATTTCCTTCATAAATAAATTAAGCATTAACTTTTTCAAACCATTACTTAAATTTAAACGATTAGTCATCTACAGTGTTAAATTGATTAATTCTCAATTTAACGCTGTCCGGTAATAAAATTTAAAAATTGTTCTATCTGACATTGACAGATCACTTTACGCAAGATGACGGTTAAAAAAGAGGAAAAACAATTGACGTAGTTGCAAAATGACCATTTCACATGTACACAAGTTCACCGAAGAGTCTCGATCACCTTGAGCCGCATTCCTACGAAACCTTATTATTAGCACGGCTATGCGAGGTAAGAACACCTGTGTACCATAATTGGTACAATTTAGATATTGTTTACTTTGATATTGCGCAGATTGGGCGAAGTACACAAAGAGATTTGTTCTAATACCAAAAAGACACAGAAGAAGTCAATTTGCCTTTTAAGCCATCATAACATTATAAACGTGAAAGTGTCTGTCTGTTACCTCCCAAACCGCCTAACCGATTTTGCTGAAATTTGATATGGAGATACTTTGAAACCCGAGAAAGGACATAAAATATAAATTATTATCCTGAAAAAATGTACGGTTCCCGCGCGATAATCGAATTTGGGCGCAACGGAGTTGCGGGCGTCACCTAATTTATTGTTTTGCATTTTCATCATCAAATTTTCCTTAACCTACCTCATGCAAGTTAAAACCTGTTTCCTTTTGCCGTCTGCCATATTTGAATGTAATAAAACTATTAACACGTGACCATTTTTGTTTTAATCGATCCTCTATTAGGAGCAAAATACTAACACGTTAATTATTTACCAAAAGAGAACAAAATTACATCTTAATAGCGGAAGACCATAAAAACCTATCTCTGTATGATTACCTAAGATCTACAAGTTTGTGATTGCTTAAACGAGGTAAAAAATTAATACATAGTATTTTGTAACCTTTGAACACGATTTTATAGTTAACAACTTCTTAACCTTACTATACATTCATAAAAAACACTTTACACACTTTTTTTATTAAAAGTCGATCCTAATAAAAAAAACTAACTTTGGACAACGATTAACTAAATATGCATCTAAATTATTGCTTAATGGCCGTTCCCTATATTCAATCTATCTCTAGTTTGACATACAACCGATCGTAGCTGACATAGAATTGACTTATAATATATGGAGCTAATGTCTAATGTGAGCTATTCCTATCTCAAGTAAGAGATAGATCAAATATTGGGAACGGCCGTTAGAAGCCAGAGGTTGTTATTGAGGTATCTTCAAACAATAAATTTGACTTGCGCCATATTAACAAACATATAAATTAAAATATTTGTCATCTCATAAAGTTTTTGACATCTTTATGTTAACTATGATATTTCATAATGGAATTTTCGTGGGCTCAGTGACAAAATAGAGTAGGCGATGTGGGCGAGCCAATCGTTATGTACAATGAACAAAAACTATTTGAGGCCTGACAGGGTGATACGATACAGTACACTTTTTTGGAAGCACAAAAACCTGAGTAAAAAACTGAGCTAATGTATATTCTTTGTTCGTTCAAGTACGTTATTATATTTTGTAGAGGAAGAAAGATTATATCAAAGGCTATTTTGTAGTACAAAGGAAAATACTTTATAAAGAAACAAATATTACTGATCGAATAAACTACAATTATCGTCTTTTTAATAAAAGTAACGCAACCATACAAAACTAAAGCCAATGTTACTCGCACCAGTCGCACTATTTCACACAAAAAAATAATATAGAATATATATAATTATTAAAAAAATTGTTGAGCAGGGAGAGACTTCGTTAACAAAACATGGAATCAACATGGATTTTACCTTAGTCTATAAATAAACTATATAATATTATAATGTTAAGTATTTGACCATCGAAGTGGGCGTAATAATTCGGTAATAACACAATTTATCAATCTTAATTATAAAATGTCTGAAGTGACAAATTTCGTCACAAATGTTTGCAGTACAGTTTGAAACAACACTTTGGTTCCCGCTCCTTAGACACGAAGTATTTTAAAAATTTATGTACTTACATAGTACATAACAGAGAAAGTATACTTAGTTATTAAAGTTATTAATAAAAATAAAATATACAACTGGCAGCTAGAGTTGCGACCGGTCACAAACATATAATATCAGAATAACAATAATTATGTATGTGATTGTGATAATGTTTTATTTGCTGTAAATTTTGTATATTATGTATTATGTTTTAACTATTTAAATATATAATTTGCTAATAACAAAGATGCTATCAAAAATTACATTACAACTATTACAAGTATGAACAGTATTTTCTATACTAACTGTACTTGGAACACGTTTTGTACTGAGACTACAACCGCAGGCTAACCACAACCTCCTAGGCTGCGAAGCCTAGAATCACTTTAGTACATTAAATAGGGCACTAACGTTTAGATTGAATAAAAGAACACAAAGATGAATACATTTATTTCTATGAATTTAGTGTATAAGATACATTTTGGCTGGCAGACAATGTTTTCAATGTCTTAAAAAGACTTAAAAGATAGATAAAATAAGACAATTGTTTATGCAAACCTTCGTTTTATTTTAATTATATGTTTTGTTGCTAGTCATAACATTAAGTTTAGACAATTACAGATAGTAATTTTTCGTTTTCATTACACGTTATTTTATTACAAGCTCTATATAGAGTAACTTCTATTTATTTATTCATTCTATACATTACATACACAAATATATTGTCTATAACTCGTTACATTCTTTATATTAATATTCTATATAGCTAATAAATTACGCAACCCGCAAAAAAAACAAAAAATAACTGACCTTTTTGCCATCAGGTTACGCGGGATCGTCGTCCATTCCTCCGGCGCACCAAGCCGACCAGGGCTCCGGAAACCAGCACGGAACCCATCGAGACCACCACAAGGAACCTCACGCGCGGATCCAGCAGGTTCAGAAACCGGGTACAGAGCACGACCGCGCGCAGCGACCGACCGACGAGAACTTACTTGAGACGGCGAACTGGCGCGAGCGGTGAGTACCACAGATTTACATTCACTCGAAAACCACCTCTATCGTGTACATACAGCGGTAGATATCGTGTGCGCAGTTTTCGATGTGGCATTTGATTGCTGTACCATAAATTTTCTTGTATAGCCTCGGGGTAGATCGTTTGCGTTCACACTATAGTCACCTCTATCTATAGCACACTAAGGTGATTTTAGTGTGCATAAATTTAAGTGGTGACATTTGCGTGGTGCGCCGTATATTTTCTTGTTGGAATTGAGGGCTCTCTACATCATACAATTCTGCAACTATCAACTCTACCTCTATAGTAAAAAGTGATATAATAACATGCACAGGTTTTCTCTACGACTTTAGTGTTGCGTACTGTAAATTTCTTGTTTACAGTGCCGGTGAGATTTCCATTTTTCTCGTACTCTATGATTTGATATTTCGCAGTTTCTACGCCCAAGAAATATCAAAGCGATCATTATCGATTATAAGTTATAACTTATAACTCATAATGCAGTGATCGAAATAATAAATAATTTAAGTATCATAACTATTATATATATATATGTATAATATACATAATATATTTATCACTTTCATTACTAATTACAATTTTTATACTGTTTTAGACATTTCTTTAAACTCTTGTATTATTATTTATTACGTCTAAAGGTTATCCAATACAATCGAAGTATATTTAGTAGAAAATGCATTTGCATATTAATTAATTGACTTGCTTTAATTAATAAACTAAACATGTTAATTACAAATTTATGTGTATAATATTTCTTTTATTATGAGGATAAATATACCATCTTAAATTTTTAACATGCGTTTTCGATATTTAAACACAGACGTATATGGCGAAAGCAATATTTTTTTCTAGGATATTTATTATTTATTTAAAAATTGAAGACCTCATGTCTTCAATTTAAATGAAGTGGAGAAGTAACGTAATTATTATTTTCGTAACATAAGGGCAATTACTAATTTAACCCTAATAATTTAAACAAACATTGTAACTTCTCTATTTTTTAATATTATAGTTATTGTATCAAGCTATACAAAGGATTTAAATTTTTTTCATTTCAAATCATTTTCCCAGTCCTAAACCTTCCATTTATACAAAAAATATCATTTTCAAATTGTTAGTTACCTACTTCATCCAATCATGTATTAAATTATATTCAAATTGACTACAATATTCTCATATTAATGTGTTAAACTTTGTGTAAAACTTATTCTAGTACAATACTATGAGCATCATGGAAATAGTCATATAAATTTGAAATTTTGTGCCTTCCTCGTGGCTTTGACCATGATCAGAACAATTCTCATGTACTCGAATATTTCATACACCTGAGGACAACAAAAGCACACATTAGCGTCATTGAGATATTGCAAAAGTGACCTTATTACGACGTGTGACGGTTACAAATCGCGTACACTCGTTGAAGGTGAGCGACGTCTTGCGGAACTCGAGTCAAAACAAAAGTGACATTTGATGGAGTACCCGCGGGCACAGGAATTGATTTTAAGTTAATTTCGATAAGGAATAATAATAATAATATTGAGCTATGGCATAGCTTTTATTGCAGGCTTTGAGCGCGGCGACCTAATCAAGAAATACCGTAATGAAAAAAATCTAACACACCTCACTCCGACCGTGTGTGCGTGCGACTAGACGTATGCGAATTATGATTGCATAAGTTGATAAAAATGCTATGCAGTAGCTTTACCGTGGTCCCCGAGTGACACACATATTTTATTTTTTGGTCTTCTTCTTAACCCATCAATCCCCAAGCGGCACCGGGGTGTTGCATAACAATTGAAAATCAGTTGTGTCTGCGATTCCCACGATCGAGGTAGACAATTGCCTGATCAATGTAATAAGAGATACACTATGAATTTGAATAATATTCTTCTATAATTTCTTGAGGAATAATACCACGAAAGGAAGTTCCATACAAAAGACATCAACGCGCACGCACAACTATTCCTATCGAAATATTTCGTTACTTATTTAAAAAACTAGATTTTAGTAACGAAATATTTAATGTGTGATATATAGGAATATTAATTAATAGACATTGCGATAGTAATCGGCTCGCGTGTGTCGACACGAGAAATAGGCCGCAGTAATTCTTTCATACTCGTAACTCCGGTAAACATATTATTGCATTGTGTTTACTAACACAAATATTAATAAACTATTATATTCTAGTCTAGCCTTATTAACTAGCTGATTAAACTTAATATATTCATTTTATAGATACTAACAATATTATAATAATTTTGTAAACTACCGCACTCAGAGCGGAATAATAATTATTTAATTGTTAAATGAAGATTTCTAACATAAGCTCCATACATTATCTGTCCAATTCTTTATTAAAGTTAATTCATTTCAAGTATTCATGTATTTATAAATATTAAGTAGTTATGAATGTGAAATATTTGTAACATCCGGCGGACGATGTAATTAGCGCATTTTCTCCGACACGACCACTGACGAGCAACGACTCAGTTAATTGCACGAGATGTTTTACGCCATTAGATGTGAGTTGGTGAAATGAGAGATTAACTGGAGTAATCATAATTTAATTTACAATTACTAGATGCGGGAGATAGAGCTCATTATACTCAAGTACCTAGGTAATCATAATTTAATAAATACGAAAATATTTTACATGTTGTTCGTTACATATTTTGTTGCGTAGAAATTCGTTTATCGCGCGGGAATTATAATTTTTTTCGGGACAAAAACTTTCGTCATGCTGCAATTTGCAAATTGCCTTCCACGTGGTCCAATTTCATACGTTCTTTTCTCTTTAGAAACATTATGATTTATGTTTATTAATATTAGAAGTAGATATGTCTATTTTTTAATATTAATAAACACATAAGCATAAGCCACGTAAGCCTAAGAAAGAAATACAACGAAGATTCATTCACAAAAATAGTTAAATATGCAAAAACGTGTTACGTTTTTAACAAACTTGTTACAGTTTGTGTTTTAATATATGACATAAACGTATTAAGAACAAACGTAACATAACAAAAACATAAAACAATAAAATTATTCAATAACGCTCAGAACGCGGAACCAAACTTTTTACCAATTAAAGTAAAATAGTTTAAAACG
Organism: Plebejus argus; assembly: GCA_905404155.3. Lineage (NCBI taxonomy): Eukaryota > Metazoa > Arthropoda > Insecta > Lepidoptera > Lycaenidae > Plebejus > Plebejus argus. Next base: position 712,537 of record FR989942.1, read on the forward strand.
AGTTAGTATACGTTTGACACAGTTTTCTGTTATATAATATTACGTCAGAATTTTTTCACGAAAGTAAACTTTCTCGGAGCGTTTAAACACTAATGGTGAATAGACATGCTAGATGTTTTCGAGTTTTGAATAAAATAGATTTATTTTTCAAAGGTTCACCCTTTGAACCATGATTCTATTTCATTCCAGCATCAATTCAGCTTTAATCAAGCTTTGATCCTTACAAGTTCAAGAGAAAGAATTTCGGTAACGCCTAAAGTAGCCATTTTTTTGCTCTTTATAAAATTTTCTTAAACAATATCATCTTGAATAATAAAAAGTTGTAGCAAAAATACTTCACACAATAATTATTATCTACTTAGTGTATTTTCCTATTTTTTTAATTTCGCTCTAGTCTTCGGAAATATAATTCGTTTATTGCGCGGGAATGGTTATTTTTTTTTTGTATAAAAAGTATTCTATATTACCCGCGACTCATTGTATCTCCGCATCAAATTTCAGCAAAATCGGTTCAGTGGTTTGGGCGTGAAGACCTAACAGACAGACAGACAGACACACTTTCGCATTCATATTATTATTACGGATCGGTGGCTCTAGTGCCGGGTAGTAAGCGCCATTAACAATCAGGGTACTTGCAAGAACGACGACCGACCGACGACGGTAGCGGTGATGATGATGATACTTTCTCACCTATGATATGTGGCGGACGCGGTTTCTCGTCGTGACTCGTGTATGTCGAGTTCCATACTGGTTATACTTTCGTTTGTATATTCATTAACGGATGTGATAGCGTGAATTATTGATTGAATATTACTTTTTAACCGACTTCCAAAAAGAAGGTTTCTCAATTTTATATTCTTTTTTTATTGTGTTGGACAAACTATGAATAAAATATTTTTAATGTTTTAATTATTATAAGCAATTCCAGGAGGGGTAGACTGTACCGTTTCATGCTTGATTTAAAAATTGTAACTCGACCTTAGAGTGCTATTGTATTACTTATAGCACTGTCAATACGTGACATTTTAATTTTTAGCATTATAGCTACACACTTTATTTTAATTAGTATGAAAATGAATTAAATAGAGCATAATACCATACCAGTGCATTACTGTTCGAAAGACGTCAGCAAGGTCAGTCTTAGCAAGAGCTTTAGTTTTTAACCAACTAAAAGGAGGCGGTTATATTTTGTCGACGTGTTTTTTTTTTGTGAAGCAGGCGAGGGTTTTTATCAGGCGTTTAGCTACACGTGGGAATCATTTGTAACACCCGAGCCGTATGCGTGTGTCCCACGCTCTTGATTATGACAGAGGCGTAATTTTCACTCACAATTTTCTATTGAGACACAATCGGGCGCTAAAATGCTGCTTATTGGTGTATTAAATAGGTTTCAGAAAATAGATTAGAGTACCATATTGTGGTGTTATAATAATCAATGCAAAAATGTGTCTGTCACTTTTCTCATGACATTAACCACTAACTCTATTTCGAATCGATTCTGAATTAAATCTGGAAAATAGAACTATATCTTAGTCCTATCACTGCAATATTATGTAGTAACTAAATTAACATATTAGTTTTAATTAATTGTTGCCATACCTAAATTAGAGCATTTTCATATTTTACACAGAATTTGTAATATGATTCATCGTGTCAATGAATTATTGAACGTCTTACAAATTAATATCCTCTCGTTGAAAATACATTTAGCATTAAAATGATATAGAAATAAATTGAATACTTACTTCTAAATGATTGCTATGACCTAAGACCTATGAATAGGACATGAGTCTGCAGGTGTCAGTGCTTAAAATCTCATTACAGAGCCTTTCATTTTAAAATTATGTTTAAAGTATGTTACTATTAATATTATAGTAGTTGACATATTATAATAATTAAAACTGGTATCATACGCAATATTTAGATTGATTTTAATACGCTTTGATTTTAATAAATCTAGTCAAACTAATCTACTTATATCTAATTTCCAAAAAAAAATATTTAACATATTTTTGCGCAACCATAAAACTGTGTACGGAACCTATAAAAAGTAATTCATCGGCATTTTATGCCCGCCATTGTGAAACGAGTGTGCGCAAGAAATTGGAGCAAGCTAATGTATGAACGGTTATTTTTTGTCCCCTATTTCATACACGTCTTTATACAAACTTGGAAAATTGAATTTTCTTTCTCATTTCTGAGTGAACTCAATTGCTACTCTGATTTTGATAAAGAAGGCTTCATCTCATTCGTTGTAATAGCTCAGATATAATGCATCTAATATACTACGTAGCCTAGCTATATTTTTATGTAACTGTAAATATTAAAAACCTGACTACTTTAATTATTTGTTTAGCTAATAATACATGATATTTAAATCGGGCGCATTGCATTGTAGTTTATATTTAAATATCAAAATGAATTGAAAACAGATGTGTTCTAGTTATGCTAAACGTTATTAAGCAATCAATGGGACAATTACATGGTAGTTGCTCTAACCTTCATTTTCGAATGGAAATATTTAACCTCATACTGTAGGACGCAGGCATAAACCATTAGTGATTAGATAGTAGGTAGTACAGTAGCTTGACATTTTAGCGATGCATTTCAAGCATTGTTTAAGCATACCAACTACAGTATTACACTAAGCGATATGTAAGGAATGATCTATAATAATTATGGTTGTTTGCAATACCTTTATTCTGTTGTTAATATGTGTTATTTGTATGTTGTATGTTTGCATAGGCTTATACTGTTTAATGAAGTCGCTACTTATTATTGATGCAACTATACTACCTACATAAGGATGGAAACTGACTACGTTCCGTAATTTATCAAAAAAATTATTAACAAAGTGAACCCTACAAAGCTTTCAAAGCTTATTCTAAACTGATTAGGTGAAACTGCCATGCTTATCTAAGTACAAGTAGATCTAAGTACACATACTACTGATATAAATAATTTAGTTAATGTACTTTATTAATTTTAACGCATTACGCAACATTAGTTTTAAAATAAGCGCCTAATAAAATTTAATACCAACATCCTTTTCAGCCGCAACCGCTGTCAACACCACATCGTCAGGCACTACATCTCCAGCCACCACATCATCTACGTCGGCCTCCCTGACGTCACGTCGTACTCTCTTCGTCAACCGTCGACGCCCTGGCGTCACCACACTGTCACCAACAACTACAGAACCTCTGCCCAATGAGCCGACAGTCAAGACCACCACATTGTCCCCAACTGCCTTCATTGAGAGCGAGGAGGTTTTGCAGGAGATTGGGGAAATTGGTAAGGACATCGAAAATAGGTTTTATACGAAAGTAGTTTTTGCAAAAATGTAACGGTCTCCTGTTTGGTGATGCTTAAAGGTACCGCCATCAAGTAGATTTAACTTTATTTCTAATTTATAATAATTACCATGCACATTTTTATGTCCTACCACTCCCACCTAAGAGTATTAATAATTGTAGCTCTATGCTAATTGCTAGCATATTGAAACGAAAGTGTAATGTAATTTACATTTTAGATTACCTGGAAGACTCCACACAAGTAACTACGGACTTACCGAGAACAACAGAATATGTCCAGAGACGTCGTCCGCTAGTACAGTTGCAGGTTAAGATGGAAGACCAGAATCTAGCAGCAACAACTGAGGAAGAAAAGAAGAGACAGAGCAAGAAGTATAGTTCCAGCTTTAAACAGAATGAACTGAACGAGATAATAAGACAAAGAACTAGCGGTGAAGTTGTAGATATTGTCAAGGAAGGAAAAACTAACACCGAGAGTAAGTTTCTATTTGAAAATTTTCATGTTTACTGAAAAAATGATACAAATAGCTTTTTGCAACTTCATCTACCCCTAACAACATATTTAAGGTAAGTTTTTTAAATATGCGAGTTTCTTACACCGGTTCTTCTCGTCGGGTTAGCTCCCGACCCGGTGCACGGTGGTAGGCACCAGTAGCAACAACGTTCTGAAAGTATTTGGTTCAGATCTGTTCAGAATAAAACATTTTTTTATTTCTTTCATAAATTCTTAAATATTTTTATTTTTTTGCAGGTTATACTTCCGAAACAGCTGCAGCAGTAGCACTAGCAGCCCATCAACTTATAGCAGCTCCAGTACCTGTGACCATCGACTACGAAGAAGACGCACAATCTACCAACGAACCATACAAATATACGACCGCCTATACTATAACGCAACAAAGTGAGGACATGCTTAAGACACCCGCTTATACTACCTCCAAAAAGTATTATGACCCAACCTCTAACACTTACCGCTCTGTAGAAGTAGAAAACTTATCCACCAGCACGTATTCTACTGACAATACTAACTTTAGATCCAAACAAAGGTATACAACTATCGGGGGATTTAGTGGTCGTAGTTCTAATTCTCAAGAGGTTGTCGAATTACCGTCGACTGTTCCCACGTACACCACTAACGCTGCCACCAAGGCTTCAAGGAGAATAACCGGTCGAAGGTATAGGGGAAGAACAACCACCACGACCACTGATGCCGATGTAATATATACCATACAACCTTCCACGTACGAACCGGTGACTGACAAACGAGGCCAAATCAAGTTTAATGGAGAATATGTAGATAGTTTCGCTGGCTTTGGTTTTGGTGCGTCAAAGACGACTGATGTTGTTCGCCAGTCGTCTGGCACCCAGAGATACACCTCAGGAGTAAATAGAGGCAGTGGTTCTAAATATCGTCTCAATGCTGGCGTACCAGTAACCACAGATTCTACATATGAGGCAAGAACCACTGACATTCGTGGGCCAGAAAAATACAAAAATTCAGTTTCCACTTTTGAAAGTTCTGTTGATGTACAATCTAATACAGGTGGACAGTCTAATTTAGATGTACAGACAGATGAGCGTGGCTTAGAAAAGTATTCGACCGGAAAATATCAAGAATCAGTTGCTCCCTTTGAAAGTAACAAAGACGTACAATCTAATGTAGGAGTACAGACAGTGACTAACGAGCGAAGCTCAGGAAGTTTTTCGACAGGAGTCAACAGATTCCGCATTAGTTCCGAAGCACAAGTGGCTCCTACAGATGCCACATATGAAGTAAAAATAACAGATATACGTGGGCCTGCAAAATACTCTGCCGGAGAATATCAAGGTTCAGTATCTACTCTCGTAACAAATGAATATGCTGTAGGTGCACAAACTAATCCTAATGTACAGAATAATAATTTAGGTGCACAATCTAATACTGGTGAACGGTATAGCACAAATACAGAGTCTAATGTAAATATAGAGCATAATATAGGTGCACAATTCAATTCAGGTGGACTACAATCAGTCACTTCCACTGAAGTAAAGACGACTGATTTACGCGGCTTGGAAAAATATGCCACTGGGAAATATCAAGATTCAATCTCTATGAATGCAGATGTAAAATCTAATGCTCATATACAGTACGATGTAGGTGCACAATCTAACACAGGTGCATGGGTTAACACAGACGCACAGTATAATGTGAATAAAGAGTACAATTCAAATGGACAAGCTAACACAGGTCAATCAGTCGCTTCTACCGAGGTTAAGACGACTGATATACGTGGTTCAGAAAAATATACCACTGGAGAATATCAAGGCTCAATATCCACAAATGCAGATATACAATCTACAGCAGGTGCACAATCTAACACAGGTGCATGGGTTAATACAGACGCACAGTATAATGTGAATAAAGAGTATAATTCAAATGGACAAGATAAATCAAATGGACAAGTTAATACAGGTCAATCAGTCGCTTCTACCGAGGCTAAGACGACTGATATACGTGGTTCAGAAAAATATACCACTGGAGAATATCAAGGCTCAATATCCACAAATGCAGATATACAATCTACAGCAGGTGCACAATCTAACACAGGTGCATGGGTTAACACAGACGCACAGTATAATGTGAATAAAGAGTATAATTCAAATGGACAAGTTAATACAGGTCAATCAGTCGCTTCTACCGAGGTTAAAACGACTGATATACGTGGTTCAGAAAAATATACCACTGGAAAATATCAAGGCATAATATCCACAAATGCAGGTATACAATATAATGTAGAGTATGATGAAGATGCACAATCTAACACAGGTGCATGGGCTAATACAGACGCACAGTCTAATATGAAAATAGAGTATAATTCAAATGCACAAGCTAAAGCAGATGAATCGGTCACTACAACAGAAAAGAAGACGACTGATATACGCGGCTCAGACAAATACTCCACTGGAAAATATCAAGGTTCAATTTCTACTTTAGAATCAAATGAAGATGTCGAATCAACATCAGGTTTACAATCGAATGCTAATGTACAATACGATTTAGGTGCACACACTAACACAGGTGAATGGGTAAACACAAATGTACAGTCTAATGTGAAAATAGAGCATAATTCAAATGAACAAACTGATGTAGGTCCAACAGTCACTAAAACAGAAGCAAAGACGACCGATATTCGTGGCGTAAATAATTACTCCACCGGAAAATATCAAGATTCAGTTTCAAACTCTGGTAGTAACGTAGACGTTCAGTCTAATGCAGGAGTGCATTTAGCAACTGACGAACGAGGCTCTGAAAAATACTCAATAGGAATGAACAAATACGAAATTATTGCTGAGGTACCGATTATTACAGATGTCAAATATGAAGCAACGACAACTGATGTTCGTGGTTCAGAAAAATATAAAAATTCAGTTTCCAGTTTTGGAGCCAACGTAGATTCACAATCAAATGCAAATGCACAGTATGGTATAGGTACACAATCTAACACTGGTGAACAGCATATCAGACATACACAGTCTACTTTAAATATAGAGCATAATGCAAGTGCACAATCTGATACCAGTGACCAGTCAAAAACTTCCTCAGAACTAAAAACCACTGATATACGAGGATCAGACAAATACTCTACAGAAACAAACCAAGGTTCAGTCTCTAGCCTTGAAACCAATGTAAACAAAGAATCTTATTCGGGAGTTCAGTTAGCCACTGACGAGCGAGGCTCTAGAAAGTATTCTATAGATAGAAACAGATACCGTATTAGTACTGAGACACCAGTAACAACAGATTCTACATATGAAGCAAGAATAACTGACATTCGTGGCTCGGAAAAGTATAAAAGCTCAGTTTCCACTTTTGACACAAATGTAGGTGGTCAGTCAAATACAGGAACCAAGTCTAATATACTGACAACGACTGATGCATATACAGGCACCCAATCAGTTACTGCTGCGGAAGTAAAGACAACTGATATAAGTGGCTCGGAAAAATACTCCAGCGAATTAAACCAAGATTCAGTTTCTAACTTTGAAAAGAATGTAAACGTACAATCTAATTCAGGAGTACGTACTACGGCTGACGAGCGAAACTCCGGAAAGTATTCAGTAGGAGTAAACAGATATAGTATAACTACAGAGACACCAGTAACCACAGATTCTACATTTGAAGCCAGAGTAACTGACCTTCGTGGCTCGGAAAAATACAAAAATTCTTTTTCTGCTTTCGAAAGTAATGTAGACGTAAAATCTAATGCACGCACCCAGTCTAATGTAAGAGCACCGATATCGACTGATGATAAAGGCGCAGGAAAATATTCAGTACGAGTGAACAGATTCCGCGTTAGTGCTGATAAACCAGTAACAACAACAGATGCCACATATGGTGCAAGAACAACTGATATTCGTGGCTCAGAAAAATATGAAACTTCAGTTTCTACTTTTGAAACTAATTTAGGTGCCCAATCTAATTTTGGGGTACAAACAGTAACTGACGAGCTGCGCTCAGAAAAATATTCCACGAAAAAATATGAAGGTTTGATTTCTCTTGAAGCAAGTATAAATGCACAATCTAATGTTAATGCCCAGTATAATAAAGATTTACACTCAAATACGGGTGCACAAACAGTTACTTCTGCGGAAGTGCCGACAAGTGATATACGCGGCTCGGACAAAAAAACCACTGGATCCAACCAAGGCACAATTTCTAGTATCGAAACAAATGTAAACGTACAATCTAATTTAGGAGTACAGTTAGAAACTGACAAGGGAAGCTCTGGAAAATATTCGGTAAATGTAAACAGATACCGTAATGCCGAGGCACCAGTCACTTCATATGAAGCAAAGACAACTGATATACGCGGATCCGAAAAATATAAAACTTCCGTTTCGCCTCTTGAAACTAACGTTGATGTCAAATTGAATGCTCAGTCTCAGTCCAATGCTGGAGTACAGACAGTTAGTGGAGAGCAAAGTTCCGAAAAGTATTCGACTGGAAAATATAAAGGTTCAGTTTCTTCGTTTGGAACGAACGCAGAAGCTCAATCGAATGTACAGATAGTAAATGATGAGCGACGCGGTGAAAAGTATTCGATAGGTGGAAACAGACGCCGCGTAGGAGTTAAAAGATTCCGCGTTACAACTGAGGCGCCTATTCAGAGCACAGATGCTATATATGCAACCAGTACAACTGATATGCGTGGCTCTGAAAAATATTCTGCTGGAAGAAACAAGGAATTAATATCTACTTTCGAAACCAATGCAGATTTAGAGGCTGATGTAAATGTACAATATAATACTGGTGCAGAATTAATCACTCCTACTGTTCCCATAATATTTGGAGTGAAAACAAGTGATATAAGTGGATCAAACAAATATTCGATAGATGGGAACAGACGTCGCATAGGAGTAAAAAGATTCCGCGTTACAACTGAGGCACCTGTTCTGATCACAGATGCTATATATGCAACCAGTACAACTGATACGCGTGGCTCTGAAAAACATTCTGCTGGAAGAAGCAAGGAATTAATTTCTACTTTTGAAACCAACGCAGATTTACAGTCCGGTGTAAATGTACAATATCATAGTGGTGCGGAATTAATCACTCCTACTGTTCCCACAACATTTGGAGCGAAAACAACTGATATAAGTGGATCAGACAAATATTCTACCGGAAAACATGAAGGTTCAGCTTTTGAAGCAAATATAGAAATAAAATCCAATGGCGGGTTCCAATCAGTCACTTCGCCAGTACCTATAGTATTTGAAGTAAAGACGACAGATCAGCGTGGTCCATTGAAATATGCTTCCGGACAAAACCAAAGTTCCATTTTAAATGTTGAAACTAACGTAGATGTACAATCTAATAGTGGTGCACAATCTTATACACATGTACAATATGATACAACTGCACAATCTAATGCAGGTATACAGTCTAACACTAATGCACGGTACAATGCTAATGCACAATCTAATACAGGTGAATTTAGAAATAATAACGCACAATCTAATATAAATGTAGAATATGATGCAAATGCACTCTCTAATGCTAACCTAGCCTATAATGTAGACGTACAATCTAATACTAATATAGAGTATAATACTGAAGCAGGTGTACAATCAGTCTCTTCTACCAAAATAAAATCTACTGATACCCGCGATTCAGACAAATATTCTGCTGGAAAATATGAAGGTACCATTTCTACTCTTGAAGAAAATCTAGAAAATATACAATCTAATGAAGCTATACAATCAGTTTCTTCTCAAGTACCTATTGCATATGAAGTAAACATGACCGATAACCGCGATCCAATAAAATATGCCGCAGAAGAATATCAAAGTTCCGTTTCAACTTTTGAAGCAAATTTACAATCTAATGGAGATGCACAATCTAACGCAAATGTACAATATGATTCAAATATTCAAACTAATGGTGATAGTCAGTATTATGTAAATATAGAAAATAATGCACAACTACAATCTACTGTAGATAAACAGACTAATACTAATGCACAATTTAATGCTAATGCACAAAATAATTCAAGCGGACAGTACAGAACAGATGCACAATCTAATACTAATATAGATTATAATGCAAGCACACAAGCTAACACAGAAGCTCAATACAACGCAAATGCACAATTAAATGTTAATGCACAATATAATGCAGGTGCACAATCTTACACAGGTAAAGTTAAATCTGTAATTTCTTCAGTACCTGTTATATATGAAATGAAAACGACAAATATACAAAGCCTAGAGAAGAATTCATCAGTGAAATATCAAAATTCAACTTTTAAAATCAATGTAGATGTACAATCCAATGCGGGTGCACAGTACAATGCAAGTGTTCAATCTAATCCAAAAATACAGTCTAATACTAATGGCGAATATATTTCTTCCACAGTGCCATTATCGTACGAATTTAATGCCACCGAAATACGTGGTCCAGCAAAATACTCATCAGGAACAAACAAAGAATCTGATACGAGCTTCCAGAGCAATGCAAATGGACAATCAGTTTCTTCTACAATACCAACTTCATATAAAATTAGAACCAAAGGACGACGACCAACAAAATTCTCTGGAGGATACAGAAGTAAAGTAACCAATGTTGAAAGTGATGTAGATGTAATTTCGACACTACAACCAACCACATATGAATCGCAAACCACAGATATCAGAGGCGAAACAAAATATTCCACTGCAGAATACCGAGACAGCGCTACTCGTTTTGAAAGTACTGCAGATGGTATTTCAACTATACAACCCACGATATCTACCTATGAAATTAAAACAAGAGGTCCAGGAAAATATTGGACTGGACAATACAGAAGCAGGACTTCTTCTAGCTTCCAAACTGACGAAGATAGTATTTCAACCGTACAGCCAACTACATACGAAGCTGATACTACAGATATAAGAGGGTCATCAAGATACAGGACCGAGGAATACAGGGGAAGAGTATCTGAAGTACAAACGAACACAGATATACCTTCCGTTTCAACAATACAATCCTATGAGTCTGATACTTTTGACACTAGAGGGCCTATAAGGTACAGTACAGTTAATGCATATGCAGATGGAACCTATAATGAAAACACAGATAGTGACGTTATCAGTAATCGTATATCAACGACTTACGCACCAGAAATTGTAAACACTCGGGTTCCAACAAGATTTACAACCGCTAATGCGTATAGAGGATCTACTGTTCAAACAGACACGGAAATACCGTCAACCGTTTCTACAATCACAGAATACTCATTTGATTCTACTCTTGGTAAATCAGCATCGAGAAGTTCGCAAACAGGCTACAGAGGTAGATATTCTAGTGAAGCAGAAATATCTGAAAGTACATCAGGCAGAACCGATGTTAGACAACCAACGAGACTTATCACAGGCTCTTATTCTGGACGAGGAACGAAACCGACCATTGCATCCGAATCTATCGATAGCCAGACAGTCAGCAGTGGCTCATCGGAAGCGACCCAGGAAAGAGGAGCAGCACAGTACTACGTTACTTCAGACATTACTGATATCAGAGAGCCAGCACAATTTTCGTCGTCTCTCGACCTTAGAGGGTCGGCAAGATTTACTGGAAGTGAAACACTCACAGGAAGGACAATACGTCCAGGATTCCTGCCACAAAACACCATAGATCCTATTTTATCTGGTATCACTATTAACATTGGCGCTGAAAAAGGTGATTCAACAGCCAGATACAATTCTGCCACGGACGGATCTGCTACAACATTAAGCCCTAGTGAGTATGAATCCAGGAAATCTAGTCAATCAGCAACTAACGTAGTGAGCTCGGGCGATGAACTTTCAATTAACATCGGCGAATCTACAGCTACCACCACCAGCCCCTCGAAAGTCAAATCCGCTAGACCTGCAGGTTTTACCCCCAGTCTACTTAACCTCGGTGAAATAGCTGAAGAGAAATCCTCGTTAAAGTACCAGATAAGCCAGAAATCTAACAGCTACCAAGGTAACGAAAGAGGTCCATCGACTGCAAGATACGAGGAGAATGAGAAGATTCCAGTTCCCGTCATATACGCGTATTCCTCGTCCGGGTCATCCAGCAGCCAGAGCTCAAGTCAGAGCTCGAGCGCGGAGCCTTCATACTTCACCAGGGAATACCTTCTGGAGTCGCCGGTTACGAAGACATACGAGGGTAATTTTACACACACTTTATACGTAAATGCTAATTAACTTTAATAAATGTTTTCTTGGTAGACTTTAAAGTTAAACTACATTATATATTATATTTTAAATTATTTGCGAATTCAATTTGACACAAAAGTTGCTGCATATTTTTTAATGTTCACCGTTAACTTTTCAGAGGAATACCAATATCTGTCCCCAGTGACAATACCGAGTACCACGGGCAGGAAATCTATCAGGAGAAAGATATACCGGAAACACAACGCACAGAAGCCGGTCGAGAACGTCTCGACGACCACAACCACTGAAGCTCCCTCCCCATCCACGGAGGCCATAACACCAAAACGGCGAACGACCACAGTGAAACCTTTCCAAAAGTTAACAGTCCGCAGGGTGCCGCTACAATCCGTGCAGAAGATCACACTGAGCAAGAAAGAGATAGAGGAAGCGAAGAAGAAGTTTAAGCCGGCCAAGGATTATGACTACTACGATGATAACCACGAGAAGATCGCCAAATACGACGGCACTAAAGTTATCGTTAGAGGAGAAGGTTAGTACACATACAGTGAAAAGCTAACAGCCACACTCGGCAGATTCATTTTTAATTGGTAGATAATAAGAAAATATAACTAAATTAATTAATCTCTCCGAGTAATAACTTTAATATAATGAAGATTTTACTTTAAACTCCAAACATTTTCTGTCAAACTCCTCATTAAATTTAAGTTAAGTAATCATTAATAATTTTTTAATCATTAACTCTCTTTGAGTGCTGCCGTGACTTACGTTTCAAGGTATATAATTAGGTCCTGTTAAGCTAGTTTAAATATTTAGGTCAGTGTTTTCAACCTCTTTTATGATGCGACCCCCGCCCCGAGGTGAAAAAATATTTAACTCCCTAGAGGTGCGATTCTTTTGCTTATTTGCCCTTATTTCCTAAAACCGTTATGTTACTGTACAGGTAACATCCAATGTTTGGACATCGGTAACTTCCCCCATCCCACGTCGTGCAAGAAGTTCATATCGTGCGCCAGAATAGAGAGCGGCGCGGTCCTAGGCTGGGAGTACATCTGCCCCAAGGGTCTGTCCTTCGACCCAGTCGGAGGCATTTGCAACTGGTCAGCGGGACTGGGATGCAACGAAAAAGATATATAGACAGTGATGTGAAAACCCCCCTAAAGTTCCGAGTGTTCTATATTTTAAAAAAAAAACTTTTTTTTGTTTGGACCGTACAAGTGTCCACAAACTTTCTAGTGATGGTGTTACCAGCGTACCGAGTTCCCCATAATATCATTATCTTAAGTCTCGGTGTAGCCGAGTAGGTACTATATTATTTAATTATTATCTATTAAACTTATTTATGTATGTGATATTTAAACGTTAGAAATTTATAAATTACACTATAAAAATATTTGTTAATATTTCAAAGATTTGGTCAAATTTAGGGAAAATTTAGTGACAATACTCATAATTAAGAATTTACGTTATAGTCTACACTGCCAATTACTATTTTTATAATAAATATATTTTAATCTTACACCAATAAAAATATACAAAATGAAGTCACAAAATTATATTTTAGTATCTCAAACTATTATTTAAACTACAAATAATTGTGTTTGTTGATGTAAAGTTGGTTGTAAAGTAATGAAAGTTCATAATGTGCCTTATTTTACAATATTTAGTTGTTAAGTAATAAAATAAATTTAAATAAATAAATACGTATTACGTAGTCTTTATTATTTCACGCGCACGGCTTAACACAAAAAACAATCTTGACAAAAAAAATATTTTGAAGGTGTTCAGAAAATTACCTATTTGTCAGATCGTTCAACATGCACTCTTATGGCCGTTCCCTATATTCAATCTATCTCTAGTTTGACATACAACCGATCGCAGCTGACATAGAATTGACATAAAATATATGGAGCTAATGTCTAATGTGAGCTATTCCTATCTCAAGTAAGAGATAGATCAAATATTGGGAACGGCCGTTAATCGCCAAGTACCAGGAGAACATACTTTTATAAGAGATATTTTAATATCAAACTTATTGTGAGGGTAGTCTCACAAAATAATTTATTTTTTTAGTACTACAGTAGGTAGTTCGTGTTCTACAAAAAAATACTAAAAAAATATTGAGGGTATTTCTTAATTAAAACTATTACCTAAAATATGTTCAACGGGTACATTTGATTGCCAAGTACCAGGGGACCATAAATTTCAATGAGATTTAAAATGTAAAATTTATTTATGAGGGTCACTGATGTCTATTATACAATGTAGGTATAAAGATATAGAGATCAGTGATGAGGGTAGTTTCACAAAATAATAATTAAGTATTAATAAGTACAATTTTGAAAAAAAATGCTATCAAACTATATTTTACATGCACGTTTGATCATCGAGTACTAGAAGTATAATATTTATATGGTAGATTGATTTTTTTTTGAGGGTAGTTTCAGATTTGTTAGACTACCCTCACAATATGAAAATAAAAAATGACGAGGATAACTTCCGAAAATGAGAAAAATCACATTCCCCACGAACGGGTGCAAGTGAAGGTAATAAAACACAAAAATAAATTAAAAATATGATTTATTTATAAAGTCCTCTTACTAATATTAACATAACCTATACCGACACAAGTCATCTTGACAGTTTGCGCAGTCGCAGCCTTCTCCTCATCAGATTCCTCATCATCATCGTTCCTCATCACCTCCAGCTTGAACATAACCCCGAAGAACTCTTTGAGGTGCTGCAAGAACTTTATCGTGTAGTCGGAGAGGGCGCCAACCTGGAATGAAAAAAAAATCATTAAAAATAAAGTATTTAGAACTTTTCATCGAAATACTCTGAGATAAATTGACTTATAGCCTATAGGCCACTAAATTACGTAGGTGGATAATTTTCAACAACATTATTTTTTACCTCTAAGTGTATGTATAATTTTGGTTGCGGCCCGCGACTATAACGTGTTTGTGACCCGTATAAAAAAGGGTTGAGTACCGCTGGTGCAGACGATCACGTATTATTAACGATTCACGTCCACTTAACATAGCCCGACTAGGTACCTAGACAGTAAATCAGATCAGACAAGTCGTTATTGGTAGGACGAGCACACATGCCCTCCAGTTTCTCTGATCTTAAAAATTAGCAGCATCTAAGTACTGTTAACTCTGGAACGAACTGTCACGAACTGTCACGAATACGACCTGCAACAAACCTTAAAGAAGAGAGCATATTCCCTCTTAAAAAGCCAGAAACGCAATCTCTCTAATGTTGCGAATATCCATGGACGGTAGTTGCTGCCCTGACCCGTTTGCTCGTTTGCACCCTTATTTTATATAATACTAGCTGTCCCGTTGAACTTCGTGTCACCTTAAAACCTTCCCTGGACTTCTACGAATATTTTAAGACTAAAATCAGCCCAATCCGTTCAGCCGTTTTCGAGTTTTAGCGCGACTAACACATTTGAAAAACCATTTTTATATATAAGTACACTTACAACACATTCGCTGACGTCCTTCTGTCCGAGCGCCATCCACAGCGCCAGCAGCCACTGAAACGACGAGTCGACGGCGCCGCTTCTGTAGATTTCATCCAGTAACTTGAGCGCGCACTCTCGACCCAGATCCTCCGGTAGCACCGTCTCACCGCTGCCCGCTTCGAAGGATTTCTGGAAATATCACATTGATATTATAATTATTATAAAAGTGAAAATGTGTCTCTTAGCCACCTCTTTACGATCAGGGTGTTACATTATAGAGTAAACAGATTTAAAATTCATAACAAAATTTAATTAAGGTATATAAGTACCAAATTTTATAAAAATCATTTCAGTGGTATAAGGCATACACAAAACTGGAAATTCGCATCGTATTATGAGTTTTGCCGCAGATATTTGCGATGCGAAGCTATATAACGATTTTGATTACGAATATCAGTACAGAACAGCTGATAATCCTTTCTTCTTAATAAATTTAATAATATATGAAGAAATATAAAAAAGCTATACATACCGCTTCAGCACAGTAAAATGTTTTCTCATTAGTCTCTGCAACTAGGCTGACTCCGAAGCCTGGACTCTTTCCGGCATTTGAACCTCGGCATTGGTCTGTGTTGATGTACACATCAGGCAGGAACTTTAACATCACCTGAAATATGCAAAGAATTATATTATACATAAACAAGAAGTATGAATAAAATTAATGCAATTTTAATTAGAAATTATCAAAACATAAGTCAAAAGTCATAAACTAAAAGTTATTTCAAATATTAAAAAGTGTGTTTATTAGGTAGCACATAATATTATGTTCTACATGTATTTACTATTTTGTTGCATGTCAAAAAGTTTGCTATAACGCAAAATAACTAACAAGTAATTTTGATTATATAAATGTAAACAAAGCAATTTAAGCTTGGCAATTCTGGCCAATATGTCTCATTTCTTTAAGACACTATAAAGTATAAGCAATTAACTAATAAATTGTTACCATATTAGGCTGAGTTTTGCAATCATTCAGATCATTATTATACAACAGAACCAGAGTTTATTGCATGTTAACGACTCACCCCTTTAGCGGACTCAACCACTCTGTTAGCCATGGTAGGTGATACCCTCAATGCATACACCACACCCCGGATTCTCTTCACCAGACCCCACTTTGTCCACTGCAGCGGCCGCAAGTGACGTCGCACCGGGCATTTGAACACTACCTCACCCCCACCCAAAGGTGGAGCACCTGAGAAATAGATTAACCTGAGAAATAGATTCGACCAATATTACAAAATGAGAAGAATGTTTTTACTTTTCAGCTGTCTTACTTAGAGCAATTTACAAAATCATTATTTTAATTTTAGTATTATTTATTTATGTTTCAAAACGAGGAGTATTATCATTTTGATTTTTAATATAATATTGTATGTATGCTGATTGCTGATGCAAATAAATGGATTCAAAATTCAATAAAAGAAAAAAGGGCAAACCTCTAAAAAGATGGGAAGATGAAATAGTACAAATGGCTGGCAAAATGTGGACAAGAGTGGCATGTCAGAGAAGGGAGTGGAAGCTGTTGGGGGAGGCCTTTGCCAAGAGGCACACAGAAACAGAGACCGTGCTACCGTATAATAATTAATTTGAATATTTTACAATGTATGTAAAATTAAATAATTTGTATTGCTCTTCTGAATAAAGGCTAATAATAATAATTATAATAATAAAATCCAATAATATGAGCAATATGAATTGGAATGTGTAACAATTAATAATTCACAAAAACTGTAAATTATTATTTGTTAAATCAAATTAATAATGAAATTATTCAAAAAGGAAATGTTTTTTTATTACTTTCACAATTATATTGCAGTTTATAGACTATTTATTTAACATACCTCTGCGTATAACTTTGAGTTCTAAGCCATCATCGACAAGAATGAATTTCAACAAAATTGGTAAGGCTGCTGATTTGATCTTATCAACGGACACATCTAGATCATGGTGTGTGACACCCTGGAGAACTGCGTTCAGGGGCTCCTTACAAAATGGACCCAGAGCTAGCAGTACCTCCAAATAATATCCTGAAAAATCAAAAAGTGTAATTATAACAAAAAAAAATTAAAAGGTAAAATAACAAACACATGGAGTTATTTAGGAATAGAAATAAAATGCTAAGAAAATGCTATGCTTTTTGGTAAAAAAGTGGGCCCCCTGCGAGTTTCTTACGCCGTTTCTTCTCGCCGGGTTATTTCATGAACCGGTGGTAGGCAACGTAGACTTTTGACGTTCAAAAAGTGTATTCATGATACCTATTTTAAATAAAAGATATTTCATTTCATATGTAAAACTGCCAACCCCCCTCCCCCCCCTTATTAGCAAAAAGTGTGGATCTTTTGTTAGTAAGGAGTTATAAGGACACTGAAACTGTACCTACTTCAATTTAAATAATAATAGTTGTAACATGGAGCTTTACAACTATGGAAGCAGCTACTGCTTTATAGGGTCATTTTGTGCTATAAGTATCTTGTAAGATATGTATGATTTACGAATAAAAGCTTACCGATGCCTCTTTGAGGACAGCAGCTGTGGGTGACTTGACCACCGATCAGTATTCCCGGTTGATAGTACAACGAAGTCCCGGTTTCGTTCAGTTCTACCCTTGAGCCGTTCGTGATTTTATCTAACAGACGTATCAAGTTCACTTCGAACTCCTTTAGACCAGGATTATTGTGGGAGTTTCGTATATCAACAATTCTAATCGCTCGTCCACTCAATGTCGAAAGAAGCAGCCGCTGGCGAAATAAATTGCTCCCCTTGTAAACCAGAATATCATTTTCTATTACAGCAGGCATTTTAATTTATTTATTAACTTTAGAAACCAAAAACATTAAAATTATACAGAAAGCCAAATAAAACACGTGTTTATGACAGCAGACAGATAAAATGTCATAACAATAGGGTGTCAACTGTGTCAACTGTCAAAAGTGTGATTAGGATCACAGGGAGTTTTTGCCGGGAATGTGAAAGAGTGATGGTGATTTTGTATTATTTTCCTGGAATTGGTTAGACTGGGTTTTTAATGTGTAGTATTGGTAGAATGTTAGCCATTAGATATTCATTATCGTGCACAAGTGTAGGAAAGTGATAACCCGCCAAAACTCCATCGAAAGTTTCACTTTACTGAATCGACCGACTTGACTTACTGACTGTATTGACTTTTACCAAAGACTTTGACTAGACTTAAGACCTGACAATACTTATAGAAAAACGATGTAAAAAAAATAAGACGTATTTTAAGGACTGGGCTAAAAGGACTAGAATCCAGGCCCGTAAAATTAAATAAAAAAAATAGATCACAGGAAGGAGAGGAAGAAGAACCCGATTTTTATAACATGGTATAGTGCATGGCATGGACCATGCATGGACCAAAACAATAAAATATTTATTTGTTAATTTTTTAAAATAAAAACAAGTGTTGTACAGATTTTAATTATTGGTAGGTAGAACTTTATCGAATAGTACACCACGAGGCACGAGGCACGAAGTCCAATACATAAAAACGATTGTTTAGGTACTTATACATCATGAAAGTATCTGTCGGTGAAGTGGTTCTCCCGGGAGATTTCTGTGAAGAAATATCAAAACTCGGCGAAAAGTCAAAGGTTATTATCGGGCCTGGGTTAAGGAAAGAAGTAGACGGCGTGTACGCTACTAAAGCTGGTGTTCTAAAGAAACGGGATCCTGGTACATTCTGGATCGACAGCTACCAAAAACGATACGTACCATCGAGGGGTGAAAATGTTATCGGAGTGGTCGTTCAGAAGGCTGGAGACATATTCCGTGTGGACGTAGGCGGTAGTAATACCGCTGCTCTATCATACTTATCATTCGAAGGAGCTACCAAGAAGAATAGACCAGATGTACAAATTGGCGATGTCGTATACGCAAAAATGCTCGTAGCCAGCAAGGATATGGAGCCCGAACTAGTCTGCGTCGATTCTCATGGCAAAAAAGGTCGCCTAGGTGTCCTAAGTGATGGATTTGTATTCAAATGTTCTTTGAATCTAATTAGAAAGATTCTTAGTCCATCGTGTCCACTATTAAACTCATTAAAAAATGAGTGGCCGTTTGAGCTCGCTGCGGGGATGAATGGAAGGATCTGGATCAAAGCAAAGACTATGAGAGAGACGATTGCAGTCGGTAATGCTATATTAGGTGCTGAATATCTAAGTGATAAAGAAATCAAGAGTATGTGTACAAATATAGCTTCTATTTTAGCTGGCCACATTTCATAGCAAGATTGACAAATAAAAGAATAATTGTATAATATTCTTAATCCTTATTTACTTTCCATAGTAGAATTAGATGTCTAAATTAATAAAAAAAATTAATCCCATAATATATTACAAACTTTACTGACTAATAATAGTATTATTGTTTACAATAGACTAGTTAGCTTCATCAAAGATAGTTCATGGATTGATGGATGGATCAAAGTAACATGGCAATTGTGTCAATATAAAATCTGTCTCACAGTTAGACTTTATACCATAGCTTAGTAGATACATAGTAGATAGGTTGAAAATAAAAAAAAGAAACAGTGATCGGAGATTTATTTTGGCAAATGCAACTAACCTAGGCAATGAAAATCTCAATACATAATATGTAAATCTACAATGTCGGTGACGGCACCTTAACCTGTACATATTGACAAATATTTACATCATAATAATATGGAATATTATCATAAGAACTTTTATTAATTAAGTATCGGTTAAAACTCATACACTATGATAAAAGCAGGGGTAAATCATATATTGAATGATATTTCCGAGTACACAAGCTCATCAATACAAAAGGGCAAGCAGCTATTTTCAATTATAAAGGTGTTTGTTTCTATGAGCCTGCAACTATGGAAGTTGGCATGAAAGCCGACCATGGCCCTGTAAGATTTTGGTACATGTAGAGTTCAACTCATAATATTATTTTGCCTTATGGACCTTATGGTATTTACACATACCTTCAAATTGTTGGATAAATAATTCATGAAACTTTAAACATTAGTATGCTGCTAAATGCTAATAATACATTAAGTTATTATTTACATAGAAAGATACAGAAAACAGCTGCTTCTCGCCAATGTCAAATAAATATTAAATATGCAGTCACACCACACACTATATACAAAATACTGTGGTGCTTACCTACTTACAATTAATATAATAGGTAATAGGAGTAGAATGACCAGAAAAGTTTATATTTTAATTCAAAAATATTAGTTAACACTAGAGAAACAAATGAGCTAATTTATACTGCGGGGCTAAAATTGTCACATTTAAGCAATTCCTCTCAATCAATTCAGCAAATGAACTGTCAAACTGACAAAATATGTCAAATCAGTACAAAAATACAGAAATGAATTGCAAGAGAACTTGCATTATTTTGCGATTTAAAAAAATTAATAATATTATGATTCATCTCATGATTCCACAAGCGACCATTTTAGCCCCGCAGATGCCCCGCAGACTATATTAATTTAAAATATTTTGGAGACCATTTTTTGAAAATTAAGGTAAATGACTAGTCATTGGACAGTACAAGCTGTGGTACTAGTAATTGGACAGAGTACAAAAACACAATATTTATTATGGTTGCTTTAAAAACTACCTGTTTTTCTTTAAAAATAAATAATAAAAATAAAAATTGTTTTATTTCTGAATAGATTTAAAAAAAAATGCTTTCAGAACGTTGATACTACTGGTGCCTACCACCGGTTCGGGAACTAGCCCGGCGAGAAGAACCGGCGTAAGAAACTCGCACGGGGCCCACTTTTTTACCAAAAAAAGTGAGGAAAAAATTAATCTTTTAAAATGAAATTTACAATGCTGTAAACTTAAAAATATACAATGGTGTCTATTACTTTAAAAATAGGCAGTTTTTGAAGCAACCTTAATAAATATATTGTGTTTTTCTGCTTTGTCCAATGACTGGTACTGTCCAAGTTACTAGTCATTTACCCTATTTTATTACAGAAACTATCTACACTAAACTGTATTGCCTAATAATAATAACATAATATTTTTATAATATTTTTATTTTGCGATTCTAAAATATTATATTATGTTCATCACAATAATATGTTCCTATATTTACGGTAATTGCTGACAAACAAAAAAATATTGTTTTGTACTAAACATACACTTCAAGCAATGTTTCTTAGTATGTACCCTGTATAACCTAAGATGCTATAACATATGTGAAAGATTTTAACACACCTCAGATTTCATTTTTACTGTCGCCTAAACTTGGTTCACTCTGATATAGTAGCAGCATAATATCATCACTTTGAAACATTATAAGTTTTGTTTATAATATGAACATTTTATTATTAAAGAATAAAGACATAACAGCTTTAGTGAAACATCTTAAAAGAACCTGTAAATACTTTTATTCATAATACTTAGTTATTGTAATAAAAATAATCGGCCAAGTGCGAGTCGGACTCGCGCACGATGGGTTCCGTACCGGTATAGAGCGAAAGTAGACAAAAAATTGTGTTTTTGTATGGGAGGCCCCCCCATAAATATTTACTTTATTTTAATTTTATTATTAATTATTAAAGTACAAATACTTACAATTAAGGATTTTGTGAAAATTTCAAGTGCGTAGCTGTTACCATTATTGATTACGAGCAAAAAAGGCCAAAAAATCACGTTTCTTGTATGGGAGCCCCCCTTAAAAATGAACTTTATTTTATTTTTAGTATTTGTTGTTATAGCGGCAACAGATAATATACACAATCTGTGAAAATTTCAGAAGTCTAGCTATAGTGGTTCTTGAGATACAGCCTGGAGACATACAGACAGACGGACAGACGGACGGACGGACAGACATCGAAGTCTTAGTAATAGGGTCCCGTTTTTACGGAACCCTAACAATGAAAATGGTCTCTTACGCTATCCTTTAATATATTTTATGTATTATGTATGTACATATACAATTGAATAATCAGTCTAAAATGGAACTAGTAAAAGCCTCATCATCTGAACCGTGGTAACAATATTCTTACATGTTATTGTAAATGAAATAGGTACATTTCAAACGAATGAGGTGACATAATGCTGTAACAAGTTACGAGAATTTATTAAAATATAATTTACTGAAAAAGTTGTCTATATAAATTTATTAAAATCTGATGCCAGTATGTTTAGCTAGCTCGTTGTAAATCTTGCTAAATATACTAGCTTGTTATGCGCCTAAAAATCACATCTACTATCCGAATGTGCATGTTAAAATGACACTCAAGAATCAAGATGCATCTCGGTCTCAACTCAAGACGCGGTTCGGCTCTGTGATTGGTCCAAATTTTGACAGCCAACCAATCACAGAGCCTGAACCGTGTCTTGAGACCGAGATGCATCTTGAGTATTGACTATTTAAACGGATTACGGGCCTTAGCATAAAATATAAAGGTGCAATATAAAACACGGGACAATTTGTCGTTTCGATCGATCGTCAAGAAAATCGTCCAATCGATCTTTCGGCCGTAAAATCGTTTGCGAACGACATCGAGGCGACAAATCGTTACGATAATTGTCCCGTGTATGGCCACCTTAAGAGGACAAAAAAAATCTATTTGTTATATAGATTATAGATTGAATGACAAAAAATGTTTCCAGGATTTTTTTAAATACTAAAAATCTTCTTTTTACACAAATAACAATTTTTAAGTACGATAAGCACGGGCCTAGGTAACAAACGAAATTTTACTACTCAATAGGAATGTCTTTTAATATTTACAATAAACGTTATTTTTTTTAATATACTTACGTTTTTTTCTTTTTCTGATGCAAGAAACATTATGCTAATAATTAACAACAATAATTATCAGATTAAATAGATTTAAAAAATGTAAGTTTCGAATGAGGAAATATATTTTACATAGTGTCAGGAGTAGTAGCCAGCGGCAGAATTAGTGATGACTGATGATCATGACAACATACTCCTGGCAAGCTACCACAACTGAACTGTCACGAGAACTTTAATTTACTGCTGCTAAATGTATTGAAATACTTTTCATCGACATACTGTTTAAAATAGTACATTAGAATCTTCGATAAGGGGATTTTAAAATTTTGAAATGTGTGTATGGTCTAGTCACGTTTTATTCTTCTTCTGATAACTTTATATTATGTAGTAGTTTTCACACAATAAGCTGTCTTTTATGTAAGACTGTCAAACTGTTCATTAAATTAAAGAGCTCTGAGTGCGGCCGTCCGCCGTGATTCTTGTTTCTGATTTTATATTGAGTGCCTTCGTTAGCATGTCTAGGTCGAAGAGAATATTTCAATACTTTTGGCTCGTAAAGCGGTAACACTATACATTTTTACAACGATCTTAGATCAACAACGCAGTCGACTCACATATAATATGAAAATAACATTTATTCTATTTGACGCCGAGATCACTACGACCGTAGACACATCTAGCAGCACCACACGAGGGGTTCACACCAAGGCAATGCTTAGATTAAATAAAATATTTCCAATGCGCTGTATAATATTATATGCATAACATAGTACTGCGGTTCAAACTCGAAGAGACAACACTTCCCTAAACTTATTTTCCTTTTAGTTACTTAGACAAGAAAGCCGAATAATAGAATGCGTATATAACTTTAATGTGCCTTCGAAAAGTAGTTTGACGTTTCTGATCATGAGACATCAACAATCAGTTGTCATAATTATTTATCTATTTAGTATCAAGAAATTGCAACACGGCGAGATTTTCTGTAATTTTAGGCAACTAGAGCGAGAATGCGACAACGGCGATCTCTTTCTAGCGATAGACGGCTCTAAGGCCGGTATAAATAGTCAGTACTCAAAACGCATCTCGGTCTCAAGATACGGTTCAGGCTCTGTGATTGGTTAGCTGTCAAAATTTAGACCAATCACAGAGCCGAACCGCGTCTTGAGAGCGGGTCGCATCTTAAGTATTGACTATTTATACGGGCCTAAGTAACAGAACACGATAGAAACATTACAATTTACAGTGCTGATAGATGTGATTCTTTCCATTCGACCAAAGTCAGACCTCACTAATAATAATATTTTGTAGATACAGTCTATGATGTTTGATGACATACCTGTATGCGACCGCATTCAACTTTAAGGGCCAGACACATTGCAATGAGATTTTGAATGACCTATTCAAAACTGAACTTTGTTTTCTACACAATAAGTGACAGACTCGTCGCTCGCAGTGTTGGGCTGCCTGTTCCAAATTTGAATAGCTCATTTAAAAATGCATGCAATTGCATCGACGCGTTATTTGCAGTGTGCACTGTCTCTTAAGGTGGCTTTCCATCCTCGCGTCAAGCGACCGCGACCGACAATAATTCAAATAAACTGCCACTTTATGACCTAGGTCCTAGGCTATAGGTTTCATACTCAGGCAGCAACCAAATGCAGACCGCGGTCCGCATCCGGACCGCCGACCCACTGTGTGCGGACCAACTATTTTCGAAGATGAACATCATTAAAAATAAATTTCGGTCTCGACTTACTGATGAACCTCTCTAGGATTTAATATTGACAATAGCTTGCACCTATCTCACTGCAAAGTGCAAACATCAGAGAGATAATTAGCTACGAAAATTGACACTTTTCTCATAGATTATATGTAAATAAATACCTTTGTAAATTCTGTAATTATCTGTTTACTTTTTTTTTAAATGTGTGGACCGCGAAGGTCTTTTTATTTCTTAATATGGACCCCGAGCGAAACTAATTGGTGACCCCTAGTATGGCCTATGTCAAAGTGGCATTTTATTTGAATTTTTGTCGGTCGATGTCGCTTGCCACGTTGATCGGAACGGTACCTACCTTATGGCTGTGTTCAGATGAACGTGACATGTGACATGAGTCATGACCGTGACAGGGCTACGGACACGGCAAGGAATAAGGATCCTTCTAAAATTTAACGTTACTTACACTTCTAACATGTCACAGTCATAAGTCATACACACTACTGAACGCACCTTCATACCGCATTTACCATTTTCGTCCATTTATTCCCACAATCGCTATTACCATTTTTCGTCCGTTTATTCCCGGCTAAGACACATTTTTATATACCATGGGCATTAGAAACAAATTAAGTATAGATAACAGAATTGTATTACAAAAAATACTGAGACGTTTTAAATTGTGTAAACTATATTGGTATATTATAGTTACAAATTTAATTCGATTTTCGAATTCGATATATCGTTCGTTTACATGGCAATATAATACAAGACACCCATGGTATAATCGGCCACTAATAGAATGCGTGCGAGACAATTAATGTGGCCTACATACGTTCACAGCAGCTTGTTCAGAACTACAATCGAATACAAGATTAAATTCGATCGACTTAAGCCCACTTACACCAGTCTGGGTTACAGTTGTGGATTATATCATGTTAACTTTCTCTTTATATTTACAAAAACGGGCTAGATAAGACATTAATACTTGTTGCTTTGCGCTATCGAAGTTTCTCCAAAAATCTCCATTATACGACGAAATGACGTCAGTGGGCTTCGGCCTGACCGAGCATGCTATCTCGCTCGGTCGGAAGATCTTCCTTTTCGGCCACCACGCATATCCCTATACACAAACTGGCGCAAGTCAGTCTTAATTTTTATTGCGGTTTACATTAAAATTAGTAGCATTAGATCGCTTGTAGGTTAGACAAATTGTCTACGATCAAAGCATATTTTGTCTGAAACTAAATTCGCCTGGGGGGTGCCCCTTTAGGCGAATTTAGTTTCCAACAATGAGAAGGCGGATGTTGGCTAACTTATTGCTTAGACATAATAGGAACCCACGGGTAGACACAGTACACTCCAGACCAGCTGGGTGAGGGTTGCCAACGACCTATCTTTTTTTAACAATTTGCTCGAAAACGGAGAGTATCCTCTCTATGTTGGTCCATCATTGTGAAGCTGTCTATAGATTGCACAATCGACGGTGACTACAAACGTATATACCAATGTGGAGAGAACGCAGGCCAAACACGCGCTGGCTATTTAAGGTAAGACCGCACCAGGCGTAACTACACTGCAGTGAAACTAAGCGAGATTTCACGTTCCATAAATATATTCGCTGCCGAATGACTCATACGATTTCATACGAAGATAAAGAATATTATTCGGTCGTGACGTGTCGCGTCGCTACCGCGTAGTGTCGCTTAGTGCGATCGCGCCGATATTTTACGACAGGGTTGTGCCTAACCGCCAACCTTAGGGTTGCCTAGCCTCTCGCGAACCTGGTGGGCCGTGACCGCGTCACCGCGTCTCAGAACACGGAGTCGGCAGAGCGGGACAGCTGCACGGGGTGCGAGGGAGAGCGCGCTAGCCGCTTGCGCGGAAGTTTCTCTAGTGTGGATAACAGGTGGGGGAAGTCCGGCCGCTCGCCGCCGCGGTACGACCAGCATACCATTAGGATGTCCTATAAAAAATGGTTGGTATAAGCATAAACCATAACTATTTTATTACTCTATGGTATAAGCTAGAATAATATCTATTAATATAATTGAAATAGTTAAATCTACAATTCATTTAGGGATTTATGAAACAGAGAGCGGCCACGCGTTCTAGCGTTCGCATTTTACGCTCGAGCGGTCACACAGGAGGAATTCTGACGCAGTCAGAACGCCCTGTGTGTGAGTATCTCCATATAACATAATATAACACACAGAACGCAAAACTGACTGACCGCTTCAATAGGCCCCTTACAACTTCTTGACACAATAATATGATAACAAACTATGTTGGTCACATGAAGTAGGTATATCTAACCTTGATATCCCGGGAAGCGTGCATGTTGGCGAGCGACTGTTTGACGCCGCGCCCCACCTGCCAGATGATCGCTTCGGGCGGCTGACCCTTGAACGGGTATTCCCCACACAGCAGCTCGTAGAACACCGTCCTATACAGTTCATAGAATCAGGCGTTACTTTGCGGAACTCCATATATTAACTCCAGATATTGCTAAAAATAATTATGTATTAATAATTATGAATAATAATAATTAGGAAAAACAAATTTTGCAGCAAATACTTTCAGAACGTCCACATGTTAACTAACCACCAATGGAAGAGTGTTAGTAAAACTTCAAATTAATACGACATTAGGAAGGTATTACTCACCCGAAGGCGTACACGTCTGTAGCCTTAGAGAAGGGCAGGTGTAGGGAGGCGTGCGGGCGCAGCGCTCGGACTAGCTCCGGCGCCAGGTAGCACAGCCAGCCCGGCGGGATGCCCAGACTGTCGCCGCGAGCGCTGCAAGCAGAAGAAACGTTTACACACATTGTTTTAAGCACTATGCCTTGCAGAAGAAGTTTAGACAATATATAACTATACTTATGCAGCATAGAACTATTTTGAGTTCACTGTCTTTTCGTTTGTTTTGTTGTGTATAGAGGATGTGTCCTATTAAGCTGTATATTGTACTCACTTATTCCCGAAGCACAGCTTGGTGACGCTGAACAGGCCGAAGTCTGTGATGACCACCTTGCCGTTCTCCAGGAATATGTTCTTCGTCTTGAGGTCCTTGTGGATGATGCCGCGCGCGTGCAGGTAACCCATACCCTGAAACATACATTTATTGATGTCTATTAAAATTATTTTATTGATTTGACATATTATACAGACAGACAGACACAAAAATTTACCGCGTAGCCTGTAAACGTGGCTGTAGTAGCTTCGTAGCCTGCATCTTGCGTGCACGTGTACATATGTGCACGCAAGAATGCACGCACGGACGCACGCAAGAATGCACGCACGCAAGTATGTACGCACGACTCATAATATGCGGCAATGAAATGGACCGTGCGTACAGCGTCACACCCTTGCACAGCGACGTCACGATGGCCGGGGGCGGGGCCTGTACCTGCGAGATCTGCTGCGCGACGATGACGCTGCGGTTGGGCGTGAACTTGTCGCGGCGCAGGTGCAGGTGCGTGTACAGCGTCACGCCCTTGCACAGCGACGTCACGATGGCCGGGGGCGGGGCCTGTACCTGCGAGATCTGCTGCGCGACGATGACGCTGCGGTTGGGCGTGAACTTGTCGCGGCGCAGGTGCAGGTGCGTGTACAGCGTCATGCCCTTGCACAGCGATGTCACGATGGCGAGCCGCGGCGGCTTCATACACGCGCCCATGAACAGCACCAGGTTCTCGTGACGGGTCTTCCGGAACGTCGCCACCTGGGACACCAGCAAAGAAACAATATTAATCAATGTTGCTTTATTGTTAACATCAGTGGTCACAACGTCAATAGTTTCTTATAATAAATATCATTTTTATTAGTTTATCACATAAAAAAAACATACTACTGTACATCAAAAACATGCTGTATTTTGAAGTTAGAATATTCAATATAGTCAAATTGAATGACTTAGGGCTCCCACAAAAAACTGCGAATTCACATCGCATCCATTTGAAACTGCAAACGCCACCGTAGTGTCATTTTAACACACCAGTTCAGTACTCCCCTCCCCCCATACCTCATGCTTGAACGTGTCGAGCGGCGCCGCGGAGTCTGACAGCGCCGTGACGTGCAGCAGTTTGACGGCGACGGCGCCGTGCCACGAGCCGCGGTACACGGTACCGAACCGCCCCGCGCCGATCACCTCCACCAGTTTCAGTTCGTCGTACGGTATGTCCCACTCTTTCATTGATAGCTGGAAACAGAAAGAAGAATTTACAAGGTGTAACAAAATTAAGCGATAATACTTTAGGGTGTGTATGTGTCTCCCCCCGATGGTTGCTCGCCTTGTCGTGGCGGTGGGGCTCTAGTAACCGCGGCTTGGACAACCGCGGTGAAGCGAAGAGGCAACCAGGGCCGGCCGGTGTCGCCGCCTGGCCCGAGGAGGGCGCTCCCAGCGGACTGGAGGAGTCCGCAATGCGCACCGAGGTGGGGCCGCAGAGGAAGAGGCAAGTAGGTATTGCAGTGCGCCGCTTGCCCTATCCTCTGCGGCCGAGGTGTGGTCGGTGGCAGAGTCACAGACCTGATCTGCCACATGGCCTCCAAGTAGCAGACTCGGGGGGCGTCTGCTACAGCCCTGGTGGGGGCCGAGGAGGAGGGCGCACGTGTTGTGCGCCCATCGTGGAGTCTTCGGACCGCTGGCGGGGTCGCGGATGTGTGTATCGTTCCCGTGGCCCCGTCAAAAGCGGCGTGGCGGAAGATGGGGGGTGGTTTTAGTGGGTATACCGTGGTCTCATTAGCTACGGGAGTCCCACATCACCGCTCGGGTCGCCCCCTGCGCCTGGGTGGTATGCGTAATGCATTTCCCCCTCCGGAAAAAAAAAGGGTGTGTATGTGTCTTATATAGTTCACTCAGTTTTGTTAAGCCCTGTTTTTATATTAGTATTATCATTTGAAAGCAACACAAACCGTCTAGGCTACGATGAATATAATAGTATTGTTAATTATCTAAGAGAAAATAACCTAAATTAGGTCGAAGTAATCGTATAAAATAAAAGTGAAGGAAATAGGACTGAAATAAAAAATACCATGTTATATTATTTTCAAATAAGTAATAATTGTATTAGTTTTAATAAATAAAATAGCATTTGACGAGAACCTAGATTTGTTCAATACCAGCGTTTCAAAAATGAAGAACTGTCTTGTGAAAAAAATTTTTACATCCTAATCTGTATTGTAGTCGTACCTCATATTTTTGTTGCAATGTACTGTTTTTACCATATTTTATATTTATTGTTGTTAACCACTGACTCCATGTTTGTGTCTAAGTTTGTTCTTCTCTTGTTTATATATGAAAACTTGTAATTGGCCTTCTTTTTTGTGTCATTTATATTTGATCTTAATGTTTAGCCGTAAGTTTTCCGAACTTCATAAAATAAAATAAAATAAAATTTAGGATTAATATTTTCCCCCTGAACATACAAAATTATAATTTGTTCATTTATTAAATGAACAAAATAATATTGTGCATATTTAAATAATTTTATATAAAATACACACAAACAAAATATGTATATCAATTTACATTACATACTTCCTCGAATATCCTTCTCCGGTGAATGATGGTCATCGTCATTTTGATACTCAAAAACACACACAAAACAGAAATAATTTAAATTGAATTTAGAAGTTTCTTTTTTCTTTTATGTCACAAACCAACAAAGAACAAATACAATCGGCCCATAGCGGAAAACATTGATGACTAAACTATATTATAATGTTTTTGTATCGTTATTTTCGTAGTGCGAAACGACAAAGGATGCGTAGAGCGATAAGAAAGCTCCGTAGCATTGACCCCAGAGACTGATTTATGTTATCTACTAATGTCGATAATAACAATAAAGTTATGTCTGTTGATACCAAAATAGGATGCCGAAACTAAACTATTTTATTTGTAGCAATGTAAATTTTGTTTTTATTGGCAAATTGCTAAAATACAGCCCCACGGAGTTACATAGAAGTTGTGTGGTTTTCAAAATAAAAACAAAATGTAGTTATTTCAAAGTCAGAAAAAAAATCCCCCTGTGTCTGAACTATATAGTTCCCTCTCACTTTTACATGTTTCCATCTCGCTCGCACTCATGTTACTTACACTATTCTGTCTCGGCCAGCGATTGTCTGTGACGGAGTCCTGCCGCCCGCTGTCGGTGGAGCCCGACCCGCTGAGGGACACGCCCCCCGAGCCCTCTGAAAACATCATCATCGTCAGCAAATACACCATAAATTATAAAATAATATAAACTCGTTGTGGGGGGGTGCTATATGTGTGCGAGGTGCTATGCACGGTCAGGCCGGCCGTTTTTCATTGCATTATAATTATACGTGTATGGTTCAACTAACCGCTCTTGATGCTCGCAGTGAGATCCTCCTCTTTGATGTTGTTGATGCGCGCGGGGGACTGCACCGCCGAGCCAACGTGGTTCGGACTCGACACTGGCGCCACCACTGCACAAGAATATTCTATTTTCAAATTACAGCACTAGAGCGCGTTATGCGGCATTATTTGACGGCCTCAAAGAAAGCCGGAGGTCGCGGGTTCGAAATCCGCCGACGGAACAAAAAGTTTTCAAAGATCCTAGGTCATGGATGTCAGACGAGTATTCAATTTGTGTATCATAATATAATAAAAATCTTAAATATATTATGTATAGTATAAAAAGTATAAAATATATTTCCGTTGTCTGGTACCCGTAACACAAGTCCTTCAAGCCTTTCCTAACAAGCTTTCCTTTTTCCTAACAAGCGCACCGAGCGTCCGTGTTAGTTGGCGCAGGCCCTATATAATAAACTAGATGATACTCGCAACGGAGTTGCGCCAAAACTCGTTTATCGCGCGGGAACCGTACATTTTTCCGGGATAAAAAGTAGTCCTTTCCTGGGACTCAAAATATCTCCATACCAATTTTCAGCAAAATCGGTTCAGCCATTTGGACGTGAAGAGGTAACAGACAGATAGACAGACACACTTTTATAATATTAGTATGGAATAAAAACTCGGTGATGCCCGCATCTCCGTTGCGCAGAAACTCGATTACCGCGCGGGAACCGTATATTTTTCGGCATAAAAGTAGCCTATGTCATCAAAATCTATTCAGTGGTTTAAACGTGAAGAAGCAACAGACAGACAGACAAAGCAGTCTTACCGGGAAAGTTAAACTGCTTGACGTGATGGTGGTGCGTCTGCGGCGTGGGCGGCGCCGCGAGCGCCGGCGACGACGGCGTCGAGCTGTTGCACGACGACGAGTTAGACGAGAACTCGTGGTTGCTCTGAAATGAGGCTTATTGTTAAAACGATAAGGTTTATATTCGAATGACAAATATTGTAATGGTTCAAATTTGATTGCGGGATTCGACGAGAAGTAAATTTATTGATAGAGGTTCGACATGAAATGACTAGTATTATTGAAGTGATAAGGTTTAAATTCGATTGCAGGATTCTTGGACAGTCCTCACGAATCCTCAAATCGAATTTCAACCTGGGCCCTGATTCACGATGCGCAATTCGATTCGGATTCGGGATCAAACTTCATCGCGGGACATCCAATGAACGCGCGCCACGTCAGGCACTGACCTGCAATTATAACCGCACAGTAAAATTTCCGAATCCGAGTCGAACGGGAATCGTGAATCGACTTGCTTATCTCCTTTAGATGAGGTTCAAATTCGCTAATATCTCTTTAGACAAGTTCTAAGAAAACTCGTTGTTACTTTGAAATGAGTCTTATTGTTCAAGAGATAAAAAATTAGAAGATTGGGAAGAGTGTACTCACGCTGACGGAGTGGTGGTGGTGGTGGTGCGTGGTGGGTCGGCGCCGCGCGGCCGGCACGTGGCCCGCCGACCGCTGCGCCAGGTAGCCTGCAACTGTTGACGATATCTTATATAGTAGTAGATAAGGAGGATAGTTTAAACCAGCTCAAGATATATTATGTAACGGCAGTATAGACCATGGCCTATGGAAAGCAGCGTCCTATAGCGTCCTCAGGGGGGCGGCAGCGTCCCAGAATGGCGGCAGTTGTAGAGAG
This sequence comes from Plebejus argus, assembly GCA_905404155.3. Classification (NCBI taxonomy): domain Eukaryota; kingdom Metazoa; phylum Arthropoda; class Insecta; order Lepidoptera; family Lycaenidae; genus Plebejus; species Plebejus argus. The sequence continues at coordinate 745,561 of FR989942.1, forward strand.
CCTATATAGTCATAAAAATGTAAACGTTTAAACGCCCTGGTTTAAACGTGTGCTGTACAAAAGATTATTCTCTCTGCCTTTCTCATAAGTCATAACCACTGATCTCTATTATACAAGTACGCTGGATAGCTAATAGCCTTTGAACTTACAGCTATTTTTTGTGCCTATTTGAAGCGGAATCAGCGCCCCTATTATTCGGGTAGAGAGCTAAATCTGACGTAAAAATGACGTTTGAAAGCCGCCATATTGGCGCTGATAGCAGTAGTGAGAGTACTTGGAACTAATACTAGTGATGACAACTGTTGTTATTGGTTGTGGTTACGTCAAATTTAGTTCTCTTCCCAAATAATGGGGGCGCTGATTCCGCTTCAAATAGGCACAAAAAGCAGGTCTGTATCAGCTATCCAGCGTACTTGTATAATAGAGATCAGTGGTCATAACCCAGTGGGACAGACGACTGACACGACTGGCGAGAGATCAAGCGCAGAATAGACTTTTGCCTGTCTGACGTATGGATCATCCTTATCAGACAGTCAGGTGACGAGCCTGCAATGTCCTAACCAAACCGGGAATTTACATATTTCCAAGACGGAAATCGAACATACGACTGTCGTGTCAAAAGATGGGCTTTAAATCACCGGACCTTAGATGTTGCGTTCAGAAAATAAATTAGTATCATCTTTGGCTTACCATCCTTGTGAAATTTCTCCTTGAAGGCTGTCACAAACTCGGGGGGTAGACCGCACGAGGGGGGCACTTTCGGCTCACAGTCTCTGCCAAAATAAATACATAACAATTTTAATAAATTCGTTCAATATGGCACACTAGATGACGTCCGCAACTCCGTTGCGCCAAAACCCGTTTATCGCGCGGGAAGCGTACATTTTCCCGGGACAAAAAGTATCCTATGTCCTTTCCCGGGACTCAAAGTATCTCCATGCTAAACAGCAAAATCGGTTCAGCGGTTTGGGCGTGAAGAGGTAACAGACAGACTGACACACTTTCGCATTTATAATACATATTAGTATGGATGTTTGGAGTTTGTCGAATAAAAAAGGCTCAAATTTTTACGATACATTGTGGTTGACTTTTACATATTTTCAGTTTAAACATCAAGTTTAAAACTATAGGTAATCTTAAACTAGAAAAACCACAACTGACAAGCGATTTCTCACTCATTAAAGCAATAGATGAAAAAAAAAAAGTGCTACAATATTGGCCAACTTGAGAGCATAGATGCTCATTTTGATGAATATTTTTTCATAACACGCTTTAGGCTCCTAACAAAAAAAACAGTCTACCAACCTGTGACATTTAAACTTGCACTCCTTACACTTGAGTCCGGACCCAAACAGAATTTGCTTATCGCAGAAATCACAAGTCGCTATCATGTTGAAGGACTTGGCAAAGCGGTGAGCTATGTCGTGGGCCATGCAGCCCCCGAGGGGCGGGGTCCGCGGCGACCCGCCCGCTGTGGACCCCAGGGTGGTGGGGATACAGGGGACCGCTGGAGGCTGAGCGGTGAGAATGTACATCTGGGGAGAAAATATGTAAAGTTACTTTCTAGTCACCTCATGGCTGATGGTGGCACTTCACATGGCTATTGGTATTTGCTATCGGCTCTTTGTTGTATTTGGCAACATTATTGACGTATACAAAAACAAGCAAATAAAGGCAAATACGACCTTCCACACATGGACGTCAAATACCAAACTTTTACTTACTTTTGTTTACTATTTGACCCTTTTGATGTGCGTCGAAAAACCGACAAAGTACGTGTATTTGGTATTGGTCATATTTGTCAAATAGGCCAATAAGGCCAATACTTTGTCCAACATACCGTCTACACGTGGTAATTGTTTGCTGATTACATCAAATACGCAAATGCAAATAGCCATTTGAGGTGCCACCATGAGGGACGTGACCACCAATATTTGCTTTCCGGGATAGGGCTCTCCACTTGTCTCTGTTTTTGACCTGATGAAGTGCCTCCTGGAACGCGCAGTCAGCAGACTTGACAATCGCGTCTGTCCATCGTGTAGCCACTCTGCATCTGCCTCTTTCCCCCTCTTATTGCCCAGCTAGTATAAGACTGAGGGGTTAAAGTATTGTAGTATGTTACAGCCGTTGATGCTTCGGAATAAGGACCATTTGTTTGTTTATTAAAGTTATTAACAGCTGTAGCATAAAAGGCTGATGTGTTGAGGACACATTGATTACTTTTGAAAGGTTTTTTTTTCACCAATTTGAATGGCACTATAGAACACACACTATAATGCCAAATTCATTAAATTCAAAAAGTATCTGTAGAAATCTCTACAAACCTCCAGAATGAAACTAAGAGTGGGTGGCATCGGCTTACTTTAACTATAACTTTAGCCATAACAAAATGTGAAATGTACTGTCAAATCCCTAGCAAAAGTCGCCATATTAGACGATAACCTTAACCTTAACTTTAACTACGCTTCTGGCCATTACGCCATTCACTCTTATAAAATATTAAACGATGTAACATTCTAAAAATGTTATATTTTAGGGATATCGAATTTAAATATTATGTATACTATTAGAGAAGTTGATTCATACCTACGTAATTTGGTCGCGTTACGTCAAACCCAGCCGACAAATCTCGAATAGCATTAAATTGACATAATACGACCAAATGACGTAGGTCTGTGAGTGGTACTGTATAGTTTTATGTAGTAAAACTTACACAAGTATTTTTGTACTTCTTGGGGGCGATGTCCGGTTCGCGGGGGGAGGCGGGTGGGCTGCCGTCCGTCCCGCCTACCGGCGACGATTGGCTGTTGTCGCTGATTAAATAAAAAAAAACATCATTAGGACAGAATATAACCTTTAGATATCAATGTTTCGCTGGTTTATATTTAATTAACTCATTTATTTCATAACATTTTACACTACCATACAAGACAGTAGTGTTTACATAATTTGCTTCATGTTGTTTGTAATAAGTACCACAGATATTTTTTTTAATACTCTCTTTATCTAATATTGTAAAGGCAAAAGTTTGTGAGTGTTGTCGCCAGTGGTTGCGATGTGGTAACGTACGAAAGTCAATGAAATGGAGGGGGGGAAGAGCGCGGGTGGTGTGCGCGCACTGTTGTTGCATCGACGCAACGTTGTGGTTGCGATGTGATTGCGACGTGGTTGGTAGAGAAGGGAATAGGGGAGGGTAGGGAAGGAAATAGGGGAGGGTAGGAAAGGGGTAGGGGATTGGGCCTCCGGTAAACTCACTCACTTGGCGAAACACAGCGCAAGGGCTGTTTCATGCCGGTTTTCTGTGAGCCCGTGGTATTTTTTCCGGTCGAGCCGGCCCATTTGTGCCGAAGCATGGCTCTCCCACGGTAAAAACCTGGTATTATTATTTCAGGTTCTGTTTATGTCACAACGATCTAAAAAAACTTTGATAGCGCGATTCAGAACCCTAGTATGCTTCAAGTTACAACGTTATTTCGAAAGTAAAAATAATTGTTGGCCCATTCTCAGACCCACTGAATAGGCATACAAAATATCTACATAATCGGTCCAGCCATATCAGAAGATTTTGGGAAGTAACATCGCAATACCAGTATTATAAATTACATGTCATAACCAGCCTGTAGACAGGCCATGGCACGGCCATGACACATATCCAGGGAGTGTAACTGGGTCAATGACAATAAGGCCAAGGCTACACCCCGAGATTTGTAACACGGCCCTATTGTCTACCCACTATCTAAAGAAGCCTATATTACCTCGTACTGTTAAAACTATAATGACTACTATTGTCTACCCGGCGAATAGAGGCGGTAGCGGTCATTGACCCCTTGTCAAAAAACTTGTCACATTTCATTGTTTTCTATACAGAATTGACACTAAAGTGACAGATATTTCTAGTCGGGAGATGTATGAACTGAGTATGAAGTATATCACTTCGATGTCATAAATAGTTGGAGATCACGGAATATATAACACTAGAGGACCACGCCCACATGCCCTATGTGGGCGTGGCCCGCGTGCCGGTCCAGCTGGACGTAACTTAACTCGCACGCAAAAGTGCGCGAGTACGAATTTGAACCTTACGCTAGTTTACGTAAGGTGTAAAATTGCGTACAACTTCAAGTCTTATCATACTTAGCTGTCTAGCGCCATCTAGCGTTGAATAACTGAACTCGGTAGTCAGAGCCGGTATTGCTAAATTTAAATTCTTCTTTATTTCAGAAGGGTTAGGGTTGTTTTTACGACATTATATTTAAAAAAGAAATCTCTTTGTGATTGGTTATTTCTTTTGTGTGCGTAAAATGTTACTGTGTGAGTTTGGCGACACCAGTTTCAATGAAACTTACTTGCTATGCCCTTTCCTTTAGTGTTATATATTCCGTGTTGGAGGTTATCATTCTGAGAGTAACCAAGAGGGTCCGACCTGTCCGAGGGTATACCTGAGGTCGGAGGCGTCGGGCTTGACGGACAGCTGGGACTCGTGCGAGCGCGACTTGGTGAGCGCGGCGGGCGCGGGCAGGTGCGTCTGCTTGCGGCGGCCGACGGGCGTGTTGGGGGACTTGTTGCCTGCGAATAACGATGTTTATATGTTGTTTTTAATACCTCATTTTTTGCGGCTTGTGCATTTTGTGAATATATTTTTAAAGTTATTCCGTTGTTTGTATTTCAATGGTTTAAACTTATAATAATATTATATCATGTCGCCCGATACTCAGTTGCACTAAAACTCGTTTATCGAGCTTCCTGCGCATTTTTTTGGGGTTACAAGTATCCTTCCTCAGGACTCAAACTATCTCCATACCTTTTAGCAAAATCGGTTCAGCAGTTTGGGCGTTACACGTAACCGACATTCAGACAGACAGACACACTTTCCCATATAACTTTTTTTTATGAGTCTATACTATCCCACTGCTGGGCAAGGGCCTCCCCCAGGGTCTTCCATCCGTCTCGCTCCAAAGCCACCGCATGCCAGCCTTGTAGGCATCCAGTTCAACTCGCTATCTTTTTGGAGGCCGGCCACGGCGGCGTCGTCCGTCTACTGGTACCCACTCTGTGGTGACCTTTGCCCAACGATCAGGATGCATGCGGCTGGTATGACCCGCCCAGTCCCATTTTAATTTTGCAGCTTTCATGCCGACGTCTTTAACACCTGTTTTGGAGCGCAGCGATAACATTAGTATGGAATAAACATACTGTGTGAGTGGTTCCGTCTATTATGCGAGTTCTCGTGCTTGGTGCGCGGGGAGCCGCGGCCGTGTCGCTCCCACGAGTCCCAATACAGCGGCAGTTCGGTCGCTCCGTCGCCGCGCGCTAGCGCCTCTGTAACAGTATGTGTGTGTTAAATACATCAAAAACTCATTATTAACTTCTCCCAACAAAAGTACATAGTACAATTTATAGAAGACGTGAATGGAAGAACACAATAACAAAGAGTAAAAAATTGTGGCTATTTTGCATAAAAGGCTGTGTTTTCACCAGAGATGTGTTGCGAGGAATGTGTTTTTAAGATCAAATTGAATCGCTGCGCTGAGCAAGGTCTGACCAAAATAGTTTGACCAAACTTGGGTTTCAGTACATTATTATCGGCCAATACAAATCTTTTGGTGTGCGCACCTTCATACATCTTCGAACTGATTAAACTTTCGATCAAACTATCGGCCGACTAAAATTCTGCAGTCTGCGGAGGCTTTTAGGGCCGGAAAAATGTTTTAATGATATAATATTTAATAATATCTATGGACGCTTCACACCACGTCAGTCTGGCCCCGTGCTAAATACCTGAAGGACTTGTGTTACGGGTACCAGACAACGGAAATATATTTAATACTTTTATACTATACTGTATATTTAAGATTCTTATTATATGATACACATAATTATTTAAACACATCCACCCAGGAACATTGAAAACTTTCTGTTCCATCGGCGGGATTTGAACCCGCGACCCCCGGCTTGAGCTACCAATAGCCCACCAACTGAGCCACAGAGGTCGTCAAAGGTGGGTGTGTTTTGGAAATATAAAATACAAAAAAATGTTATTATTAGTATCGGAACACCAACCGATATAAGTCCTCAGCCGCTGCATCGCGCCGCACAGTCGTCGGGCCTCCTCGTCGCGGGCGTTACACAGCAGCGCTCGCAGCTCGTGCTCTGTGCGCTCCCGCAGCGCCTCCAGCGATGCCACCCGACCGCACACCGCCTGCAAACACACCAACATACTTTACTAACGGCCTGTTTCATCACTTCCTGATAAAGTGCCGGATAGGCTATCCACAACTTTTTCGACAGATTCACCATACTTCATCTGTCAACACTAATAAAACACAATATTTCTTGCACTTTTTGATGACATAAATTTCCACCAAGAACCAACAGTATACAATCAATTACATTCATGTGTCAAGTTATGTTGTGGATAGCTTATCCGGCACTTATCAGGAAGTGGTGAAACAGGCCCAACCTATGGAGAATATGTCAAAAAAGTTGTGGATAGCGTATCCGGAGCTTTGAGGAATCAGGAAGTGGTGAAACAGGCCCTAAAAAGTTCAATGATTAAAATACTATGGATGGCGGTACCAGCGTCGCCAGATATTTTTTGACAAGTCGGGACTTTGGAACTTTTTGAGTAAAAATAGCGGGATTCTTCCGTCAAAAGCGGGACATACATACATAGTAAAAATCGACCAAGTGCGAGAAGGACTCGCGCACTGAGGGTTCCGTACCATTTAAAAGCAAAAATCGGCGGCCGGCGGCCGGCGGGGGCCCCCTAAAATATTTAATTAATTTTTAATTTTATTATTAAGTACTTATATTTAATAACAAATTCATTTGGATTTTGGGAATATTTTAAGTGCCTACTTATTGCTTATTTATTTCGAGTGAAAAAGGCCAAAAAAAATCACGTTTGTTGTATGGGCGCCCCTAAAATATTAATTTTTATTTTGTTTTTAGTATTTTTATTTTATTTTATTTTTATATTATTACCTTTACTATGTTTTTTAACTTCACGTGGCTTGGCGTGGCACAGTGGATACCTACTCAAGGTACACAGCCCAGACGGACCCTGTGTCCCCAGAACCCTCCACTGTTCCCTACCGAGCCTTCTTGTGTGATATAGATCCCTTGTCGGGTGAAGGCCTCCTCCATGTTTTTCCATTTGTCCCTGTCTTTAGCTAATTAGTGATAATAATAGCTTTAGTAATAATAAAAAATGTTTGAAAACTTAGTGTTTTTTTTTTAATTATTTATTTATTTTATTTTTATAACGGCAACAATTAGTAGTAAGTAGTAATAAACAGTCACCTCAATAGCATCCACGCTAAGACCCACAACACGGAGCCATTGTCGGAGGTTGGGGACATTGTGGAGTTCACGCTGTAGCTCCTCCCCGAACTGGGCCTTGATCACCAGCTGCTTGGAGAAGTGCTTCAGCAGCTTACCCTGGAACAGGATTTTTTTATATAAAATAAGGGGGCAAACAAACAAACCGGTCACCTGATGGGAAGCAACTACCGCTGCCCATGGACACTCGCAACATTCGGAGAGCTACAGGTGCGCTGCCAGCCTATAATGAATGGTCAGGATATTATATTTCAAAGGAAATAGTTTTCTTGAAAGTCAAAACCCAAAATGGATTTCAAAGATCTATGATCTATTTAAAATAATAATATCCACTTTATTTTTTCCAAAATAATGTCTAAGTATAATCACAGTGTAAATAACTACAGTGGTCCAACGAACACGTCTAGACAGAGCAATCGTGCGGGGTGAGAGAGGCGCGGTAGCGGTACCAGACTGCCATACACTCATCCGGTACACGTCAGCCGGGGTTGACGCTTTTTAATTTGATTGTTTTAAGTGGGTTGCGATCGATAGTGTTTCGTTTGAGTTGTATGTATGTACTTATTTAAATACATAATATACATATTATATCCGATATTTTTGATTTCTTTTAATTTTTGATATTTTCAAAATTTCATACTCTTATGTTTTTTTCCTAATAGTTGAATCGAAATAATTTGTATGTCTGATAATTTGAAGATAGGGAAGTAAAATAAACTCATTTATTTATTATTGATATTCAAAGTTTTCAAATAAAGTAAAAATCAACGATAGATACTTTTGAGTATCAATTTTTCTTAAATGGAATAAAGGGACAAACGAGCAAACGGGTCACCTGATGGAAAACAACTTCCGTCGCCCATGGACACTCACAGCATCAGAAGAGCTGCAGATGCGTTGCCGGCGTTTTAAGAGGGAATAGGGTAATAGGGGAGGGTAGGGAAGGAAATAGGGAAAAGGATGGGGGATTGGGCCTCCGGTAAACTCACTCACTCAGCGAAACACAGCTTTTTTAACCAGAAGAAAAAAAGTGTATTAATTTTATCAGTCGAATTAACTTAACACGTGGTATATAAATGGTATTAAAATAGTATAATAACAAACAAGGAATTTTCTTCCGAAAAACAGGGGGTCACGTGGGTGTCATAAGCCTAAGTTTCAAGCCGCGTCGACGGCTATGATTAGTTAATGTCGTGTCAAATAGCAAGTTTTTGATGACCTAGGCTTGTGAACTCTCGGAAAATAAGACCTGTGTATGTATTTCGACTACGACTTGATGTAAGATTTTTTACATTTAAAACATTATTTTACATTTTTAAACATAAATATCAATTTTGATATTATATTATAATATCAAGCATAATCAATTGATATTATATAATATCATGATTCATGATATATATCAATAATAATTGATATATATCATGCGAACCCTGAGCTTTTGTATACGCATTTGTATTTTTTACTATTTATTTGTTATAATATTATGTGTCATGATAAATTAAATTGTAGAACCATGGTAATAGATAATTTACATAATTTAAATATCCATAAATTGAAAATATTTATAAGCAGGCCCCTAGACAAACAATTTTACTGTACAATATCACGTATTGTGCAATATTATTGACCGTCTAGGGTCGATATTACCCGCGCCCGCCTTTCAATCTTATTGTCAAATAAATTGTTCAATAAAATTGAAGGGTGATATTGCATAATAAAGTTGATTGTCTAGGGGCCCGCTTGTGTTGGTATATATTTTAATGATTCTTAGCAAAGTAAAACAATAATAAATATTGTATTACAAAATAAACAATTAAACATGTAAGCCAAAATACAACTTGGTGTGAACTTCTATTGTTGAAACAATAACATGTAAAATAATTATTTACATATTAACACATAAAAAATAGATTACTAATACTTGTGTCTTCCTACAATGTTTATTTAAAAACATTAGCATCCGCCGCTGATTGATTTCCTAAACTCTTGGGCAAACTCACACCTATGTTGTAACTTATAATCATTGGTTTCTTCTCTGTTGTGACCTTATTACATAGCCTGCCCCTTTCTAAATATTGGTCCTAGATCTATTAAGTAATTTATTGTTACTAATTTTATGGAGGTGAAGATTGTGATCATGAGTAATCTCCACAGATTCCCCTAAAAAGTACATATACTAAATCAATTTTGATAAAATGTTTTACTAGTAAAACAACTTGTGATCAATTTAAAATTAAGATTTTATGTAAAACCACAGGCAAAGCCATAAAATAGGTTTATGTTTTAATATAATTACATTATATTTAATTAATGCTTTTAATTATAATCCTTTTAGCCTTATGATTGTTGTTACTCACATTCTCAAAGTGCAGAGTGTACTCCATAGTCCGTCCATACATAAACATAGTTTAATTATAATACTGTGATTGAGTCATATTTTGTTTTGGTATGCAAGTAATTTGAGATACATTAAATTTAAACATGTCAAAGTGTATTAAGTAGGAGACAGTAGTGTAACTATAACATTCGGGGCCCATTGTCACATTATTAATAAAACGATGTATAAAAAAATTCTGACCTCAAGGCCTCTAGGGCCTGGGGCCCTTTTGGGTCGGGGGCCCATGGCATTTTGCCAGCCCTGCCACCCTATAGTTACACCACTGGTAGAAGACAACTTTATAGGTCATATTAACTATACTTGCAACAGCAAAGTGCAACTAGCAGAGTGTGAGGTCTACACTGAGAAATGCCCAGCACAATTGTAGTGATTGTACCATGTTTGGCAACACCCTGACTCAAACACCTCCACCGAACCACACAATGATATACTGAATTGCTAAATATCGTATCATAAATATTTCATTAACATGACCACATTTTGTCACCGAGCATTTCGTAACTCGATGGAAATGGACTTGGATATTATTGAATAAATAATCGGAGATTCAATGCTGCTGTAGCCTGAAAATGATCAGCTGTATTTAAAACGGGTAGTGACGTACTTTAGAAAGCAGAGTAATCGGTTTCCTAGCACGATATTATGTTAACAATTAAAAAATCGTTAGTTATGAATACGAAATAGACGTAGTGTAGTAGTGAGGGGTGTGAGAATGCGCGCGTTTATACTTTCTACAACGGCAATGAACTATTTGCCGCGATCCTTGAGATCTAGGCCTTGAAGCTCAGCTTATTGACGCGTTCAAGGGCATATCATGTTTCCGAAACATGTTATCTGAAAAATACTCGTCCCCGTACCTCGAGCGTGCGGATTTCTTGCTGGGTCAGTTCTGCGCTGGTGGAGCACTGCGTCCGCAAGCCTTCCAGTCTATCCGCAGATACGTCGATCATGGACTGGATAGTTTCTATCAACTGAATTGCATCACGAGCTCTCTTTATTTCGTACTCGTTCTCTGCATCCATTACAAATATCACAGCACTGTATACGTTCCGCTAATCACTACTTATACATAAAAAACTTTCTATTCATTATAAAATATGAATATCAATATACAAAACATTGCAAGTATTGTATTGCCGATACAGCGGCCATGTCCGCAGTGTAGCCATTAAAATGTACCAACCATAAAGTAACTTAATTAGAGAGGTACCAACTAACTACTAAGCCACAGAGTACTTTTTTATATATATGAAATACTAAACGTCTCTCTAAATATTATACCGAAACTAGTATAAAAGTTACTAATTATTGCTTAAAAATATACAATTTGGCAACACTGCATGTCAGGGAAATCTATATATTTTCTTGTCTATGAATATTTGTCGTGCTGCCATAGACAAGGAGTGACAGCTGATAACATCAAACATGTCAGATCATTGAGGTAATAATACTATAGGAGTCCGCCTTATATTTTGACAGCTGATAATGTTACTCTTTCTAACTAACGATATAGTGATTTGGGTGAAAGAGAAAGCTCATATCGGTGTGTAAACGTCAAAAACCTGTAATGTTATGTCCCACTTAGTAGAACATAACAAAGGCGTAGGTCTGCATATTTCATGTTTAAAAAGTGGTAATAAAAGTGTTTAGTGAACGTTCAATGCATTAAATTATTGCGTTTTGTGATTCCGCTATATAATAAACCATAAAAACGGCCAAGGAATGCCTCAAACACGTGGATTTAACATAACATACGTAAGTTTTCAACAACGTTGTTTGGGCTTATCAATCGGTATTTTTGTAAGCTAAAAAAGAAAATTTATAAGTATTATAATCCATTAATCATGCTATATAAGGCATTAGTGATAAAAATGTCACATCAAGTAATAATTTGGCTATAAATATTGCATAGTTTTTTACGTGTATTTTAGGGATGCGCCTTACTTGAACTATAGTTTATCGATAAAAATAATGTCATGGACTAAATGATTTTTTTTCAGGTTGAAAATGCTTCAAAATAGACGACAAACAGTTATATATTTTAGACGCAAGTTTCATGCAAGTTTTTAATCCTTACTCCCTTATGAAGGCATCACAATATTGGAATTTGGAATTATCATTTCAAACGTAAGTTTGAAACAATGATTTTATTGAAATAAAGAAAGTTCTAACGGAGAGTAAAATAATTGCATGATCAACAGCTCTCACATCTCCCCCCTGTAAGTACTCAATTCGTTACTTAAAGATACTTCTTGAAATTTTATCCTGGCATTAGGTACTCTTTTTTAATAAGTAAAATGTAAAATTTTAATAAGGCTAAAGTCATAATCATTTAATAAAATAAATTTAATACCTCAATCGTCGAATTCCAGACACAATAATATATAATTAGTTGTTATGCGGCACCTGGGTTCCGCTTGGGGCTGGATGGGTTAAGCATGGAATACTTACATAAAGCATATTGCCCCGTATACAATATTATGAATTATGTGTATAATATTTTATAGTATGTAGTAGTATAGTACATTTATTAACACTAAACCATTTATTTTTTTCAGGTTATTGGAATGCTCATAAAGAAGAGTTCAATATTATGGTGGTGACGGAGAGACCTATAATGAAGATAATAATTATTTTCAACTATTAATTTGATAATAAGATTGAAAGTGAAGAATAATATATGGTTTAGTGCTCTATGATTTTGATTGCACACACCGTGACATTGCACAATAAAATTGATCGTCTAGACTCTAGAGTCCTACTTAGGTTATTAATTATTATTATTATAATATCATTATTCAGGGGGCGTCGAAGTATCTATTTTAAGTTTTTTTCTGTATAAATATTATTACATAATTATATTTTAATAGGTAAAGAAATGCACCTAAGCGTTTTTGGAATTACTTTAAATAAGTAGGACTGAGATTCATTCTTATATTTCTTTGATAATAATAATTGTTATTCTACAAAATAGTTGCTTAATAGTAAATAGTAATTAAGTTTAATAAAGTATAATATATTTTGTTCTTCTGTTGTGTTTTATAAAAACTGTTGATTTTATTGATATTAGCTATTACACTCCGGACAAGCTTTCGTGGCTTATGGAGTATACATATTATGTATATTTTTAACTATTTGTGTAATTATATACTTAAATATTTTGTTTATACTGGGTGCAATTAAACCATCCTGCCAAATTTTTTCCAGGGCTTAGGTATCATTAGGAGAGGTCATTTAGCAAAAAAAATTGGGTGTTATTTTTTTAATGACATATTTTATCTCATTTAAAATCGACGCAGAACGGTTACTCGTGGCGGTGGGAATGAGCGGGGGTGACGTGGGGGGGAGGCGCGCGCGCGCTCACCCGCCGGCGACGCGTAGTGTCCATTTTAATTGTAGTGTTTTTTAGGATAACATTTTAGTACTGAGTGACTATATTAAAAGAAAAATACGTGTATTTTTATTTTGAACAAGGATCAATATATCAAAATTTGGCAGGAAGGTTTAATTGCACCCTGTATTTAAGTATTTTCATACACTTAATAAATAGATAAAAAATACCTTTTCACCAAATTGAAAGCGACTTCTAATTTAATGAGCATAATATATCCTAAATTGAACATGCAGGTCGAATTGATAACCTCCTTTTTTGATGTCGTTTAATAAAAATCTGTAACATAAAATTATGGTCGACTTGGTCGATAGCTGTAGTCTAATTTTATATTTTTATCGATATACGCCATCCCTACACGCACACTACAGCAATTGCACACAAGCATAAAATGGCCACGCGCTGGCGAGCTAAGAATCCATCTATGTATACTTAATCTGTGTGTCAGATAGACTGGCCAAAGATGCGGTTTCTTGTGGAGATGTGTTGTTTCCGTATGTGAATTATTGTCACGACTTGCCGTCTCTTGCCAAGAACTTTCTCCAACAGGATTGGAGTAAGGACTGGGCAGTTAGTAGTCAAAAAAAAGGTGTTCACTATAAGTATATACAACCTGAGATTCAGTTTAAGCCTTGGTTCTTTAAAATAAAGCTATCAAAAAGTTCAACTTCATCTTTAATTAGAATGAGGTTGGGACATGTCATCACACCGGCGCACTTGAAAAGAATTCGGATTCGCAACGATGATGCTTGCGATTGCGGTTTGGAAGTGGGTGATTTAAATCATATTATTCTTTCCTGTCCTCTGTATGATCACTCCTATCTATATGATAACCTCTCCTCAATATCTATACCCTTTCCTACTTCTGTTCCAATATTATTAAATTCGTGTAATAAATTAGTTTATTCTTTTTTATCTCAATATTTACGTCACAATTTAATTAATATTTAAATCTAATATATTATCTTATATTATGAAACTTTCTAACTAGATCCAAAATCCTAAATTCCGTACTTACTTTGTTTTCCACCGCCAATTCCCTACCTTTGTTTATGGCAAAGTACACTGCACCCCGGTGTCAGTGCCAAATCCAAAACAAAAAAAAAAATAATCAAACATGTCAATGGAGAATGACAGTAATTGTCAAAATGAGCAACTTCACTCCTATCCCTAGTGTCATTGTCAACTTTGACATTTTCTAGTCTATGGCTTTTATCAATGGAGTGTAGACGTTTGTTGTGAGATTTGTTTCCAATAATTTCGCCTTTCGTCGTCTAAATTTTTGTGTAATGTAATAAACTAGTTAGAAGAAATCTTTTTTACTTTTTCGCTAGATAGGGACTGGGATTTTTCTAAGAGTTTAGATGTAGATAGTTTAGAATGTTACTTGGGCAATTATTGGTACCACTCTTCTGCCTCGGGTTAGAAGGTAAATATCGTGAATATTTTAGCTTATTAATTATTATATGCCGTTCGGTATCGATAATATAATTGGATGATTCAGCTGCCCGGACCCTGGCGGATGAGGTGGAGATACGGCAGGTGGCTGCAGACAAGGGGACCAATGTGTCGATACCTTGTGGCGAGCTGAGCCCGCCTGCCAACGTCCTATGGGTCTACAGGGGGAACCGCACGCACCACGAAGTACTTGTGAGTTCATTTTTATTACTTTTTACTGGTACCACTACTGAAATCTGTTGTGTAACAAAGGACCCAAAACTATGACTACCAAACTCCTATTGTTTTTAACACAATTATGAAAAATGCCAGCCTTTATATTTGATGTATTTATATTGGATTCTTGTCTATTAATCATTCAAATATATATTTATGAATAAACACGGGTTTATTACATAAAATACATGTACTACAAAAGGCTTAACACAACTGTTTTCACCCTAAAAATTGTTAGTTGTGTGGAAACCATAATCTTTTTGGTAATTAGAACTCGCCTATTTTGTATCCTGGGTCTGCATATTGCAAATTTCATTACTATTTTTTTTACCCAATATTTTGTTATGCATAAACTAGTGAATCAACGTAACAAACAGACAATCACTTTAATAAGATAATAATGTATTAAAAATGCAACTTGCATTGAGATTTGAGATCAATTAATTTGCATTTATTTAATAAATTTAATAGCTTTGAAAATAATAATTTATTTTTCAATGTTCTCTGCTTAGTTTTTCATTCTTAACCTGGCCTTGGAGCTAAATAAATAGAGCTAAGTTTTGTTGAAATCTGGTAGTTTGTAAACATTGATTTGTTTGACCTTGTTCTTGACATAACTGGGGTCATATTTTTAACAACATTAGATATAAATTATGTACAAACATGTAGACCTTGATATAAATTATAAAATATTTACAATAATTTAGATTAAAAATGTATTTGAGAAAAAAAAAACTAATAAGTATGCAACTTTTCAATTCAGCAAGTTCCTAATTATTTTTTTAATTATTAGCCTATGCCATCCCACTGCTGGGTATAGGCCTCCCCCAGAGTCTTCCATTTTTGTCGATCCTGCGTCATCATAGGCTGGTATGCCCCCAGCTCGTCGCGCCATGTCTTCCTAATAAATAGTAAAAACTATAGAAAAGTACAGACCAAATTTTTTGCTTCAGAAGTTACAAGCACTATAATATTATAGTTCCTCCTTTTCAAGACACTGTGAGACAAAACAAAAATGGCAGTAGTTTTGTACAATAAAATAAAAGGATTACGAGCTAACAGATAATAATATTATTGATTATGTAATAAAATATTTTGCTCTTAAACCAGTTTAGCCTACAATAATAATGTGTGAGCTTTAATCACACGTTTTTATATCACAAGAATACACTGACATAGTACAATAATTTGTTGTTAATCCTGATTCCTGACACAAGCACAATATTGGAGATTAAAGCAAGAATTAAGGAAATAATCTTATGGTAATTAAAATAACATTTTTTCCATATTAGTTTTATCGCAGGTTATTTTATTATCGGCGGGCTAGGTTTGAACCGAATTCTTTGTACATGTTCCAAGAAAAACTTGCTGGGGTTTATCTGAAAATAAATCTTTTTCTATATTTCTAATGCCGCGGCCGCATATGCGTAGTGCTTCGCGCTAATACCGATACTATTGGACGATCTGCGTGTATCGTCCAATAGTATCGTCTCATTGCACGAAGCTTCGAACGATAGATGCAGGTAAGGTGCGGCCGGGCCGTTAGAATGGCGAGAGTTATGTCGCTTTTGGATTCAGACACCTTCTTTTCTTTCTCGTGTCTTATTGTGCTTAACGGAGTAAGGATGCCGGACAAGAAACATTGTTTTAAAACTACTTTTTTCAAGTCGGGAGCTTGATTCTCGTTCCTCGATTATAATGAGTCCTGCTCGGCCGGCACTAATCTCGGGACAGCCACAGAAGTAGAGAACTAAGAGCTTAGCGTCACGCTTCTCATGATATCTCGAAAGTCACTTCGATCTCACGCGCGAGTGAAATTCGAAGTATGAGCGCCGCTGATACAAGGAATTCGCCCCCCTAAATCGGAACCGCGAAACTTCCTCAAAATATTGCAGAGGCAGTAGTGGCGTTAAGGAGCGGGGGTTAATTCATAAAAATGTAAACATCTACTGTACCATATTTTTGGCAAATAAACAAACTCCAATTTTGAAGCACAAGTCTCTGACGTCATCCGCTAATTGGCTGAGTGTCGTCCCGTCTGCCGTTGTTATTAAAAATAATGTAGCAAAGACCAATTTAGTGGAAACTGCAGGAATTGTACTGTTTCGAGTAGTTTACAGCATGCATCGACTGCAAATGATTGCTCCCGCGCACGAAGCAAATTGGTTGATGGCTCAATTTGGCGGAAAATCTATTTTTATCTGCGCACTTCGCACTTGTGACGCGTGTGGCTATGTTTTATTGTTCTGCTCTTGAATATTTTGTTTTCTTTTGTCGGACGACGAACATTTGAACCCATAATATTCTATGCTTTATAGGACTGGACGCGATCATGTTACCATCCAACCCTATGGGATATCTCTCACAAAACTCGCCAAAACTGGTTGTCGTTGTTGGGTTAGATATATGCCGATCTGATGATGATTGGTGATAGTGATGCTCGAAGATTAAATCGATAATCGGTAAGCCATTGTGAACCATTCCCGAAGAGTGCTCTGAATGTTCATTGTGTATTGGCATTTGGCACATATTACTACGCTGGGACAATCTAAGGCTTAGTCGGAATCGGCCTAGAAATTGTTGGGTCAATATCGATTTTTTAAATATATGCATCGAGCCCCTTGTACACCCTTATCGCCCTATCTTATATCCGTTTTGGAGACGTCATTTGCATAGCCCATTCCGCCTAAGGCATTTCATTTCAACCATTGTTTTTCCCTCACGTTTGTTTTTATGAACGTTGAAATATTTTTTAACTGTGAAGTTTTTTCTTTGTCTGCATACGCCGTAATAACTTACGGTGCGACATTGCTGCTGTTTCACTTTATTTTTTTCAAAGGAAGTGCAGTTTTCCTTTCAGTAACAGGTTAGACCGCTAGACTTATTATATTATTCACATTATTTACTGTACATAAAACTAGATCCTACTAATTCTCAATTCAAAGGATGGTACATGCGTTAGTAGAGGCAAAATCCAGCCTCCCAAGTCTTACAAGTTACAACTAAGTCGGAGTTGCAAAAACTTGCTTAAAGATTTCAATAATATTTTCTAAACTTGAATTAAAGCATATTAAAGAGTTTTTAAAACCGTCTTTTAATTGCCGTCCATAAAATGATATTAAAATAAAAACATCTATCGATATGGTCCCTCACTGGCTTTCGTGCAAATTTTCTATTAAGGCGCTACCAGGCAATTTCGACTAAGTTCAACCTGTATAAAGTCTGATAGAACTTAAAGCACAATACCGAAAAAAATATATGTTGTAGACTGGTCTTTGATCTTTAATTGCTCGCGAGGACTTTTTTCTGAAGTTAATACATTTTTAGAAAAAAAATATACCATGGTCATCGATTTTTCTGCAAATACTCTATTAACTTCGTAACCTGCTGACTTAGAGCACTGAAAATTTTATATTCAATAAATTATCAGTTACACAACAGTTCCACAAGAGGATTTTTTGGTTGACTAATTAGTATTCTTTTAAATGTAAAATTTCTGTCACGTAGAATTTTGTAAAACGCGGGGATCTGCGCGGGCGACGGGCGACAGTCGGTCGCCAGCCTTCGGACGGGGAACCTGTGTTCGTTTGTTGTCGATCGCTCCGCTCTGCTCGCGTGTTTTGACAATTGAAGTGGTGTTGTTTAAAAATCAGTATTACAGTGACTAAAATTATAAAAAGGACTCAAGTGAGAAGAACAGCGGAAGGACGCTTTTTTAAACGTTGTGAAAAGATAATATTTTGGTAGCTTTGTAAATGTTATTATATATAGACGAATACCTTTAAAATTGTCGATACTTCTGGAGTCTGGACAGTGTATTTTATTGTAAAAATGCCTAAAGTTTCGAAAAGAAAGCGATATCTAAGAATCAATTGAAAAAAGAAGAGACATCTTGTAAGTACCATAATATTTTTATTAGTAATTTGAAGTACGATACGGTCAAATTAACTTTAGTTATTGTTCCGAGAACTAGACGCAGGTTTGATGACGTCATTATGGAGCTCGCATGTTATATAATATATATACTTTCGATTATTTACTTATTTCGATGCGTCAAGCTAATTTGACCGTGTTGTAAGTAGTAGGTATGGATCGGTAAGCTTCGGAAATTTTAATATTAGGTATTATATATTTATATTTTCTATTCTATTTTCAGAATCCAAAGAAGGTGGACTTGTCATAAAAATCAAGTAAATACCGACGAGTCCAATCAGTATCAAACTCAACATTTGCCCGTCACAATGTAAGTAATATAGACTAAGAGACCACGCACATTTCTGACAAAATACCTATTTCATCGACGCGATCTTATTGTTATATTTGTTTTTATTGTATAGTGCAGCTCGTAGTCAAACCGAAACACACACACACTTCGTCATACTTTTTGAAAAGCAGAAACTGCGTTACATGATGTGATGTCTACTTTTCGAAAAGTCTTCTTATTTTTATACTGTTGATAGTCATGGTCAGACAAGTGACCAGTCTGACTAACCTGGTGACCCTGATATATGTTTTAAAATAAGTACATTAGACAGTGTATGACTGGAAAGTCTTTACCAAGAAATTTATGAAGCAGATTTCTTATAGTATAGCATTAACTTATATAATTCAATTTTCATTTGGTATTTTGTATTTATTTACTATTCCTAGTAAATTATATTGTGTAAGTAGGAAATCAGCCCACTAGCGGTGACTACAGAATAAAAATGTTATACAAACATAAAAAAACACTCACAAAAATTTTGTCGATGGAAAGGACATTGCTGGTACTAACAGCAAAGATCGCGGGTTCGAATCCCGCCCGCGACGAAATTTTTGTGAGTGTTTTTTCATCTTTGTACAGTTTAGAGGACTAACATTGTAAAATGTTTAACACATTCAGTGCCTTTAACACGCCTAGCATCTCCACACTAATCTCTATCTCTATGCCGGGAGCACGCCGGGCGTGCTCTCCGTTTTCCATCAATATCTCAAAGATAAGACAGTGTTTTTCACCGAAATGCTCAGAGCGTAAACTTTGTGCCGTAAGCTAATAAATTCTTAAGTGGTTCCATGAGAGCCGAGAGCACACCTAGCATGTTTGCGTTTTTTGTATGGCGGCATCGCTGGGAACTACTAGAAAATTGTGGTGGGCATTGAATGTGTTAAAAAACTCTTTACAAATTTAAAAAATAATAAAATGTTAGTGCAATAAATCAATACATTTTATTTTTGTGTAAATAATTGTCAGCTTATAAAGATAAACATTTTGATTTCAGGTTGAAATTATAAAAGAACAACCTGAAAGCCCACCTGCCTTCGAAGGACGAAGAATTATCAACCTGATGAAAGTGTACGAAAAACTTCAAGACATATCTACTCATGGTCCTTTCAATTGTAATTTAAAATGTGTGGATATAATTTATATTATTAATTGATAGTTTATTTGTTATAAAATAAATGTTTTTTTTTTAATATAGATTAGGTACCTACTTGACTTTTATTTTTCATTTTATCTGCCTTTGAGTTATCGCTGAATGTACATTGTTCTCAAAATAGATTTCATCGTAGAGGGTGTAAATAGCCTGATAAATATTGAAATAATGAATTTACAATACAAACGCCAGTGACGACCTCTGTTGGTGGGCGACTTGGTAGCTCAAGCTGAGGGTCGCGGGTTCGAATCCCGAAGACGGAAAAAAAAGTTTTCAATGTTCCTGGGTCTCGGATGTGTATTAAATACATGTATAATATAATAAATATCTTAATGCCACCACGATTTTCTAGTTAAGATATGTATTATATGATACATATATATTTAATACACATCCAAGACCCAGGAGCATTGAAAACTTTTTTTGTTCCGTCGACGGGATTCGAACCTGCGACCCCCAGCTTGAGCTACCAAGTTCCCAGCGATGCCGCCCTATAAAAAACGCAAACATGCTAGGTGTGCTCTCGGCACTGCAGGATGAAATTACGTAGCACGCTAGGCGTGTTCACTGGCACTGTAGAGTAAAAAAAGTGTGGTAAAATCATAAAAAGCCTTTTTTCTTAGTTAAAAATAGTTAAAAAATAGTCCTTCTTGAGTTACTGCAGAGATATTTTGTTTTTAGCAGTGTTTGTGGTTTTGAAGGTTCAATTTTGGCAATTATGACATGGTGGATTAGTGATGGATTGTAAATCATTCGGTACCTATTGGTACCTACTTTATGATATACCTTATAGATAGCACATTGTATTGTCAATATTTACATATTTCAGCTTTTTAAAGCATCACGGCAGGCATGATAACGTACCCAGTGTTGTGCTGTTTTATGTAGTTTATTATATCTTTTTTGTTCAAATTATAAAAAATACACTATATATATTTTATTATTCGCATTATAAATTTAGTAATTGGACCAAACAATATAAAAGGTTGAGAACTCGTGTAGATGAACACGCCTGGCATGTTCGCGGCATTACCGCATTACATAATAAATTATTTTCGATAATATAAAAAAAATAAGATCATGGAACCACTTAAGAATTCATTAGCTTACGGCAAAAAGTTTATGCTCTGAGCGTTTCGGTGATAAACACTGTCATATCTTTGAGATATTGATGAAAAACGGAGAGCACGCCCGGCGTGCTCGCGGCATGGAGATAAAGATTAGTGTGGACACGCTAGGCGTGTTAGTGGCACTGAATGTGTTAAATATTATGTATATGTAGTATATAAAAGTATTAAATATATTTGCTGTTGTCTGTATAGTTGTCTGGTATGGTACCCGTTACACAAGTCCTTCAGGTACTTAGCACGGGGCCGGACTGACGTGGTGTGAAGCGTCCATAGATATTGTATTATTATTATTATTATTACTATACAAGAACTACTGAGTTGAAATGTTGATAATTTTTTTGTATGTCAAATCGTACGTAACTATAAATAACACTATCTCTTAGGCTATACTGATTGACGATTACTCCGTAGTACAACTATAGATTGAGAGATGGCGTAATTAGGTCATTGACCTCACAGTGCTAATCCTAGTACCGACGGTTGTCGGCAGATGGCAACTTTTACGTAAATTTATTGCGGGGAAAAAGTAGGTGCAGGGGGAGAGGTTTGAAACTCCGCCCATATCTTCAAGGTTGTTAGCGCATGTACAAGCCTTAAAAGCCCGATGGTATCAAACGATAGTTTTCTTCGTGCCGTACGCCGCTTTACATAATTTCCAGCGATACAAGAATTTAGCGAAAACAACTTGAATATCGCGAGCTTCAGGCCCAATGGGACACTCAAAGTGAGGACATTTTTAACCTCCTGGGTCTCCTCAAATTTTATGTAATTTGCTTTATGCTATGCTTTAACATGCTATATTTATGCTTTTGCTTTAACTTTATGCTTTGCTTTAACATCAAAAACACATGCAATGAAAGTTCGTATTTTCATATAGTTGTTTATTATATTAACATCGTACTGGTACTGTAATCATTCGTTTACTGTAATTTGTCCTCGGGTATACGAAAATGGTCCTTTTGTCGTCAACATAAAGGCCTGTGAGGGCTTGCTTTGACGGTACGTCCATTAAACCAAATGACCGGTCAATACAGCGAAATGTACGTCCCTTGTATTTCACGTTGGCGAGTATTTAAAAGACCGATCCGGCAAAGCACACCATTACTTCGTTCTCCTAATTCTCGAATAAACTTGATTAAAGGTTCATTAATAATTTGCGATGCATCGGAACGATCGATCGCAAATGAGGCCAGTTTAACATTGCGATGAACGTAAGTAGGAATTGAACTTAAGGCGCTATATTGAAAATAACGTCTTTTTTGAAGTAATACTATAGGACCTCAGAAATGTTAAAAATCTGGTAATGAGATATACATATCTTCAGAACCTTATCTAGGTTTGAGAAGATCCAGAAACACGATTAATGTATTTTGCCTCGATACATTTCTCGATCGAAATGACCTCTTAAAAATACTAAATTTGAAGATTATTTTTAAACGAGAATAGATGTACTGTAGGAAATTAGTCTAATTAATAGACACCTTTGCAACCCAAAATCGTATAGAAGCATTTTGCTTAAATGCTCCTAGTTATTTTTTAAATAAACAAAATTACGTTTTTTCGCATGTTTTCCGAGCGAGCCGATAGCTTCTGGCCGCAGCGTATTCACGACTTTATAGTTATACAAATTAAGTATAAAATTGCCCTTGCGGTAAAATTACTTTCAATATAGCGCCTTAATAGCTTCAGCTTACTGAGCAGATAATCTGTCTGCCGCCTTTTACTTAGTCACGACTCACGTCATTATCCTTAGTCCTTACTCCTTATAAATGCGAAGGCATGTATGTCTGTCTGTTCTTAGTTCTTACCTCTTAACGCATAAGTAGATAAACCGATTTAGATTAAATTTGGTGGAGAGATATTTTGAGAGAGGGAAAGGACAGAGTTTTTGCGCGATAAACTGATTTCGGTGCAACTGAGTTGCGGGCATTATCTCGTTTGCTATAAAGGGCCCCATATTATAAGGGAGGCTGATCGGTCAGGTCGGACTGATCGCAGGCCAACCTGACCGGACTCGTGCACTCGTGCTTATAATTTATATGCACAATTAGTCTGATTTTCAGCGAGTCTGACCTTTCAAATAAAGGCAATATTTAGTCGCATGTGGCTCAAAACGAGATGACAGCTAGTGACAATGATGATTTAGAATACGAATTGTAATAAGGCAGCCTCATGACATGCGATCTTTCTGTCCTTCTCCATCGTTCGCGTTTGATTGAGACGAAGCGATCAATTGATTATCTCTAATTTAGCACTGCATACCAGTTCGGTTCAGATTTGACGAGGCCGCACCGGCTGCTTCGTCGGAGGTGGGATCGTTTACCCATTTTATGGTCAGCAAAAAAGAGAACAGCTCGAAGAGGCATTATAGATGTGAAGTAAATTCGATCAATATGAATTCCATACTTATATTATTAATTATTATAAATGTGAAAGTGTGTCTGTCTGTCAGTCTCTTCACACTTTAACCGCTCAACAGATTTTGCTGAAATTAGGTATGGATACGGAGTACTATTATATATTCTGTGGTATGGACATACTTTGAGTTCCGGGAAAAGGACATAGGATATTTTTTATCCCGGAAAAATGTATGGCTCCCGCGCAATTTTGGCGCAACAGAGCTGCGGCCATCGTCTAGTTTCTAAATAAATGCAAGTTTTCCGAATTGCTATTATGTTGGGTTTTTGAGACAAGACAGGTACCTATACAGATCCTGATTCTACGATACAACATTTAACAGCTTCGTTTCTTGTACGTTCCAGTCCGCTTGCTATCGAACAGAAAAATAGGTAGTATTCTCATGAACGTCGAACCAACGACAATGATAACATTTCATAGGAATACCATTTTGTAGCTTGTTAAAGAACGAGGCTGGATAATATTGCGTTAAAATAGTAGTTGACCATTTGCCTGAAAAGAGAATTGCTAAAACCTTTTATTTCTGTAACGGATTAAAAAGATGATACTTTACACATGTAGTGACTTGAATGGTGTACATAACTGAACTCTTTTTATAAAACCTATTTTATTTTATACTCTTTGCTTTATGATATTTTGATATTTTGATTTGATTACTTTTTGATAGATTTTGTCAATTTATTAAAATAATTTCGCTTGAACATCGAGTACGTTATTTTTTCCTCTCACCTTCCAAAACTAAAAGTTTGGGCAAGTTAGCACCCTCGCACGCCTGCGAGGACCTTGCTCACTTCATTGGTGACCCCGGAAGGAGCACACTATGGAAAATCAGAATGTTAGCAGCGAAAAAGGAGACGGCGCAGCAGGAGAAATATTTCGTGTTGGCGTACGTATTCCCCCGTTTTACCCTGAAAAACCCGGGTTATGGTTTGCTCAGATGGAGGCGCAGTTCATGTTGTCCGGCATAAAATCTGACGAGACTAAATTCTACTACGTCACCGGCAACTTGGACTCGCAGTATGCGGCCGAGGTGGAAGAAATTATAGCTAATCCCCCGCCCACGTATAAGTACAAAAGGTTGAAAAGCGAGCTAATTAAACGGCTTTCGGCATCGCGAGAAAAGAAAATAAGGCAACTTTTCATGCATGAGGAGCTCGGCGACAGAAAGCCTTCGCAGTTCTACCGCCACCTACTCAACCTTGCTGGCCCAGGAGTACCTGAAGAATTCTTGCGAAGTATTTGGACAGGTGGTCTTCCTTCAAGCACCCAAGCCATTATAGCTTCGCAGTCCAAGACTGATTTATCCGAACTAGCGGAGCTAGCAGACAGGATTCATGACGTGGTTGGCAACCAGGTGGCATCGACGTCTGCAGTGGCGGCGGCTGCTCCATCATCTGCAGGTATGGGCGCTGAAATCGCTGCACTCACCAAGCAAGTACAGATGCTGTCAAGCCAGGTGGAACGGTTGTCCCGCTCGAGGGTACGTTCCGGAAATCGCACGCGTCAGCGGTCGAGTTCAACAAGGTCGGGTTCCAGCAGTTCAGTCAGATCGGAGTCCAGCTACAGAAGGTTCCCCAACTGCTGGTACCATTACAAATTTGGAGACCGCGCACGTGTGTGCGTAAAGCCTTGCGATTCGCCCCTCAGAGTCATCATGGGCCTCGCCGCTTCATCTCACTCCGAAAAAAGACAACGGCTGGCGTCCCTGTGGTGACTACCGTATGCTCAACTCCCGCACGATTCCCGATCGCTATCCCATCAAGCACATTCATGACTTCACCCATACATTAGCAGGAAGTACCATTTTTTCTACGATCGACCTGGTTAAAGCCTATAACCAGATCCCAGTCCACCCAGATGATATTCCGAAGACCGCTATAACAACGCCGTACGGCTTATACGAATTCCCGTACATGATGTTCGGGCTTCGTAACGCTGCTCAGACGTTTCAGCGCTTCGTGGACGAGATGCTGCGGGGGCTGGATTTCACGTACGCGTACCTGGATGACTTTCTGGTGTTCTCGAAGGACCAAAAAACTCATGAAGAGCATCTCCGTCAACTTTTTGCTAGGTTACGTGAATATGGCATGGTCATAAACGTTTCCAAGTGTGTTTTTGGAGTTGCGGAGGTAAAATTTTTAGGATACCAAATTTCGGGCGCAGGAGCAACACCTCTTCCAGAAAAAGTAGAGGCTATTAAAAACTTCCCAAAGCCGAAGACGGTAAGGGAGTTACGCAGGTTTTTGGGAATGCTTAACTTTTACAGGCGCTTCATTCCCAAAGCTGCTCAGCACCAAGCTCCACTTAATGAGTTGCTTACAGGCTCTGTCAAGGGTTCCCATCCAGTAGACATAACAGGCGAAGCATCAAAGGCTTTCGAGGCCTGCAAAGAAGGTCTATGTCAGGCCGCCTTGCTGGCCCATCCCCGGTGCGATGCCAAACTGTCGTTGGTGACGGACGCATCCGACAACGCTATAGGTAGCGTTCTCCAGCAACACGATGGGGAAGCCTGGCAACCTCTCGCCTTCTTCTCCCACAAGCTAAGTCCGACCCAGAAAAAATACTCACCATATGACCGAGAGCTGCTGGCAATATACGAGAGCGTAAAATACTTCCGGTATATGATTGAGGGACGGGACTTTGTGGTTTACACAGATCACAAACCACTGACGTTCGCTTTTCGTAACCGGAAAGAGAACTGTTCCCCAAGGCAGTTCAGGCACCTAGATCTGATCGCTCAGTTTACCACAGATATCCGGCATATATCCGGAAAAGATAATGTGGTGGCGGATACACTTTCACGTGTAGAGGAGATTTCTCAGCCTGTGTCCGCTGAAGTAATCGCAGCTGCTCAGGTTGAAGATCCCGAATTGCAGCATCTTCTAGATGACGCTACTTCACTACGCTTACAGCGTCTTAAGATACCAGGTTCGGGTAGCCAGCTCTACTGTGACGTTAGCACCACTACGCCTAGACCTTACGTGCCACAAGAGTTACGCAAAGCTATTTTCAACAGCCTGCATTCTCTCAGTCACCCAGGGGCAAAGGCGTCTATAAGGCTAGTTTCCGAGCGATATGTTTGGCCTAGTATTCGGAAAGATTGTCGCGAGTGGGTTCGTTCATGTTTGGCTTGTCAGCGTTCGAAGATCACTAGGCATGTGTACTCTCCGGTGGGGGACTTTAAACTGCCCTCATCGAGGTTTGCTTTTATACATATTGATCTCGTGGGACCTTTGCCGCTGTGCCAAGGTTTCCGCTATTGTCTCACTGCCGTCGACCGCTTTACGCGATGGCCTGAGGCAATACCGCTTGCTGACATAACTGCAGAAACAGTGGCAAAGGCCCTACTCAGTGGTTGGATCGCTCGATTCGGTTGCCCATCTACTATCGTTACTGATAGAGGTAGGCAATTCGAATCAGCGTTATTTAAGTGCTTGTCTTCGATCGCTGGCTTTCAACACCGCAGAACCACCGCGTACAATCCTGCCTGCAATGGACTGGTGGAGAGGTTCCACCGTCAACTCAAAGCCGCAATCATATGCCATGCAAATGGCAGTTGGGTGGAATCTCTTCCACTAGTACTGTTGGGCATCCGTTGTTCGTTTAAAGAAGATGCTCAGGCTTCAGCGGCCGAACTTGTGTACGGCCAACCGATACGGCTTCCAGGCGAATTCTTTGATCCTCAGGCTGACGAGACTGGCGATATGACGGAGTACCTGTCAAAGCTCCGAAATATCGTCAGGAAGCTCCGCCCATCACCAGCAGCTAGGCATAACAGCAACTTCAAAACGTTCATCCATAAGGATTTATCTTCCTCTTCTCACGTCTTCTTGAGGGACTGCACTGGCGGTAGTTTAAAACCAGGATACACAGGCCCTCATAAGGTTATTCAAAGAGGTGACAAAGTATTCAAAATTATGGTTAATGGCAAGCTGGTCACCGTATCGGTTGACCGTATAAAACCGGCCTTCATACTGAGTGACCCTACAATCACACCACATTCACAACATAACACGCGCCAAAACACTCTTCAAACATTACTCAACACTAACACCCAGCACTACACTCCGGATAACCAGGATTTGCCTTCTGCCGATGATAATATTATCATTAAAACGACGCGGTCAGGCCGTCGAGTAAAATTTCCCGACTATTATCGCCCTTGACGGTCTCTGGAGGGGGGTGATGTAGTGACTTGAATGGTGTACATAACTGAACTCTTTTTATAAAACCTATTTTATTTTATACTCTTTGCTTTATGATATTTTGATATTTTGATTTGATTACTTTTTGATAGATTTTGTCAATTTATTAAAATAATTTCGCTTGAACATCGAGTACGTTATTTTTTCCTCTCACCTTCCAAAACTAAAAGTTTGGGCAAGTTAGCACCCTCGCACGCTGCGAGGACCTTGCTCACTTCACACAATTGAGATTCCTTTGTTCCTCCTAATTCCTTTTAAGTATCCATTATTTACGTGGAATGTTTACGATGGACACATTTGTTCCGGCAAATCCCTCGGACGAAGGGATAAGCGAGCAATAAATTCCGTCCTTATAACTTTGAGATTCGTCTACTCTATCAGATATCAGTCCAATTTGTAATTTATCACTCGGATAAATTCTTCAATTAGATGACAGGGTTTTTATTAATGGTTTGAATTATTGGCTTCATTATAGTTCTAAGAAAGAGCTGTAAGCTTTATTCCTTCTGCTAACTCGATGATTATCTTATTCCTTTCAGTGGTATCTCGTCTAGTCGATTATTATCTTACCTGTTAAGATGCGCAACCATTAACTAACCAAATAACAGATGAACCCGCTGCTTCTAGCTGGATGCATTTAATTGTGTTATCGCCAACTTATATCCTTTTATGTTTTATGACATAAGTTTATAAAATAAAATCACGTTAACTGGGCATTGAGGCTTTAAACATAGGATATCTTAAGGCGCATAAAAATGAGGATACTACAATACAACCTATAAGAGTAGATCACAATTAGTAACGACTAACTATTGATACACAACGATACTACAACCCATAAGAGAAGATCACAATTATTAAGGACTTATAATTGGAGCACGTAAGATGATGATGATAAGGATCACAATAAAACCTTTATTAGCGGTTACATACATACATAAAAAGTAGGTCGTCCGCGAACGCCCCTACTGCCTCGCCTCGCTGAGCGGGGTAGGGTTGTACCACAACTCAATTAATTCTTTTTTTTTATTTATTTATTTATTTTATTCATCATCACACAAAGTATCATTACAGGATTTACCTAATGCGATAGTAGTGTACATAAAATTATATTACAATTTCGTTAAGTTCATCAGTATCCACAATTAAAACAATAAAATTATTAATAACAATAAATTATAAAACCGTAATTAGTATACTTATACTAGTTTTGTATAATATCTAATCCATCAATAATAAGTTAAAATTGTAAATAAAATCTCTCGTTAAATGGATTGTTACACACAACGGGAAGTATTTCAATTATCTAGCGAGGGTTTCTGGTTAACTATCGAGTTGTTAGACATCAGTTTCCGTGAAGGATTATAATTTATTTTTAAGTAATATTTTTTCTTCAAATTCATGAATATTACACGCTTCTACTGTAAATAATGTGTGTTTAGTTATCAATGCTTAAATTTAAGGTGCTATATTGATAATTACGTTCTTTTTGATGTAATACTATAGGACCCTCAGAAATGTTACAAATCTGGTAATGAGATATACATAATATCTTCATAGCCTTATCTAGGTTTGAGAAGAACCAGAAACACGATTAATGTATTTTGCCTCGATACATTTCTCGATCGAAATGACCTCTTAAAATAACGAAATTTGAAGATTATTTTTAAACGAGAATAGATGTATGGTAGGAATTTATTCTAATTAATAGACACCTTTGCAACCCAAAATCGTATAGAAGCATTTTGCTTAAATGCTCCTAGTTATTGTTTAAATTAACAAAATTACGTTTTTTCGCATGTTTTCCGAGCGAGCCGATAGCTTCTGGCCGCAGCGTATTCACGACTTTATGGTCATACAAATTAAGTATGATATTGCCCTTGCGGTAAAATTACTATCAATATAAAATGCACCAACCCTAGCAATTGTAAGTAAAGTTTTCAGAGTTGGATACTGCCAGAAGCGTGTCTGGGTACTCCTGAAAGCTTCGTCTTGTATTATGGATGTTTTATAGAGCATTTTGTAATGTAAGTTGTCATAACCTACATTTTAGACACGTGCGCGAATAGGAAGACGTTTTAATTTATACGATTCCAACAAGAATTATTATAGAATTTTTTTTCATTTTTAATGAACAATAGCAAAAGATCCGGAAGAGTGGTGAGTATGAGTTTTGTTTGTCATTTATCACACCTTGAAGACTTTAAAACAGCGCTTCTAATGGCAAATTCTGGAATTTGCATTAGAAGCGCTGTTTTAGGAGCATTTCAAGGTATGCTTTATAAACTATAACAAGCAAGAAACTCATGCCAATCAGAAATTACACAATTGTTTGAAGCTTAAACCTTGTTTTTGTCACAGAAACTGTAACGTTCATCAATTGAACTGTGTTAACTGTTAGTTAATCGATGCGTTCGGGTCAACTGGCTCTGACTGAAAGCAGTGCGTGTGAACGATTCCAGTATGAGCTGCCAAAATCTCGTAATCTACAATCACTGTCAAATGCCACCGGTCACTTCGCCACTTAGCTCAAGTGATATTTGACGCCTGTTGAGATCAATCCTATGTTTGTGTTTCTAAACAAGCAGCTATAATAATTATAGCGGTATACAAAGGTGTTACTGCCACTGTACTATGTCGATTTTTTCTAAAGATACTCTGATTCTCCTTTCTGAATCATCTGCTATGGATTCTATTGTATCATTTTTATTTTATTACATTCTAAAATCTAGATGCTTCCTGTGGCTTTTTTTAAATAATAAAATGTATTTGTTTTCAGAATTTAACGTAGTGTGGAAAACACAATTTGTGAGCGTTAAAAATAATGCCTTGGAAACCGCATATTTCGTAGGATTAAAACTAGCCTAATATGTCCCTATCCGTGCCTATTCAATGCAAACAGATATAAAAGAAAATCACGCCATACCGAAGGTTTAATAACACGCATGGTCGCTCGGCGCTCCTGAAATTGGCTGAGCCACCGGGGAGCTGCGGCACTATGGAGTATGGATGCAATGATACTGAGATATGAAATGCTGATGGTCATATTTTATGAATGACTAGTTGATGCCTGCGCTAAAATTCGTTTAATTGTGTAGTAATGTCACTGAAAACTTAAATGGATAAAAATTGGTACTATTTCTGTATGCTACCGCCTACCACCCCAAAATCCGTAATATGGAAGGTACAATACACTCTTTTCAATTGCTATCCCCCATTAGGTCTCTACGGTGTCACAATTTTTGATCTCTTGCTATGACGCCCACATCCAGAAATAGCGTGATGTGAAATCAGTCAATATTTTATGGGTTGTTACTTGTTTTGCCGTTGCTACTACGGCTTAATTTGTTAATAGTGTTTGCATTTCAGAGCCTTTCCGACGAATTCGATGAAAAATAAATATTTACGAAGACCGCCGGCCGCCCCCGTTCTGAAAAGTAACGGTGTTGATTGTTTTTATACATTCTGTTAATTTTAATAATGGTATGTTTATGTTGCTTAATTTATTGGAGTGCTCTTTGTATTGTATTGTGTTGTCTACTTTTTCTTTCATTATCGTCTTGTTAGATCTTTCGATATTTACTTCGTAAATGCACGTTTAACTTGTTATTTGTCCATTTACTATTTCAATAAACAGCCGATTTGCTAGTAAATTCTAACCTGTAACATAATAATCTGTATATACCTATATAAAACTCAAAGGTGACTGACTGACATGGTGATCTATCAACGCACAGCCCAAACCACTGGACGGATCAGGCTGAAATTTGGCATGCAGGTAGATGTTATAACGTAGGCATCCGTTAAGAAAGGATTTTGATAAATTTCCACCCCAAGGGGTTCAAATAAGGGATGAAAGTTTGTACATAATAATACTTCTTAACGCGAGCGAAGCCGTGGGCAAAAGCTCGTAATTAATAATTATTTACTTAGCTATCCGCTATCGTTTTCAGAAAAAAGCCCTTATCTGTATAATGAGATTTTAATAATGGTTTAATAAAAATTAGAGCCTCAACTCAGCAATTATATGTATTTTCTTATACCAGTGACTTGTGTTTGGAGATTGACAACTTGCGTACCTATAATCCAAAAACGCTTTGCAAATAAGCAACGTATTAAAGCCAAATTTTTCATGGACTTGTAGTCAGATCAGATTAGTATGTCAGATTTTGTGCAGGATCTACTTCTTTGTAATAAATGTTTTAGGTACTGGTTTTGTCACACGATCACAAGTACAGTGTTATTAATTATTATACCGTGTTAATGGTTTCCTGTGAAGATGTATGAGACGAGGTACGCCTCAAGTCTCGTCCGGTCTCACTACCGTTTTATTTAGATCTCGCTCCGATAGCGATCTAATTAATTCGCTGCAATTATCGTCAACGAGAGGCTTATCCTCTTTCCTGTTGTCTCGTTACATTTTTTTCTCATTCTAGATTTGTATCAAAGTTATGTTCGAAAGGATTTTTCCAATTGTGTTTTTAAATCGCCTTCTTTTGTAAAGGCAGAATTTGAACAGATTAATAACTAGCTGTGTCCCGACTCCCGACTCCCGCGGTGTTACTCGCAGGCCGCAGTTTATTAGGGAAAATAAATTGTGATATTTTCAATTCAATTCATTTTCTTTATTTGCAAATTTTGCCGCAGTAAAAAGTAGCCATTGATGTGTTAATCAAACTAACTCCACACCAAATTTTATTAAAATCGCTCCAGCCGTTTAGACGTGAAGAAGAACCAAACATACAAACTCATAAACTTTCGCATTTTATAATAGTAGTGTAAAATTTAATAATAATAATTATCAAACAGTGTTTTTCACAAGTCATCTATATGGGCTTTTCCCCATATCCTTTGTTGTATCTTTTATAAATGTGAATGTCTGTGATTAATGATTATTAATCGCACACAAACTCAAAAAAGTATGTAGAGCTTATTTTACCTTAGTAAGGTTTTAGGGGCGTATTAATTATTAATGGCGCTAGAAATTGCGGGCAAAAGCCAGTCACAACTCGCAAGTCAAAATGTGTCCCTGATGAGAGCAAATTGCAAGTACATCCGAGTTTACTCTGTGCTGCAAATAAACCTTACGGCCATAATGATAAGGTCGCTGCAGTACACCGGATACTGTGTACAGCGACAGAAACAAAAGACACATTAGCTGAACAACCCCGATGTTTGTACAAGGCTGGTGAACTAGGACAAAAGAGTTCGTTTGTTACGGGGCGTGTTTTGTTCGCGAGGTGACAAATGTAACACCTTCACAATGGAAGTGTTTCTTACTATAAATCATCAGAAAGCATTAAAATAATTGTAGAGGCTTTTGTGGCCATTTTTAAGGCTTTGTTTAGATTGGTGGATACAGTATGATTTAAACCCAATTCAATCAGAATCGCAGCATGTCATTTAAATTGTATGTAGCATGTATATTGTATGTATGTAATAAATTATTACATACATACAATATTACATTATTACTAATAATGTAATATAAAACTTTTTTGATTTGATTTTATTTATTTATTTATTTATTTCAGAGGCACATCTACAACATAAACACAATCAGTACAATAAGTTACAATACTGTATTACAGTATTACAGTATTGATTGATGCTTTGACTCCAGCTGAAGCCTGAAAGTGTGCCTGTCTGACTGTTACCACTTCACGAATTAAGGGCAGGTAACAGTGAAATAGCGCGTGGACAAGTTTTTTGATCCTGTTTCATTCCTTACATTATCATCTAAAAATTTTGAAAAAATTACGACCTTTACTTGAGGATATAACGTATTCGGCTTCGCATTAATTGACACAAACAGAAGAACTTCACTCGATAGAAAACAAAGCCAAAGTTACCTCTTTTTAAAATCTTTTTTCAATGCTGTGCTAAGAATACTGAACTAAGCGACCTATTTTTTATAGCTTTAATTAGATAAAATGATTATCTATCCGTATTCGCAAAAATGGAAATTGTAGCATTTATATAATGATGCCAGTGACAAGATATCTAGAGAATTCGCGTACGCCGCGGCTTACCAAGCTCCGAAAATCGCGCGGTGGCCCATACAAAAACATTTTGAGTGATAGATGCCCTTAAGGGCTGAAACAGGTATAACAGAAATTTGCTTATGAAGATGATTTGAGAGCCGGAAAATAACATAGGATAGTTTTTGTTTTTGATAAATGTAGGTACGGTTGCCGCTCTATACACGAATTTTGACGCAAAGGAATTGCAGGCGTCGTCAAGTATTAATATAATATGCATAAACTATTAGTTATATAACCTTGATGCATGGCTTGTCCAACCAACCAGCTAATAAGCTAATCAATAAAATTAATTAGCTAACACTAAACTAGCTCCTCGAATGAGCTAGATCAGCGGTTCTCAAATTTTTTTCGGATGCGAAAACGTATTGAGAAGTGACATTTTTGACGGCTAGGCTCCCCTAGAAAAAAGTATGTTTTATTATCATTGACTGAATAATTTTCTCCGCGCTGGTGTCTGATGAAATTTCTAATATCTATATCTATATATTATAATATATATCTATATCTCTATGTATCGCTACTGGAGCTCCTTCAATGCTCAATGCCCAATGCTCCGTGGAGCACACTTTGAAAATGGCTGGGCTAAATGTTGGTTCGTGCACTTGACTTTGAGTAACCTTCACCAATATAGCCTTATAAATTAGAGCTTAATCATTAGATTCCAGGTATTTTAACAAGTAAATGTAGAGAAACATTGTTATTACAATTTCTTTATTTCATTCGAATTTCCACAGGCAACAAAACAACAATAATTATAGCTACGAGATCTTTGTTTTTTAAGATTTTATAAACCTCTCCGACGATTAATCATGAAGGGTTTCATTAAGTCGTCATCACAAAGTGATGGGCTACAAATTACAATACAAACACAACAAACTTGACTATTGACGACTACGATGTCGAAAGTTGTTTCAGCCTTGACGACATTTTCGCGCCATTTCCGTGTTGATAGTTGATATGTCCGGGGCATACATTATTGCTTTGTCTATGACAGGTTGTTTTTTTAATTATCTCAAAATTAGGTGAGCACAAGACTAAAACGATTTTTATACATTTCAAAAAGAAGTAATTACAATTACTCAGTTTTTTTTATTAAGTAATTTATTGTACTTATTATAGATTTTTATTGGCCCTTATTAATTATAGTTAGTAATTAGTATAGTAATAATAAAACATTGGTATTCAACTTGTTGTGAAGCTAGTTTCTAATATAACATTAACGGTCCTATTTAAGCTTTGAGAGAGAAATATGGAACTAATTCTCTAGCAATCCAACCAAGTATTGATAAGGAAGACAATACAAATGACGACAATATGGCGCTTAAGGTCAATGTAACGTAATTAATTATCACGATGGCGGATGGTCGATGGTGTACCAGCTATCCTTCAGAGCGGAACTGCCATAAGAGAAAGGTCATATGAACCAATGCGTGATATAGGAATAGAAACCATACGACGTATAAGTTATAACTTATAAGTTATAACTAGATATGACACCCGCAACTCCGTTGCGCTAAAATTCGTCTGCTGCGGGGTCACCGTATATTTACGGGTTAAAAAGTATCATAATATTATGTCCTTTCCCGGGACTCAAAGCATAAGTATCCATACTTCACAATCTATTCAGAGGTTTAGGCGAGAAGAGGTAACAGACAGACAGACAGACACACTTTTACATAATATTATACACATTTATAAGAATGGATGTCTTAGTAGCTCGCCTCCTTTCTCGCCTCATTAACCATTTACATGGTAAGTGATGCTGCAGAATTTAACAATCT
The DNA here is from genome assembly GCA_905404155.3 of Plebejus argus. Classification (NCBI taxonomy): domain Eukaryota; kingdom Metazoa; phylum Arthropoda; class Insecta; order Lepidoptera; family Lycaenidae; genus Plebejus; species Plebejus argus. The sequence continues at coordinate 781,360 of FR989942.1, forward strand.
AACGACGACTTGACGGACGTCGTTCGTAGAGTCCACATCCTGAGGATGCTCCGGTGTTGGGGCGAAACGCGCGTCGAGGTTTTCAACCTGCATGGTGGTGAGGGACCTTGCACGGATTTGCCAACATTATTGCTTGTTTGGTGGTGGTGTTTGCAGGTTCTTTCATGCGAGACGTGTACGCATAGGCAGTGTGGGAGAGGAGGGAGGTGCTGTACGCATGCCTATGCGTACACTCACTCATTTACTTAAAGGTTGAGGTTTATTTCGCGGAATATTGCTAAAAATAATAACAAACAAAATTTTAATCTAACGTCTGACAGCCGCAGACGCTTTACATGAGTGTACTGATGAGGGATAGGTAAAGATCGACATAATATTATACTTCGTTGCTGCATCCTATGAGATTTAATAAACCTGTAGTCCGAATTTTGTGGTACTGCATCATCACACGCCATTTAGATATTATTTATTTAATTTAAAACTGAAAAAAGACAATCAATTGGTTTTATAGTACTTCCACCTTGCTTTCCTAGATGGCGGTGTTAGTTCGTCCGTCATTCGTTTTTCGTGTGCGGCATCGTCAACACGTTATCCTTTTTAAACTAATTTCTACAGTGTTAAAGTGTTATAATTAGTGTAAATCGCCGAATAATATTGGAAAAAGGAAGAATAAGGATGATTACGAACATATTCGCAGCAAAATACGGCGATTGGAAAGTAAATTACGCTGCAACAAAGGAAAAGGTACCAAACTACCCGCATAAATTTTTAAAAATATTATGAATTTTTTCTTTGTTCTCAGCTATGGCATGGTAACGATACGTTAAAAAAGGACTATCTTAACGGGTTAATACGTGATATTAACCAGATAGTCAACCTTTTGTACCTTAATGGGGTAATACGCGATATTATCCAGGTTACAAACTGAGTGGTGATGATACGTGATATCATCCTGAAAGCAACTTTATGCTTTTGCTTATTCACACCGGACAAGATCCGAGTCATCAGCGTCTTCCTCCCGGGAAGGCCGCTGCGATAACGAGCACTCATCCGACGACAAAAGGCGCGATGAAGACATCGACGCGCGGGAGGCTCAATCTTGCTGTGGAACTCCACAATCTTTAGCCGACGTCGAAGACGTGGATTATATGGAGTCGGCCGCGCCTGCACCGGCGTCGCCGCAGGCCGCACTGCCGACATCAGCGCCGCTGAGCCAACCAGAAGCCACCGTGCCAGTAGATCCTAACCAAGAATCTACTCCCAGGTTACCACTTGAAATACTAAATATTCTTGGCAAGGCCAATAAAACAGAGAAAGCCCTAGGCGAACGCATTCCCACCGAACTCTCTGAACGTTGGGGTAAAATCTTGGTCGATGGTTTGGCTAAGGAATACAAGGAGTCGCTTGTGGTAAAGATTCTTATACCGACTAACCTTTCGCTGGCACAAGCGCCTAAACTCAATCAAGAGGTAGCCGCAGTTCTACAGCAGGCTGCAAAAACCGATAATTTTTTTTTTTATAATACAATCCAAGGCGTAAAAAGCGACGTCTACCTTTTCGGTGAAAAGCGCTAGCAACAAGCACTGCCGGGCAACTCCCGAGCTCCTCCTCGTCAGCAGTACGCGAGGCCAGCGCCAGCAGCGCCGGCCCGCCCGCACGAGCCGCAGCCGTCGACACGTCGGCGAGGAGGGCCCAGCAGCCCCCGCGCCGCGGCCGCCCCTACGCGAGCGCCAGACCGAGCAACGACAGGAGACGCCGCTACTAGAGGTACCTCACGCTGGCCGCATCCAATTCTTTTTACGCAATTGGCTTCTAATAACCTCCGACAGCACGGTGCAGTGCTGTCTTATGCTAAAGGATATTATAAAATACCCTTCTGCATTGAGTTATAAGTCCCTTCTGTAAGCCACCTTACCAACGTGTGGAACCAAGTAATCCACCTTTTACAAAGAGTCAGATGAGCAAAGCAATAAGTGAACTCAAACAATTAGGTGCTATTTCAGTATGTAATGAAAATTTGCCAGACCAATTTATTTCATACATTTTTCTTACACCGAAAAGTATCGGTGGGTTAAGATTTATATTCAACTCAAAATTACTTGAATACATTTTTAATTTGCACGTAATCAACTTTTAAAATGGAAGATATTCGCACTGCTATAAAATTGGTCTTTCCAAATGCCTATATTCCTCATATCTCAATCTCAAATCTCAATCGATCTCAAGGAATTGCTTGTGCGGTGTGCCGATTCATACATTACATAAATTTATTATTTTATTTCTTTTTGAGATTTCGATTTCATGATAATCTTTGTGAATTTAACTGCCTTCCTGTACGGCTTAAGTTCTGTGCCATTTATATTTGTAAAGCTTCAAAAGCCTCTTTTTATGTGGTCAAGAAAGCAGGGCCATCTAGTGGTCGAAATTCGAATCGAAATCTAAAGATTATGCTACTATATAATATATTAAGGTCAAAATTGAAACAATTAGGTTTTATTATCAACTTTGAGAAAACTAGTATGACGCCTTCACAACTTTGTAGATTTATTGGCTTTGACCAATGATATTATATTAGCTTTGACATAATATTAAATACTCAAGTCATGCAGTTACTCCAGAAATTTTCTAACTAAGCCAACGAAATCCATAACAAAGCGCGATTTCGCGAAGTTCATTGGCACTTTAATTTCAGCATGACCAGCAATAGCATACAGCCGTGTAGTTGTATATTCTTTGATACAACTGGCCGCGTACTAAATACTTTGAACGAGATAAGTTTTTAGCTTCACAAAAATGTAATAATAATTTTGATTCCATCATGCCTGTAAAACCTTATTTGTATCACCAGTTGGTGGTGCAATATTATTTTTAATAGAATAAGTAAGCTTTTTAATAGAATAAAGTACACAAGTTTATACGAGCTGGATATCTTCACAGACTCGTCACTCACCGGCTGGGGCGCCGCGTGCGACGGAGTAGTAACTAGATGCCATTGGTCTGCGGATGAAGCTCGCCATCATATCAATTATCTCGAATTATTGGCTGCCTAGGGATTGAAATCATTTTTCATTTCATCGTTGTGATAATATTTTAAATGTCTTACTAAGAATAAATAATACTACTGCCATAATTATATTATCTTTTAGATATTATAATGTGAAGTATTCAATTTCATCATCTCAATGAAATCGCGAGAGATATATGGCAGTAGTGCGAGAAACAACGCATATATAATTTATTTGCTTCTTATAATTTGTCACACAACAAGACAGATCGAGGCCATGAGGGGTTCAAGCCGTTCAACATCGATTATATAAAAACACAGATGCTGACCAGGCGTCTAGGTACGTAACGTAACGATAGGAACTTACTAAAGATCTTATTGAGCTTCGGTCAACCTGACAACCTGATGGCTGATACCGTACTTACTCGCGTTGTGCTTTATTAATAAGTGCTATATTATTATCTGCTAAGATATTATGTCTCTTGGAAACAAGACCCAGGTGCCTTCATCATCCTTGCTTTTACAATTTCATGGCACGATTATTTTTTCTATGCCTTTCCGCCATTCGCGCTCATACTGTCTTAGGAAAATTATAGAAGAGGAAGCGACTGGTAAATTAGTCGTTCCGTACTGGCCGTCGTGTCTCGGCCGTGTTTTCCACTGTTTTGATCGCTTCTCAAATCTGACGAGATTTATTTTAATTTTTAGGCCAGATAAAACCTTCTGGCGTGCGCAGTATTGTGCGGAAAGTCTACCTAAGGCGCCGAATACCGGAGATGTCTATTGACAATATCATACTAAAACCGTTTTCGGGAGGTACAATTAATCAGTATGATACAGGATTAAAACATTGGTTTAATTTTTGTCAAATTAATAATAATATTGATTTGTATTAAGGATTCGTAGCTGATATAATATTACGAATTCTTAAATTTTAACAGAAAAACTTAATGAAAAAGCAAGTTGCGGAATGTTAAATTGTTATAGGTCTAGACTCTAGTTTGTCTCTAATCATTGGTAAATCCCATTGCAATAACGATCCTAAGATTTTTTAAAGGAGTTTTTAGGAGTAAGCCCAGCTTCCTAAAGTATTAAAATATTAAAATAATAATTCAACTCGTTGTCGACGGGACAACGGGTGCAGACGTTATCAGTTATCACTCATAAGAAAAGAAGACGTTCATTCCGAAAATTCACGTATCGTAATCACTATTAATAATAATTATTCATCAAGCCCCAGCTAAAGCTTTATCTACCTAGATAAGACAAAAGAGCTGAGAAATGGCCCAGCTACTGATAAGCTCATTTTAACAACTAGAAAGCCTTTTCATAATGCCAGTTCCCAATCTATAAGTCGCTGGATAAAGAGTGTCCTCAAGGACAGTGGCATAGAGATTGGCGTTTATTCAGCGCACAGCACGCGACACGCCTCCACGTCGGCGGCGCGCCGCGCGGGAGTCTCCGTCGACATCATCAAGCGATGCGCTGGCTGGGCCGGCTCATCACTTTGTTTTGCTAAGTTTTATAACTTACCTTTACCAGATTTAGCACAAGACAGAGCTTTCGCAGAAGCTATTTTTAATGTAAATTCAGATTCATAGCATATCCAAACTAATTAAGTAGTATTATTATTTAGAAGTACAATACTTTATTAAATAAAAATTGTTATGATGTCTATAATGTTATATCATTTTAAATTCCGTCATTAATTAACTTAATGTAATTAATCTGGTATTTTATCATTCCGCAATTACGCGCTGAACATCTACAGGTTTATTAAATCTCATAGGATGCAGCAACGAAGTATAATTTATGGTTAATTGAACTTACCTTAAGTGAACTTCAACCAAAATTATACGAGTTGCTGCATCCGTAGAGATTTAAGATCCCACCCCACCCACTTCTCTTAGTTTGTTGCCCCTATTCTTTACTTGCGGAATGATAAAATGTTATGAATTATCCTCTCTAAAAAGAATGACGGACGAACTAACACCGCCATCTAGGAAAGCAAGGTGGAAGTACTATAAAACCAATTGATTGTCTTTTTTCAGTTTTAAATTAAATAAATAATATCTAAATGGCGTGTGATGATGCAGTACCACAAAATTCGGACTACAGGTTTATTAAATCTCTACGGATGCAGCAACTCGTATAATTTTGGTTGAAGTTCACTTAAGGTAAGTTCAATTAACCATAAATTATATTGTATTATTTTATAAAGACCTTTACTTGTAGCTACAAACTACAAAAGTACAAACCTACAGTATTATCACTTAGTTTTGTTACATGATACATCCTGTATATTCATCTTCTTCAGAGCTCCGGTGAGAAACCTAGATTTATTTTTAGAATCTTTAAAAATATCGATGGGTCTCAAGACGACGTTTTATAATATGAAAACACCAACTAATCTACTGGCCGTCGGGACTCGGGAGTGGAGGGTGGAGGGCCTCTTGATAGAACCCCCTCCCCCCACCACTTGATGCTTCTTTTTTTTTTGATGCGCAGGGGAAACCCTTTATGGGTGCCCCGGGTTGGGGATGTGCCTCAGTTAAAAGCTGAAGCACCCCGGGGGTATGTGGGACTCCCGACTTCGGTTTACCCACTAAAACCACCTGCGGTTTGCCTTCAGCCGTATACGAAGGGATATCCTGGATCTGTCTAACACAGGACTCCCTCCACGACCGGCCGGTCTACCTCACAAGGGACCGGACTTCCACCAAGTTAGGGAACGCTTAGGCAAACTAAAGCGTTCCCCTCGGCGCCGGGACTAGCTAAGCCGGGCAGGTTCCCATCCTGACCCGGAGCCCCGTGGGACGGAAGTTATTGGAGGTTCGCATAGCGACGCCTTCGCACTCCCGTCCTACGCCGGCGGAGTGGAACGGAGGATGGATCATCCTCTCTGTTCCGCTCCGCGGCCTCTTTCTGTGAAAGGACGGTTTCACAGAAAGAGACTGCCGCCTGCCAGGCCTCATCGCTCTCGAGCATGCAGCGCACCATGCTCGGGAGCGAGAGGTCTCCACCTAGCACTGCCACGAGATGCTTAGTGCTTTGTAGTGGCGAAGAGCAAAATAAATCTTATACTTACTCTATCTATACTCTATATAGGCATTTTATTTGAATTTTTGTCGGTCGCGGTCGCTTGTCGCGTTGATCGGAACGCGACGGTACATAAACTTTAACGTTTTGAAATTTGAATATCATTGATCCTAAACTAATATGGTTTTTAACAAAGACTAAGTCGCCGGAAGCTGGGCGATCGACGCTTTTCGTATGGCAGTAGCTTATATATACAGGCTGTAACATAAAAAAGTGATATTACTTTTACGTGTATGCGTCCCTTATAGGTACAGGTTGTTAGGTTTATGGCATCCATTATACGCTCATGCAAGCGTCAGTCAATTCCGTCAATCATGAATTATGGTTTGAGTTTTGACTGATGGTGACTGATGGACTGAAGAATGTATCCAGATTTTCGTCAATCACCGTCAGTCACGCTCTTACACGGTAGGTTACCCATCAGCCACAGTCATGAGTCATGACTGTGGTAAAACTGACAGCAAAACCTACCGTCTAATGGATGCCTAACACCGTCGCGTTATCCTTAAAAGTTAAAACCATCTAATGAGTTCTCATAGAAAAAGTAGCAGGGCTAAAAGAGTAAATATTTTTCTGTGATTTATGCAAGAGCCCCAGGTCATGCCCATACAAAAATATAAAAAAACTTACTTTACTCTTTCAGCGCTGCCACTTAACAGTGATCTCTATACAGGGGACTCATACACGCCCTAAAGCTTTATCACTTTATTTTGTAACACCCTGTAAAATGTAAGCTTATTCAGAATCACAATAGTCCATTAGCAACGCACACATTGTCACCAACGTGATTTGACGATTTTCTATTTGTCCAACTCATTTATACGTGTATTTAGTTCAACGTATTGATTTTATGCTAACGCGAACTATAACATTGCAATAAAACAACGTTTACAGTGCTGTTTGATCGATATTTGCAGCCAGCGGGGATTCTACCAAAAACGTCAGAAAATGGCTATAAGGCTCGGTTTATATGCGTGAGGAACGCGCTGTTTGGCCGCTACACCGCGCGATTGCAAGCAAATGTATGTAACGATATTTTTATAAAATAAGGGGGCGAACGAGCAAACGGATCACCTGATGGAAAGCAACTACCGTCGCCCATTGACACTCGTAACATCAGAAGAGCTGCAGCCTGCAGGTGCGTTGCCGGCTTTTTAAGAGAGAATACTCTCTCTTCTTGACGGTTAGCAGGTCGTATAGGTCCGGAAAGTTCGTTCATCTAATACCTCGATCGTGGGAATCAGAGACACAAGGTACTCAATTGTTATTATGCGGCAGTCGGCACCCCTTGGGAGTTGATGGGTTAAATAGCGGCGCGGTCGCGCTGTCACTTACATGCGATTGCTTGTGATCTCGCAGTGTAGCGAACAAACCGCTCGTTCGCGCGGACGCATACAAAATACAAATCCAGCCTAATGTAAACTTAGCGATCCCCTGAACGTTGGTTGTCAATGCAAAGTGAATATGCTGCAAATGGAAATCTAATGTAGCCCCTTCGCCTTACAGTATCATCCCCACATGGCTCGTAAATTGTTTATGGGGTTGAAGCCCGAGTTTTCCGAACTCATCTCGACCAGATCCAGATACTGCTAACTTCATTGAATCCTAATCTTTTTGATATTCTAGTTAATTATGAGGCGTTTTTCGTTGACCTGAAAAATCTGAAAAGAAAAATAACTTAAGTTGATACAATGATCAGTCCAATTTCAGATTCTGATGAATTTGAAGTTAGATCAAACTATTTGATGCTATTTAATTAAAGACCCACGTCTTGCTCTGGGAAGCCAAAGAATACAGACTATGGTCTCGCTGGGAATACAGTAGGTACGTGAATGAAGTTTAAAAGCATGTTCTTGGCTTTCATTAAAACTTTTTAATTCAATTATTTAAAGTTACTTCATTAGACTTAGTACAAGTTTTGCAACAAGTTTTTAAACGTGGATTGAAAATTAAATGATTAGAAAACGTCAGGTAGGTAAGTAAAATAAACACTCAAAAGGTCTTCTAAACATTTTGTCTAGTCTCTACATGCCTCTTTACATCATGGCTCAACTTCTCACCTGTTATAAAAATACGTTCAGCAGGGTCGGATTTATACTTTTTTATGAGTATAAGCCACTTTAATTTTACCGCCCCATATGTACGAACTCTGCCGCCATGCTAGGACGCTGCCGCCCCTTTACTCTTTAAGACGCCATAGGACGCTGCGGCCCATAAGCTATGGCTTATACTGCATACATAAATCTAGAGCTGACATTAATCCATGCATCCGTGCCACGATGTTGGTTTTCTATAGCACCACCAGGGACTTTTTATCTTTATTATCATCTCATTCATGAGACACCGGGGTGTTTTGAAGCGTCAGCTTCATATATTTTTTCTATTAATACCTTGGATAGAAGACTAGATGTCGTCCGCAACTCGGTTGCTCTAAATCTGCATACCCAGCAAATTGTGAAGAGGTAATAGATAGACAGACAGACACACTGTCGCATTTATAATATTAGTCCATCCAGAAGCACCGTAGATACTAACTAGCGCATTGAATTTATTGGCTAATTTTATTTTTCTCTGGTAACACGTGGCACGTGAAATTTACGGGTAGAGTTTTAAAAGTTTTTCTATATTTCCACATATTTTATGTGTAAACTTAAACGAGTTGCCGGCAGCTTGCTGGTGAAACTAGTGTTGGTATTTTCATTAAATTTTCTCCAATTTCTCGGAAATATTTACCATCCGATCATTTTCAGGGTTTTGAGGCATTATGTAAGTATAAGAAATTCGCTTGTAGTATGAAAAATGAGGAACAGCGAAAAAACAAGAACGAGCTTTAGATGAGTAAAACATCAATGAGGGTGTTTGAAATATAATTAATAATGTTATGCCTATTTGACTACATTGCGGCGCCTGCCACCTGGTGGCAAATAGAATTTCAAACACCCTCATTGTAATGACTGGTGTACAATGTACATTATCCAATTCAGCCCTGATTTACTATTGGAATAGAGTAAACGGGCACTGGAACACGCTTGTTTTGCACTGCATTACTGCACTGCAATGCAAAAAAACAAGCGCTGGATTGGATCAATGGATTGAAATAATGTAAACCGGCCAAAAAATGTGAGAAGTATTATAGATCTGTCAGATACACTTGACAATTCAAACGGTTATAAATGTCCCGATTTATCACCCCCCAGGCTCAGACGATGTTCCCCCGAATGAAAGAGATTTAGTAAATGCTACATTTTCATTTTAAAGTATTACACTCGGGACGTAATTGCTTATTTCTCTAATGCTATTATATTTCTGCTGAATGTTGAAACAAGAGCATTTACATATTTTTATCATCATCGCGTTTTCTGCGTCTAGCAAATACTCATTGTTTCCTTTATAATTTGAACAAACCTTGTATGTTACCTACTTTATCGTCTAGCTAAAAAAAATTGGAATATCTAGCTATACATATTCCAATTTTTTTTTATTCCAAATTATTTTCCTGGTCTAAAAGCCTCCATATTTTATGCAAAAATGACAGTTTTCAAATTATTTGATTTTGTTACCCATTTCGTCCCCTAACGTCTTCAGTTATTATTGTCCTTGTCAATTCCTTAGTTATTGGAGTCAGGTCCGCGCTCGTTTGGCCGTAATGTATTCTTCATTTGTATTAAAATCTCCAATATGCTGGGCAAAATAATTTGAGTGTCTACTCGATAAACATTCAAGTAGAGTGAATTTCAAAATCATAAATAATAACAAAACAAATCAAAATGAAATAACCAAATCATTGGGACTTATTATAATGAAAACACCATAAATAACGAATAAATCATTTTGAAATATTTTAGCTTTGAATTTCGCCTACCATAGATACTTGAGGAAGTCCCCCTTTTTCGAGGAAGTTAGAAATTATCAAAATGGCTGATGAAAATCAATTGATATTCGTGAATGTTTTCCGGGCGGGGGATGACTGCGCCCCTTCCTGAGTCCTGCTAGTGACTCACGCACGTCTAGACGCAAGTTACACGTGCTGGCGAAAGTTTTCACTTATTTAATGTGTATGACTCATGAAATGAAAATATTTCGTATGCCTGATATTCTACCATCAAGTTTTTATGTCGACTTTCTGTCATACTGTCTGCTGTTTTTCTTTAATAATAATTATGATATGTGTGTTCAATGAGCAGACAATTTGTATACTAGTAAATGTAGCTCTTTTTGTCCTTTTTGTTTTTTTCGTATTTCAGTAATACAGTTTCGCTGTAGTTTCGATATGATAAAACTAAAAAAGGTGAATAATGTTAAACGTGTTCATATTGTTACGAATGCGGACACGTAGTGTCATCTAGCGGCAACCAGGCGAAAGCATCACAGACAGCGTAAATCCCCTATTCAATACCAGATGCCGCTACTTGCATGTTTTTGTTTACTTGCGCGTACACTCTAGAATTTTCCCACGGTTGTTTACGTATTACGCGAACCGGTATTGTTCTCGGAAGGTTCCCGAACTTTCTTTTACTCGCCTCGACCCGTATAAATAGGGCAGGTAAACACGCCGGGAGCCAGTCTTCGAATGTTTTCGAGTGAGCGATAATCAAAGCGACTTCGGAAGTGAGAAACAAGTGACTTAGTGAGTGAACCAGTGATAGTGCTTAGTGTTTGAACTTAGTGCATAGTGTTTGGACCTAGTGCTTAGTGTTTAGACATAGTGATCTAGTGTGTGTAAGTGTTAAGTGTAGTGTAAATAAAAGTCTTCAAGAGAGTCACCAGGTCTTTTTCTCCGAATCATCGAACCTTAGCACGTAACAATATTATGGTCAAAACTCAAAACTCTAAAAATCCGTTCCCACGTCTAGACACCTCATAAGCGATTCTATGGACAGATTTTTATTATTTGAGTAATTTATATTTGGGTGCGAGCCAAAGTAGTTTTTAACTGAATTCTCCCCTTGGAATGTCTGATCAGCATTAGTCGAAGTTTACAAGTTTAACTTCGGACAGCTGTCTGTTGGAAGAAGTTCAGTTTCACGGTCATTATTAACTTCTGTTTGCGCGCGACTTCCAGAGAAGTTGACTACAACTTTGTATTGAATTGTTAATAACAAGATGTTGCTCGTAACACCGTTGCGCCGTAAGTTTATAGTAGCGTAAATTTTTACCGGTATAAAAACTCTGATGTTCTTTCTCAGGACTGACAATATATTGTATTCCATACGCTCAAAATAAGTTTAGCACTTTAAACTTGAATGAAGAGGTACAATCATACAAACAGTCTAACTCTTCTCGCTTGTTACACCATGGACGCACTATTAATGTGCATTTCATTCTTGAAAAGCGCTATACTGTTTTATTTTTTCATTTATTCTTTGTATTTTAATATTATTTAAATGTATTTTCATTCTTGTTGATCATAAAGGTAGGTAGGGGGATGTGTGCTCATCTGTACACACTACACACGGTAAGACACGCGGTAAAGTCTGAAATTTATCTCCTGGAAAAAACGTATTGTTGTTTGCGGCAATAACGGCGTTATCGGTATTAACCTGTCACTTGCGCCAACTCCAGAGCTTTATTTACCATTTATCGTCCATTGTAACCTCACAATATTAAACCTCGTGCAACGCCATCAGGATCGTATTCTTTATTGATGATTTGAGGTTACGACTGTGCCGTAATAGACCGAATATCGTCACGCGAATGTCCTTTGTCTAGTCCACATTTATTAGTCGTAAATCTTTCTACGACTGTTTCTATATAATATTAGAGAGTTACAAGTCGTAAAATTTGGTGCGAATGTGTTTGTGATTAGAAAGAGTGTTATTCTCTGGAAATGTCAGACCAACAAAACATTTCAAAGCGTTCTATTTGGTGAAAACTAAATCGTTTGACCATGGTAATTTTTGGAGTTGTAAGTATCCTGTTTTTCTGTTTGGTTGGATCGAACAAGAAACAAAGATTTGTTAATATTGCGTCAGTAGAATCAGCGCACCCAAATCTGAACCGCACGATAGACAATAGGCGACAATAGAGTATATTCTCATGTAGCAACTGAGCTAGGTCAATTCGTACGGAATTGACCTTGCGGTGGACGGATCGATACGTCTCCGAACGTGCAGGTGTGCTGTACACCGGAGTGCTCTCCAGGACAATGGCTTTTAATGACACTTGCCCTTTATACACGCGATGCGAATCTCCAGCATCAGAGAAAATCAAATATTGTAACAATTAACATATTCATAAATTATTGTAGCTAATAGCTATGTTTAATTTTGAGGATGATGTTTTATGTCATGATGAGAGGAAATGAGAAGATCGAGCTGACGGCAATAAACATCCTTACCATTAATCCATAGGGATTAATGGTTAAATGCTCTTAAATATACGAGACCTGTATAGACAGGTTCAAGCAGTTTTGTCCAATCTCCAATCACTGAGCCGTGCTTGATTTAATCCAGCGTCTCAAATTATTTCGTCCCCTTTACCAATACACCGTGGTATCTAATAAAACCGGCCAAGTGCGTGTCGGGCCACGCGCAATGTAGGGTTCCGTAGCACCGCTAGTTTTTGAAAATTTTTGTATGGTCAATGAATGTACATTTATAACATGTTTTACACTACTAACAACATCATCTCAAAGGAATTTGAACGAAAACTTCCTTTATACTTCGCCGAATACATTTTTTTAGTTGATCGACTATTACTCAATAACTTATGAAGTCAACTTAGTCGTGATAGTTTTCCTTTTAAATTCAGCATATTTCCTACTCCAGTGAATTTTTTCACATTTCCAGAAGCAACCGTTTAGCTGGTAGAAGGGGGGACACTGGACTCTAACGATTTTTTCTACTTTAAAACTTAATATTTCACAAATGGATCCCTAAACCGGAAAATGATCTATGAATACTCATAACATTTTTAAAAAACCTATCCAACGACACCCCACCAACATTGAATGCACGTAAATATGGAGGAGCCATCGGCACAAATAAGCCGGCTTGACTGAATGAAATACAACGGCCTCACAGAAAACCGTGCAAGGAGGCGCATGTTGTTTAATGTTTTTACCCGACTGCCAGGAAAGGTAGTTCGAGGAGGTACATAACTCTTTAGTATCACGAATGTTTATTGCCGTCAGCTCGATCTTCTCATTTCCTCTCATCATGACATAAAACATCATCCTCAAAATTAAACATAGCTATTAGCTACAATAATTTATGAATATGTTAATTGTTACAATATTTGATTTTCTCTGATGCTGGAGATTCGCATCGCGTGTATAAAGGGCAAGTGTCATTAAAAGCCATTGTCCTGGAGAGCACTCCGGTGTACAGCACACCTGCACGTTCGGAGACGTATCGATCCGTCCACCGCAAGGTCAATTCCGTACGAATTCCGACTTCATAAGTTATTGAGTAATAGTCGATCAACTAAAAAAATGTATTCGGCGAAGTATAAAGGAAGTTTTCGTTCAAATTCCTTTGAGATGATGTTGTTAGTAGTGTAAAACATGTTATAAATGTACATTCATTGACCATACAAAAATTTTCAAAAACTAGCGGTGCTACGGAACCCTACATTGCGCGTGGCCCGACACGCACTTGGCCGGTTTTATTAGATACCACGGTGTATTGGTAAAGGGGACGAAATAATTTGAGACGCTGGATTAAATCAAGCACGGCTCAGTGATTGGAGATTGGACAAAACTGCTTGAACCTGTCTATACAGGTCTCGTATATTTAAGAGCATTTAACCATTAATCCCTATGGATTAATGGTTAAATGCTCTTAAATATACGAGATCCGTCCATTTATATCAATACTCAAATCTATTGCTATTTGCTTCACTTTGGCTCTATTGAACAGTCACAGATTTTTAACCCTGATTTTACTTTTTAACGAAACATATTCCCGCGACTCATAAAGACTTCCCATTTTTAGACTGTATCTTTTACTTGACTAGTTCGCACCACTTCCCGCAGATTTCACAGATGGCACCGGAGAATTCTCGAGAAGACGCGCGTCCACTTTTTTGGCTCATATGTAATTTGTGTATGTACTGTATGTAATGTACTGTTGATAATTATTGATATAAAGTTCATTGTGCAATGTACAGTTTCGTTGCAAAAAGTCGCTTCAGCTCCATTCGCTGCGGGATGAGTGCATTCGGTTCCATATCTATCGTATCAGGATGCATTAGGGAATATGACCGCTGGGCGGTGGACCGTTGGTTTATGCCGAACCAAAGGTTATTACGCTATTCCCTCATGTCGAACGTGCGCAGATTTCGTATTGGTCGTTATGCTCCATAAATGTGAATATTCGATTTTCTCGTGCAATGTGAATATAAAATGCGGACCAAGCCTTTACTTTGTTTGACAAGTTGGAAAAGCCACAACTCACAAGCGCACAATCAGATCCACATGAATTAGCGTAATTTGAAAATATTTCAACAAATAGGGGATTATATATAGGGGATGATAGAATTTAGAAACTTCTTTCAGTTGAATGGCTATGGCTTATTTTAGATATGTCCAGGTATTGTCTAACTCTAAGATAATATTACAATAACCATTTCAGTCTCGAAAGCCTTCCTAAAATCGTTGGTACCTATATACCGCGATTTGCGCAGTTTAGTTTTTATAAATTCAATCAATTTTAATTGGCTAAGTTTGTTGACATGTTCCGATGGAACAAACAAACCGCAACACCCGCGAAATTAGTTTGATTGGAGTGACCCCAATTAAACACTAAGTATAATTATTATTTTTAACAAAAAATTAAAACCGACTTCCAAGGTAAAAACAATAATATCATCCTTTTAATATGAACTAAAAAGTATTAAATAGTGTTTCCTATCTAATAGTGCCTTTTCAGAGTTCGGCTAAACCTCAACTATTTCTGTACTCAATCTTCATAATTAAAAAAAATATCCACAGCCGAACATATAACCTCCACCTTTTTGGAAGTCGGTTAAAAAAATTAAAGTATTATTACTATTCAAATCGAATGCGAGGGGCATTCGATTTGAATAGTCACGGCACCCGCGACCACGACAAATGCAAGACTTTTCAAAATTACCTGGGATAGGTTATTTGAAAAGTCCGTATTGACACCATGACATTTTCAAAACATGTCGGCCAAGTCCAGAGAAATGAACTGGTACCAATACGTCTGAAACCGTGTGCGAGTTTCCTTACGATGATTTTACAAGCGTCAGTATTATCTTGATTCTTGAGATCTTTTAAATATATCTCAGTTGGTAAGTATACGCCTCTACCTGGGACTAAACGTGCGTTCTTTTCAGTGCGAATCAAAGGTCTAGTTAATACTTCGAACGCTTTTATAAACGCAACCATAGTGATGATAATAATTACAGACGATCTCTGGTGAGCTCAGCAAAGTTCCGGTGTGCATTCTGGTTGAATATTGCGCTGCAAGGCTTTCGGAAATAACGCTCATTTTGTGGGAAATGGCAACTACGTAGGAGCATATTATATTGAGCATATATTGAGCTTCATGCTGGTGGACTATGAAAAGTAATTGAGTTTAAATAATAAAAAAATCTGCTGTTTATCATGCATGAATTACCTACATCTATAAGTATAAGGCAAATAAACAAAAGGCAGGGGGCCCACGTACGATAATATATTAAGCTTCATGATATCATCAGCTGTGAATTACATTTGTCATCATAAGGTACATAAAGGGATCTCTTTCGATTGTTTGCCTGATTAGTTTGCTTAACTTATATTTTGTTACGTATGCCCTAATATGAATGGTAAGCGTTTTCAGCTGTTCCTGTTCGAAGGGGAAGGAATTTTAAAGCTTTGCTTATTTTCAACACCCTCGTAATTTTTTGATTACTTACTACAGTTTTCTCATACAGAACAACTCTTTTACTGTATAGACTTATAGACTACAGAGCTATGCACTCAGACACATTTTAATGATGTTAATCATCATTAAATGTTTCAATTTCATGAAGAATTTGATTTTTATTGTAATGGGGCTTATGTCACAATCTTCATTTAATCACAGCTAAGTAATTACATGATGGTATTTGTCTCTGAGTGCGGCAGTTAGTGTTCAAAGTGTATTTAAACATAAATTAAGTGGATTCTAATATAATATTATGTATTTTGAGCATTCGACCACAGGAAATGGTTCGTACAAAAATATTGTAATTGTAACATTAGTGAGTAGTGTAACATAAACGCAGCAAATTATAGTATATTTAAAAACCATCATCAATGTAATAGTCCACACGGCCTTCGCGTGAGCACCAGATAATGAGATGACATATTTTTTATGATCGCATCGAAATATCTTCACCAAATGGGTGAAGATAGGGGTTCGTGGGGAAAATAATTAAGTATGTAGAATGATTTTCGTCGAAGAAAATATTTACCTTTGATTCACATCGTCGTTTGATACTGATGAGGTTGAATCAAATTTGTTTTCCGATTAGGTAGATTATGTAGGTGAGGAACAACGTCTTTTCTAACAAAGTCTGTGCTAATTTCCTGACCTGACTGATTTTTCAAATCACTTTGCTTCTCTTATACCTGTATATAATGTTCTTACTGAAAAATAAAGTAATCTAATGATGATGAATTCTAGTAAGATATTTGAAATTATAATGAACAAAATACTGCCAATTAAATTAAAATACTTTGAGTGTCATTCGAAAAGAATTTATTGCCGTCGGAAGCGGGTACAAACATTTGCAGATGTTGTATTTTTTTTTTGCAGAAAAACATTTTGTGATGTTTTTTGTACTGCAACTTTCCGATTTCAGACTCAATAAATATTGGTGGATAAATATTGTCGAAGCCGGTATGAAAATGTAAAAATACGGTAGACTTAGATTATCCAGCAGGATGAACACAGATAAAGATGAGAATATCCTACGGTATAGAATAAAAGGTTATACGTGGACGCTGCTGGTCCGAGTCAATAATAAACTAATAAACATCGACGTGCCTGTCTGTTACGCTCTGCTGCACCGTGTGGACTTTACCTCTTTAGCGACATCATTTTTACTGCTGATATTGGATGATTTCGATCAGTTCATAATATTTTCATCTCGTGTTTTAATTATAAAATTTTCTAATACAAAATGTATAAATTCGAAAATAGTTTTCGTAAAAGGGCAAAAACATTCATCCGCACCTCCCACAAACTTTCGCATTCAATACATACAAGATTTATCCGGCGCGAAGGACCAGTCTTAAAAATAGATCTTTACATTCGTATATCCTTGTCACAAAACGGCTTACTGAGTTCTGTTGGTTGAACTTTAAGAAATAAATTATTCCCTGAAGACACAGGTGACCTGTGACAGGTCTATCGACCATAATACTAAAAGCATGTAAGAAATCAATACAGCTTCTACAGGGTGTAACAAAACAATGTATAATACTTTAGGGGTGTTTGTGTCCCTTATACAAATCTGAAAAAAGCGCTGAAAGAGCTTTTTTTAGATTTGTCATTTGTATGGGCAAGCACCTTTAGAGTTATGCATTTGTCCAAAAGTAAAAAATTTATTCTTCCAGCGCTGCTACCTTAACAGTGAACTCTATACAGATGACTGATGTAGGTCTACATTCCTATCTTCCTTGATCTTATTTCATCAAGCTTAGTTAGAAACATCACGACAACGTTAAGATACTTGTGAATAATTTTTATAAGGTTATGTCACGCTTATTATTTATTACAAATAATTAATTGATTTTCAAACAATTTACTTACAAAGTTACTATTGATAACTTATTTTTTCCTTTGAAGTTAGGTGTAATCTATTAAGGCGTTAGAAATTCTTTCATATACCTGCTACATAATGTCGAGTGCCTGGAAAGTCCTATTTGCGTAACGACGAGAAAGGTTAAAGGTCAATAGATGTTTGCCGACTTTATGACACGAGCTTCTTTAAAGTTTACTGCTTTGGCTTTTCTATTTTATTATCCCTTCTGTCTACGCACGTGGAGTAAGTAGAGTATAGAGTAATTAGCCATCAATTTTATTTTTTATTTACATATAAATGCAAGAAAACACGAGTAGATTTTCTGTTCATCTTTCTGAATCTGGCGTAGAACAACATAATATGTTAGCTATGTAAGCAACATTGTTTTCAATACAAATACTGTTATGTATTTTCGCTGCTACGAGAGCCAGTTTACATAATGCTTATCTAAAATATAACTTAGACTCGCGATAAAGTCGCTCACAATATTTGGCGATCTGCCTGATACGCTTAGGTCAAAGGCTAAGTTCTCGCCTGTAAATGAGGTCACAAAAATAAAAGGTTCGAAGATTTTTCACGACTTTTGGCCCAGCGTTTGATCAGCAATGCTAAAAGTCTAAGCGCTCTTACAGATGAACGGCACTTCTTGTCAACGGCACGCGTCAACAGCAGTCGACTGCCGTCGACAATGCCGTTCGTCCATAAGAAGTCCAACATTTTTCAGAAAGATCTGTTCGGTTGTTACAGATAGACGGCAGCTTGTCTCTCACCCAGGTGGGTGTGGATGACGAGGGCCTGTACGAGTGCGGCGTGGAGAACGAGACAGCCTTCCTCGACAGGGTCAATCTCACTATACGAAGTAAGTCACCCTGTCAGAATCTTGAGCTTCAATTGTATGTCCGTAGAGTCAATTTGAAGAGCCCTTACTCAACTTAAGACACGTTAAGTAATTTGGATAGACCTTATTCCTTAATATGCCTCGACACTATTGATAGGACCAAAAAATGTCATAGTAGCCCATGGTTCCGACTAATACTTAGGGTGATGAACAACTTCATTAATCATTGCTTATGCGACAGCACTTTAATGACGTTTTTCAATAACAATAACATCTCAATATTAATAACGTACCAGATTCGATACAGGTAATAAACTCGAATATAAAAGCCCATAAACTGTAAGTAAATTGAATGGCAATCGATTCTCGTTACTGGGTCGGCGACCAATATATTCGTCAACCGCAGTTTGGGCGAAGCTGTTTATCAATCTACCGTCATACATTAAAGTGGTGCTAAGGAGTAGCGTTGGTGAGGGAATTTATGTCTTAAGCCAACACTTCGAAAGATACTTATCGATTTTGATAAATAAATTTGTGGTCTTCTGATATCCTAGGCAATTTTGCTTAATGGATTTCCATGACTAACGTCCCCAGCGGCTTATGTACAGAACGTTTTTCCTTTATTGGCTTGAATGTCCTATGGGACATTTGCCTCATAGCGATTGGCAAAAATGGATATTTACCTGGACATAGGTCTGTATCATTATGAAGTTGTAACCTTCACTTAAGGATAATAAGTTCTTTGTTCGCTTTTCTATTGCTTCGGCGTTTTTAGGGTTCCGTAGCCAAAATGGCAAAAAAGGAACCCTTATAGATTCGTCATGTCTGTCTGTCTGTCTGTCCGTCTGTCTGTCTGTCTGTCCGTCCGTCCGTCCGTCCGTATGTCACAGCCACTTTTCCCCGAAACTATTAGAGCTATACTATTGAAACTTGGTAAGTAGATGTAGTCTGTGAACCGCATTAAGATTTTGATGCAAAAATGGAAAAATTATCAAAAATTTTTGGGGTCCCCATAGGTACAATTGAAACAAAAAAAATTTTTTTTCATCTAACCTATGCGTGTGGGGTATCTATGGATAAGTCTTCAAAAATCATATTGAGGTTTCTCATATCATATTTTTCTAACCTGAATAGTTTGCGAGAGAGACTCTTCCAAAGTGGTAAAATGTGTGTCCCCCCCCCC
Source organism: Plebejus argus (assembly GCA_905404155.3). Lineage (NCBI taxonomy): Eukaryota > Metazoa > Arthropoda > Insecta > Lepidoptera > Lycaenidae > Plebejus > Plebejus argus. The sequence continues at coordinate 801,223 of FR989942.1, forward strand.
CTCTAATTTCTAAAGGGGCATGATAATTCTAAAAAAAATATATGATGTAGATTATTATAAAAACTACCAACGAAAATTGGTTTGAACGAGATCTAGCCAGTAGTTTTTTTATACGTCATAAATGGTAAACCATATTCTAAATTTCATTAAATCGACTGAAATATAGAAATAAATCAAAAACCTTTTAATTTCATAAAAATAAACCTTATTGCTGCTGCGGAACCCTTCATGGGCGAGTCCAACTCGCACTTGGCCGCTTTTTATTAAATACGATAGCTTGCTTTGGCATATTTTTTTGTAAGTTGACACCGAAAATGATCTTTATTCTCTATCGCTTCGCTCTTTATTCTCTATCGGTTGTGTCACGGGCCACGGCTCACGGAGAGTGCTCCGAAGAAAATTTTCGGAATTATACCGCCTGCAACTTTTCCACGCGAAAAATATACCATCCTCATCACCTTGATAGTTGATGAGCAGCAGACTTCCACACCGCGTTTTTCGCGTAACTTTTAAAAACTCTGTAACGAACTGTCGTCAGCACTATTTCCTGACTAATACCTGTGCTAATACGACTTGAAGAGAGCGTGTTCCCTCTTAAGGTGACGCCATGTTAAAGTAAAAAACCGTGTTGGATGTGTTTGAGATTGCTTGTTTTCTATGCGAGGTTGGCCCGGTCTCTCATAGAAAACAAGCAATGGAACAGCAAAAAATTGAAAGGGCGTAGCGACAAAATGGTTTTTGTCGCGTAATTTAAAAACCATAAATACATTTCATATAAGCTATGGACAAATTAAAGTATATACTAGAACCAATTTATGTACAAATTTTGGAAGCTTATATCACTCTCCTCTATTGGCAAAATAGGAATCCCTTTTTTTACAGATGTCTTTTTGATTGATTATTCTGTGTTATAAAAGTTGACCAATCGTGTTATACTATGGGTATTTCAAAGACAAAGACATGATGAATACTGACAGTGAACTTTAATTTCTTAGCTTTAGTCATTGCTAAGAACAATGGACATCGCTAAAGCCAAATTATCAAGGCGTCACCTTAAAAGGCCGGCAATGTACCTGCAACTCTTCTGAGGCCTCGCCTCTCTTATGGGCGACGGTAGTTGCTTTCCATCAAGTGACCCGTTTGCTTGTTTGCCCCCAATTAAAAAAGTGAAAACACCACGCTACATTTGTTAAAGTATTCTAGTACCCTGTAACTATTCTAAAATAACTATAAACATTATTAGATAAATCAATTTTATAGTGCGATATAAAATAAAAGCATAAAAGTAAATGTGTCGGACGTCGGTGCGCTGTAGGTATTAATCCTGCCGTGACACCGGGGACAATCTGATAAATTGCAACCCATTACATAGTGACCATAATTCCTCTTGATACACGGATTTTCAAACGCAAAAATATCGAAAACGATGTCTAGAAGAACTTAATTAAAGGTCTTAGTACCTTTCACAAATATTATGGTCAAAATCACAAAAATGCCCAGAAACTTGTATGAATTTTTGTTACTGGCATTATGAAACCATAATATGGTCCATGGTATTTTATGTGTAATTGACTGTGAGTCTCGCTCTCAAACATTAAAAAATATTGCATTACAAGATTTCTCGATTAGTTTGTTGTTGCAGATGATTAAACGCTTTGTTTAATAAATTAAAAAATACAAGTCTGAAACTCTGGTAGCAAATAATTATACTCGAATCTCGTTTAAATTCTTCACAAAATTTATATAAATGTACTTATATTGTAATAAAATTATTTTCATTCTTTTGTTTTAATATGAATGTGTAGGTATGCTAATTTATAAATACCCTTAAACGTTTCATTTAGTATTTCGATTGTTATTTTAACAAATGAATTTGTTATTTCACATCTATGTAAAAAATATGCAAATTTATTATCATATTTAATATAATACATGTTGGGTTAAAACAATTACACTGCCCAAAATAAGATCTACGTACGCATGAAGCGGGCAATATTATTTTGTAGCATTTTCAATTATTTTCAATTTTTACTATTACCTTTGAGTTTTGACCCTGATGAGTTATTCGAAACTAGTCGTGAAATTATTATTGTAAGAACCTTAACAAAGTAAAAATGTGTGCATTATTAACGAGTAACGACGAATTGAAGATTATGAAATTACTGTCTAACTGAACAAGCTCAAGAATTTTGTGTGTTTTTTAGCAAAATTCCGCTCAAGAAGACAAAAATTTATAATTAAAAAAATATACAGACGAGCATATAACATTCCTTTTTGGAAGTCAGTTAAAAAGAATCCTTGCTCGTTGTCGAAGAAGAAGGATTTAACGCGGGACATTTTTTGACAACTTTATGTCAAATGACAAATTGCTCTTTTCGCCTCTTGTCGCCAGTACACACTTCAACAATATAAAAAGTTCTAAAACTTTATAATATGTAACTTAAAGTTAATATAACCTGTTGGTATATTATGTACTATAATCAACTGTGTCTTAATTGAAGCACGAAACTCTTAGCATCTCTGGAATCAGTTCGCCAGTCGCCTCCATCTCAATCCTCCTCATCACAAGGATGGAGCTATCAGCGTCTTCAACATGGACGGAGCTATCAGCGTCCCGAACACTCGTATTACACTTTAAAGTGCTTAAAAGGTGCACATCATTTTTTTATTAAAACTATAAATACAATCATACATAACTTTATTTTAAAAAGATAAAACCGACTTCAAAATTGTACGCAATTAAGAATTAAAACTCCGTATCTCCAAAACTACTGAACCGATTTTGATAAAACTTGCACTATATACCTACCCTAAGTTGAACAATATCTAGTACAATAAAAAAAGAATCACTTAAATCGGACTTGTAGTTTCGGAGATATGCGTGCACAAACATATAAACATACATGCATACATACATACACTTTTGAAATTTGGCATATTTGTTCAGAAGCTGTTATAGAATTAAATATACAAAAACTGGGCAGTTCTGGAAATATTACATACATACGCGTCGAATTTTTTTGAAGTCGGTTAAAAACAAAAACATAAATGCTTCTGAAATATGGTCATCCACATACGTAGTACCTGCGGTGGAGTGTGCGAAGGCCGCGTAATCACCGTCATTATTCGCCGGCACTCGGCTTAGACGAGTACAGTCACGTACACTCTACACACTCTTTCACATTGTACACACAAGGGTGGCTGTGATTTTCGGCTATTGGAGAGATTCTCCCGGTGGATACTGGCATACTGATATTTGACGGTAGTCAATGTTGACGTCGTAACTTGTAAGGGACGTATATTATCTAAGTCCTGTCGATTATTATGTAAAATACATTCTACAATAATGATTGATCGTCATCAACTCAACAGTCTTCTCATCATCTTCCATTAAAAATTGTCGACCGTTTCAATAGCAACCAAAACTCTATAAGGTAATTTATATAGCTTCAAAATACCTGAATATTAAATGGAATTTTGAAGAGCTTGGAAAAACTTCAGATGTATTTGACAAGCAAAATATGTTTAAATTGATCTTCCAGCTAGATTTACCTTGGGGTCTCGAAGCGCATAGTGCAAACTACGAGCTCGAGTACCATCGTAGACATTCTCATTATGTCTAGTGCCAATCTCGCCAGATATTATTGATTTTTTTTGGCACACTTTGTCGTAGATTTGTAAGAGAGTTGATACAAAAATGCTTTGAAACATTGTGTGGGACTGGCGACATATTTTTGTCACAGCTATGAAAAATTTCATACATATTTAAATCAATAAAATTGTGTGTTTTACGTTTTATTTTTCTATAAGAAACGACGAAAGAGAGAAAGACCCGAGGGGTTAACTATAATGATACACGCACATTCAATATCTCCATAAATTCATGGAAGAAACTTCGTAAATAACATAGGAAGTTTAACGGTTTTTCCGCACATTTAAGCAGCCTCTAAGATAAACTTTCAGCTGTAGTGTACAAACTTTTAGTGATATACGACCCTCGTGATAAATTATAGACGCTTCTATCCTAGACACTAATAAAACTGACCGGAACGTCAGACGTAGTAGGAAATTGACTTGAGGCACAATTTCCGGACAAGGAACTCAGAATAAATATTAGCTTCATGGAACTTTGCGGAAGTCCAAACATTTGTAATGCCAGAAGATCTTCATACTTCATGCGTGCCTTGCACGCTTTTATGTAGCAGGGTGTGTAGAAAAGTATGTAGCATAAAAACAAATGCTTAGGAGCTTGGTCGTCGTAAAAAGTTATAGCTTTTTGTCGTTAACTCTATTACATGTAAGATTTAAAACTTATATGCATCGACTTATCGACTTCAACTACAAATTTTATCAACCCTTACGAAAATGTTGGTAAAAATTCTTAAGGTAATGGTCGAATTTGTTTATCGTTATATTTAGAGCTCACGACCTAAAGTCAAAATTGAACTGACCCAAAAAATAGTTGTGTCCAATGTAGACTGTTACTACAATCAAATCAGGTTAAACGATTTTGGACGACAACTCCCCCATGTCCGAGTGATTGATCGTCCAATACTGCAGAATCATCCCCTTTATGTGAACCGCAGTTGTAGGAACATTATTCATAATGTATGAATATTGATAAACGATTCACACTTTCACCCGTAATGATCCTGCACGGGAATTGTAAGCGTCTTCGAAGATTTTTCTTCTCGAATTTGATGAGTGTGAAAAACCTTGATACGCAAATGGCTAATGTGTTTTAAATGGTTATTAGGAATTTGGTTATTAGGAATTGACCGTTTATTTAAAAGCTTGCAAGTTACAATACAGATACAGGTATTTGTCAACCTTATACCATAAACGCCACTATCTGAGAAATCTAGATGTTTTTATTTTCACGGTCAGGAACGTCTATAGATTCTTATGATTTATTCATTTTGTTTAAGTCAACGGTTTAAGTCAGATCTTCAACTACTTCCTACTTATTCATGTTCCATGTTAATCTTTTAGTAACACGATAAGCCAATGAAAATACAGCAACCCGAACAGGTATGATAATTCCAGCGCGAAGCGGTAAATTCATGAAATTTTCATGAACTCGAAACCGCCCAAAGAAAAGTTTTAATTAGATTAAAATCGCGGATCCGGTACAGCTAGCCGAGTTGTTCGAAAAATATACGCCCTATTTAATGAGATTGTTCCACTATTAACCGTGCCAGTAATTCTGTGAAGATTTTCGGTGACCTTGCAGTTTTTGTAATTTGTGAAAGCCTTTTTAGTTTTTGGTAATAAAATTTTACCTACATATTTCAGCCATATTTTAGGCGAAACCTTGAAAATCTCGTTTTAATTTAGGTTTATGATTATTTTTATATTTTAGATTTTATGATTATTTTTACCTAATATAATCGTATTACTTTCATACTATACAAAGAAACAATGTACGGTCATGAGCTATAATGTTGATGTGATGTAAAAAGTGAAGCTTCTTATACGCTTTTTTGTTTATGAAGGTTGAATACTGAGCTCACAGAGGGTACTCTTTTATCAGACCAGTGAATTCGTGAAAAACTACGCATTACGGTTTTGAAATGAATATGTTTTTTCGATGCAAGCGGTGCGAAACGCTACGTACGTTACATACGTGAGGACTGCGTCACGTACGCGTTACTATCGTATTTTCAGTTCCATTATTCCATATATTATATCTAGGAATTATTCAAAATGGCGACAGTTCACAGTGGTAATGGAGCCCGTCCTAAATTCATAACGATCAGGTAGATTACGATGGATATAAAATACCACTGACGACCGTTCCCACATTATACGGGCTACGGCTCTGGATTGTGGTGCTTAGATAAATTTTATGCTGCTTTAAAAACTCCCATTTGCCGTTATCTCCCTGAAAAACGGAGTTTATGGCGTTAAATCAACGGCACTTATCGACCTTGCAAATTTGGATTCGAACACGTCTGGCTGAAAACTACAAAGTCAAATTGTAACATGAAACATAACTAAAATATGCGTAACTTTAAACTCATTGTCGCACAAGTCACAAATTCATTAATATCCGAAAATTACAAAAACGACGACGAAAGCTCCACATGTTTCGCGCAATATATTGCTGTAGCTAATAACGTCGATGTCCACAGCGGAGCCGCCGCCGCTGGTGAACGTGACGGTCCACGCGTCTACAATCCTCGCCATCATCCTGTGGAACGTAGCCGGCGACGGCGGACACCCCATCATAGACTTCACGGCGCAGTACCGCTCCGCTGCGCCTGTTAACGGCTCCCTGGAGCCCTGGAGACCCATCAGTCCAAACCATATTAGCCCTAACTCGGTAAGTTGGGACCTAGATCTAGCTAAGTCGAAAAAAAAATTAAACTTATCACCTTATAGACCTCTCCACTGCGACTGTTTATGGCTCTCTGGAGGCCTGAAGATCCATCGGTCCTAACCATATTAGCACCAACTCGGTAAGCACCTTACTGCATAAGCTTAGAGTAGCTCGAAAGAGAGTGGAAACTGGCTACCTCATAGACTACTTTGACTCTTGGAGACCCAGTAGACTCATATTATATCGACCTCGACTTGGTAAGATAAAACCTTCTAGTTTTTGAAAACTGGATTACCCCTTCGATAATAATTTACACAAAAGGTGACTTGATTTCTCTGCTTGTATTTAAAATATTTTCGACCCACTTTTTTACCTATCCGTCCTGTATTCAGAAGAAACCTTAGAACCTTGAAACTGGTCCACAGGGCCAGATTTATATTTTTTATGAGTATAGGCCACTTTAATTTTGCCGCCCCTATATACGAACTCTGTCGCCATCCTAGGACGCTGCCGCCCCCCCTAGGACGCCATAGGACGCTGCCGCCTGCCATCCATAGGCCATGGCTTAGTCTGCCTATGCATAAGTCCAGAGCTGCTGGTCCATAACGCCGTATGATGTGATATTCCAGCGGCAGATCGACGTGTACCACCTGGACACGAACGCGTCGTACTGGTTCCGCGTGTGGGCCAACAACGTGCTGGGCCCGGGCCCACCGGTCGAGGTGCTCGCCACCACGCTATACAGCGACCAGGAAGCAGGTTGGTTAAAAAAGTACTATACAAATACTACGCTATATAACTACTAGATTTATTCTAAAATTCTATCTGACTCTTCTAGCACCAAAAATAAATTTTGAAGTAAGAAAATTTAAGGTGTTATTGTTGTCCTCAATTACACGAATTCTCTTGATACCTGATAGTGATAATAGGTACCACTCAGTGTGTTTGATCACTAAAGCGATTACGCCGAGTGCGGAGTGCGGACCTTGTCAGGCTTCACGATTGACACTAATTTCATGAAACACTTTAATCGGGCACGTATTAGTTGTCACGAAATGTTTAACAGATCAATGTGTCGAATTTCCTATTTGTGACGGTCAGCGAGCAGCCAGCGACATAAATCCAGCCTTTCGATATTTAGGTTCTTCGGTTACTAGGGTTACGTTCCCAAAGGGTCAAAACGTTACGGGATTGCTAGACTTAAGATACACTTTCGAAAAAAAGAATTTTTTTTAGTAGAAATCAGTTGAGCAAGAAACTTAGATTGCAGACATAACCTAAAGAGTAACTTTCTGCCAACTTCATAAGCTGAGCATGTAAAGTGCCCTGTAAACGATCAAATTGTTTGTCAAATTTTACGTGTCTGTCAAACAACTTGATAGTGCACAGCTTTGTTTAAAGCGTTTGTCAAACAATCTACAATGAAAAAGTGAATTTCATCAAACAAGTTTGTCAAACAAATTTTATCGTTTACGGGGCACTTTACGAGTATACCTCCGTAGCGTTACTATAACCGCTGCGGGTTAGTTCCCGAACCGGTGGTACCGTACCAGTAGCCCGACGTTTTGAAAATATTTTGTTCATTCAGAAATAAAACAATTTTTATTTTTATTTAATTTTGTAATAACATAATTTGTTCACCACTTCCAGAGCTATACAAGCACTTCCTGGAGGGTGCGGAGAGCTTCGACACTCGAACGTGGGTGGCGGCGGTGTGCGTCGTGATGGGGACGCTGTGCGTGCTCGCGGTAGGCACCTGCGCCGTGCTGTGCCGCGAGTGGCGCCGACCAGGTGAGATTTAGCGCCCGCGACGCCCCCTGCCCAGGCTCTACTTTGTGTTCTGATAGGCGGTGGCGTACTATTGGCAGCTAAAATATATCATCAGCATCGGCAAGAAAATTACCATCAACATTGGCAGCAAAAATATATATCATGAACTTTGGCAGCGAAAATATATCATCACTTGCCTAATTCAAAATTAGTGGCGGATTTTAAAATGAAACCCTGTTCTTTATGAGCGGAATATAACGTATTTACGCGGCTGCCTCTGATTGCGGCGGCGGTGGCTCAGCCAAAATTTCTCTAACATTGGCAGCAAAATTTGAGTTTTGTTTGACAGTAGCATAGTCAAATCAGAAATGCTCAAACGTTTGGCAGCTTCAAAATAAAATTCCTAAAATAAAATCGCCTTTGTCCCAATTTTTTTTGTACATTTAATAATATAATTATCAGGGGTGCTCAAAATTATCATAACTTTCCAATACATCCCAAATACCCCTATCTTAATTCTTGGTCCACTAACGAGGTCTTTCGTTCAGGGACATCAGGGGTGCTCAAACGGTTGGCGTCGAAACGACACTCAATATGCCTCGAAGATCGATGAATTGTATAATCACGATCATCAATAGCTTAGAGCATGTTTTTAAGTCTAGTTCGACCCCATTTTCAAGTCTTGTATTATACATGCGCACGCGCCCCTGTATTTTAGAATCTCAATATATTTAGTACAAATACATTTTGAATCAACATTCCACTACGGTAGCGTAGTTTCCAAATTAAAAGACATTTATTATAATGACATTGCAAATTAGTAGAGTTCTCAGGGTACAACTCTGAGACCGCTGTTATGCGATAAAATATTTAAAACAAAAATTAAGACATTAAATTCATACTTTAAAACGAATAATCTCATTTGTATATTTTCAGTAGCTGTTTAAATTTTAGTAGGTAGTAGAAATTGAAAAAGTAGTATTTTTGATTATAATAAAATTTTCTTCAATCGCTATTGCAATATAATAAGGGAAAAATATAAGAGAGATAGTAGGAAGCGTTCTTATGAACAAAATGTAGTAAACTATTTAGACTTAAGAACATTTTAAGCATCTTTTGCATTTAAACTAAATAACTTTTAAAAAAGGTATCTACAAAATACTACAAAATATGCTTTTGTAAAAAAGTGCCAAACCACATTTATAATCTTCCATTTTTAAATTAGATTAAATTTTCTAAAAAAATAAATAAAAATGAAACAGCAAAAGGTGCTAAGCTGTGAAGTATACAATATTTTTTGTAACTTTTGATAATGCACAGCTTTTAAAATATAATATCTGAGGGAAATTTTTATTAATAGCCTGAGCAAATACAAATAGATCAATAAGTTCTTAAAAATATAATATAAACAATGCTCTTTTTATTTGCTTACATGAATAATAAATAATAATAATAACAATATTAAACGGCAAAAGGGGCAACAGTAAATATTTTAAATAATAATAACTTATAAAATTTGTTGTGATTCCGAACCCCTCAGATATCAGTAAGTTTTCTACTGGACCAACTGCACGTCAATTAAAGTATCGAACAATAAAATACATAAACAGTACAATTAATATAGGAAGCACATTAGTCGTAAATAAACTTTTTTTTAATTTCCCCTAGTGTTGCTTAATTATTCAGCTACGGTAAATTGGTTATGACTTATGTATGTCTTAATTTATATTATATAATTTATATTATACTCAAGTAATATATTTTTATTGGGAAGACCACAAGTATTATAAATACTTGTTATGATATAGTTTAGTATGAATTTGAAAAGAGGTCTACCTCAAGGGAATGTATTTAGTCCTCTCCTTCACTTGTTGTATGTATCAATTTGCTAAAAGTATGATCCAAAGTGATGTTTTTAATAGTTTCAATAACCTTACAGTGCTTTAGCAATTTACCCGATAATATTAATTGATTCACACGCTTATAGCAATTTTTAAAATTAAATTTAGATATGATATTGAATGTACTGTAACTTCTTGGTGGAAATTCATGTTTCACAGTAATACACACTTTTCCATGCACTGGAAAATGTGGAAAAAGTGCATGGAAAAGTGTGTATTACTGTAAATTTAGAATCTCAATAATACTAGGCCTAACAGTAATAAAGATTTGATTAAAATAATTCATCAAAAAAGTGATAAAATTATAGAAAGTTGTCATCGTTCGAATTTCCTTGCCAAAATTAACTATAAAAAAACATTCCTATTAATAATAGTTTTACTAAAACGTAATGCGTAAGATAAGTTCGAAATATGAAGGTGATAAAATCCAAAAAAATAAAGTATATTTAAATTTAGATTTTTACTATTAAAATACGTTTTAAAATTGACAAAATTATCTTGCCTTAATACTTATAAGCTGTATATAAGCAATAAACTTGAATTCTATTCTTATGATTGTCGTAGGACCAGATAAGAGCTGCTTAGAATTTAGAGCACTTTTAAAATTGTAGGATACTTAAGATTTATAATGCACTTCCATAGTCTTAAACCCCTTACAAATGTCCCCTTTTAACGCAATAAACTTATGTTAAAATTAAGACAGAATAACTTAGTTATAAGTATAGCAATTTATAGAGATGATTATACAATACATCTCAAACCTAATACTGATTATTTTGAATACCGTCGTCAACCATTGGCATATTCCATATTATTTACGAACTACACAAGAACACGTACTATTTAACTCTAGAAAATTTGTTTCACATGCAGGAAATAACTTAGAATTTAATAAAGCTTTGAAAACAAGTTTACTACAAAGATATTATGTAACATATCTGCTTCTAAACAACTAACGCTTAATTGAAACCACCGAATTGTCAAACAAACCATTTTACTAGAGCCGTTACGATCTTCGTATGCTTTTTCATTTAAGCGTTAGTTGCTTGGAGCATTAATAGTTTCTAGAGTTTTTATCTAATCGCATGTCTCGCATATCTTCCTCGGTTGAATATGCTGCATTTGTTCATTTTTATTCATTCGGAATTTTTTCTTCTTCCCCTTCTATCGCACTCGCTTGGATCGCACGCTTGGACTGCGGGGCTGCACACTAATACATTAACACACGGTGACGGTACGTATAAAAATTTACTCACTAACCCTTCGTCTATGGTTGGTCTATGGCACGAACCATAGAGTACACAGAGGAGCAGGACGTCATAGAGCTAGTGCCTAACATAATTTTGAATCCGGGCTTCATGGAATCTGACCCGGTCCGTCCTCGGGAGACGTACGCGGCGTCCATCATCAAATCGACGGAGTGTCCGGGGCCCGGTAAGCCTAGGCGTGTCTGATTCTCGTCTATACTAAACCTTAGAATATTCTATCTTACCGATCCGGGACTGTTGTCATGATGAGCTAGGTTAGTGCGATGTGACACAGAATGGACGCAGGACGGGGAAGAATTGATTTGATTGACGAATGTTATCAGAATAAAGTTTTAACACATTTCTTGGTCAGGATATAAAAGAAAAAACATTAAAGTAGGCCAAAATTAATTGGTACCTTGAAATAGCATTTGCTTATGTAAAAACCAATTTCTTTTATATTTTAATTCTTTGTCTTATGGTCAATGTTTAGTAGAGGTCTATGGAAAAAAACGATTTTACATAAGCTCACGATACAATTATTCCTATTGCATTAAACTAGGCTGTAGTTCGTTACAGCTTTTGTGGTTTCAATGCGACATCATATATCAAAAATATTATTATATCATATGTCCGACCAAATTTAAATAACGTGATTTTAAGGGCAAGGACATATCAATAATGTGGTGGGTATTTTGCTATCGGAATGGAAAGATAGGATATTCTATAGTTTGTAGAAAATATTGTTCAATTAATAAAAACAATGTACTTTTCCAAAAAGTTTTAACCTTTTTTTTAAAATAGGTATTATAAGACTCGTGTAAAAAATTTGGTGAAGTATACTGGGTTTAATAGAATATAGGGTTTAAGCGTTTTATGCTAATATTTGCTGGTGTTGCCATTGTAGAATTATAATACTTCAAGTGCTTTCCCACCGTTTGACATCTAAGCTAATTAACGAGCAAATTAAATCTTGATAAAAGTGAGAAAATTTAAACAACAGCAAAAAAATTCACACTGGTAACCCAGCAAGCGTATTTGGAATAATATTGCTTAATGTTTGAAAAGAAATTGTTGATGTTGCTAGCTGTAAAAATGTAATTTTATTAATTATTTTTGCAATACATAATGTATTAATATATTTTTATATCGAGATCTCAGGTAAGGTACATTGAATGCTTTTTAAACTGTAATAATACTGTGATTATTTTACTTCCAAAGGTACGTTTGCGTTTTATTTTATAGAAAATCATTAGATTTTTATTTATTTGATAGCATGTAATTTTAATATAGATCCAAGGGAGACTGTTTGCCATTATCACTAAAGCTTAGAATTAGGACATATAGATTATAGATATACGTAGAGGTTACGATTATAGTGTATCACTCGACTCACTGGCTGTTATTTCTAAAGTACGTTAAGCGTTCTAGAGATCTAAGCACAGCTTTTTACAGTACAAGCCACCGCTATACGGGCGAATCGACAATATAGTAGTAATAGCTGACTAGTAGATATAAACACATTTGAAGGCAATGAGACGAAATATTTGTAAGATTAAGATTCGTTTGTCATGGACATTTAAAAATTATAAAGTCAATTAATAGATATACAAACCTTAAAATGCAAGATTACTGAATAGTCAATCTTATGTTGCTTATTAGTCATATTACTTATTTTCTAAAAATATGCGTAATCGATGTAAAATTGTAACGTGTCTGTATGATTTTATGAAGATCTGAATAGTAGAGTAAAATAATTTAATATTTTTTGGAACTATGGGCTAGGAGTGCTGCAAGGGTAACTGCTGAACCTTTAAATAATTTTTTTTTTAATAAAAATAGTTTTTTTTCTGAATAGATTTTTTAAAAAATGCTTTCAGAATGTTGATACTAAGTGTACGAAATATACAAAAATGACGAAACCGTATCTTGTAAGAAATGGACATGACAAATTGATCAAAATATTAATTAGGTGGTATGTTAATGAATGAATGAAAATGTTTAAGAATGTTGTTATGAATTTGAAAACAGTTTATTTTTGTATACATGGTGTATACATATCAGGAAAGCCTTATGTATTGAAAGTAATATCTTAACTTCTTCCTCCTTTAAAATGGCAATCACAATTAGATCAAGGTACATTGATTACAATGAACAAGGTACATTCCTTAAAATATCTGAATATTTTTGTAATATTTTTGAATAACAAGTTGAATCGTTATTGATAAAAATGCTTTCAATTAATTTTAGGTACAGTTTTAAACTTGCATATTATAAGGTCTTGATCTAATTATGGTTGAGAATTCTCTTGTCCTTCAATCTTTACAGCTCATTGCCTTTCTGTGTTTACTACCTTTCTCTTTGTATTCACTTGTACTTAGACAAGTTAACAATTAATGCTATTTGAAATTTCGCTTCTTAACATTATATTGAAGACTGAATTTTTTCTTACTTGTTTTGTTTTATTATTACGTTGATTTTTATTTAAATAATATTGACGTTGAAATTATTATCTTCTATAACACTTATCTTGCCAATTGATGTTCTATGATTTCAATATCATTAATTGTTAACTGTAACTGATATTCCTAACTGCGTTGTGCTTAAACGAATATATTGATAGTATCTATCCGTCTTGCGAGATGTTATTTACTGTGCTATAGCGTCAATTATATATTCAATATAACTTTAAAATACTTCTGCACCTTTATCAGTTTCTTTTTCTGTATATTATTTTTATGCTGTGTAATTTTAAATACTCCAGTATTCTACATATTTTCGTTTTCCTTTCCATTTATATTTATAAAAGGAACGACTCGATCGAAATTTTCAACCATATCGAAATTTACTCACTAGTTTTAATCGTACTATTTCAATCTTAACTAGCTCTCTCGTTATAGTATAGAAGCTTAGGCATAAAAGCGTGCAAAACATGACAAGACTTTTACTATCCAAAAATTCATATTTATAATATTGTTTATTATAGTAATGGTCTTAAATTTCCTTTTAAAGTCCAAGTCCAAAATTGAGTATAGCTGGAAAACATTTTTTGGTTTGTTTCTAAAGAACAGGAAAAGTCTTGTTTTGTAATTTGCATTATTTAGTAGGTTGTGTTTAGTTAAGCAGACGCGTGTAGGCTATATCGAGTGAGAGTCAAGACTGGGCTGGTTGTAGACACTCCGGGGGTATTGTGGCGTTGCGGGTAGTTTTATATTTTTCATAAGTTACTGATGAATGTCAGTGTTGCCAGATCCATCGGCGGATTTATTGTTGAAGGAATTCCCTTACTGATAAAATGTTTAAATAATTGAATCCAGAAGCTATACAATGTTTTCTGCCTTTTTAAATTCTCAGATAAGAACAGAACATTGTATAGCGTATCTATGTAAATATTTTTATTAGACAGGGGGTTAGACTATGAAGTAGTTGTTACCACTATAGTCTGTCAAAAAAGTGAAGAAATTAAAAAGTGGCAACATCGTAGTCTCATCCCTTTCAAACGGGGGTTAGACTATGAAGTAGTTGTTACCACTATAGTCTGTCAAGAAAGTGAAGAAATTAAAAAGTGGCAACATCGTAGTCTCATCCCTTTCAAACGGGGGTTAGACTATGAAGTAGTTGTTACTACTATAGTCTGTCAAGAAAGTAAAGAAATTAAAAAGTGGCAACATCGTAGTCTCATCCCTTTCAAATCAATATAAGAAAAGAGGGATGACACTACGATGTTGCCACTTTTTAATTTCTTCATTTTTTTGACAGACACAACATTTTAATTATTTTTTAGTCTTCAATTATACAAGTGTCAGCTCCGATGGTCTGTTCCTAGATATTTCAGAAAGAAACTATTTTATGCCCGGTCTTGAGGTTATTTTAATAGGAGTTTCTTCTCTTTCAGCATCTTATCAACACTATTGTTGATTGCTTTACGTTTTCACGTTAGCTAATAAAAGCTAGTGAATACTCGTAGATTAACTCCTGTCAAAATTCTTCAGATATCGGGCATAAGTCATAACTGAATTAAAGCAGGTTTGCTACTTAATAACCGTTGAGTGAAAACAGCTAACTCTCAATTTATGCAATTTGGTATAGAGGGCTTTACTTTAATTTATTTAACAACAATAATTATTGTTAAATTTTTTTTGACGTACAACAATTATTGTGACGTCGTTATTTGAATAGCATAATATATATTTTTCATGTAGTATTTTTATATTGTTGAATTTTTATATATTATTACTTATGTATGATTTTTTTTTTCATTCTGAAGTTTTTATTTTCAGTATCTCTTAGGCAATAAACACACGACATGGCCAAAACATATGAAACCTGTAATTTAGTTTGTAATATGTATGCACTGCACACGCATGATTGCTGTAGATATAACCTTGTGCCTTTTTATTGCAATCAATTTTGTAATTCGTAATGTTAACCTTTTTTATATTCCCTAGGATAATAATGTTCATTGTTCACTATTGTAAACTGCCACTTTTGACATGCTAAATGTTGCCATGTAAATAAAAAGAAGGATACGTAACTGTCACATCTCTTTCTAATGTTATCGTATAATTAAAATTACTTACTGGTATATTGTATTAATTACAATTACTTTTTAAATTGCATTTAAATGCATGAAATTTACTAAATGAATTTTAACAATTTGCATGATAACTATTCACTCGAAATCCGTCCAAAACTAATTTTACAAAGGGTTTCAAGTTGAATATTATATTTTACTAACTTCCATCTCTATATAATATAATCTTTGCCAATCACACAACAATGATTTTACATAACAATTCTCGCAATTATACGTTAAAAAAGTTATATTCTGGCATTCGCATAAAATATTTGATAGAGTAAATCGTCTCTTGTAAAAAGTGCTAAGGTTATTCTGTCTTAACATGGCACAAATTGATTTTGATGATTTTAATCGTTCTAAGCCATCACGAAATGCACTTACCTATTGTGATGCTAAAAGTTTAATGCATAATATCATTTAACCATTATAACACTTTCTAATAAAGCAATGTAATGTCTAGTTTGTATTCAGTATACCATTTACTTTATATTAAAGTAATATATTTTAGTATAATTGTATAATTTAAGGTTGCCTGTGTACGTCCACTATGGGACAGCGAATATTATTTTGCCATTATGATATTGTTTAAGAATAATATGTTACCATTAATTATGCCAGTTAATGGCAATATTTTATGTATAGTTTGTATTCGCTAGAATAAAATGATGCAGCTAAAACTACGAAATACATTGGTTGTGAGGGATTGGAACATCAATATTTATTTGAAGTGTTGATTTTGAAAAGATCTTTCACTAGGAACACCAAGCTTGTTAATAAAAACTACAAATTAAAAATAATAGCTTCAGCGTGCCTACGATTTTTTATCTGTGGGTAAATTTTATTGTTCATATTAATAAAGTGTCTATTGATTTAAATAGCAGTACAAGTAAAGACACTAGATAAATAAGTTTCTTATTTTGATATACGTACATGTGAGCAGCTTTTTTGTTAACGATATTAATGATAATTGTTAACGATTATTTTTGATTTCAAATGAAAACTTCCACTTTATGTTTCTTTCGAATTGTGGGTATTCATTTTTTTTAATGGTAACCCCATAATATTGGCTGTTAAATATGTTGTAAATGTGTGTCAGCAACGACATACGAAATATGTGATTAAATTCCAAATAAATGTATGTGATTTATATTTTCGTTTATTCAAAAAAAAATATTTTTTAATTTTAAGTTAAGTTTGTTATATTATGTTCAAAATTATGTTATTGTTTATTTTTTTTATTTGTTAAAATTCTAGTTTTTCGCTGATGTTTTGTATTTAGCGATAAAGCAATAGAAAATGCTATTGTGATGTTAAAACCATTCCCATTAAAACAACATTTTACATGACACTTTGTTTTATTTTACAACCAATTTAACTGTTTAGTGAGAATAGTGACTAAACTAGTTTACAACTAGGGATATTTTGTATGGATTTTAATGTATTCCACTGAAAAAATACATATTATAGTACCCAATACGCTATTGGTCAAATAAGGCAAGGATAGATACAAATAAAAGAGAAGCGAAAAGAGTTAAACAATTTATCATAATCCAAGTAATTTGATCATAATAATAATAATAATTATTGTAATACCACCCTTTGCTAATTTTATTTTATTTTTATTTTTCTTTATTGAATACCAACAGCGTATTACAACATGGGACGTGACACTAAACATGTAAATAATTTAAACAAGATGCTACTAATTTAAACAAGATGTTAGTGTAAACACCGTTATCCTTGAAACCATCGAATGAGCCCGTCAAAATAAACAACTTTTTCTATGGGAACAATGTGGGAACTCAAAAAAATCCGTCTTCATACCCATACAAATTGCCGATCCGGGCATCCGTATGGGTATGAAGACGGCATTTTTTTTAAGTTCCCAGCATTGTTCTCATAGAAAAAGTTGTTCGTTTTGACGGGCTCATTGGATGGTTTCAAGGGTGTTTACATTTACACACTGTATATTAACTTTTGATATTCCAGCTAGAGTGTGTCTGTTACTTTAATTGAACACTGCCGTTTGATTTTCATTCAATAACAGCTGCCCTCCGAGTCAAAATCCTGAAAGAATAGTTAACATCGCGTTGAAAAGTATATTACAGTTCGACAAGGCTGTTTATGAACGCGGCGAGAAAAGGAACTAACGCTGCTATCATACAAAAACGTCATTTTTGACAGTTCTCCTTTACCAGCAGCACCCATTGACATAATATTCATATAAAGCATATTATATATGTTTAGGTTACTTTATGTTTAAAGCCTTGTCGAACTGTATGTAACTTGTAAGTTATCAATGCCGAATGGTAAGATCTTGTCATTGTTCATTGTTGGTTTCAGTGACCTATTGAATGGTTTAAGTTAATACAACACTCAACAGTACCTACAATAACTGAACAGTGATCATGCATTTTTTTACTACGGTACCGCTTCGCGCTAGTCCCTACTTACCAGGCTTTCATTCACACGCGAAAAAACAGCTATTGTGCACAAGTTATAGGAGAAAAGAGGTTCTAGGTTAATAATCGAGTGAGTGCGAGTCGGACTCGCGCACGAAGGGTTCCGTACCGGTATAGAGCGAAAGTAGACAAAAAATTGTGTTTTTTTGTATGGGAGCCCCCCTTAAATATTTACTTTATTTTAATTTTATTATTAAATTGTAAGGACTTTGTGAATTTTTCAAGTGCGTAGCTATTACCAGTATTGATTACGAGCAAAAAAGGCCAAAAAATCACGTTTCTTGTATGAGAGCCCTCCTTAAAAATAAACTTTATTTTATTTTTAGTATTTCCTGTTATAGCGGCAACAGATATAGGTACACAATCTGTGAAAATTTCAGAAGTCTAGCTATAGCGGTTTTTGAGATACAGCCTGGAAACATACAGACAGACGGACGGACGGACAGACGGACAGACATCGAAGTCTTAGTAATAGGGCCCCGTTTTTACCCTTTGGGTACGGAACCCTAATAAATGAAATTCTACATGTTCACAGACCAACGACCAGGCTATACAAGGTATAACAAAACTAAGCGACAATACTTTAGGGTGTGTACTGTGTATGTGTCCCTTACATAGAGCTCACTGTGAAAATAGCAGCGATGAAAGAGCAAATTTTTGTGATTTGTATGGGCAAGCGCCCCGTGTCATGCATTTTTCCATACAAAGGTGAAAAAAGTTACTCTTTCAGTGCTGCTACTTTCACAGCGAACTCACCCAACCCACCCAACCCAAAGTATCACTTAGTTTTGTTACACCCTGTATAATAGTCGCAACCTGACGTATATCTAAATATACCCTCTCTCCTACTTACCAAGTCCAGTTCATCAATAGCCTTCTGCAAAGCCAGCAGGCCGGGATCATGAGGGCCGAACACGCGGCACTCCTCTTCAAAGAAGCGCTCCATCCTCAACCGAAGCTCCTCAATGTACGGATCACGGACGTATCGAGTCTCCTCTGAGATATCGGATGGTGTGTAGAAGCTGAAAATTGAGGAATAAATGGTTATATGGCTATTTGGCATCGCATTGAACAAGGTAAGATTTTGTTATCATAAGGGCCTGTTTCACCACTTTCTGATAAAGTGCCGAATAGGCTATTCACAACTTTTTGGTGACGGTGGCCAGTTGCATTGAAACCAGGTTAGTTCCACAGGAGTAATTTTATAGAGCCCAAGTGTGTGCGCAGTACACAAGAGCTCATAAGCCAGTGGGACGGACGACCGACGACTGGCGAGAGATCAGGCCATGGAGCTAAAGCAACGACATTTTGCATGCCCATCCGACGCATGGCTCAGGTGATCAGCATGCATTGCACTCACCAACCTTGGAAGTAACATGTTTCCAACGCGGGAATCGAACCCACTACCTCCGAATCAAGAGCCACGCTCTAAACCACTAGACCACGGAGTGGCACGGAGTTGTTAAAAAAAAAGACAAAATATTAACTAGCCAAATAGGCACACATACGCGACTTTTAATTCATAGGTAGTAGGTATAGCAGGTAGGTACACATATTGCGTCTACACTATGTTACATGTATTCAATCATCGTACTTTACTTTATTGACGTATTATCGTGTACATTGCTATTTAAAATTGTTGACTTCGATAGTGGCATATAGTGGCTATCAAGTTAAGGTGACGCCATGTGAAAGTAAAAAACCGTGTTGGATGTGTTTGAGATTGCTTGTTTTCTATGCGAGGCTGGCCCGGCCTCTCATAGAAAACAAGCAATGGAACAGCAAAAAATTGTAAGGGCGTAGCGACAAAATGGTTTTTGTCGCGTAATTTAAAAACCATAAATACATTTCATATAAGCTATGGACAAATTAAAGTGTATACTAGAACCAATTTATGTACAAATTTTGGAAGCTTATATCACTCTCCTCTGTTGACAAAATAGGAATCCCTTTTTTTAACATAGGTCTTTTTGATTGATTATTCTGTGTTATAAAAGTTGACCAATCGTGTTATGCTATAGGTAATTCAAAGACAAAGACATGATGAATACTGACAGTGAACTTTAATTTCTTAGCTTTAGTCATTGCTGAGAAAAATGGACATCGCTACAGCCAAATTATCAAGGCGTCACCTTAACAGCATGCAACAGTTATCTAATGTTTGTACTCTGGTGCGAAATGAAGCATCGTTATGTAAAACTCTAACCCACTTACTAATAAAAAAAATACAATGTTGAGTCCTTCTCTGATAAATTAGAAAAAGGTTTGACAGTCTGGGACATAACGCTCTCTCTGTGTGTTCTGAAAGATGCTCTATAGCTATGTCCACATTATGCAATTTCATCCTCAATTTTCGTCATCTTCTTTTTATTCAACTTTCGTTTGGCATATTCAATAATTGAATGCGTCAAAATCTACCCGCGTTGAAAGAAAAGTGTCATAGCGATTAGCGAGCGCTACGATTTCAACGCGCGTCATGGGCACGTCTCACGTTCGCTGTTGATTGCGCTATAACGCATGCCCTTGACGAACAGAAAAAGGCACACGCACAATGTGGACAAAGCCTATAACTTTTTGTTGGTTAGAGAGCAAAGACCCATAATAATGAAATTGAGGATATTATACAAGGTGTAACAAAATAAACTGATAATAGTTTATACGATAGAGTTCACTGAGAAGTGAGAAGGTAGCAGCGCTGAAAGAGCAATTTTTTTGTTATTTGTATGGGCAAGCTGCCGAACGTCATAAATGTTTCCATACAAAAGTAACAAAAAGGAATTCTTTCAGCGCTGCTATGAAAACAGCGTACTCTATATGGGGGCCTCATACATACCCTAAACTCTAAAGTAATCACTTAGTATTGTTATTTGTTACACCTTGTACCTATAATAACATAATGTAAAACTCGAACCTGCTCAAGGAGTCCAGATAGTCCTGGGGCAAGGTATCCAGGCTCTCCCTCATCAACTGCCATGGATCGTCATAGGTTCCGGCTTTGGACTATAACATAAAGCTGATGATCCAGTTGTAATCAAATTAATCAAGGAATAATGTGGGAGTTTAAATTGCCACCTAACTGTCTCGGAAAACTTTTCCTAGATCAGGTAAAGTTTAACTTTTTTTCGATTTGAGCCTAGTCCACATTATACCAACAAAACAAAAAATGCTGATGTCTTTGTTGGTCTGAAATGCTGTAACTTTGAATTTCGGATTCTGAAGAGATTGATTAAAGTGCTAATCCTTGACTTACCTTCCTATAACTGTCAAAGTCTTTATCAGTTACCATTGTGCTCGACAAAGCTATACTCGACATGGAGTCCGTATCGTCCCCAAGAGGTTCGTAGTCATATAAATATGGAGGCAGACTGATGTAGTCCGGATAGTCCAACTCCGTCAGCAACTCCGAACGATTCCTGGGTATTCTCGCCAAAACTGACGCGAACATGTTCATATTTAGATTGATTTTATCGTCTTTCAACCAGTAGAATTTCTTGTGGACCAGCTGAAAATACAGGTGCATGTAAATAATAATTATTGATTTTCAGGCGAATTTGAGAAACGACAAAGTAGTTTAGGTTATTTGATATTTCAACCGCCTGTTTGTACGGATTCCTATATTGTTTCATTTTAAATTTAAATTGTAATTTAGTTTAGTTTGTACAAATAAAGAATTTTCTATCTATCTACTTATGAACAAATAATACAACAAATCTGTAGACTTTATCATGTAGATTGTAGACTCTAAATAAAAAACATGAAAAAGTAAAGCTCTACATTGTAGGTCTTAATCCTTTTTCAGTGCTTTAATTCATTTTACTACTTTTCTAGTACTTACTACTTACTTATCTATTTATGCAAGGTAAACGATGCTTTTTCGGAATTTGTGATGTAATTTTGAACCAGGATCTTCGTTGTAGGTAGTATGAGGTCGAGCTCACGTAAGTGATACGTCAAGTTTGGGCTAGATGTTTAATCGATATCGTATCTACGTGATGTGAAACACGCAGGTACATGAGCAGATACGGTTCATGAGCATGTTGTATCAGCTATTCATAATACTAGCTAGGGCCCAGGACCCGATCTAAAACGGGGCGAGCACGGCATTTACCCAGAGTGGCGATAAAATAAAGGGCGACAAAATTGATTTTTTCCTATCGTTCAACCTAGCCATAGCTTGAGAATTACCTACCTTCCGACCTACTATAAGTTAGACATTGGAAATCCGAAATATTTAAGTATTTTACTTAAATATTCCCCCATTATCCCCCAAGTCCCAACAATGTATGTATGGTTTTCTATATGTACCTACCTAGGGGGCGACGAAAATCATCTTTGCCCAATGTTGATTGTTTCAATAACTGGATAAGCGCTAATCTAATAGAATACCCAGAAGTGAATCCGTAAAAGCGATGAAATCAGCAGACAACGAAAAGGGGCCTTTCTAGTTTTATTTTCCAAGTTGCCAACTGCTAAATCTATACTTGACGAAGTGCCGAGTTTCATTTTTTTATGAGTGTAGGCCGCTTTATTTCCGCCAACCCATATACGAAGTCCCCTATGGACGCTGCCGCTCCCCTAGCTAGGCTATGCCGCTACTAGGCCACGGCCAATACACTATATACAGCTTATTTATAAATTCCGGCCTGACTTGACGCCTTTGTGGCACAGTGGCTTAGAGCTTGAATCTTGACTTGAAAGCTGAAAGTCTCGATCTAGGAGAGTGAAAGAAAAGAGATTGCTATTGTGATCTCATCAATAGAGGTAAACGTAGGTTTGCCTTTCAGGCTACAGGCTGGAAATGGCCGGCTTATCGGATCACATGGCATGATAGTATAGTACCTAAAAGTGATGATAAGGGTTCAGCTATACCACGCTATACATATTAAGTCACAACAAAACGTGCGTCATCACAACACGATAACCACCTCGACCTTCCCAGATAACTTGTTACTGTTTTGGATATCTCCGGAATAGAGTTCAAATACTGGTTAAACACTATATTCTAGAATGTATAAATTTAGAATTATTTATTTTTCAAATTGGTTAAGTATGTAATTTTGATTATATTTTCAGCTTCCTCGAACGAAATTCCAAGAAGAGTTTCAGAAAGAACAGTCTTAGCTTTCATAAAAGATAACTTATCAATTTTGCATAATTTAATGAGGTTATTGCATATGTAAGGCAGGAGAAACAAGCCAAATTTTTGAGCGAACGAAGTTTTGACGGCGACTGCGGGAACTCTAAAGGACCGTTGTTTTAGTAGTGTAATGTACTCGGAGGAGCTAAGGATATGCTTGTGCATAGCCACTCCTGCTCTTAGTATGTAGAGTTTCCTAACACTTAAAACACGAAATTCTTGGTACAGAGCAGAAGTGGGATATGTTCTATTGTTCAGAGCAACTTTAAGTAAAGCACGCTGCGCTCTTTCGGCAGCGATAAGGGTGGTAGACTCTGCACCTCCCCATACAGGTATGCAGTAGTTTATGATAGACTGACAGAGTGCTAGGTATATGGTTCTTAGTAAGTGAGGGTCCGCTGCGTTGCGTAGATTTTTCAGAACTGGCATTATTTCGAATACGGGAAGTCAGTAGGTAGATATGTTCCCTAAAGGACAGCTTCTCATCTAAAGTTACAAGTACCTACATTCTGCAAGTACCTAAGTACTTGCAGAAAAGTAGGTCTGTTTACGACTAATGTTAGTACCTATTAACTTTCTGGGTTGTTCTACGTGGTGCCTGCCACTGGCAGTTGTTTTTCAATTACAAAAACACTTAAGTATTTGTTGTAGTTCTTGCTTTTCTAACTCTTATGCTAAAATCTAAAAGCAATTTCGCCGCAATAATGACTACGGTCTACGATAGAATTATAAATATGATCTCAACTATTAAATCAGAATGTAGAGTTACTCTGATCGTGCAGTTATGTAACTTTATATTTTAGTTTTATTGTACACATTTTTTAATTTCACCTTGCCTGCTCTGCCTAAATTAAATCAATAACAGCACAGAGTCTCGCACAGAGTGCCGTTAGTTTTCTCGTAATCATAAAACAAGTCCTTTGTAACTAAAGAGACAGAAATAAATACACAGAGTTGATATAATAATTGTGTATTCGCATTTCGCATACAATAGCTTCATTGTCACAACTCATACGGCTATCTACTTGTCCAGTTTCCTTGAATTGTACTCGCGATAGAGCACTTTGCAATACAAAGGGCTTATGGTAGAGCGATAAAACTGGTGCAGTAGTATGATAATTTTCTATGATGTGGTTTGTAGAGACTGTAGAGTGGCTTCTGGGTCTTGTAAAGTTTGTTTTTATATTGAACGTTGATTCATCCATGCATATTCTAGGAAATATTCAGGATAAGGGGCTCTACCATCTGATTTAAGTACGTCGGAATGTAGAGGTAAAACGAATGTTAGCAGACACGCATTTTCGCCATTCCAATAACACCAAGTGCGAATTAACGATCACTGAAGCTAATCAATTAGATTAGAAAAAGCTATGAGCACTATTATCTGTTATCAATTTTTTATCTACCACCTACCGTTCTATTTACTGTCTATTGTTTTCATTCAAGGTTACTATCTATTAGTCGATCAAGAGTCAAGACTCAAGAGACATCAATTAGATGACGCGCGGCGATGGCAGTCTCCCAAAACCGGTCAGTACAGCACGCGCCGCCCGAGTGTGCAGTCGTGTGCAGCGGGATCTGCGCGTGCGCAACGCCATTTGCGCAATAATCAGCTGATAATCACTTTTGTCGTCGTGTATAGCGAGTTATCGAATAAACGTAAACAAAACTTGTAGTGCTTCTGATTTCAGTGTGAAAGTGTACATCTACCGTACAGTTTTGTTAGAAGCTGCAACAAATTCAAGGGCTCCCCTAATTCGGTCACATATTTTGTTTCCGTTTAGTGATGGTGTGATGTGGTAGTGGTCGCGATGGACCCGTCTAAGCCGTCGCTGCGGCTGCGCGGCGCTGACAAGAAGGCCGAGCTGAACATGTGCACCAGCGCTATGTCGCCGGAGACGCAGCGCCTGCTGCCGCCCACCAGCGAGACCATTATGACCAAGCCCTTCCCTATCAGAGGTAACCATATCACCTTTGGAAGTTAAGCGTTCTTTTTTAGAGGTAACCAAATCATCTGCTGAAATCTCAATGTTTTTTATTATCTTCCCAGTAGAGGTAGATATAATCCAACCATCTGTCAAAATCTGT
Source organism: Plebejus argus (assembly GCA_905404155.3). Lineage (NCBI taxonomy): Eukaryota > Metazoa > Arthropoda > Insecta > Lepidoptera > Lycaenidae > Plebejus > Plebejus argus. The sequence goes on from FR989942.1 coordinate 826,729, forward strand.
AGGTTCTTCACGTTTCCTGTTAGAGATAAGCCTCCCCCAAAATCTCTAGATTCTCTACAAATGTAGAGTCTATACAGACACGCTGGGTGAGGCCCACGCAGTTTTTTTTTTTGGTTCTGAAGTTTAGATACTCTATACTATTTATGATTCCCGATTTTTGCCTTCCCTTTCTCCCACTTAACTCCTCCCTCAAATCGTGGGGTACTTATGAGACAGATGAGTGTAATTAAAACAATTTGCAATGATCTTAATATCCAAAGTCTAAAATTTTACTTTAAATTACTATCTAGGTATTGTTTCAATAGTTTTGAACCACAGAAATGAATCAAGATGAATAATTTCTGTGATCAATCTTGATTCATTTCTGTGTTTTGAACACTTTGGATCAAACGCTATTACTAATAAGCGTCGAATCGTGTAACAAAGCTAAAAATACAAACGTCTTCCTCACAGTTTCCGCGGATAGAAAAAGAATGACCGGAATAATTTTCGACGCGGCATTTTATTTTATGTTTTATAAATTCAGTAGTTTGTATAAAATTATAACCTCTGCTTTGGAAATCTGCTAAAATTACACGGACATTTTCGCACGCGCGGGTAATATGCATAAATTTTAATTATGAAACATTTTTGAAGTTCTGCGTTCTGCGTTAGTTGTTTTGCAATACAAATGTGTTTTGTGTTTATAATTTATATTTAATACGATACAAATAATGATTTATCTTTAGCATTTATGAGATAATAATATATACTTACAGTCATATCTTATAATTATCTTAAAATTGGAAATACCCATCTTCTTTTGCATTTCAATTAATGTAGAGTTTCTACCTATTACCTAAAGGGCTGTACTCTCTCTAATTCCTCAAGACATAACATATTACATAGAATGTCTCTACTCTTTAGGCCAGTTGATACTACAATCAAGCATTTTATGACTTTTGTACCTGTGAATAATTGCCATAAATCATGAATCATGATTCAGGAGTCAACCAAAAAGGTGAAATCGTTTCCCAATGTCATAGGCCATAGCCCATAGCCATCAAAATTCTTGGAATCAATAGATTGTAATCGCAGAATATCATAAAGTGTATCTGTATAGATCCCAAGAATTATGAATTCTGATGGTAGAATATGGAGTGATAAAAACAGTTTTTAATCATGATAATAACGACGAAGAACTTCCAAAAGAGATTCGAGAGCCGAATAATCAAGGTTATAAAATTACGGATCTTATCTGTAGTATTTACCGTGACATCATGAAAATATGGCTGTGGTAGATAATAAGGAGCGGCACTTTGATGCCCTTGCGAAGCAATCGATAGGGATTAAACTGCAATATCTATTAAGCAACCAGAAACTTTCACATCCAATGCTCCGCATTTTTAACCGACTTCAAAAAAAGGGGGTTATCAATTCGACGCGTATGTATGTAATATTTCCAGAACTGCCCAGTTTTTGCATAATATGTTAATCTATAACAGCTTCTGAACAAATGTGCCAAATTTCAAAAGTGTATGTATGTATGTTTTTATGTTTGTTCACGCATATCTCCGGAATTACAAGTCCGATTTGAGTGATTCTTTTTTTATTGTATTAGGTATTGTTCAATTTAGGGAATAGTGCAAGTTTCATCAAAATCGGTTCAGTAGTTTTGGAGATAGGAAGTTTTCATTCTCAATTACGTACAATTTTGAAGTCGGTTTTATCTTTTTAAAATACAGTTATCTAGAAAATGCTGTGTGCGATCATAGTAATTTAAATCACATCTTATTAAACACGCGATTCTTAGTCAAATAAGTTTACTTCTAAGGCCCACCCACTGCGTTGAACATCATAATATATTGTCATAATATCTGTCACAAATCACTTTAAAGAGTGATATAAATGACATGATGTTTAACTCAGAGTTAACTTTAACCCAGATCTACGTAAGTCCGCCTAAGAAAACTCTATGAAGGCAGTTGTCCAGTTTATTTCTACGAGTTTTAGTAGAAAGAATGAATTTGGTGGTGGTGGTGGCTCGAATCTGACTTTCGCATAGGTGATCCTAGATTTGATTTACGTGAATTAGGACCCAGACAGAAATATAGAAAGTAGGATAGATCAATCAATCAAAGGCAATCAAGAGAGGCAAGTGTTTAGGTTTCTTAGCTCGAGTTACTACGACTGTCGACTTATAACGTGTTAAGACGATGTAGTAGATACTCATTCAGTTCAGACAGTATATAATATACATAGTACATACATAATATAATTTATTTCAATGTATGTTTGCTTATGTCATAGCTTCAGTATATTTACTTGTTAACAGACTGTTTGTTTTCCTTAGCACTCGAAACTAACTTTTAGCTGTTATTATGGTCATATCCTTAATTAACGCGTAAAACATTGACCATTGACACAAATGAATAATTACTATTAGTCACTGTTAGGTAATATATTATTATGTTACATTTTAAACTGAGTGACTGGTAAGTTTCGATATTAGTCAAATTAGTTTAACAAAAAATTTAAGTGACGACAATTTATGAAGTTACTTCTTGATGCCCGCACCTCCGATGCGCCTAAAATCATTTATCGCGCGTGAATCATACATTTTTCCGGAATAAAAAGTATCTTATATCTTTTTCCGGGTCTCAAAGTATCCTCCTAACAAAATTCATCAAGATTGGTTAAACAGTTTAAACGTAAAGAGGTAACAGGCAGACTGATATGGATTATTAGTTACTTCTTCATTTTCGGAATTATACCATGGACCAATCATACATGTATGATTGGTCCATGATTATACCTAAAAATAAAAAATATAGAATGAGTAACTCATTCTATATTTTTAGGGTTCCGTAGTCAACAAGGAACCATACCAGGTACCATAAAGTTCAGTGATTGGTAGAGCGAACTATGGTCAAAATAATTGTACCTCTGAATCCTCTGATAAGACAGTAACATTGAATACCAACAACTTAAAATATTATGAATTTTAAAATGTGTCTGTTTGTCTGTGTTTTCGTTGAACCGATCTTTGGTATACTTTAAGGCTCTGAAAAGGACATAGGATGTTTTCATTGCAGCAAAATGTTCGGTTCCCGCCGGATTTGCGGGCAACATCTAGTAGAAAATAACTCTGAAATCTGAATGAACTATGTATGACGTATAATTCTATGAGTAGTAATAATAAGTAGTCCGATGACAATCTATAGATGACGAGGCGACCTTCGGAGTACTCACTCAACCTAGACCACTTATTATGTAAGTTGTAACAGTTTTTTCTGTCGCCGTTTACACAAGTTCGCTATACTTTTGAGGTTACTCCTAAGAGACGTTGGTATTAATAGGTGTTTATCGTCATTCAGCTCTTGCTCAAGACTTAAAAATCGTAAAATATATCACAGTATCCCTCATAAATTGTGTTGCTACAAAATGGTCTATAATAATATACTCGCGCATTTGGTTTAATGTCGAAAAAGTTGAAAATTCGTATAGAAATAAACAAACATAATATTGAACAAGTTTGTTCCACAACAACGTGCTAAAGAAGCGAGAATTGAATCTAATGCAATACGACTCCAATTTCCAAGAGCGTATGAGAGTCATATTCCAGCTGCCTTTGACTCCATTCAAGCGTTTGATATCATTATACACGTGTTAGCGGTAGAGTGTAGACACTAGACGTTATTTTATAATAATACATTCAATTGCTTCCACGCCGCTTCTTGCTCCTGTCGTCATGGTTTTAATATTACTTATTATACAGAGCAGTCTATTGCCTGTATTTGTTTCTATAAAAGATATTCAATTTTTCTAATATATTTTAATACTTAATTATATTAAATTTTTTATACCAGCATGCGTATACTTAATTGTATTTAACCACTAATCGGATTATTGATTGTTATCAATTATCATAACTACGCAAAGATACAAAATATTATGATTAGGAACTTCAAAGATTGCACGGTAATTTATTTTATTTGCAGCCGAAATCGGGATAATAATATATATGATAATATTTCCTCCAACTCCTCCTACCTTTCTTCTGATTAATTTCTCGAAACAGTTTAGCGTGTCCCTCAGGCACCCCTTAGATCGTAACCTAGAGATTTTCGTCGTTAGTTATCACTGTAAACCCTGGCTTGTCGACTTCTGAATACTCTACAGACGAGTCTCAGGTACTGTCTCTACGTGGTCTCTACATATTATAGATTCTCTTCAATGTCATACCAGTGTAAGTTCTATTTATTTACGTTTCCCTCTTATTAGCTATGTCCACATTATGCAATTTCATCTTCAATTTTCGTCATCTTCTTTTTATTCAACTTTCGTTTGGCATATTCAACAATTGAATGCGTCAAAATCCATCCGTCGAAAGAAATGTCATAGCGAGCGCTACGTTTTCAACGCGCGTCACGGGCATGCCTCACGTTCGCTGTTGACTGCGCTATAACGCATGCCCTTGACGAACAGAAAAAGGCACAAGGTGGACAAAGCCTTTAGGTTAGTGACGTGCGCGCCGGCCGGCAGACTACAGCCTTGACCCAAACCCAATCTGTGTTACCGTTTGCCTCAAATAAACAAAGAAAAAAGTTATGTTTTCGATAAAGGAATGTTTCATTTTTTCTCAGATGTAGAAGTCAACGAACCATTAATTTGCATTCATAAAACAAATACCTAACAATGATGTCCCAGCGCTTAAATTATAAGAATTTGGAGCTATGTATTTTCAGATTAGTATCTAGTTATTTAATATAAATTAGATAACCGTAACTATAATCAGATATTATAATACATCACAAAAATTCTTTTACCATGTTTTTAGAAGACAGACCAAAGTCTTGTATAATTGCATTAATTTTTAGAAGAATTTTGAAAATCGGATCACAAACCGCTGAGTAATCGTTGAACATACATAAAAAATACATACAGCCGAACGTATTACCTCCTCTTTTTTGGAAGTCGGTCAAAAAAATATCCTTGATTTTTTTTAAATTTGCATGTATCACACACATAATCAGCCGCTCCAGTATTGGTAGCGTCAATTTCTTTTTTTCCATTTTTTGCCATCAGATTCTGGTAGACCTTTAATAATAATAATTATTATGCTACTGTTTTTATGTTCCTAAGCTTTTTAACCTCTACAGTCTATACCTCGCTGTTTAGTATTAGTCTGTCTGTCTGTCTGTCTGTATGTTTGTTCCACTATCACACGAAAACTACTGATCCGATTTGAATGCGGTTTTCGCAGATATATTTGTCTTCTCCCAACTTAACATCTGGTGTATAAAATTTTTTCCCCCCACCCCACTAAGGGGACGAAAGAGGGGGTTAGATTTTGTATCAAACTTTTTTCTTTAACATGAAAACTACTGATCCGATTTGCATACGGTTTTCACAGCTATATTTGTCTTCTTCCAACTCAACATCTGGTGCATAAAAATCCCCCCCCCCTCTAAGGGGACCAAAGAGGGGGTCAGATTTTATATCAAAAATTTTTCTTTAATGGACTTGCTTCATATGTATTATTAACTGTGTTTTCCAACAACATAACATCTGGTGTATAAAATTTTTCCCCTCTTAGGGGACAAAAGAGGAGGTAAGATTTTGTATCAACTGATGAAGTAGAAATACTTTAAATGGCAAAACAACGTTTGCCGGGACAGCTAGTTATAAAACTCAAAGGTGACTGACTAACATGGTGATCTATCAACGCACAGCCTAAACCACTGGACCGATCGGGCTGAAATTTGGCATGCAGGTAGATGTTATGACGTAGGCATCCGCTAAGAAAGGATTTTGATAAATTCTACCTCCAAGGGGTTGAAATAGAGGATGAAAGTTTGTATATTATAATAATACTTCTTAACGCGAGCGAAGCCGCGGGCAACAGCTCGTAAATACTATTTTATCAACACGTCTGCAACTTATAAACTTAAATTATTGCTAAGTATTTGCTAGTTGCTACGCGTACAAACTCAACAAAGTAATAAAAGTAGAGTGTTTATAAAATATGTACATAATTTTATACAATAACCAGAGCTAATCTATTCATCATTTGCCAATATTTTTGCCCTGGCAACACCAGCCCGCGCGTAGTTTGCGGATTTATTTATTTTTTTCAACGCTCGAGCACGCAGCTGGCTGGATATTGTCATGAGAGCAATCATGAGAGTAACGCGTGCTCAGCAGAGATAACCGCATTTAGCACAGATATAAAATAGACGTTTCATCTTCTGGGCTCCCATACAAAAAACACCAAACAACCTTCGTGCGCGAGTCCTACTCGCACATGCCCGATTATTTATTTCTTTATTTCTCCTGACGTGAATCTTAGAATTGAGAATTGATGAGTATCTGAGCGGCAGTGCTAAATATGGCATACTATTAAAAACTTCTGGATTTACTCAAGATCTAGAATCTAGATAGGTATTAATAACATCTATGGGAATGTCGGTGATAACGAATACAAAGGCTGCATAATTGATGTGAGAACAGTGAACACGCGACGTTTATCAGTTCAATCAATATTTACTGAACAAATTGTGCTACTTTTTCCGAATGGTGATGGTGAGAAGTACCTATGTTCATTGCCAGCAACAAGTTGATTATAGATTAGAGCGCTTACTTGGTTTTGATGTAATTAAGAGGTTTTATGGCAGGTTTACTCAACTGATAAAAAAACACCAGTTTTGTCAAACACTTATTAATCTGCATAATACCTACATGTTATAAGCAGCTATGCATAATATTATGCAGCTAATAACCTAGAGTTCACTGTGAAAGTAGCAGCACTATAAGAGTATTTTTTGTTATTTGTTACAAGTTACAAGCGCTGGGGTGCGACGTCATGAATTTGCCCATACAAAAGTTTCAAAAAACTTTTTTATTGCTGAATGCTGAGTACTTTCACAGTGAACTCTACTGTACAATATGTAAGTACATACACGGCACACACTACACACCCTGAAGTATTATCACGTTGTTTTGGTATGACCCAGTTACCCCCTGTATAATAAAACCGGCCAAGTGCATGTTGGGCCACGCGCAATATAGGGTTCCGTAGTACCGCTAGTATTTGAAAATTTTTGTATGGTCAATGAATGTACATTTATAACATGTTTTACACTACTAACAACATCATCTCAGTTACTTTCAAAGGACTTTGAACGAAAAGTTCCTTTAAACTTCGCCGAATACATTTTTTTTAGTTGATCGACTATTACTCAACAACTTAGGAAGTCTTCTTAGCCGTGATAGTTTTCCTTTTAAATTCAGCATATTTCCTACTCCCGTGAATTTTTCCACATTTTCAGAAGCAACCGTTTAGCTGGTAGAAGGGGGGACACTGGACTCTAACGATTTTTTCCACTTTAAAACTTAATATTTCACAAATGGATCCCTAAATCGGAAAATGATCTATGATTATCTGTACTCTTAATATTTTAAAAAAAACCTATCCAACGACACCCCACACCGCACACGATGGCGTGGGCGCGAAAAAACAAATTCAACCCCGCTTGATGTGTAGGGGAGGTACCATAAAAAAAATATTTTTTTAATATTTTATGTACCATTTTGTCGGCATTATTAATATGTGTATTCGTGTCAAATTACAGCTTTGTAGGTCCTATAGTCTCTGAGCAAAACCGCGGACGGACACTGGACTGACAGACGGACAGACGGACGGACAGACCGAAACTATAAGGGTTCCTTGTTGACTACGGAACCCTAAAAATTCCAATGAGGTAGGTACCTACTTTTAAAACTATGTTCCATCAGTCATCAGTCATCACTGACGCCTATAAAAATCTACTTTGAATACAATGTGTACTTAGGTATATATCTCATATTAAATAAATAAATATCTTGATTGAACTGATGAACTAATTAATATCAAGAGACATCCCATATCATTATGATATTATCATTCATCATCTCATGTAAAAACTCCTCATCACTCATCAGTAAAGCTAAATATTTATATTTACAGCTTGTTGTAGGTATGTATTAGATACAACGTTGTTATCGAGAGATAACAGTGTTAAGGATCACGAACCTCTGTCACAGTGAGGACTGAGGGCAATACCTCGTATCGCCGATAAACAAAGACATAATTTCTACTGGAGCTGAGCTAAGCTGCGTTAGCCTGCGTTGCGAGGAATGTGTTTTTAAAAACCAATAGAACCGCTTCATTTGCCTGACAACATTCAGAGCAACGATTCTATTGGTTCTTCAGCTTAGCTCATCTCCGGTGGAAATGCAGCCTCAGTCGCGTTAGGTCACCTAGGTGTAATGCTTTCCACGCGGCTAGCTATGATGTTTTTTTTTTATGAAATAAGGAGGCAAACGAGTAAACGGGTCACCTGATGGAAAGCAACTTCAGTCGCCCATGGACACTCGCAGCATCAGAAGAGCTGCAGGTGCGTTTCCGATCTTTTAAGAGGGAATGGGGTAATAGGGGAGGGAGGGATGGGAAGGGAAGGATTAGGGGAGGGTAGGGAAGGAAATAGGGTAGGGGATTGGGCCTCCGGTAACCGGTTAACTCACTCACTCGACGAAACACAGCGCAAGCGCTGTTTCACGTCGGTTTTCTGTGAGAACGTGATATTTCTCTATTTTTTTCTATTTAGTGTGATTTGTGAACGCAGAGAGCGTTCACAAATCACACGTCTGATAGGTCCCTGAAGAAAGTATAAAAATAGTAAATACATAAAAGCTATCTCCACTAAAGTCCAAAATAGTATAGTACATGTACAGTATAATGTCGGTAAGTAAGTAAACAAAATGTATGATCAAGATCATTGATCACAGACCTTGGCATTATCACATAATAGCTATTATTTGGGCCGAGTTAAATTATGCGGCCGCATGCCAAGTGCATTCCTTGACCCGTTCTGTTTAAATATCGAACACGTGGGAAACATCGATAGGCGGGTGTCACTTCCGGTTTGTCACCGGGCAAAAATTCTTTCACTATTAGTATCATTCAGTATTATAATTTTTAATATATTATATTTTTAACGCTTTATTTTATTACGTCTGTCTCGTAAAGAATTCGGATGACTGAAACTGGCACCTGAAAACTCCTACAGCAGGTACTATCTGCTTTAAATGCTAACTGCTGCTGCTTTAAAAGATAATAATTATTATAGTTTACGAATATCTTTTAGGAGTTCCGAGAACCATCAAGGTGATTAATAAGAGCTTCCCAAGAAGTCCGCGACTGGAGCACCTGTCATAGTCATTGAAGCACCCAAATAGCATTGGTATCTAGATTCACGATCACGTTGGCGCCTCTGGCTACCCGTGCCAGACACACCCACCGATCCCGCCCAACAAGCATTGCAATGCTATTCATAGTATTACGTGGTATTACATTGTCAATGTAATTTTGTATTGAATGCAAGTTCCGGTAATTTAATACAAAGTACTAATTTGTCGTGCCAGGGAATAGTGATATTACACCTCTTTCCTTACGACGGTAAAGTATAAAATAATAATACTCATTTTAAGTCATAAAGCTCATAAATCATTACTCATAATAATAAATCATTATATAATATGTGGATTAAAATCCCATCCCATTTATTACCAGTAATGTTGACTAATTGCTTAATATTAGGTGGTATCGTTGCTCTTTATTTTTCCGTGTATTGGTGCGTTAAATTTTTTGTTTTAAATAATATTTACGCTTGGTAACACCGTATTGTAGTGTCAATTTGACTTTGACAATTCATTTGACAATCCGAATCCTGACAAGTGACACCTGTCAGACGTCAGTTAGTGCCAGTTTGGTGCCAGTGCGGATTTCTTGCCAGTCGACAGTCGTGGATAATTTTGTTAAATTCGTGAATTAACATGTAAAGTGGTTTTAATAAAGTAAAGAACATTAATTCGAACAGCACATCAATCATTTGTGACGAACCCGTGGAAAATTACAGTCATGGAATCTGACGAGAACCGTGCGGAGGGCTGGAAATACTTGAATAAGCAATTTTTTGGTGATGGTTCGTTCTTTAACATTTTATTGAATTTCTCCCTTGTTTTATGATCAATAACTTTTTTTTAATAGTGATGTAAATAATGGGAGTGGTAACTTCAATGTGAAAAGTTTCTTGTTGTTATAGGACATCTAAAACAATAAAATAATTCATGCAATGTGATGCAGTGATTGATGTTACATGCAAATATTTTCTAATTAAAATATTAATACCTTATCTGGTGAACTAAGGTTAAATGTGTTTTACCAAATTATTGCCTATATTGCTGATAAATATTATTATCTTGTTTTGGAAAAGAATATTACATTAAGAATTAGTTTTATTATTTTCCCTGTAAAGATATAAAAAGTAAATTATTGTGTTAGTTACTGATAATTACTATATGAACCCAATCCAAAAATAAAATTGTTTTCTTTCTAATGATAATGTTGATGTAGCATAAATTTTATAATATAGTAATAATAATTAATAAATCTGTATTGCAACCACACAGGTCATATCTTTAAATTACAACGAAATTAACTTTAAATAAGAATTTTAACATTTCTTGTTTTATATTAAGCTAGATGACAAAGAAAAATATTATGTTGATTTTAAAATGATATGAATCTACTCTAAAATTAAATAGTGGCATAGGTAAATCAAAAAAACAACCAACTAATTTCTTCTATCATTTTAGATGTTTCTGACAAAATAAATATATGATTGAGTATTGACTTTTTTTTCAGGAGAACGCGCAAACTATGTAAACATTCCTCATGTGATTGCTATGGTCGGGCTGCCGGCGCGAGGCAAGACATATATCTCTAAGAAACTGTCAAGATACCTCAACTGGATAGGAATTAATACTAGAGGTAATTTTTATATTAAAACTTACAATAATTGATAGAGTTTATGCATATATGGGTAATTCTCATTTTTCCAAAAAAAGCGTGTGATCATCGTTTCTCCCAGTGATGGTACATAAGTATCAACTTTTATTTTTGTTTTCCTTAAATATTAATAAAATACTACATATTCCATAAAAAAGCATTTTCAATTTACAGTAGCGTTATATTGTTTTTTAACATGAAATAGTCAAAAATGTCCCTTCCATGTGTGTGATCACTCCATTTTTATACGGTTTTAAATTCATAACTAAATATATCATTAGAATAACAATATTTTCTGAATGCCATCATAAACCAAGTTAAATAAACTATATAAATAAAAAAAACTACGGCCAAAACCTTAAAACACTCATATTGTAATTACTTTTAAAACATTGTGATCGATTTGTTTAGTCACCTCCATGGATGATGTCACGATTGTTTTTTAAATGACAAACAATTTGCGTAGAAACGAACGTCGCACGGCTTCAAAAAAAAAACATCCGCACCATTTTACTTCAGTTGTCAGATTTTACCGGCGACGTAAGCGTTACCAGAAAATGTATTTTCTGTTGTTATTCTCACAACTCGTCGAGCATAAGTAGTCACTACTGTGGTTACTGTCAAAGGTATGTGCAGTTAAATTATAAACTTTAGTTTTGTGTTTCGAACGCGTTTTTGTATCGAAAAACGCTTGGCAAAATTTGTATAACCATGCTTGATTTTGAAGTTATGTTTGAACATTTAAGTAACGAAAAGTCGCTTCCATGGGCGTCACATCCATGGATCCGTGGATAAAAAATCACCCATGGAAGTGACCATGGATCCAGGGAAGTGAGTTTTACTTACGAATGGCTGGTATTTTGCATTGTTATTATTACTAGTAATCGCCCAATGGTCGAAATTCGACCTCAAATAAAAATATTAAATTATAACAACGCTTTTCTAATAATTTCTATTGATATTCTTTTATCAAAATATTGACTTTATTATTTTAGACACAATTCCTGCGATAGGCTCAGATTAATAAAGTCAAATGATGACATACTCGTACAATAATAGCAATACAAAAGGTCTAATAAAAGCTAAACTAAGCTGTGCAAATGTTTTCACAAAAGTAAAGAATGCTTGATAGACAAACTGATTTGTTATTTAAGCTCGGGCTGAACCCAACAAAATTTAATCTTAAGATCTCTCAAAATTATCACAGTCTCAAAAAAGTCTTACTGGTTTCAATAACAAAGTAGCCTTACACTAAAAAAACAAAATAACATAAAATTAAATTTTTTTGGCTTCAGCCCGAGCTTAAATAACAAATCAGTTTGTCTATCAAGCATTCTTTACTTTTGTGAAAACAAAACCTACTATGTATAAGTAAATTTTATGAAAATAAATGTTTCTTTTTAGGGTTCCGTAGCCAAAATGGCAAAAAAGGAACCCTTATAGATTCGTCATGTCTGTCTGTCTGTCTGTCTGTCTGTCCGTCCGTCCGTATGTCACAGCCACTTTTCTCCGAAACTATTAAAGCTATACTATTGAAACTTGGTGAGTAGATGTAGTCTGTGAACCGCATTAAGATTTTGATGCAAAAATGGAAAAATTGTTAAAAATTTTAGGGGTCCCCATAGATACAACTGAAACAAAAAAAAATTTTTTCATCTAATCTATGCGTGTGGGGTATCTATGAATAGGTCTCCAAAAATCATATTGAGGTTTCTCATATCATTTTTTTCTAACCTGAATAGTTTGCGAGAGAGACTCTTCCAAAGTGGTAAAATGTGTGTCCCCCCCCTCTAATTTCTAAAGTAGGGGCATGATAATTCTAAAAAAAATATATGATGTAGATTACAAAAAAAACTACCAACGAAAATTGGTTTGAACGAGATCTATCCAGTAGTTTTTTTTTATACGTCATAAATGGTAAACCTTAATATAAATTTCATTAAACCGACTGAAATATAAAAATAAATCAAAAACCTTTTAATTTCATAAAAATAAACCTTATTGCTGCTGCGGAACCCTTCATGGGCGAGTCCAACTCGCACTTGGCCGCTTTTTTAAGTTATTATACAAATTCATTTATAAAAGTAAATTTGTGATATTAGTTCACATATTTTAGTCAACTAATGACAATAAAGCTGATATAAAGCTGATTTTTTAAATAAAAATTGCATTTTACTTTTAAGAAAAGTCACCTCTTTGTTTTATGTCACAGCTATGTATTGACTTTTTATATGGAATGTCATTTCCATGGAAGTTAGGTCACTACCATGGAGGGCACTTTTTTAAAACCCCTTATTTCTCTATATATAGAGGGCTGCAAGCTCGGAGAACATTTTTCCAATCTAGAACAAGACTCAAACTAGTAGAATCAACCATCAAATTGCTCAAAAAGTCGTTTAGGATTTTATAAAAAAATTTTGTACCAAAAATGAGAATTACCCATATATATATAATATAATTTTGCTGCCACACTTATAGAAATTTAAAAACTTGATTTTTTTTTCATTTCACTTCAATTACAGTTTCCGTCAAACTATTAATCCCTCGATGGTCGAAAAACGAGACACAATAGATTTCTATTGTAATTGCGGTCGCCAGTGACCGCTTGGGGCTAGAAGCATTAAAAGTTAAGTAAACTTATAACTTTACTTTTAAATGTCTCTGAGTGAAGTGTTAAATTTTTATGCAATAAACCATGCCTATTTGTTACAGTACTCTGTATGCTATTACACTATATTAAGTAATGAGTTATGTAAGAAATAATCAATTATTAACATCTTGGAAATGTTACATAGATAAGACTCAAGATTACACCATCTAACAACTTGCCTCTGATAAAGTACACAAGTCTTTTTAGGGTTCTGTACCCAAAGGGTAAAAACGGGACCCTATTACTAAGACTTCGTTATCTGTCCGTCTGTCCGTCTGTCTGTCTGTCTGTCTGTCTCCAGGCTGTAACTCAAGAACGGTAATAGCTAGAGATTTGATATTTTCACAGATTATGAATATCTGTTGCCGCTATAACAACAAATACTAAAAATAAAATAAAATGAATATTTAAGGGGGGCTCCCATACAACAAACGTGATTTTTTTGGCCTTTTTTGCTGTCTCCAGGCTGTAACTCAAGAACGGTAATAGCTAGAGATTTGGTATTTTCACAGATTATGTATATCTGTTGCCGCTATTACAATAAATACTAAAAATAAAATAAAATTAATATTTAAGGGGGGCTCCCATACAACAAACGTGATTTTTTTGGCCTTTTTTGCTCTATATCAAAAATGGCAACAGGTAGGTACTTGAATTTTTCACAAAATCCTTAGTTATATGTGTACTTTAATATTTCATAATAATATTAAAATAAAATAAAAAAATAAGGGGGTCTCCCATACAAAAAACACAATTTATGGCCTAATTTTGCTCTATAATGGTACGGAACACTTGGCCGATTATTTTAAGAACTTACCATTTTGTTTTGTCATCCTTGTCTGATACATTACAAAATAACTTTTCAGACATGGACAGTACCTACTAAGGTTATTGTAATAAAAGGGTAAATATTAATACTAATTGAGTTTTTAATAGGTATTCTGGGGCGTAGTTACCATGGACCACCTTATCTGAATATTATGTTACAAATAACATGAATTTTGAGTTTTCTTTTCTTAAAAGTATTATCTGTGCCCTTCCTCGGGGGCCCCCAAACAAATTTTTAAATAGGCCCCCTCCGAAGCACGCTACGCTGTAGTGTGTATTTGCGGTTGTAAAGATAACAGTCCTTTACACCAAAATTCATAGTCTAATAAACAATCAGGGGGGTTATTATGAGCTCTTATATCCAGCCAGTTTACAGGCCAATTTACAGGCCATTGCATAGACACGGCTTGTAAACTGGCTGGAAACTGGCTGGATATAAGAGCTCATAATAACCCCCCAGGTAACAAATATTATTGTTACGCCATCTGTCGTGTCCGGTATTTGCCCATCGCGCGACAGTAAACAAATGACTGTGTTGACGATCAAACAAAATCAAACCATCTTGCAGATAGAATTAAATTTTCCACAAATCGTTTTCTAATCTAAACTTAGATGCTTTTTATCAAGCTCAAAACGTCTGATATGTCGACGAAGGGTAACATAGCGGGCTGATGATGATGCAGCCTACAGTAATTTGAACAATTTATTTGACAATGATTGAAAGGCGCGCGATGTTCAATATTAACCTAGATCATCAATAATAAAAAAATAATATTGCATAATACGTAGGTAAATATATTAAATACCTAGCTGTTGCCCGCGACTTCGTCCGCGTTAGCATAGTTAGATCACGTCCCAAATATTATTTTTCAAAAATATTCAATGTACATATTTGACTTTCCTACGATTTTATTCAGTAACCCAAATCCTATTGAAGCTAATTTCTAAAAACTTTCATCCCCTATTTCATCCCCTTAGGGGTGGAATTTATTAAATTCCTTTCTGAGGCGATGCCTACGTCATAGTATCTTTATGCATAATACACAGTCTCAGCCCGATCGGTTTAAAATTATTGAGAAAGTTTCATACAAACTGTCAACCCTAATTTCACCCCCTTGGGGGTAGAATTTCCAAAAACACCTAAATACGTGTTCATTTATTTTTATTCAGTAACCCAAAAATAAAGTTTCATGTTTCTAACTTCAGAAATGACGGACTTTCATTCAAACTTTCAACCCCAATTTCACCGCCTTAGGGGTAGAATTTATAAAAACGCTTAAATACGTATTCATTCATTTTTATTCAGTAACCCAAAAATAAAGTTTCATCTTTCTAACTTAAGAAATGACGGACTTTCATTCAAACTTTCAACCCCAATTTCACCCCCTTGGGGGTAGAATTTCCAAAAACGCTTAAATACGTGTTCATTTATTTTTATTCACTAACCCATAAATAAAGTTTCATATTTCTAACTTCAGAAATGACGGACTTTCATACAAACTTTCAACCCCTATTTCACCCCCTTCGGGTTAAAATTTCCAAAATTCCTTCCTTAGTGGGTGTCTACTAATTAAAACAACCCTGCAGCTCACCAAATTTCGTGGTTGTAACTTTAACAGTTTTTGCTCTGCGATGATGAATCAGTCAGTCAGGACTTATAATTTTATATGTATAGATATTGGGCAATAAAATTGATCGTCTAGGCCCCTAGGGGCTGCTTAGAGCGACCGCAGACTTACAATTTCAAGTTGTACAACTACAGTCAACTACAATTTTTAAATGAAAAAAATAATATGAGAACTTTAATAATTCGCATTCGCATAATGCAAGGTGACAATATTTAAAATGTAACAATTTTAAATATTGTCACCTTGCATTATGCGAATGCGAATTAATAAAGTTCTCATATTATTTTTTTCATTTAAAAATTGTAGTTGACTGTAGTTGTACAACTTGAAATTGTAAGTCTGCGGTCGCTCTTAGACTCCTGAAGGGTGCGTTGTCAATGATAAGAGGACGAACCTCACCTGATGTCTGATGACAAAGTTCACGTCACGTCACAAACCTGACGCGGGGCGCCCTTGACCGCGACACTTCACTGTTTGATGTTTGACGCCTCTTATCACACAGCTAGCGATGTAGTTGGTACATAGTATAGCTCATATGAACAGATACATTATCTATTATGTCGTTAGGATGATATAGGTCATATTTTACTTTTATTTATGTTTGAATACCAACTGCTCCCTCTGGATCGTATATCCAACGATTAACGAAGGGCCGCTTGAATTGTTGACTGCCATAGTGTCAGTGCCATAGTGCCATTTTCCATCGTCCCACGCGAAAAACATACCATCCCCATCACCTTGATGAGTGGCAGTCTTCCGCGTGTGCGTTTTTCGCGTAACTTTCTGCCGCGCACTGTAAAACTCTGGAACGAACTGTCAAGTGTCACTAGCAGTATTTCCGGACCTTAATGACCTGCAAACCTTCAAGAAGAGAGCGTATTCCCTCTTAAAAGGCCGGCAACGCACCTGCAGCTCTTCTGATGTTGCGAGTATCCATGGGCAAGTGTGAGTGTCCAACTACCATCGTAGTTGCTTACCATCAGGTGACCCGTTTGCTCGTTTGCCCCTTTATTTTATAAAAAAATGAAAACGCGAAACTGCTGTCATCATGATTGAAGGCCCTTCCTGTCTGGATTCGTTGTTGCATTCCGTGTGTGTGTGCGCGAGTCCTGGCATGTCGGCCTGCGATCAGTCCGACCGAATTTTATCGGCCTCACAGTATAATGGAGGCCTTTAGCTTCTTGCTGTCGGCGCCAGCATAGGTGAAGAAAGCTTTCTACTTCTTTACGTTTGTGTCCTTCGTCCAAATGAGTAAATCTTACCTACTAAAATGAAAATATTTATGGTCAACTTTATTGCTATCATGCTTGTCAGCCATTACAAAATTAGGAAAAAAAATACGGCATTTGCTAACTCTGTCTCTTTTATCAACAGTATTCAACCTGGGCGAGTACCGGCGGCATGCTACCACCGCGTACACCAGCCACGAGTTCTTCCGCGCCGACAACAAGGAGGCCATGGCCATCCGCCAGCAGTGCGCGCTCGACGCGCTGCACGACGTCTGCGAGTGGCTCGTCAAGGGCGGCGAGGTCGCGGTGAGTACCGACACCACTTCCACGTAGTACCAACCTGCAGGCCGCGGCCTCCTCCGATAAGGAGACCAGGCAGGATGCTTGCACGAGCAGGGGCCCTCTCGTGAGTTTCACGTAGTATCAACCTTTAAATGGTAATGGGCCAAGAGCCAACCTTCAAAAAGTTTAAACCAATGTCTGCGTTACATTTCTTTCACAGTTATTTTAGAACCTTTGTAATGCCTAATCACAAAGAAATTTCGAAGTAAAATAATCTGAACAACAAACTATGAGTCCTTGCATAAGCAATGTAATTTATTTGATGAAAGACATTGTGTGCCTTGTTAAGGCTTCAAAAGAAGCTCTGATGAAATTATCATAGGGGAAAATATTCGCCTAATATTTGCGCATTTGCAGATAACATACATCTATTAACCCATTATAACCCCCAAACGGCCCAAGTGGGCTGCGATAACAATAGATTTCCAAGAAGCCGCGATCGATGGATGAAATTAATACATATACTGAATGACGCCCGCAATCGCACGGTAGCCTTACATTTTTCTGGAATAAATCCTATGGCATTTCCCGAGACTGAAAGTATCCTCTTTCCTCATAAGTCATATACCTTTCAGCAAAATCGGTTCAGCGGTTTAGGCGTGAAAAGGTAACAGAAAGACAGAGAAACTTTCAGATTTATTATGATGTTAGTATGGACGTCAGTTTGTCACCTATTGCCGTACCTATATAAACTTATTAACCTACCTATATTAACGCATTGTAAACACAGTTAGTTATCACTAGATGGCACACCGAGACCACGCGGTGTCGCCGTGCGCGGTGCGACGTGCCCTTACCTTATACATAATACAGCTATAAACCATGATAGCCTCTTCGTGTAATTAATTGTATAGCTCGATAACTGTATTATTGGTAGAACTACTTCCATTAGCAGTATTATGGCAAACTACATTTTGCCCGAGTGAAATAGGAAGTATTAAGATTCCCTATTTCAATCCCCAATGGTCCATTTGCGGCATGGCATATTTCAACACAGGGTTAACTTAAACTCTGATTGATGCAAGTGGGCCGGAGTGCAGTGAAAAAACTCCTTAATCTGGTAATGAAATTTCGAGAGTCTACCTCAAACTGTTCAAAGGTTTTGGCCTGTATCTATGCACACGGCCTGTGCCGTGTGCATAGATATCAGAAACAACTATGGCCGTGTGCGTTTATCTATCAGCCAATCAGCCTTGCATGTTACATGTATATGGAGAATATTTTATGTACCTAATAAAGTAAACTATAAATATAAATTAGTGACGCAGGTGTTGATTTTACTATCGGAGTTGCACATAAACTACCTAAGTATATTTTGATTGCCAATGTTGCATAAAACTTTTTTATTTCTCTTCGATTAGTACTTATTTCTTTTTAATATGATTTGATAAGCAAAGTAGTAACTGGAACGATATGGCAATAATATTATGTTAATATACTTAATCAGTTCTCATAAAATAGCCTTTTAAAAACACAAAAACTTAAACTAAAAAATTTAAAAAATAACTAATACAGTTTGTTTCATAAACGCTACGAGTTACTATAATATGGCCAGTTTCTAATTACTTTTTCTAATTTCTAAAAACTTAAAACAAGCAATTAGCAACTCCTTGGCAACTCAATTAAATTGTCAAAAAACTTAAGAAAACGGGCAATTTGTAATTTAAATCTATACATATAATAAAATTGTAGGAAAGTCAATTCTGTACATTGAATATTTTTGAAAAATAATACTTGGGACGTGATCTACAATCGATATGGAAGCCAAAAATATAGTTTTTAGGATTTTTGTCTGTTTGTCTGTTTGTCTGTTTGTCTGTTTGTCGGTTTGTCTGTTTGTCTGTATGTATGTCCGGGATAAACTCAGAAAGTACTGAATGGATTTACTTCAAATTTTGCACGAATATTATATAGAGGTCGGGTCAACACATAGGCTATATATTATGACGATATCACCTAGGGGGGGGGAGGGGCTCAAGTTTCAATATTTTTAGTTTTTTGCTCATATCGCTAAAACGGTGCGTTGTAGAGAAAAAATGTCCTGTACGTAATGAAAGCCCATAAAATTTCCTACAAATTTCTCCTTCACACTTTGTATCTATCTTCACTCCTTGCCATGCTATGAGCTTTTGTCTATCTTTTCTATACAAATTTCGAGTGTCGTTTGATTAACATGCTGGGAGCTTTGGCATCGGTCTTTTCTTGGGGGGGGGGCTTCGCCCCCCCCAAACCCCCCCTCCCGCACCTCCCCAATTTTTGCTTCAAACAAAGCGGTGTTGCGGCGTTATACATCTTTTTTAAGAACAAAGTTAAAAACTAAACTACACATACGGTTTTCCAGTGTCGTTTGTTTTGGGGGGCTGCGCCCCCCCAAACCCCCCCCCCCCCTTATTCCTCATGAAACTTTTGTTCATAATTAAAAGGTATCGTGGAGTTTGTATTGCGTCTTAATTATCCTTTGTAGGAACAAACTAAGTCATATATACATATTGTAATAAAATTGTAAGAAAGTCAATTCTGTACATTGAATATTTTTGAAAAATAATACTTGGGACGTGATCTACTATACTAACGCGGACGAAGTCGCGGGCAACAGCTAGTTTAGAATATTCTGACTTTTTTTTATTCAGGTGTTCGACGCAACAAACTCGACGCGGGAGAGGCGGCGGATGATCAGAGACATAGTGGTGCACAAGATGGGATTCAAACTGTTCTTCGTGGAGTCCGTATGCGACGACCCCAGGATTATTGAGCAGAATATAATGGTACGTGTTATTCGCTAGTAGTAGGCTTTAATTTTTAGGGTTTCGTAATCAGCAAGGAACCCTTATTAAACGTATTCCATGAATGAGTTAAACTAGTAATGTTTACTGTATAAAATATTTACTTGCGCATTTTTTTACATCTCGCTTATGTTGACAGATGTTGTCTTTGTCTGATACATTGAAAAAGCTGAAACAAGCTAAAAATAAATCCGTAATTACAACGTTAAACACTAAAGTGCTCTTTACATACATAGGTATATCTAAGCAGCGTTCTATTCAACGAAAGTGCTGCAAATTGGCATCACAACCTCTGTGGCTCAGTGGATAGCACGTTGGTAGCTTAAGCCGGAGGTCGCGGGTTCGAGTCCCGCCGACGGAACAAAAAGTTTTCAAAGTTCCTGGGTCATGGATGTTTATTAAATATATTTATCATATAATAAAAATCTTAAATATATGTATAGTATAAAAGTATTAAATATATTTCCGTTGTCTGGTACCTGTAACACAAGTCCTTCAGGTACTTAGCATGGGGCCAGACTGACGTGGTGTGAAGCGTCCATAGATATTATATTATTATTATTATTATTATTATTAAATCCGAATCTTGTACTATACTAATGCCCGGCCCGCACCTGCGTTTATCATCATTCGTCACGAAGCTTCGTGCTAACTGCTAAGAGACGATACCATTGGACAATGAAAAAAATTGTCCAATGGTATCGTCCATAGCACGAAGCTTCGTGACGATCGCGATCGATCGCATGTGCGGCCGCGGCATAAGGGTGGGTTGCACTAGAGACGTTGTTATAGTTAAGGTTAAGGTTATCGTCAAATATGGCGTCCATTATCGACTTTAACTAGAGATTTGACGGTTCATTTGACATTTTGTTATAGTTAAAGTAAGTTAGTGCGACCCACCCTTAGTAAATTTACTTGACATGTGCTGCCACCTATAATTCCCGTACCTTAATATAATAATAATATCTATGCACGCTTCAGGCTGGCGTCGAGGTAAGTTCTCGAAGAACTTGTGTTACAAGTACTAGACAACGGGATCATAATCGTAATATATTTTATATTAGCAAGAATATATTATTAGAAGATGTTATCATAACAAAATCGTAAAAATTAAATATTTTAAAGAACATATCCTGCTAGAAGCATGAAATTTTCTAAGTGTAACGGTTCAATAACTTTTGAAAAAAGATAACATGTACAGAAAATAATGTATTGAAAACTTTTTGTCCTATCAGCGAGATTATAAAATAAGGGTGCTCGTTTGCACCCTTATTTTATACAAAAAATACTCTTGAATAACAGACATTCCTTTTGCAGGAGGTGAAGGTGAGCAGCCCCGACTACACCAACATCCAGAACACGGACAACGTGCTGAATGACTTCCTGCTCCGGATAGAACACTACAAGGAGAAGTACGAGCCTCTTGAGGAGAGCCTCGAGTCTGAGTGTAGCTTCATGAAGGTCTGTTTGATCACTGTACCAACACTCAACAGGCGTTTGACAGCAGATACTGTGGAATATCTGCTGTTAAACGCTCTATTAAAATATATTTTCAATTTTAATGCAACATTAAATTAGCTTCGTTCTTTGTTTGATCCAGTCTATTTGCTATCAAAAAAATCGGCCAAGTGCGAGTCGGACTCGCGCACGGAGGTTTCCGTACCGTTATAGAGCAAAAGTAGGCCAAATATTGTGTTTTTTTATGGGAGCCCCCCTTAATTTTTTATTTTATTTAAATATTATTATTATTTATTAAAGTACAATTTATATTTAAGGCTTTTGTGAAAGTTTCAAGTGTCTACCTCTTATCATTATTGATTACGAGAAAAAAGGCCAAAAAAATCACGTTTGTTGTATGGGAGCCCCCCTAAATATTATTTTTATTTTAGTATTTGTTGTTATAGCGGCACCGGAAACACACAATCTGTGAAAATTTCAGAACTCTAGCTATAGCGGTTCTTGAGATACAGCCTGGAGACAGACAGACATCGAAGTCTTATGAATAGGGTCCCGTTTTTACCCTTTGGGTACGGAACCCTAAAAATTATTGTAAGAACGGATTACATGACAAGAGGAATAAAGTTAAAATAAAAGAGGCTCCGAAAATTGGCTCCGTTGTAAAAATGTAGTTATTGAATTGTATCTCAAAATTATTGTCTAATGTGTTAAGTCAGCTGTACACATTGTTTTTAAAATAAAATAAATAAAATAAAAATTGTTTTATTTCTGAATAGATTTTAAAAAAATGCTTTCAGAACGTTGATACTACTGGTGCCTACCACCGGTTCGGGAACTAGCCCGGCGAGAAGAACCGGCGTAAGAAACTCGCACGCATTGTGCCAAAACAATGAGCCAAAGCGAACGTGTAGAGGCCTACTTGGTGATAAGTTGGGTGCGACATTTCGTACTCTACACGTTCGCGTTGGCAAAAAGCACTGGCTCAATGAGTTAGCCGGGTTGGCCCAATGTGTGCAACGGACTTTAAGAGGACATTATAAGTCGCACAAATTTGAGATCGCTCGACAAAATGGAGGCATGTCAACCATAAACCTACGTCGACGTCTGGAATGTTTGTTTGTTGCGTGAAAGGTTTTCTTTACTCCACTTTTCTTCATTTCTTATTTTTTACAGAGTAAACCGATTTTGATGATTCCCATTTCGTTTGTAGATCTATGACACGGGCGAGAAAGTGGTCGTGCACAAGCACGAGGGCCACATACAGAGCCGCATCGTGTACTACCTCATGAACATACACATCGTGCCCCGGACTATATACCTCACCAGGGTGAGTACTGTAGTCTGTAGTAGTAGAATTAGTGTTGGTAAAAATAGTATTAGCAATAATATAATTACTTATTAAATGCACATTAGCAATAATTAAATTAATCGTGCTTGCTAAAAAATACGATTGCTAATATTATCGTGCGTAGCAATAGTCTGCGATCATGATAAAAATCACGTCCGCGCTGTTTCGCACCGCGGTGCTAACTGTTAATGAATTGCTATTTTTCACTCGATGCGAAATAATACTCGCCGTGAGCGGTGCGATGCAAACCGATAAATCACGATGCCGCATTTTTAGCAAATAGCAAAGCAATAATACTTAGCATGCTGTGACATAATAATTAGCATGTTAATGAAATTAATAGAAAATAGCATTAATTACCATTACTAGTAGTAGTTCCTGCTTGTGTGCAACAACGGATTTTGGTCGGATTATTTACTGTATGTGCTAGTAGCGCCCTCGGAGCTGAGGGCTGCAACTACGTTGCGCCAAGATTTGTTTGTCGCGGGCAAACCG
Organism: Plebejus argus; assembly: GCA_905404155.3. Taxonomy (NCBI): domain Eukaryota; kingdom Metazoa; phylum Arthropoda; class Insecta; order Lepidoptera; family Lycaenidae; genus Plebejus; species Plebejus argus. The sequence continues at coordinate 850,360 of FR989942.1, forward strand.
TAATTTTTTTCGACATAAAAAGTATCCTCTGTCCTTTCCCGGGACTCAAAATGTCTCCATAATCCATATCTTTTAACAAATCGGTTCAGCGGTTTAGGTGTGAATAGGTAACAGACAGACACACTTTCGCATTTATAATATTAGTACGGATTGTATTTTGTCAGCACGGCGAGAGCATGCACAATCTAGTGGGTCGCATCGGCGGCGACAGCGAGCTGTCGGCCCGCGGGCGCGCGTACGCCGGCGCGCTCGCCAAGTACATCTCCGCGCAGAACATCCCGTACCTGCGCGTGTGGACGTCGTGGATGCGCCGCGCCATACAGACCGTGCACGACGTGCGAGCGCCGCAGGAGCGGTGGAAGGCGCTCAACGAGATCGACGCCGTACGTACACGTCACAAAATTAAAATAAGAATAATAACTGAATCGAATCCCTATATTGATTTATTAATATATTAATATAATCTCCAGGGCATCTGCGAGGAGATGACGTACGCGGAGATCCAGGCGAAGTACCCGTCCGACTTCAACGCGCGTGACGCCAACAAGTTCGCGTACCGCTACCCGCGCGGCGAGAGCTACGAGGACCTGGTGGCGCGCCTGGAGCCCGTCATCATGGAGCTGGAGCGGCAGGGCAACGTGCTGGTGGTGTCGCACCAGGCGGTCATGCGCTGCCTGCTCGCCTACTTCCTGGACAAGAGCGCCGGTGAGTACTGACGAGTGTGAGAGCTACGAGGACCTGGTGGCGCGCCTGGAGCCCGTCATCATGGAGCTGGAGCGGCAGGGCAATGGCAGATGTGATTTGACCAAAAATTTGAGTCTGCTAGCGATAAGCGAGTTAGACAATCCTTGCAAATAAACACGAGTACACAATATCCAACAAACTTCACAAGTTATATGTTATGTTATACTCGAGTTACTGTATGGGTTATCTTTCAGAGGAGCTGCCGTACCTGCACGTGCCGCTGCACACGGTGATCAAGCTCACGCCCGTCGCGTACGGCTGCCGCGAGGAGCACATCAAACTGTCCGTCGACGCCGTCGACACGCACCGCCCCAAGCCCACTGTGAGTATACGCACACGTGCACGCAAACGTACACGCTCGCACTTCTGGTATGTAGCGATCTATGACCGATGAGCGTACGCTGGCACGCATACATGTATACACACTACACTTCACACTACACACTTTTAGTAAACATAAACGTAAACGTAAATCTCACACATGGACGTATGTACGTCGTACTTACCTACTCGCACTTTTAGTAAGGTCAATTAAGCCGGCTGAGCGTACGCTCGCACGCACACACACTCCTGCACGCACTAATAGCTAACGCAACAACCAAAGCTCGATATTACACTCACAATCACACACATACATGCACGTTCACATGAACAAATGTCGCACACCTCGCACTTTTAGGCACACAACCAAAAATATATTACGGTACTACTTAGTTTGTAATCGTTTTCAATAATTTTGCCTGAATTTGTAAGTTTAAAGAAACACACGTGACTGTTATTTATGTGCTTTACATCCAAGGTAGCAGATATGTGCTATCTTGTACATATCCTCGGCTTAATCGCTTAACCTAAGTAAAGCTTTCGTCGACATATAATTCTCAATATATCAATGTTTCTAACAGGACACTGATGCTGATGTGCCAGGAAATTCTTGACCGACATATTGCGACATGTTGCTGGCAACTACAATGCCGTCTGGGCAAAAAACAAACCAAAAACATGACGAATTAAAAAATACTGTCATTTACATTTTGTTTCATTTTATTCCTTGTTCAAAATTCAAAATTGAAGTTGCTAGCAACTTTAGAAGGTGGAAACTAACCATAGACACAGAAGATCAATGTTGCCAGTTAAGTTTTATAATTAATTTCGGGCGGTGGATTTTGTTATGTTGTAACGTTATATGCTCATTCAAATTGCAAACTAAAACCTTCAATTCGTTTTGGTACGATGATTGTTGCAATTTTTATTGTAAATTAAATATCATGCTTGATTTGGTTCACTCTATATAAGATTAGATGTTCCATGTATGATGTCAGAAGTCAAGAATTTAAATCAATTGAAATAATACATATTCACAGACTGTATGCCTGCATAGTAAAAATGTAGACTATACTACTTATTATACACTGCCCGTCTTACTAATAAAAACTTCTTAAACATGCGTTCAACGTGTGAATAGTTAAACAAGAGTGTGCAAGTTACACACACGTTACACAAAGAATTTTTTATGGAAATGACAACATCTTTATACGCGCCTTATGTCAAAAAATGATTATTAGTAGAAAAACCTTATGCACTCTGTACACGCTGTGTAACTTTTTATTAGTAACAGGGTGCATGTAAATGTTGCCACTTATTAAAATTAATATATCTACATTTTCGTAGTGCTATGTAGCGAACATTAATACTGCTTTTTGGTCTGTTTGTTTCTGTGATGTTCTATTTTATTTAAAAAATATCTAGTTCTTTTACAACGATCCATAATAAAAATAAACATATAAGAAGGATGCAGTGAAACGTTAGATCTTTTTGTGTATTATTTTCATGTAAAACTTTATGTGCAACAAATTGTTAAATAAATAGAAAAAAATATCAAGGGAAGGAATAAACAAAACTTCCTCAGGTCAAATGCTAAGTACTCACATGCGGTTTTGCTCGATAGTTTTACTCCAAAACGAGTAATAATTACTGTGTGGACCGCAAAACTGACAGCTCAAAGGCTCACATCGAGCCGCTCGAAGGATTGATGAAACCGAATCGAGCCGGATGAATATGAATGAAATATAATATCGATTTAGAATAAAACTATCGAGCAATGCTGAATGTGTGGATGAAAGCCCGAGCCGCGGGTTTTGCTCGACGTTATTGCTCGATCGAGCAAAACCGTATGTGAGTACTTAGCATTTTAGGGGCAAAAGCGAAGAGCTAAGAAATTCATGCTTTTTCCACTCGCGCATAAAAACTGAACTGAAATTCCGTTTTAAACAATGCAATACTTTTTATATTGTCTATGGTTTGTATCTGTACAGGTGATACCAGCCCCGCCCATCGAGCCGCCCGTGCCGCCCATACTGAACGGAGATACGAATGGAGATGACAAAGAAAATCACTAGACTCGTTTTAATAATAAAAACTACATAATTATGTTATTTGCAGGATATCGTGCTTACCCGCTCACTCATACCACGTGTGAGCGAGATAGCATGACGTCCAGTATAGTTCAATATTAACTTTGACCAATCAGGTAGCGGGCATGTTGAGTTGACGATTTTGAGACTGATTTGTGAGGTAAGTCGATATCTAGAGGGATGCTAAATGAAATGTAATTTCATACCTGTAGGCGCATGGAGTCACATGACCATAGACAATTTGTTGTTTCTACACTGGACAGTATGATGACGACATCGAATCTATAACTGTATTTTTGTTGCGGATTTGCACATCGCATCGTCGCGTACCGAATCAACAAAATGCTTTGCCTTTTGACGTTTGAGACAGATCTGTCAGCAGTGTTGCCAGCCTACATGGCTGTAATTGCAATTTCCTCCTAAAAATACATGTACGGTAGAGAGAAAAGTATTTCACGTTGGCAACCCTGAAAAGTATTTCATGTTAGCAAATAGCCTGAAAACGCTAATGCGCAGTCTGAAATAAGCGCTAGATTTTGATACGTGACAGAAAATGTATTATACAATATAGCTTGTAATCGTGACGTCAAATCATACTGGCCATTAACACTGGTTTAGGAACAACCACTTTATAAACTTGTATAGATTTTTGCAGAGCAAATATACTTCGTTGTAGTTGTTTTGTATTTTTTTGTAAATAATGTATATCTAGATTATCTAGTCTTAACTATTGGGTATCAAATACCGTATTTTATTTATTCTATTCCTCGCCAAAGAGCTACTGCAGTTTACGCTAATATTGCATTGTTGTTTGTTAAGGATATTTAAAATTATAATAACACAGTTTATCTACACGATTGTAATAGTCCTTTTACAAATAAATGTACACATATTTAAAGAGATTACCAGGGTAAATATACTGTAAATGATAGTGTTGCCACAAATTAAAATGGCATAGTATAGTATATTGTGTTGTTGTGTATAAAAGTATTCCAATAATTCTCATACAATATTAAATACGATTACCTGAAAGTATGGCATAATTTTGTGTAACTTAAATTATGTGAGATTAATTCTTAACGAGCCACTGATAAAACATAATAATATGTATTAAAATATAAGTTTCATACATTACATAGGCTACCTTCTAATGGCTTAACAGACTTCCAAGGCAGTTTTGGCGTGAAGTCAAATTAGATATCGCCGCCATATTGTAAAATGTCACTTGACATCTATTTTACACCTTCATTTGTTGAGCATTCTGGAAAAGCTATTAGAAACCAGCCATATTAAATCTCTGACAAGTACAATGCGCCTGACCCTTGATCTTGTTGATGAAACTTAAGTTTCCAGCGGAGGCCATTGACCTTCTAGTAGGGGAGGTAGCGCTCATTTTAAAAAGTGATTTGATACCAAGCGAAAATGGTAACATTAATAGTATTCCACTAGTACATATCAGCTTTGATCGTCAGCTGCTTCAGAAGTGGTGGGTTAAAATTTGAGAGTATCTCAAAGTTGTAAAAAAAATAATTTGCGAAAAGTAATTTTATACCGAATGAAAATTTTATAGATGATTATTGAGGTCATGCTTAACCAAAAAAAGCACCGTCAGCCGTTTCTCAGACGAGGGATTCAACGTCAGTCGCGTTACTGAACTATGTAAAAATTTTTAAAAAATAAAGTCATTTCATACCTTACGAAATTTATACAGGTGAATATTGATACCTTTTTAATAATAAAGACCACCGTCAGTCGTTAATATGAGGGTGGAAAACCCATCAGCTAGCGATTATGATATAACTATAATAGCCCATTAGTAGGAGTCCTTAACTTAAAATACGGTACCATCCTGAAGAAAGCATGAAACTTGGCATGAATGTAGCTATCATATATTATGTGTGCTTAAATTTAGATATAGAAGCACGTCCAGAAATAATGTTTCCCCCCCCCCTCCCCACCCTTTTTATCTCCCTCATTCCGGTTTTTTAGAATTTTCTACGAAAACGATAAGACTGAGGAGTTTACTCTCTAGAGAACAAATTATCGTCGATAAATTACCTACAAAACGATACTATATTATATAGTGGTAAGATTAATATATTTCTGTTTACAGCCACCAACGTCTTCATAAAATCTATAAAATTTTCATTCGGTATAAAATTACTTTTCGCAATTTTTTTTTACAACTTTGAGATACTCTCAAATTTTAACCCACCACGGGTGCGGCGACTGACGCTCATTATATTGATTAATAAATTTTACTCTACTACTGGACAAAAATTTGGCTGGTATGAAATGACTTGGAAATCACTAGCACTACCTCCCCTACTATTCCTTTGCCAGTAGATTGTCCTTTCAGCTGTTTATAAAATTATATACTTTTATCTCTTTACTAATAGAGATATTAGTAGAAGATGCGCTGTCTTTGTTTTTTTTCCAATGTACCAAACAAAAACCAGACTTTTACAGTTTTATTACTAGGTAGTAAGGGGCTTACATTTTTGTCTTACAAAAATTCATGTGCTCAGCCTTTCTGTAAAGGCCGGTTTACATTATCCCAATCCAGTAATCCAATCCAAGGAATGCACTGAATGACATTCCAGTGCGTTACTGCCGGCCTAGCATACGCCAACGAGCTATCTCACTCTCGAGATAATTAAAAACTACTCGTCTCATAATGTCAAAATCTCGACATTATCTCGACAAAACTCTATAAAAATGTGTTATTTCGATGATAAATCTACGCGAGAAAAAATGTTTGTCATGCTAGGGTCAATAGAGATGAAGATACAAACTATCAAACATCGAGAAACATGTAGAGAGAGATATCTCGTTGGCGTATGCTAGGCCGGCTGGATGGGATTTGGGAATAATGTAAAGCGCCCATAAATGACTTTACAAAACATTATACATATTACAACCGTTTTCGAGTATTTTATACTCATAATTTTATAGTATACTAGCTGTCCCGGCAAACGTTGTTTTGCCATTTAAAGTATATTTTCTACATCATCAGTTGATACATGTTTTACCCCCTCTTTTGTCCCCTAAGAGGGTGTGGGGGGGGGAAGGTCATACACCAGATGTTAAGTTGAAAAACACAGTTAATACCTAATATGAAGTAAGTCCACTAAAGAAAAAAGTTGTATACAAAATCTGACCCCTCTTTGGTCCCCAGAGAGGGTTGAGAGGGGAGGGGGGGGAGGATTTTTATACACCAGATGTTGAGTTGGAAGAAGACAAATATATTATATCTGTGAAAACCGTATGCAAATCGGATCAGTAGTTTTCGTGTTAAAGAAAAAAGTTTGATACAAAATCTGACCCCCTCTTTTGTCCCCTTAGAGGGGTGGGGGGAAAAAATTTTATACACCAGATATTAAGTTGGAAGAAGATAAATATATCTGCGAAAACCACATTCAAATCGGATCAGTATTTTTCGTGTGATGCTGGAACAAACATACAGACAGACAGAAAGAGTGACAGACAGACAGACAGACAAAAAACTAACCACATTTTTGGCTTCTATAGCGATGTAGTGACAAAGGTGTAATTTCGGGTGTCATTTCATATCTTTTATGTACAGAATTTTCATTTCTACAACGGAATAATGTCTTCCTCCCGCACGCGCTTTGGTGACGCCCACTATCGTAATATTTTAATTTCGCCATAATTTCAAAACCAAACGTCCAATTTTAATCATTCAAAGACCAAATATTATCTACATAAACTGTACTTACTGATAAAATAATTTATTTTGATAAGGATTAATAACGTGAGTAAAATATATCCGTTTAAATGTAGTCCAAAAAAAATTCAGGATTTTTAAATAAATAAATGGTTATTGTGGCTCACTCGACATAGATAGGTATAGTGTGTCGCGGACTTTTTTGTAGATATTTATAAGATCTACAATTACTTAGAACATTTTATGGTTCTATCTTTTATAGTTTAGGCAGCGTACGCAAAATAAGTAACTTTTCTAGCTGATTTTTTACACCTTGCGTCCGAAAAACTCAAATATCTTACGGAACCCTACTTTTTTCCAAAATAAAATGTAGCCTATGTTCAGCAGAAATAATGTAAGATTCCAATAGCAAAAGAATTTTTCAAATCGGTCCAGTAGTTTCGGAGCCTATTCGACTCAAACAAACAAACAAACAAACAAACAAACAAACAAATCTTTCCTCTTTATAATAGTAGTATAGAGTAATACATATATAATTTCAACAGTAAGGGTGAGGCCAACCGAGCGTAATTTTGTGTGTTGTGACTTGTGAGTCACAGAATTTCGATCGCGTAAATATCTTTTCATACAAATCATGACACAAAATTACGCTCGTGTGAATCAAACAGGACTTTTTTATGAAACTGAATGCAGCAGAATTTCTGCCAGCCGAAATTCTGCAACTCACAATTCACAAATTACGCTCGTTTGGCTTCACCCTAATATTATACTCTAACGTCCTGGCTGTGTGACTCTGTGTCTGTATATTTTTTATAATCTGTAACTTTTTTCGGGGCTTAGTGGGTGATTTGAACGTTTGTATTTTTTTATACTCAACACAATCACCCGTTTTAGAATCCTTTCGATCCTAATCGCGAAAACGAAAAAAAATTAAAATAATTTTCCACACCACACCAACATATTTAGCTAGGTAATAATTACAACTCGGGTAACTTTTTATATACTTTTTATTGAGGGAAAGCTCATTTCTTTTCAAATAAAATCAATTTTTCATAAGTGACTAAGCATAGACACTTAAGGGCCCGGGTTACCCTCGAAATTTTCATACATTCTTAATACCAATATATTTAATAATAAAATAAAAATTATACAAAATATTTAAATAATAAAAAATATTTGATAATAAAAAATATTTTTTATTATTTAATATTACTAAAAATAAAATTTTACTATTTATTTAAATAATTTACTACAAAATATTTAAACTTTAAAAAATATTTGTGTTTAAATATTTTTAGTAAATTTACTACTAAATATTTAAACACCAAAAAATAGACAAAAACACAAAAAAATATTTATATAAATATTACATTTACTACAAAATATTTAAACTAAAAAATATTTTTATTATTTAAATATTTTGTAGTAAATTTACTATTTATTTATATATTTTTAGTGTTTTTGTCTATTTTTTGGTGTTTAAATATTTAGTAGTAAATTTACTAAAAAATATTTAAACACAAAAATTTTTTTTTTAGTATTTAAATATTGTGTAAAAAAAATTTGTTCAGGACCCTAGGTAATTACTATCTTAAGCTGAAAAATAACTCAAACATGTTAAATATTTTCGTATGAGAAAATGATTTTGGTATTAAGAATGTATGAAAATTTCGAGGGTACCCCGGGCCCTTAACATAGTAAATAGCTCATATTTAGCTGCTTCCTGGTACAATAATTATTGTGGGTTGACAATCGACATAGCTCGACATTCTCGCGCGACAAAGCTATCTCGCGCTAAGATCTCGACAAACTGCAGTTTGACTAAATAATATTTATTGATGCGAGATACAAGCTAGCCTTCTAATACGCGCAACGTATTATAACCGGCCGCCTAGACGAGCAATTTTAATGTCAATATCACGCTTTGATTTTATTGAACCCATAGCCCAGTCAAGTTAGACATTTGAGGTTGCATAAATCCGCACCAAGATGAAAATCGGTAATATTGTTTAGAATATGATTAGTGATTACAAATGATAATATTTGAAAGTTCCCCTTAGTTCCCCTGTATGATTTTTTTAACCAAGGTCCAAAAAATTAGTTTTTCACGATTTCTAGCAAAACGGTAAGTTTTTTTTTATAAAAATGAGTGTTTGAAACACACAATAAGCCCTATATCACTAGCATAAGTTCAGGTATATTATAAGTTTTTATAATGGCTCTAATGTGTTAAATATTTTAATTGTTAATTTAATTGATAATAATATAAGTGTATTTTAAGTGGGCTTGGTGTATTATTTTTTCCCTTGTATCCCTTAAGACGAAAGTGGTTTGGCGCGGTTGCATGAATCATGGAGACACAATTTTAGTTATCTAGATAACAATATTTAATACATAATAAATTAGGGCAGCATGTTGAGTAACTTAGTAGTTACTCAGTATGGATACGGAGTACTATTATATATTCTGTGGTATGGAGGAAAGTGATATTATAAAGTTCATCTCATAGTCAAGATTTCTTTGTCCTTGACTCTCAAGCAACTTTTCTAATGCATCAAAACGATAGTTTTCCAGCTGCAAGACTATACGTAGGTACATATCGCACTCTAATACAGAAAAAATCCTATATTAAACAAATTCTCGTGGTTCACTCGCAGCATTCATTGATTTTAGTGTAGGTACAGTCCCAGGGGAGCTAACACATAGTGCTGTGACATAGTGTGTACATACGCACACGTTGACCTAGATGTACATAACGAAATACACGGACCGCGCGTGACTACCAATCTATCTATGTAGGTACCTGACGTCCCAATACAAACGTGAACGCGCCCAATCGATAACATAGGCATCGCTTCGCTACAACGCTCCGATGTATCCCCAAATATTGATAGATATTCTAGCACATTGTGACGGAGCGGGCCGCATTTTTCATACAAATTTTATGACCCATTAGCCGGGTCCACACCGGACGATCCGTCTTGAAGCGGCGACCCCGCGATCCGCGATCCACTCCGTCTGTCTCAAGGCTGTAACTCAAGAATCGCTATAGCTACAATTCTGAAATTTTCACAGATTGTGTATTTCTGTTGCCGCTATAGCAACAAATACTAATAAAAACCGGCCAAGTGCGTGTCGGGCCACGCGCAATGTAGGGTTCCGTAGCACCGCTAGTTTTTGAAAATTTCTGTATGGTCAATGAATGTACATTTATAACATGTTTTACACTACTAACAAGAACAACATCATCTCAAAGGAATTTGAACGAAAAGTTCCTTTATACTTCGTCGAATACATTTTTTTTAGTTGATCGACTATTACTCAATAACTTATGAAGTCAACTTAGCCGTGATAGTTTTCCTTTTAAATTCAGCATATTTCCTACTCCCGTGAATTTTTTTACATTTCCAGAAGCAACCGTTTAGCTGGTAGAAGGGGGGGACACTGGACTCTAACGATTTTTTCCACTTTAAAACTTAATATTTCACAAATGGATCCCTTAACCGGAAAATGATCTATGAATACTCATAATATTTTTAAAAAACCTATCCAACAACACCCCACACGATGGGATGGGCGCAAAAAAAAAATTCAACCCCGCTTGATGTGTACCATAAAAGAAATATTTTTTTAATATTTTATGTACCATTTTGTCGGCATTATTAATATGTATTTTCATGCCAAATTACAGCTTTGTAGGTCCTATAGTCTCTGAGCAAAACCGCGGACGGACAGACGGACGGACAGACCGAAACTATAAGGGTTCCTTGTTGACTACGGAACCCTAAAAACAAAATAAAATAAATATTCAAGGGGGGCTCCCATACAACAAACGTGATTTTTTTTACCTTTTTTGCTCGTAATCAATAATGGTAGCAGCTAGGCACTTGAAATACTCACAATATTCTTAATTATATATTTTGTACTTTAATATTGAATAATAAAACAAAATAAATATTTAAGGGGGCTCCCATACAAAAAACACATTTTTTTGCCAACTTTCGCTCAATAATGGTACGGAACCCTGTGTGCGCAAGTACGACTCGCACTTGGCCGATTTTTCTGCTTTTGTTGTTAGTTCAATAATGGGAGGTCTTTGAACTGCGTAAGTAATAAATAAATTATTATACTCGATATTTTTGCTTTGACAGTGATAGATCATAGAAGTCAGGTCAGAACCAACACTTCAAGAGTCAGGAATTTAGGATGTCAGGAAGCTAGGATCCTATGCGTTTCCGCCAGAGATGTGTAACAAGGAATGTGTTTTTATAGATCCAATAGAATCGCTGCGCTGAGCGAGGTCACGTAAATAAAGCGATTCTATTGGTTTTATTTCTCTCAACACATCTCTGGTGGTTGTGGTTCGTAACGCAACCTTACAGCGGTATCCGCGCCGATTCGTCAGTTCGTTTGAAGTCTACTGGTTAATAGCTGTTAATACGTACAACAATATAAAGCTAGTAATTACTATCTAATGAGCTTACCATCAGGTGTTCCTCGTTCCATTGTTTCAAGTTTCTACTTCCCAGTGTTGCAAATTAAAAAAGTATTTTTAGACTATTTTGTGAACTCAAAAAAGCCCGTTATAATACAATGATTTAATTGAGTCACAACACACAATTATACTAACCAAATTTTATTACTTACACTGTTACACACAAATACTAACTTTCGTCTTTAGATTAGAAGTCTTCGATTACGATTAACGATTGCATTATCGATTTTAACCATAGATGATAGACACATCATAGATCATCGATCTATAGCTTCTGTCAATTGGATCTCAGCTGTCAGTGACATTATGTAGACGAAAGGTCGTACCTACTTTTATTTATTTCTAGATTTTAATCCTTTCCTAATATTTCCTTACACGAATAAAAAAACTTCCAGTAAAATGGGTTGTGTGTTAATTCTTAACAGCCATACATAGTTGAAAATCTCTTATCAACGACGATAATAGCCTTGGGAAGTGTGAGTTACAGTGTGATTGCTACATAATGTTTCCTACGTCGCAAATGGAAGATAAATATAGTAAAAGTAAGATATTAACTTGTATAATGTTGTTGTTTCAAAATTTAAAAACCCTAACTAGTGTGATATCTTTTTTCAGTAAGAAAGAATTTCTGTTTCTATCTGGATATACCAGACGTTAATCTGTGTAGATCTATGTCTCGAAGACTGCAAGAAATGGGATTGGTAAGTTTGTCAATTCATATGTACTTTCAAGGTTTATATCAGCTTTTTTTCATTCAGACGATCTTATGTTACAGAAATGTTTTGATCTTTCAAAGATCACTGTCATCTACATTTTTTATTTTTTGTTCTCATATTTACGTTCCGTAAGTCGTAACGTTTTATACTTCTTCATAACTAGTACAATATGTAGTTTTAATCGAGAACATCAAAATATTATGTTATTGTGTTAGTTTCAATAATTTTATTCAATAACTGCATGTATTTTATGTTCCTAAACAATAAGCTTTTGTAGAAAATAAATTAAAATTATTTTTTTAATAACATCAAAAATAAAGAGAAACGGAACGCAACATTTTTAACCAATCAGATTCTTGCTCCCTCCCTAGCGACAGTAGCGCTGCCGGTGACGAAAACATAAATTAAAGCAAAATATCTCCATCTTGTGTGTGACAGATTTGTGTTTGTTGTTACTTTTTCGATTTTATTAGCAAATGTGTATAAAAACTATTGAAAACTATCAAAAACATTGCATAAACTGGTTATTAACACACAGTGTAATTATTGAAGTGGTTACTGTAAGTTTATATTACAATTATTGCATTGTAATACTGGTAGTGACGAAGTACCCGTCTCCGACTAGTATATAGTTACTTATTTTTGTGATAAGCGGCGCGCGGGGCTCCGCGGCCTGTTTTATTGTAAGTATATAACACGTTTAGTTTCTTTGCATATGTTTTTTTACTGTAATATAGTCAGAATTGTTTTGAAAACAGTTTAAAACTGGGTTGATAGAGTGGCTAGTTACGCGCGTAGCTTGTATTCGATTTTAGGTCATCTTTTGTATGCTCGCGTTAGAGTCGCTGCCGCACGGCGAAATGCAACGGGCCGAGGCCGCGCGCTTCGCTCGATTACGCTGCGTTGCACTACATCCATTTAAAAAGCTGTTTGAAATGTAGTTTTCTTTGGACTACGCGTGTGTATTCTTAATTTTTGACAGTTGATATTGTCGAGAGTGCGGATAAAGAGATGTGATTCTTAAGCAGTAGTAATAAGTACGAAATTGGCACGGGTTAATTCGATGTGTATTTTTTACGCGGGATGTTTGGCGCGATGTTACGGAGGGCGCGATGGCTCGGCGGCCGGCATCCGATTATGTCGACTATTTCAAGGAAACACGATGAGTGTGTGTCGTGTGATGGCTCGTAATACGGCGCGGCCACACGCGCACATACACACTGCTCCCGACGAAATTTGTAATGCTGTACTCACAATAGGTCTCAATAACCTACGTCAGCTCAGTTAGTATTTTAGGTCAAATATGCACAAAAAGCGCAAACTTATCGCATTCATATTTTCAGAATTGTTTAAAAATGCTCAGCCAGCATTAAAAATAACTGAGCATAACCAGCAATAACGATTCAGAAGTATCATATTTAATTCAATTTGTAACATCGTGTCTATCAGAACCTCATAAATTTTTTTTTGTATTATTTATTATTATTAGCCTTTATTCAGAAAAACAATACATAATTTATTTTACATACATTGTAAAATATTGAAATTAGTTATTATACTGTTACGGTAGCGTGGTCTCTGTTTCTGTGTGCCTCTTGGCAAAGGCCTCCCCATACAGCTTCCACTCAATGCCACTCTTGTCCACATTTTTTTGTATGAATATGTGATTATTTCCATTATTATTGTGAGAATTGAACATACAATATTATGCTATATGTTATTATTGCATAAATTGAATCATAATAATATATCTATACAGCTTTAGCTCATATTTATTTATAATATTTTCAGCGTGAAGAAGTGTTCCTATCATCGCGGGTGACACACGTGGTGGGAGAGGGCCGAGCACGATGCTCGCGTCGTGACGGTTCCCGAGCTGATGCCATGCTGGAGCGGCTGCGAGTCCAGCCGCTGTCCACACAACACAACTACGTGCAGCTCACTGTGCAGAAGGTTACCATCTATTAAAATACCACCATTTGCATTCTTAATATTATGACATTGAAATTAAAAAACACATTGAGTGTTAGTAACAACATTCACTCTGTCTCAGATAATAATTATTAAAAAAAAATTATAAAAAAAGAAATTACTTTAGACTTAATTTGTCTAGATGTAGGTGAGAATTTTAATATGTTGTTATATATTTTTATAAAATATAAGCTATTCTATTTGTTTTAATAGTTATAATAGTGAGATTAAAAAAAATGTAACAACATAATAGTTAACACCAATAACGCTTTATATATTTTTTATAAATAAAACTTAAAATTATTAGCTTAAAAAATGTTTACTAATGGTGTTAGTTGACTGTAGGTTATGTTTTTATGCATGCTCTAACTTTTTCCTAAAACTAGTGAGTCTTCTATTCTGTTTTAAATAAACAACAAAAGTTTTAGATGGTTGGTTTCTCCAATTGTTGTTTTTTTTAAGTAATAAATTGATTAGTTCCTTTTTAAAGAATTGATGACTCATAGTAGCTACTGCTCTAATATTCTTATATATATCTATAGCATATTTATTAATCTTTCAGGCTGTAAGTCTTTTGGATAAACTGTATGACACATTCTTCACCAGAGCTCGTAAAGCGCATGTCACCTACTTCAGTAAACCTTATATCAAGATAGAGTTTTTGGACAAGTATGATTGGCTTATAATATATAGATATAGTATGATATATTTTGGTGAGCTTAGCAATTTCTAACATAAATCTCTTTTTTCAGGGCATGCAGGCCGGTTTACAAGGAGTTTGATAAATGGCCACGAATATCTCTAGAACACGATCTGCCAAAAGAGAATAAGGAAAAGAAAGAGAAAAATAAAGTGGAACAAGTGGAAAAGAGTGAACAAAAGTAAATAAATTCATATTACGACACTCTGATAGATACACAAATGAAAAAAATTGTAACAAAGTGTTTTACCTTTTTTATTTCCAGAATGACAAGGAAAAGTCGGCCAAGTCGGAAAGCTGGATACTGTGAAATGTGTAACACTGATTATGTAGATGCAGCACTTCATAGACGGTCTCCACACCATTTGGCATTCGTTAGAGATCATACCAATTTCATTGCCCTGGATTCGCTCATTTCTTCTGGAGCTGATGTGGCAACATTCCTTGACAAGGCCACTCCAGTAAATGGAGAGAGGAGGTCCCTTAGAAAACTTTGTAACGGAGACGCCGAGAAGAAAAGGACAAAGCAATCTCAATCGCCAGATTTGAATGGAAGTGTTAGCCCAAAACGTAACGGATTAGAAGAGGAGAGAAAACATAACACAAGGTGTAGCAAAAGGACAAGTGAATCCCAACCTTCAGAAGACCGACAGTATTATAAAGTAGTAGGAGTTAGTACAAAACTAAGATCGAGTGGCGGATTTGCCAAGCAAAAGGAATCGTCGCCCACTTGCAATGGAACTAAGCCTATAGTCGTTAAATTTAGAAAAGTGCGTAGATCTGAATTGTCCGTTCTCAGCGACGAAGCTGAGCAGTTCATGTTTCCTAAGAGAGCAAGTTCTACAAGTTCATCGTCATCCGATGATGATGACAGAGATGACGCGCTACCACTGAAGCGCAAAACACCTCCTCAACCGCCACCGTCCATTGAGAGGCAGCGTCAAGCTAGGCCTATTGCTCTCAAAGAGGAATCGTCGGAAGAAGATATGTGGCCAGAAGATAAGAGAAGAAGGAAAAGGAGAGTGCCGCCAGTAGCTAAGCGGTCGCGCAGGGTCTCCAATAAACCGCCCTTGCTCGAAGTCGCCATCCAACCCCCCGAACCAGAGCCAAAAGTCGAGGAGGCGGAAATTCCGCCCGCATTGATCGAGGAGACTCCACAGCCTGAGGCTGAAGTTAGTCCCCTTCGAGAGGAGGCTACAGAAAAATGTATGAAATGGGAGGACGGCAAACTGAAATACACACCGGCTGTGGAGCAACTAGAGTTCGCTTTTGAGTCTGTCCCCAAAAGTGAGCCATGGTTTGAAACATTCAAAAGACAAGATCAAAATAAACTCGTTGCGAAAAATGTCCCTAGATATTTTGGTAAATATTTTTAACACTTTTTTGCTTTCATATATTCATAGAGTTAAATGTTAAAAATATATTAATTTAATGTTTTCTTTGTTTCAGCATTGTACTCCAAATCTCCAAAGTTACCTTATGAAATTGGCCAGTTACCACCACTGAAACCGAATTGTTGTCCTCTTAGTGACTTAGTGAAACAACGAGAAGAGAAGCCCGGGCCATCTCGGTCGTATGGTACTAGAGGAATGAAGAAGGAGAAGATGAGAAAACGCACCGCCGCCATTTTAGCTCTCGAGAGTCACCCCCGAAAGTCACCTCGAGAACATGCCTCAACTCTCGCCATACTGGGCTCAGCTGGTCTGCTACACAGGAGACGAAACGGCGATGATGCGAAATCGACGGCCTCCGAGGATACGCTTAGCGACACGCACAGTCATCTAAAAATTGAACTACCACCCCTTTCAGAAAATCAAGAAGCATCAGAGAGGCTGCAACAGTTTTTATCTGAAGTTTTTGATGACCCTGGAGACCTTGATGTGTGCGATGAGCTGCTCAACGATAACACAAATATCATTGTCGGCAAAGATGTCCCAGATGTGTCGAGTTTGGTGTCTGAATGTGAAGGTTGTGATATCATACGTAATGAGATCAATGCCACCGTTGCCAGCCAACCGAAGGGCAGAAGGGGAAAATTCAAAAAGAAGAATAAAACTGGATGGCCTAACAAGAGAAAGACGAAAAAGAATTTGAGCGGAAGCAGTACAGAAACAGATCTTAAAACTGAAAGTACAGGCAGGTCTTCTATTGAGTCCCCCGATGACGAAACCACGCAAAGCTCTATTAGCGAGGAGGACACGATTTTGTCTGAAACTGAAAAGGACGAGAGTACAGTTATAGAAAAGTCAGATAATGACTCTAGAAATTCAACTGTAGAAACAATGGATGTCGACTCGGAGGGAAAGGACTCCGAAGATCAACCCTTGAAACATACTCTTAGAAAATCCAAACTAAATCTTAAGAATAGTACAAATGATGAAAAAACTTCAACTCAGTCATCGGAGGATTCTCAGGACAAAGAGGTAAATGTACAGAGAAAGAAAAAAGGACTGGATAGATTGAGCGATTGGCCCAAGGATGAGGAGCAGTCGAGTAAGCACACACTGCGAAAGTCTAAAGTAGAATTAAAGGAAAGTGACAAGGACGACGATAAAACCTTGTCGAATTCGTCTGAAGAGTCTGAGGATAAGGAGAAATCTAGAAGGAAGAGAAAGACCTTTGATGGAATTGGTGGATGGTTGCAGCCTATAGTGAGGGTAGCTAGAGTGGACCCTAATGCTGGTCGAAGACTACGGTCAGCGGGCCGAGTGCGGGGAAATCGTTTTAGATAGCGTTCGGTTTGTGTCAGAATAAGTGGATGAAAACTTATTTAAAGACGTTTAAATTTGATCTTAAAAACACTTGTGTCTTCCCATTCTATAATGTGGAATCTACAAATTTACGTAAGCAAGTTTTGTAAACTTACAAAAGAAATGTTACATGAATATGTGTATTATAATTCTAACTATCACTAATTGCAGATTTATTTAAATAGTACTAAACAAAAACTTTAAAATCATTAGATTTTGTTCCTTGTAAGTTGTAGGAAGTGACAATTCAAATATTCACTTGTAAAGCTACGCATGAGATACATTTTAATTTACTAAAGAAGATCATTTCAATATATTATTGCTGTAAGACAAAACTTCCTACTAAGATATAAGTTGATAAAGTATTGTATTGAAGAGAGCAACAGCTTTTGATGTTGTCAGTATAGAACAAATAGATAACACATTATACAAAGGTATCTGAGGTAGTATGTTACTGACCTGTGGGTATGTTCTCAGAGCTTATCATCTTCTTTTGGGGTTGATTTTTGTTTATGATCTCATAATAATAGTCCTAGTAATAATATCTTAGGTCATTATTTGAGAATTTCTCCTAGAAATCAATTTTAAAAGGATAATTTATTTTTAAATTAAAGGATAATAATTATTCCCAGTTGTATTGACAATTTTATAGGTAAGCTAATTTAATTTTCCTTATTTATAAAAGTTTGTTACAATATTTTTATTTAAACTGTTTAGGGATTGGTCCCATGTTTTGTTGTTGTATAAAATATATTACTAATTATATCTGTTAGTTGTCTCACAAACTTTTAGAAAAGGAGAATATCAAACAAAGTTTTCACCATCAACCTTTCTATACACTAAAACCATAATATTTATCTTCTCAAGAATTGATCTGTAAAAACTTCAAAAGTAGTGCACCATCATGTGTCTAAATAATGTAAATAGTATATTTTGTAATATATTAAAATATTGTGTAGAAGTTGTCGTGCGTAACTGAGGTGCATTTATGTTGAGCTTAGTGTGTAAATAATGTTTTCTTTTGTATGCTTAGTTATTATGTACTTTTTATTATTATTTGGATGAAAGTTGTTAAATGTAAAACTTCGTCAATAAAGTTAAGAAATTATTTTCTTGCATTTTCAATTAATATTTTACTAACTAAAAACATTACCGTACTTTGTTTATACAATCAAAATGTATTGCTAATTGCTATGCTTGATGATTAGCCGGGTCCATACCAAACGATCCAACACGCTCCGATCGCGCGCGGCAAGAAGCGCGCTGCACGGAGCGTTTGGTGTGGACGTGCCGCGCGCGATCCATACGCAAGTTTTGGAGCGCGCGCTCGACCCTGGGTGCTCGCGATTCGTTCGTTGTCGGTTTTTTGGCCCGCTTCAAAGGTGCCTCAGTTGCATAAAGTAACTTAAACAACTCAGTTGCATGGCGCGCGCGGTGTGGACGGTTTTGTGTGATTCGCGCGATCCATCACACCATGGATATTTCGCAGTCGCCGCCTGATATCGCTTTATAAGGAATTTAAATATAAAATGGTATCCAAAAGACTGCGTAAAGTTGAGATTCCAAGCGATTTTTGTACATTTTTTTACCCAGAACCGTCTTTTTCGTTTTTGTAATTTTATGCGCCATAATTTAAGCAAAATAAAGGTTACTGCTGCAACGGCTATTCGCCGCCGCTGTACGTGTGACTCCACATCGTGCAAGATAATGACTTACTTCAGAAAAAAGGATCGCCTTAGGATCGCTTGGAGCGCATATTTAGGATCACAGTTCCAAGTTCCTGGATCGGTGTAATGCGATCCGCGATCCACGCTTCATGATCCTGGATCGCGGGATCGCCGCTCCAAGACGGATCGTCCGGTGTGGACCCGGCTATTGATCAACTTCATAAGTTTTCTTCAACATTTAAGTGTACGAAAATGTCTTATTATCCCTTCATATTCTAATGCTACACTAATTTTGATAAAATTTGTTAAGGTGATTCCTTAAGTCTCGGAAAAAAATTTTTTTTTTGAAAACCTAATTTCAGTGCAAAGGAAGTTGCAGGTAACATCGTGTATTATTCAGAAGAAAAAATGCTACTGAGAATTTAATCAGAGACAATAGAATCTTATTAAACATTGAAATAACAATTTATAGGAAAATAAAAACATCATCTAATCTAATAGGCATATAATTAAAAACAATGTACATTTACCGACCCCATACATTTTCTTTTGTGGATTGTAAGTAGTAAGGAAATAAACAGACCTATGTCTAACTGATGGCTGAATGTCTACAGTAACTGAGATTTGTCTGTTAAATTGCTTTATTCAAAAACATCCTCCTTGTCTGCAATGTACTGGACAATATCTTTGGGTCGCACTAATCTCTCTGCATCGGAATCGGGAATTTCAAAACCAAACTCATCCTCCATCGCCATTATGACCTCCACATGGTCCAAAGAGTCTAGACCCAAGTCATTAATAAAGTGTGAATCTAGGGTGAGCTGAAACAAACAAGTAAGGTTATAAACAGCTTTATCATGCTATTTCAATGCATGATTAACTCTAAAGTGATAGCAACTGGAGTTTTAATTAAAAATAATCAGTTTATATTTTTTTAATTCTTTGATCGCAGATTCTTAGAAATCTATTGTTCTCGTGGTCGTATATTGTAGGCTTGGGAGTTGAAGAGTCTAAAGTATAATTTTAAGTGATGATTTGAATATTAGCCTAAATTAGCAGAATTACATTTTTTAACAAAAATCTACCTTCTCTGGAACAATTTTATCATACAGTTGCAATACTAGAAGCACCCTACTACGAATAAGTTCGAGTGTTAACGGAGGCCCGTGGCTGTAGTTCCGAACACCGAACTTCGGCTTCTGAAACAAAGTTATGAATAATAAAAATAGGTACCTGACTAGCACTCAGTTTGTCGTAAGCTTTGCACACTTTCAGGACTCGCTCCTCTATTTGCTGTTGCGTTATCTTAACTGTAGTGTCGATGGTCGCGTATTGCCGAGCATTTATCACCTAAACATTACAGTAGTTTGAGTAGTACTGGACGTTATGCAATAACAACAGTTTTAGGTTATTATACTTTACATTAATCTTATTTTTTTAAAGTTTGTGCAAAATATAAGTACATTTATATATTTTACATGCTTTATAGCAAAATATCTATACGAACAGGTAGTACACGAGATAAAAATAAGAAAATCGTAAAGAACTTACCCCATTTTGTAAGTGGTTATTGTATACTTTGGTTATTGTTTTAATCGTTCGGAACTTTTGTTGTAATGCAACGGTAGATAGTCTGCAAACTACCGGTGTTTTATATGCTGAGGAAGTCCTCAACAAACCGTTAAATGCTGTTCGCACTAGACCCACGGCAGCCATTTTCGCCAAAAATTCAAGCACCACAGATTAAAGTATTATAGAGTAGATCAAGCACGAACGACGAACAAGTGACAATCAAGGTGACAACTGACAATGGGGAAGGCCGGGCGAAACTTTTAGTAGATGTCGCCACCATAGCTTTTACCTGTCAATGAATGTGTCAAACAACAACAACAATTTTATTTAGTAGTTTTGCATAATTTCGTTATTAATTATATTAAAATCATTATGTATTCGGCTTGGCGTGTAAGTGAGCTAAAAGCTGAGCTAACTAAAAGAGGCGCAACGCTTAACGGAAGAAAGGCAGAACTAGTCGAAAGGTATAACCTCTAAATATTTGATTTGCATTGTTTTTCAATAAAATTAGGTACTTAAAGCCAATAAATGGAAAAAATGTGTACCTTTTTACAAATATTTTTAATTTACGTAATAATATTAAGTAAATATTCAATTTGGAGTTTAAATTATAACTTCTGTTGTTGTTATTTATTTTTATCTTTTTCACCTTGTAGATTGGAACTTTACGACCGGAATTTCTATTTTGGAAGTGCAGAGAATCAGTCCGAACTCCGATGACGATGTGATGGAAGTTCCCGATGTTAAGACATATCTGGACATAAATGCTAGTACATTGTTACCTCATTTAACCAAAACTCACATATGACAGTATTTTTAATTGTAAGTATACATAACCCATGTACATAAGTACAAATGTTTTTCATTACAATTCAATCAAATATAATATAATACTATTTTTAGTGATGACAAGAAAATAAATGAAGCAAAGGCATTGTATGTGTCCCGATACCTTGTAAGAGTATATATCAAATATGGGGGAAAATACCTTTATTAAAGGATAATATTGCAAAAAAACTATGAAGCAACTACAATATGAAGTAAATTTAAAGCGTCACAAAAGTGGAATACCACAGGAATCTAACAGTAAACAAGTTTTGTTTCTACTAACTATACACATGTAGTTAAGTTATTTAGTCGTCACAAATTACCAAGTATAGTTATTAGAAACAAAAACTTATTATTTAGCTATTTGTATCTGTAATATATTATGTTAATTATAAAGCATTAATGTGATGAAACTGGATTAAAGCATTGTTTTAAAATAAGATCATTTAAATAAAAAAATATTTTGGTTTTTTACTTTTTATTATCAACAATACATTCCCTAAAATTACCTACATAACATAAAACAAATAAAAAATATTTGATGCTATCATGCACATGAAGAATTTAGTAATGGTGTTTGTAAAATTTTGTATGTTTTTGTTAAACCTAATCTCTCAATGTGCACGCATTGCCTGGCAAGTTTCTGGTCATGTTTTAGCAAAATCCCTGGTATTTGTGATTTGCCTTTATAAAAATTAGGTACCTATGTTACTTTTCTAGTAACTTTTGCAATAAAAAACATAACTACTATGTTTTTTATTGCAAATAGGTCTTGAACATTAAAACCCCTGTCTACCATAATACAGTCTCCTCCTTCAGTCTCAGCTTTCAGCCACATTTTAGCCATATAAGATCTTTTGGGAAATTGTGGGCACCTATTTCTTTACAAAACGGGACTTAGCACATCTTAGACATGTTATTTATTTAAAATAATCGAAAATTCCCATAAAGTTCCATACATTTTGACAACTACAAGGTAAAAGCTACTATAGCGCCACTTTGACAGTTGCCAACCCCATTGACAAATGATCAAAGATTTACTGACAGATGACAACAGTTTTTTTATCAATGAAACAGCGAGTAGCGATGAGATAATCTTTTGCAAAACATGCAAGATTTGCAACTGCAAATTCATGAGTCATGACTAAAACAGTTAGTTACTAGTTACTACTTACAAGTTACTACAGTCTACAATACTCAATAGTAGAAAGTGAAAATTTACCTCCGTTCAGAGATACCTAAATAAATTATTCTAGTCTGTAAGTTAAATGTTTTGGTTTAAAACTCTTGAAACTGTGTAAAAAACAAAGTTATCAAAGTCAAAACCAATCAAAACTGTCAAAAACGTCAAAAACTTGTCACGAACTGACATAGTTTAAAACATAGATTTGAACAGAAATTGGTATATTTAGTACTAATTTTCTTTAATGTTTTACGAAAGACATAATATTTTATGAACATAATTCTAACGTCATAAGGAAAATTACGAAAGACTAGGCAGTATGGTCGAAAGACTTTAGCCTCCGCCGTGGGCGGAAAAAAAAAGTGAAATTACAATGTGATGACAATTTCAAATTGTCATCACATTGTCATTTTCATAGTGATTTTGTTTGTGTGTACGTATGTTGGAAATGATTTAATTTTAATTTATTTTTCGAAAGGAAACTCGTAGAAATGGGAAATGCGGATACCAAGTTAAATTTCCGAAAAGCTGTAGTTCAGCTGACATCAAAATCTCAGGTCAGTCCATTTAATAATCGCCCACACAAATGGTGTTCGCGTACCTATCTCGTATTGATTAAAAATAATATATTTTCAGCCTGTCGATGCATCTGATGATAGTTTCTGGGATCAATTTTGGTCGGAGAGTGTGACTAATGTTCAAGATGTGTTTGCCCTGGTTCCCGGGGCCGAGATACGCGCCCTTCGCGAGGAGTCGCCGAATAATCTTGCGACTCTCGTATATAAAGCTGTTGAGAAATTAGCTAAGATAGTAGACAACAGTTGCCGCACGCAGCGAGAACAACAAACTGGTGAGTAATTTTGTTCTGTTCGTATTATCAATAAAAGGTAATATAAAATATTATTCCATTATGAGACTACAACAATAAATACTATGGCTGCTACTTTCCTATTTGATAAGAAAAACTTAATCAGAATAAATTATTACGCTGTATTTTGCTAATGTAAATTAATATAGTGTTCCAAGTAGTATTTTTTCCCAATTAATTAGTTGAATTTCCATATAAGAAAATTGGTTTATCAGAAATCTAAAGATGCAGTCGTAGTATTAATTAAAATTGAGCTTGCACCTTGTTTGAATTTGTGTGTTGAATTTTCTTTGCTAACTCAGATTTCATTTTTAAAAATTCACAATTTTTGTACTTTTTCTATTACAGCATTAAACTGCGCCAGGCTTCTAACCCGTCTTTTACCCTATATGCTGGAGGAACCGGAATGGCACAGTTTCTTCTGGTCCTCCCTGCCTCCAGCGTCAGAGAGTGAATCCGGCACACCTCTAGCACAGTCACTTATTAATGCTATATGTGTGAGTATTTTAGTGGTTTTTATAACAATACATTAGGCTAAGCTAACAGAGAATAGTACATTCAGATAAAGAATAAAACAACATTAGAAAAAAACTCGCATTTAGCTCCTAAAACTACTTGATTATCCTCTCGAATACCAGGATGTCATAATTCTATTTAGCCTCAAATACCGCATTCTATGATGCCACTTAAATTTTTCTAAATTTTTTTTTCAAGTTTTACATAATTGCGCCAATCAGCAACTTTACTACTTAAACATACTTTTTGTAGCCAACTTCATAATCTTAAAAATAATGTATAGAACAAACAAAATTAAATCTTATACATATTAAAATAAATTAAAAAAAAACTGCATGAGGTCTCAAATGCAGTCAGGTGGCTCGATAACGAGCCGGTGGTACACAGAGGTATTTTTACGGGTGGCTCGTTATGGAGCCGGTGGGGTTCAAGAGGTATTAAGTTAGTGTCTAGAGAGCTATTGCAGATAATAAAGTAATTTTAAAATTAATTATTTCAGGATCTATTATTTTGCCCAGACTTCACTGTGGTGAGCACCAAGCGATCAGGCCCTGTAAGTATGACTTGTGTTCTCTGTCAGTTTGTTTGTTAGTAATAATCTCTTAAACCATGAAGACTAGAGACTAGAGTAATAATAATAATAATAAAGCCTTTTATTCCGAACTTCAAGGTTTTCTCTTTCTAGTTACACAATATTTTAAGCACTGATTATAAAATGTATCTGCGTTCGGTGTCCCTTGTACAGCATAGGCCTCCTCCAACACTTTCCACTGTTTTCTATCAATTGCGATTCTTTGCCACTAGAGACTAGAGTAGTATGATGCAAAGGATTAATACAATGAATAGAAACAGATGGAGGAAATCAGTAAAACACATACAAACAAGCAAACAACAATAAAGGAAAATAATCAGCTGTTGCCCTATTTATTTCCTTAGCCGCCATTACATTGCCAACGAATTTTTTAAAAAACTAAGTTTATTTTTTTGTGTCACAGGAACGCGCCGAGGAACTGTCATCGTTGGACAGCTGCGAGTATATATGGGCCGGGGGCGTGGGGTTTGCGCGGTCGCCGCCGCGGTGCGCGCAGCACGAAGCAGCACGCACGGAGCTGCTGCGGCTGCTGTTGACGTGCTGCAGCGAGACCATCTACCGCCCACCGAGCAACGCCGCGACACATCATAACAAGTGGATCGCGTGAGTTGATTTTATTAGTAAGCCATATTATGAAGTGTTTTACTTTTCAAGATTTGCTACATAATATCAGTAACTTATCAAATGCAAAATATGCTAATAATGCAGTGATTTTTTTACTGCAATCTAAGTGATTGCAATTTTAGATTAGATTTGTGTTAGATTTTATTAAAATTGAGTTTGCAATTTCTTTCAGCATTTTTCACTATCTTCTCGCTCATCAATAGTTACAGATTTGCGCTACTGTACCTATACTATTTGCTTTAGAATTAATAAGATCTGCCCTGCTGTTTAACAAGCAAAAAACAAGACTTTAACTTACTTTATATAAACTAACTAACCAAAAATTTTATTTTCGTGAAAATAAAAATTTCAGAATGTCTACACTCTCTGTCTTGTGTCTATACAGTTACCTCACAAGTCCGGAGAACCGTCACGCGCTGCCGCTGTTCACGTCGCTGCTGAACACCGTGTGCTCGTACGACCCCGTCGGCCTAGGGCTGCCCTACAACCACCTGCTGTTCGCCGACACCCTGGAGCCGCTAGTGGAGGTATACTAACACTTGACGATGTCTGTGGCTCAGTGGTACCTCAAGAGTCAAGGTATCGCGGGCTCGAATCCCACCGACGGAACAAAAAGTTTTCAATGTTCCTGGTCCCTGGATCATGGATGTGCGTCAATTAATCCAATACTTCCCGGTGGCTTTATCAAGTTATGCCACAAGAACTGTCTATTTTTTGTTACTTGACATTGAAATGTAACATTGTTGTTGCAGGTTTCTCTTCAAGTGCTGATCGTCACTTTGGATCACGACACAAGTAATTCAGTCAGTGAAGACTCTGATGAGGTAAATATCTTGATTCATTTCTTTTTGTTCCATCCTATCACATATAATATAATGTGAAACGATAGTTTCCTTTTTTGACACTGGCAATTATTGTTCAAAGTAAAAAAAAAGTTTGACATAAGCTGTCATCTGTCACTTTACCCGATGACAGCGGCTGTCATCCGTCATTAACATTTCAGCGTCTACCCGACAATCTGTTCATCAACTACTTGTCGCGCATCCACCGCGATGAGGACTTCGGTGTGGCGCTGCGGGGAGTGGCTCGGCTGCTCAACAACCCGCTGCAGCAGACTTACCTGCCCAACTCCAGTAAGCGCGTGGCGCTGCACCAGGAGCTGCTGGTGCTGTTCTGGAAGATGTGCGATTATAACAAGGTACCATCAAAGATGATTGATATGGGCCGTTTACATTCAACCACTGCCGCTGCTACGCTGCCGGCAACATTACCCTGCCCACTTCCCTGCCCAACAGGGCTAATAAACGACGCTACAGGCAGGTGGACCTACAGTTTTTGATTAGGTTATGTGATATGTCAGTCGTGGTAATGTTAGTCATACTCTGTCAGCTGAGTACAAAGAATCTTTACAAAGAACCAGCTCTGGATTTATACGGCAGTAGAGGCTATGGCCTCTGAGCGGCAGCGTCCTAGACTGGCGGCAAAATTAAGGTGGCCTAAAAATATAAATCCGGCCCTGCAAAGAACTGTACCAACTTACTCTTCTCTGTGTCAAATGGTAAAAATCGTTGCTGTAATTATTGTAGATGTTATAAAATTATTAAATCTATTTTATTTCAGAAATTCATGTACTACGTGTTGAAGAGTAGCGATGTGCTAGAGATACTCGTGCCCATACTGTACCATCTCAACGACTCGCGCGCTGACCAATGTAAGTACCCTTTAATATGTTTACAGCCTTATGCGGGGTTTACACGGGTGACTATAGCCGCACGATTTACGCCGCACGGTGAAAATCAACTGTCTAAATGATATGCCGCATACCGAAAACATCATGAGGGCAGAGCTGGACGAGATGCGAGGTAGATTGGATGCCTCGGAATCCACCATCAGTGAGTTGCGTAGTGAATTATTACAATTAAAATGTAATAATTCACTATGTAGGTCACCCGAGCATCCGATCGACTCGATAAATATGCGTCGCGGAGCTCAGCGCGACTCGTCGTTTTTTTTTTCAGAGTTCTTCTAAAGTGTAATTTGAGAGAGATACAATCGTTTTTTAAATGACACGACTCACGTGTCATACGCCACACGTTAAAAACATGTATGACACGGCTCCCGTGTCATCCGCACTGAGTCGGTCAGTGGACAGAGGGGCGGGAGCGGCGGCGGCGCGTTCCATTGTAGAGATTTATATGGACAGGGCTCGAAAGCAATGGCGCGGGCGTGGCGAGCGGCGTGCGGCGTACTAGACGGCTTATCCATATAAATATATTGCGCACTGCCACCACCGCTCCCGCCCCGCAGCCCGCTAATTTCGAGACTGAAGCGTTTAA
Organism: Plebejus argus; assembly: GCA_905404155.3. Taxonomy (NCBI): domain Eukaryota; kingdom Metazoa; phylum Arthropoda; class Insecta; order Lepidoptera; family Lycaenidae; genus Plebejus; species Plebejus argus. The sequence continues at coordinate 878,021 of FR989942.1, forward strand.
GGAACAGTCAAACACCGCTGCAAGTCTTATCAATTCCATGTGTTGCTTTTAAGCTTAATAAGAAAGCTCTTAAAACGAATACCTCTAGAGTCTAGAGGTTTGTAATTGGCTTTTTGAACTATATAACCCCTTTTAATTTATTAACCATGCTTGCAGCGCGCGTGGGTCTAATGCATATCGGTGTCTTCATCCTACTCCTGTTATCTGGGGAACGGAACTTCGGCGTGCGGCTCAACAAGCCGTACAGTGCGAGCGTGCCGATGGACGTGCCGGTGTTCACGGGCTCCCACGCTGATCTCCTGGTGGTGGTCTTCCACAAGATCATCACCACGGGACACCAGCGTCTCCAGCCATTGTTCGATTGTCTCCTCACTATATTGGTGAATGGTGAGTTAAAGTTTTGTGCTATCAGAGAAGTAATTGATTGATAAACAGATGATGGGCTGTTATTTGGTCGGGTTACGATTCGATGTTAGTGATCTGTCGGTTGGCTCGAAGCTCAACCCTTTAGCTCTCTTCTGCCAGATTCCCTCTCCAAATCTCGACAACGTTACCAGAATCTTACCCATCCCCTATGATACTAGAATCTTCCTCTTCTCTATAACTATTTTACCAGAATCTCTCATCCCCAGTGTCCCCATACCTCAAGACGCTGTCGATGGTGGCGTCGACCAAGCTTCTGCACCTGCTGGAGGCGTTCAGCACGCCGTGGTTCCTGTTCTCGCGGCCCCACAATCACCACCTCGTGTTCTTCTTGCTGGAGATGTTCAACAACATGATACAGTACCAGTTTGATGGTGAGTCACGGAAGTTGCCTCTGGATCTGAAATCTGAATATACGTATAGTATTAGAATTCTAGACTAATCCGTCTAGAATTCTAATATATTATTCTAATTCAGCTATCCTCAACCCGCGTATCGCATAGTGACATCAATTAGGCGTGTTTGTAATTTTTACGCCTAATCGATTACGTTCGATTATCTTATAAAATGAGGTTTGTAGCGCCATCTTTTGGCAAATGTTGCAACTAACTTAGTTCTCTGCTGGGATGTCAGATAATATTATTTTTATCAGATATTTTCCCATATAGTAACCTATTTTTTTAAATTAAATAAAAAGTATTGTTTTTTTTATAACATCGAAAGGTATTTTTTTATTTAGATAAATATGTCCTCCCGTTTTAAATACTCTTGTAGTTCTGCACTGGCAAAGTGGTAACTTTTATCACCGGGACCTTTTTAGTGTCCCGCATGTAGTTAAACCATTTTGAGTTTCACCCCTACCAGCAAAATAGTCCAAAGTGGTCGTGTAAGTCGTGAAAATTATGAATCGCTTATTTAAAATAATGTTCTTATTTTAACTCTAAAATTTTGGTTGCGGCCCGCGACGACGCCAAGACCAATACGTGTTTGTGGCCCGCGTAAGAAACACGTTAAGGACCACTGTTCTATATGAACATGCATATGTCATGATTTCTGGTCAACATTTTGATGTTTTAGCTTATTTTTATAGCGTATCTAAAGGTTTGATATACGCCACATGGCCTCCCTGTTTAAGGAATTGCCTAAACAAAAAAAAAGTTGTATTTGACATTACAACTTTTTAAATTGTGTTATCGACCTTTTGTTTCTGGGTCTGAAAACGAAGATACAAGCTACTGAACTACTACAGCAATTACGAAATTTTGCTGTTAAAAAAACTTGTTTTAAATGCATTTTGATATATTATACATGGTGTAACAAAACTTATACAACATGACTGGTGAGACATTACCGATACTTAAGGAGAGTATTCAGTACTCGATTCTCATTATAATTATGTAATAAAATTAGGTTCTTAACTTTTTTTCCGAATTTCCCAAAAATAAATGAATCATGGATACTAAGTAAATTACGCGGCTAGGTAAGTAGGCATACTATGCGGCCGGTGCAGAGGCGTGCGCTACCAAAGAAACACCACACAACTACCCCTCCCGCTCGCGATGTCCATGCGTTGGGTAAATAATTATTTAACTTTAAGCTACATTTACTCAGTGATCAATTGATATTATTTTTTTATATTATTTTTTTCCAGCTAATATAATAGCCAAATATTACGTCCTCGAGTATTGAACATGTCTCACCAGTCACGCAGTATAGAGTTCGCTGTGAAAATAGCAGCGCTGAAAGAGTTACTTTTTTCATCTCTTTCAAATTTGCTCTTTCAGCGTTGCTACTTTCACAGTGAACTCTCTATAATATAAGGAACACACACGCAGCCTAAAATGTTATCACTTAGGCCCGTATAAATAGTCAGTACTTATAATGCGCCCAGGTCTCAAGACGCGGTTCGGCTCTGTGATTGGTCCAAATTTTGACAGCCAACCAATCACAGAGCTTGAACCGTGTCTTGAGATCGAGATGCATCTTGAGTACTGACTATTTATACGGGCCAGTTTTGTTACACTCTGTATATCTTTTTAATCTATGTATGTGTGCAGGCAACTCGAACCTGGTTTACACGATAATCCGCAAACGCAGCGTGTTCCATGCGCTGGCGAACTTGCCGCACGAACGCGCCGCCATCGCCCGCACGCTGCGCTCGCGCACGCCGCCGCCGCAGGACACCGCGCTGCCCAGGTTAGTAAAAATGCTCTTACGACTCTATATACGCCATAATTTTACATGACCATGACCGTGCGGTCACGTGCACGCTGCGAGCGCGACGCTTATGCAGTGCGCTCGCGGCACGCACGCACGCTCGCGTCGCTCATACGCCCGAGGAACACGCACGTCTACTGTGGGGACGCTTATCTTATATCAAATATCTTATTTACTTGACACTGAGAGAATGTTTCAAACTGTTGGTTGCTGCGTTGCGTCGCGTTGGTGTCAAAGTAAGTAAAAACTCAAAATCAAATAATTTTTATTTAAATTTATTTTTTTAAATTATAGTGTCTACCACAGGCTTGGGAACCGGCGTAAGAAACTCGCACGGGGCCATCTTTCAGCAAAATGTGGAAAATTACTCTTTTCAAAAAATAATATTACTGACTGTATCTATAATACTTTTAGTAGCCTGTATAGGGCCACCCTATTCCCCGGCTGTGTTGTCATCAATGAAATAAAGTAAACCTGTTGTCCACTGTCCAGGTCGCGCAGCTGCGAGAGTATAGAGGCGGCGATGGAGGGGTCGCGGCCGGCGCAGCCCGCCGAGCCCGGCACGCTCAACCCCACCCTGCCCGACACGCCAGGTAAACCTGTCGTCCAGGGGCGAGAGTATGGCGGCGGCGATGGAGGGGTCGCGATCGGCGCAGCTCGTCGAGCCGCTCGCGTCGGGTCGGCTGGGTTTGACACAAAGCGACCAAATTACATAGGTCTTCCTATGAATCTGCCTATGAATCAACTTCTCTTATAGTACAACGTGTGGCTTCAATAAAAATATTATTATTACAATGGATTTCAGCGATATCGGCGATGACGGAGCGGGAGTCGGCGCACCCGGCGGCGAGCGCTGAGCTGCTGCCGCGACGCGCCGGCGACGGCCGCGACGACGACGACGCCCCCAAGCGGGTAAGCAATACAAATAAAACAAGGGACCATCCATAAAGTATGTCACACGACTTTCAAGATTTGTAGACCCCCTCCTCTACTAATTTCAATTTGTGACGTCCACCTATGACAAGTGTGATGTCACAAACTTGTAATTTTAAATCTAAAAATTAAAACCATCTCAATATTTAAAATTTCGCTATTTAATTTATTATATTTAAAATGTGATGTCAGTTGTCACAAAACTCAGGACCCCTCCCCTTCCATAAGGAACACGCCACGTCACACCATGTCACCCTTTTGGTGGGGGGAGGGGGGGGGACAAGTGTGACATGGTGATAACACACCATGTCACACTTGTCCCCCCTCTCCCCCTTGGGACATCCATAATTACTTCATGGATGTCCCAAGTTGTAATTTAAAAAAATAAAACCGAGTTCAAAATTGTACTCAAAATTCCTTATCTGAAAAACTATATATTTTTATTAGTGAGTGGCTCAAAGAAGTTTAACTCTTTCCTTGGCGTAAAACACTTTTAATTTCCTTCTCTTTTCGTCAACAGAAAGACAGTATAAAGTCTAGTGGTGGTAGCGGCGACGGCGGTACCGGTGGGGAGGAGGGCGAATGGTCGGCGAGCGGCGAGTGGGTGGCGAGCTGGCGCGGCCGCCTGCCGCTGCAGACCATCATGCGCCTGCTGCAGGTGCTCGTGCCCCAGGTCGAGAAGATCTGCATCGACAAGTGAGTGGAGTTGGTGAAAAGTGAAGTTGAGGAAGTGAAGTGTGACCGAGTTTGTACCATTGAAGAAATTGATTCAAAGACAGTTGATAAACCTACGTCAGTTGATTGGATTACGTCAATTCAATCGTCGCATGGTTTCGATATAACGCGACCAAATTACGTAAGCCCGCCATCTGCCTATACGTATGTTACACGATCAATTTTTCATCAATCTGATCCATCAATCTGACTGAATATTGATGGTTATAAAAAAGTACATATTAAAAATGATCAATTTACCAATCCGTGGGTTAGACGATCAATTTTTCGTCAATCTTTACCGGATTTATGGATCATTGATGAAAACCGTGTAACCTACGTCCTATGAATTAACTTCTCTGGTAGTCTAGGCTGCTGGGTACTACACTACTCCCGAGCACCCCACATAGCGACGTAACAAATAGATGAAAAGAAGAATATTCCCTGCCATGTGCCCCTATACAACATTTTCCACTTTTTTATTTTGTTTATGGCATACATCACAATACCCTTTACGTTTTGTTGATTATCATAAAAGTAACTTAAAAAATCGATATCGAACAAAACCTACCTCAAAATGGCGGCATGGCTCTCCGATAGCCTTTGAAGCTTTGGATTTACTCCGGCATATTTCTGGAAAAGTTTTAATTAAGCTACAATGGGTTCTGGCCTAACATTTATATTCAAGCGTAACGCCTCTTGTATACCGACGCTGCGAAACGCGAAACAGCGACGAACTGATTTGCTGTCTCACTCGCCACACGGCAATGCGGCAATTATAATATGGCATCTCGCTCTATTCCTGTTTCGCAGATATTTCGCGTTTCGCAGCGTCGGTGTACTAGAGGCGTAACTGTTCCAACAAATAGTTCCAAATTCAAACGGCACCGTTCCAGGGGTCTGACGGACGAGTCGGAGATCCTACGGTTCCTGCAGCACGGCACGCTGGTGGGGCTGCTGCCGGTGCCGCACCCCATCCTCATCCGCAAGTACCAGGCCAACGCCGGCACCGCCGCCTGGTTCCGCACCTACATGTGGGGGGTGATATACATACGGTGAGCGAAACATACTATCTTTTACTTCTTATATTATTTCTTTTTCGAGAATGTCAGAGTCATATACAGGATGTAAAAAGCGGCCAAGTGCGAGTTGGACTCGCCCATGGAGGGTTCCGCAGCAGCAATAAGGTTAATTTTTATGAAATTATATTATTTTTGATTTATTTTTATATTTCAGTCGATTTAATGAAATTTCGATTAAGGTTTACTATTTATGACGTATAAAAAAAACTACTGGCTAGATCTCGTTCAAACCAATTTTCGTTGGTAGTTTTTATAGTAATATACATCATATATTTTTTTTAGAATTATCATGCCTCTACTTTAGAAATTAGAGGGGGGGGGACACACATTTTTCCACTTTATTTATTTATTTATTTATTTATTTAAAAAGGACACCTGCGGTACATGTATTACACAATTACTGCTACAAATTATAATTACATAATCCTGATACATGCACCTTTATAGGTGACACAACATTTGCAAAGGTACAAGATAGTCATTAAATTAATTAAGCTATAGTACATATTAAAATTAATAAAATAATCACATTAATATAACAATTGAAACAGTTAAAATTGATATAAAATAACATTTCATTGATTATAATTATTATACAATTTAGAAAAGATCACAAGAGCTTACATAGAAATCAGAACATACATTTTAAATAATAACCTTAAATCATTCATAATGTAATAATTCGTGACAATAGATAACGAAGTGAAATGAATAATATACATAACGTGCGTTTTTAATTAGTATCTTTTTTAATTTTATAAAATTCCATTAGTTTGTTTCTGAACTGGGTATAGGTCATACCGAATATGTCTATATTGTCGTCGCTATTAGAGCAAACATAACTGTACAATTTGCAAATTCGAGACACTGGCGCTTGCAAGCCTAAATTGGTTTTAGAAGTTGGGCCGCATAGAATCTTAGTCATTGGCTTCCGAGGGAGGTTGTATGGTACTACAAGTGAGAAAAGATTTAGTAGGTCACAGCAAGAGGTAAGGCCATTTACTATTTTGTGCATTAGGAGCAGGTCGTGTATCGTTCGCCTTGTTCTTAAATTTGGCATTTTGAAAAAGTCTAGCCGTTGTTCATATGGAGACCTGTGGGAAATTCCCGAACAGCAAAATGCGAGGCGCCTGGTAAAGGACCTTTGGATAGATTCGATTCTCTGTGAATGAGTCACATATGTTGGGTTCCATATTGAGCTGGCATATTCGAGGTGGCTGCGAACAAGATGATTAAATAATAAAATTTTGGTTTTGTAATGAAAGCCGGATGAATTTCGGTTTATAAAGCCCATCATTCGAGCAGACTTTACGACAACGGACTCAATATGAGAAGAGTACGTTAATTTTGAATCCAAAATCACGCCCAGGTCACGCATCTCTTTTACCTCCGCAAGAATGGAGTTGTGCAGGGTGTAACTTGATGGGAGTGGATTTTTTTTTCTAGTAAATTTAATGTGGTAGCATTTATTAGGATTCAGTAACATTTTATTAGTTACACACCATTCATGGAGACTCTTAAGATCGTCTTGCAGGAGTGAAATGTCTAAGTAGGATCGTACTGTTTTGTATATCTTAAGGTCGTCTGCAAACAGAGAATATTTGCTGTGCCTAATAAAGAGACAGATATCATTTATGAAATGAGAGAAAAGAATTGGACCCAGGTGGGTTCCTTGAGGCACACCAGATTCCGCTTCATAAAGGTATGATTCATAACCTCCTACACAAACTAGTTGCGTCCTTCTCTCAAGGTATGAGGAAAGCCAAGTAAGCAAGGAACCATGAATTCCGCTAGCCTCTAGTTTTTTCACTAAGCGCGCGTGACTAACTTTGTCGAATGCGCTGGTAAAGTCAGTATAGACTGCATCGACTTGTTGGCCCTTGTCAACCTCGTGCGACAAATACGATGTAAAAGTTAGAAGGTTTGTTTCGGTAGATCGCCCTTTTCGAAAACCATGTTGGGAGTCGCTTAAGCTGGAATCTATGTGAAGAGTGATATATGGACATACGACCGATTCAAAAATCTTAGAAAAACAAGACAGAATTGATATCGGTCTGTAATTGGTGACGCTGCTTTCGTCGCCTTTTTTGTGTATGGGGGTAATCCGAGCTCTCTTCCAGGCTGTAGGGAATTTTCCAGTTGATAAAGAACGGTTGAAAATCATAGCAAGGGGAAGGGCAAGATTTCTGCAACACTTTTTAATTAAAATTGGAGGGAATCCGTCTGGTCCTGCGGATTTATTTGCGTCTAGACATTTAATCTTCCTACGGACCTCAGAAACTGTGATAGTTATACTGCCGAGAAATTTTGTGGCATTTAAGGGGAGAGGATCAGGATCGTATGAGTTATCCTTGGTGTACACAGACGAGAAGTGGGTGGCGAAGAGATTTGCGATTTCAGGCCCGGTACTGGCACAAGTCTGGTTAAGGAACATCTGGGACGGTATGGGTGAACGACCTTTTCTCTTATCTTTGATAAAACGCCAAAAGGACTTGGGATTACAATGAATGCTCTGCTCTAGTTTATGTTTGTATTCATTGTAGCATTTCTTGTGCAGTTTTTGAAAACGGTTCCTAATTATGTCGTACTCTATTTTGTCCCTTGGATTTCTATATTTTGTGTAGTTTCGTCTTAGTTTGTCTTGTTCTGACTTGAGTCTAAGCAAGGACTTGTTAAACCAAGGAGGATAATGGGTGCTAACATATTTGCATTTTGGCACGCAAGTGTTAATTGCGAGTTGTAATGTGCTATTGAGAACATCAACCATGTCGTCGACATCATCAATTTGAGACAGTTTCTGTGGCAAGAGACTATTGTGAAGTTGGTCGTTAAGTTGATCGTAATCCGCTTTGTAAAAGTTGGGGACGTCGTTTCTGGTTTTTGGTTTAAGGCCACCTTTAGTATCCACTAGTGGTAATGTGACTAGCAGATTGGGGTGCTTGGGGTCTAATCTACTGATAAGATGCAAGGGCTGAGATACTTTCGACTCTATAATCGTACTAAAGATTAGGTCTAGTAATTTATTATCGCTATTAAGAATGTTATTGAATTGAAACAAATTATTTTCGAAAGAAAAGTTTGATAGGGTGTTTTCAAGAGCGTTAGTACAGCCGTTTGGCAGCAGATAATTATAACCATCTGACTCCGTCCATGATATTGAGCCTAGGTTAAAATCGCCTATTAAAACCGTATCATCAACAAGACTCGCTACGTAACCAACATTGTTTAAAAATTTACACAATGTAGCTAACTGGACGGGCGGAGGGAGATATATTGCGCAGAGAGCAATTTTTTTACTTTTGTTATTGGAATTTATACTTATAATTATCCAGAGGTCTTCACAGTCTGTTTCCCAATTGTCTATGCGGGTGGAACATAATTCTCGAGAAACTGCAACCATAACTCCCCCACCGTCCAATTTGCTACTTGCAGTTGAACAACGATCCCTTCTATATATCTGGTATCTATTAGTGTCGATAAACTCGTTACTACTTATATTAGGGTTGAGCCAGGTCTCAGTAAAAACTATAATTTTGTGACTAGTTTGCGATATGTTAAGGTAAACCTCATTCGTTTTGGTTCTAATTCCCCTGACATTTTGGTAATAAATGTCCATAATCGAGTAAGTAAAGCGTAAGAAAGCGTTGACATAATTAAATAAAATAAATTAAACCTATGAAATATTATTTAAGCATGCAAAGTTGCGTATAAGTCTAGCTTGGCTATGCTCGTCTTTACGCATGTAAATTCGTCCACCACGCACCCATACGTATTTGTATGATAGATCCTTAGCTTTCTTGCGTGTGGCTGCGTGGAGTGATTTGTTGGACGGAGAAAGATGCTCTGTTACAAACACAGGGGTGCTGGGCCCGTCGAATCCTAGGTGGGAGGTGTTTAGCTTGTTTTTGGGGTCCTTTTTGTTATGGGTGGTGATGGCAGCCAAGATGGCGTCTCTATGGCGGGTGCTTTGAAGCTTAACGATGACACTTCGGGGTCTTGCACTGTCGCGGTTCAGCTTGGCAACTCGGGTGATGTTCATGACGTCAGTTTCTCGTAGTTGGTAGTTTGTGACTTTCGTCAGTTGGGAGAAGATATTCATGAGGTTTTCAGATTTACTTTCCGGTATACCATTAATTTCGATGTTGCTCTCTCGCATGTTTTGTTCCAGGTTACATAGTCTGTCAGATAGTTCGTTTACTGTAGATTTCAGCTTGTCGTTATCCGATTGAAGTGATTTAATAATAGCCGTTTTTTGTTCTAAGTCCTTCTTAAAGTTTTCGAAACAATCATTAAAAAATGTTAGAGAATCTTGAAAAGTTGTTATTTGTTGACTGATGTTAGTTAATTCTTTAGTTACCAGGTCCTTGATTGTAGATTGTAGTGACTTGCCAAGTTCTTGCCTTAGGATATCCCGCAGACGGTCTTCGGTGACATATGGTGTAGTAGCAATGGTTGATGTTTTAGAACGTACTGTGACGTTGTTTGGGTAATCTTCATCGCTTCCACTGTGGTTTATAGTCTGTCGTATAGGGGTATTTGAATTGTCGCCACATTTACGTTGTGTTGTTAAACATTTTGGACATTTCCAGTTTCGTCTATGATCAGCAGTCATTGAGCGATATTCTTTTGTAGGTATGTTGGCACATTCTAGGTCGTATGCTTGATCACATTTTGGGCATTTCAAATATTCGCGGCTTTTTATATCGATGAGGCAACCTGAACATTTCTTGGAGGACATTATTAGTGTCGATTAATATTAGCTGATCGTCGAATTTAAAGTTGAAAAACGTCGGGGCGCATGTAGGATACGAACCCTCGCTCACGAGATTGCAACTGCAGTCCGCCGCCAATTTGCCAGTTGGACGGTGACGTCAATTATGAAATAGTACTATACTTTTTGCGTTTTCACAGAATCAATAGACTTTACATTCGGTCATAGACCTCTGATTTGGATGAGCACTTTTTCCACTCTACCTTCATAAAAATTTGTGTTGTTGATATTCGTTGGTGATATTCACACTTTGGAAGAGTCTCTCTCGCAAACTATTCAGGTTAGAAAAAAATGATATGAGAAACCTCAATATGATTTTTGGAGACCTATCCATAGATACCACACACGCATAGGTTAGATGAAAAAAAAATTTTTTTTGTTTCATTAAGGTTTACTATTTATGACGTATAAAAAAAACTACTGGGTAGATCTCGTTCAAACCAATTTTCGTTGGTAGTTTTTATAGTAATATACATCATATATTTTTTTTAGAAATATCATGCCTCTACTTTAGAAATTAGAGGGGGGGGACACACATTTTTCCACTTTGGAAGAGTCTCTCTCGCAAACTATTCAGGTTAGAAAAAAATGAAATGAGAAACCTCAATATGATTTTTGGAGACCTATCCATAGATACCACACACGCATAGGTTAGATGAAAAAAAATTTTTTTGTTTCAGTTGTACCTATGGGGACCCCTAAAATTTTTAATATTTTTTCCATTTTTGCTTTAAAATCTTAATGCGGTTCACAGACTACATCTACTTACCAAGTTTCAATAGTATAGCTCTAATAGTTTCGGAGAAAAGTGGCTGTGACATACGGACGGACGGACAGACAGACAGACAGACAGACAGACAGACAGACAGACAGACAGACAGACAGACAGACAGACAGACAGACATGACGAATCTATAAGGGTTCCTTTTTTGCCATTTTGGCTACGGAACCCTAAAAACTGAGTGATAATACTTTAGGGTTTGTACGTGTTCCTTGTAGAAAGTTAACTGTGAATGTAGCAGCGCTGAAGGACCAATTTTTTTGTGATTTGTATGGGTGAGCAGCGCAGCGTCATGAGTTTCCCCATACAAAAGTGAAAAAATTTTGGTCTTTCAGCACTGCTACTTTCACAGTGAACTCTCCACAAGGCACACGTACACACCCTAAAGTATTATCACTTAGTTTTGATACACCTTGTATAAGTATAACGATAATTTAACACGTGGCTAAAATAACGCCGCCGTCATAAAATGTGACCGAAGAAACAGGGCGTAGCATACGCTGCCACGCCCTCCTGTCCTTGTCATATAAACTTATCTAGGTCCATTTTCTAAGGAGCGCTCGGCCTCCAAGTTGCGATATCTAACAAAGCCTTTAAAGACGAGTAATCGTAGATGGGCCTCGACTATTTTAGGGTGGAAACTACAATCTATTACCCTCTTACTTAAAAGACACATGACAAGTCTGAAATCAACTGACCACTCTGCGTTAGTAAAAATAAAAATAAAATATCTTTTTATTCAAAATAGGTATCATGAATATACTTTTTGAACGTCAGAAGTTTAGTTTTAAGAAGAGTATTTTTATTTGTAAGATTGCTATTGCGTTAGACATAGTTATATCAAAATTCAATAGAGATGAGATAAAATGACGATATCTTTTATCTCAGAAACGTGGACCCTCCCATCTGGTACGACACGGACGTCAAACTGTTCGAGATCCAGCGAGTGTGATCGGACGCGGCGTGTGAACGGGACATAGCTAATACTCCTCCACGGTGCGTGTGAGGAGGCCTTACCTTTAGATGTTGTTTACACTCTGTTTAGACCCGATTTCATCTAAACTGTAAAGCTTCGTTCGTCAGTTATTCACAATGATGGGTTTCTATATTGGCCGCTAGGGGGCAAACCAGACACGTTGCAGTCAACAAAAATCTAGCAACACTTTTCTACCTACCACTTGCCATTTCGTAGAGCTATCTAGCAGTAGGGTATTTCGTGTCAATTGTCGTGTCAAATAGCTGTAATATGACACGAACATAAAAACTATCAATAACACTTATAAGTTATAAGGCGTTCGAACATTTTTGTATGGAGCCTGGCATACCTAGCCGCCGGCCATTTTGATTTTTTCCGAGCACGATAAAAGTGGTATATTTGGATAGAGGACACATCTTATACAAACAAAAAATGTCATAATATAACATGGTATCCTAAAGTGGCACGTTTCCGAGATATACCACTTTTATCGTGCTCGGAAAAATCAAGATGGCTGGCGGCTAGATATGCCACAAAGGTTCGTACTCCTTTAATTATTTTTAACCACTTTTTAATAGTCTTTACTATAAAGCTATAACTATACAGTTTAAAATTATGCAAATTATTTTGTCACTGCCGCACTCAGCGATGAATATAATTATTTAAGTGTAATTAAACGAAGATTTTGACATAATGTACGGGTACATTATCTAGCAAACTCTTCATTAAATTGAAGTTTAATCATCATTAAATGTATTTGGGTGCGGCAGTTACTGATATTTAAATCGGTATTTTTTTCACGTTTGGATTAAATTGGATCTCAACAGAGTACGATAACTGCGTTTCGAACCCTTGTATATTATAACTTTTATATATTATTATAATTTATTTTATATAAGCAAAGCATAAAGTAATCAATTAAAAGAATCATTATTATGCTGCTAAATTATGTGGTCCTTAAGATCTGATAATAGGAGGCATATTATTAGAAATTAATAAACATATATCCATTTTATTATTTAATACTTTGTATAATATATAAATTACCCACTGATTAATTAATTATTTTTAAATTAATGACTTATTGTAGTTGATTGAAAAAATCAATGGAATAAGTTTTTACCATAGTATTATTTTTATTTTGAGGCTATTTTCATGATAAATTAAATATTATGTATTTTTATTCATAATTAAAGTTGCCTCTTATTTATGCACATTTATTATAATTAATATAATATTTTATGATTTTATTTTATTATTTACAAATCCCATTATTTCTTTTGAGACTTTAAATAAAATTTCTTGCATTCCGACTTCTCATAGCAAGTTTTTGCTTAACATCATCTTGATGCTTATATTTTTAAAGTTTTGTGGTATCCATAACCTAATTATTCTTTTATTTTGTGTTTAAACAGATAGCCTTATAGCTTCGTCAATATAGGCAATATAATATATAGATTTTAAATACTGACATAGTTTTTGCACTGTAAATTCTAAGAATCACAGTATACAATAGTAGCGCATCTTCATTAAAAGTAATTGGTTTCGATGTGTTTTCGCCGCCTATCCGCACGCACACATATTATGTCACTCCTCGTGGGCGGAGACACTGCGTACGGGTTGGCGTCCGGCGCGCACTCACACATATAAACCGATGGCGCTGCGTTTGTTATAATATGTTCTACTATTCTATACTGCGTAAGAATATTAAAGATTTTAAATAGAATTAGAATGTAATTAAATTTTTGTTGATGTAAAACTTTAATACCAGATTTAAAGCTACCAATAATAATTATATTAACAGTTGTTTCTATTATTTACATTATTGTACTTTTTCTATAGTAATAATGAATGAGTTTAAATGATTTTTAAGTGGACATATTAATATGATTTTGTTATCTATATTGTCTATGCTTTCTTCTGTTGTAGTCTCTGGAAAAATTTATTGTCTGTACGTTGTGTGAAATGTTACCGCTAGTCAATTACATTTAGAGTGAAGCCAAACGAGCGTAATTTGTGAGTCGTGAGCCACAGAATTTCTGCCGTGATCGCTTCTCGGCCTTTTGGCTAAGATCAAAGTGTAGAATTTCGGCCGGGCAGAAATTTCATTATACGCTCGTTTGGCTTCACCCTTACCCTCGCGCTTATTTTAAGACCATTATTTATTTCATTTCAATGCAATTTTGTAGAAAAGTGCTTATCGCAACAATCATATTTCATGTTGCCAGCTCACATAGTTTACTTAATTCGTTATTTTTTTTATGTTTTGCATGGCAATCCAGGTGTTGCCATCCTTAAAAAATATTTGTTAGGATTAGTTGAATTCATTGAGGTAATAATACTTAGGAGTCCGCCTTATATTTTGACAGCTGATAATGTTACTCTTTCTAACTAACGATGTAGTAATTTGGGTGAAAAAGAAAGCTCATATCGGTGTGTAAACGTCAAAAGCCTGTAATGTTATGTCCCACTTAGTAGAACATAACAAAGGAGTAGGTCTGCATATTTCATGTTTAAAAAGTGGTAATAAAAGTGTTTAGTGAACGTTCAATGCAATTTAATATTGCGTTTTGTGGTTCCGCTATATAATAAACCATAAAAACGGCCAAGGAATGCCTCAAACACGTGGATTTAACATAACATACGTAAGTTTTCAACAACGTTGTTTGGGCTTATCAATCGGTATTTTTGTAAGCTAAAAAAGAAAATTGATAAGTATAATAATCCATTAATCATGCTATATAAGGCATTAGTGATAAAAATGTCACATCAAGTAATAATTTGGCTATAAATATTGCATAGTTTTTTACGTGTATTTTAGGGATGCGCCTTACTTGAACTATAGTTTATCGATAAAAATAATGTCATGGACTAAATGATTTTTTTTCAGGTTGAAAATGCTTCAAAATAGACGACAAACAGATATATATTTTAGACGCAAGTTTCATGCAAGTTTTTAATCCTTACTCCCTTATGAAGGCATCACAATATTGGAATTTGGAATTATCATTTCAAACGTAAGTTTGAAACAATGATTTTATTGAAATAAAGAAAGTTCTAACGGAGAGTAAAATAATTGCATGATCAACAGCTCTCACACCTCCCCCCTGTAAGTACTCAATTCGTTACTTAAAGATACTTCTTGAAATTTTATCCTGGCATTAGGTACTCTTTTTTAATAAGTAAAATGTAAAATTTTAATAAGGCTAAAGTCATAATCATTTAATAAAATAAATTTAATACCTCAATCGTCGAATTCCAGACACAATATATATTTAGTTGTTAATTGTTATGCGGCACCTGGGTTCCGCTTGGGGCTGGATGGGCATGGAAAACTTACATAAAGCATATTGCCCCGTATACAATATTATGAATTATGTGTATATTTTATAGTATGTAGTAGTATGGTGCATTTATTGACACTAAACCATATAATATTTTTTTCAGGTTATTGGAATGCTCTTAAAGAAGAGTTCAATATTATGGTGGTGACGGAGAGACCTATAATGAAGATAATAATTATTTTCAATTATTAATTTGATAATAAGATTGAAAGTGAAGAATAATATTTGGTTTAGTGCTCTATGATTTTGATTGCACACACCGTGATATTGCACAATAAAATTGATCGTCTAGACTCTAGAGTCCCACTTAGGTTATTAATTATTATTATTATAATATCATTATTCAGGGGGCGTCGAAGTATCTATTTTAAGTCTTCTTCTGTATAAATATTATTACATAATTATATTTTAATAGGTAAAGAAATGCACCTAAGCGTTTTTGGAATTACTTTAAATAAGTAGGACTGAGATTCATTCTTATATTTCTTTGATAATAATAATTGTTATTCTACAAAATAGTTGCTTAATAGTAAATAGTAATTAAGTTTAATAAAGTATAATATATTTTGTTCTGTTGTGTTTTATAAAAACTGTTGATTTTATTGATATTAGCTATTACACTCCGGACAAGCTTTCGTGGCTTATGGAGTATACATATTATGTATATTTTTAAC
Source organism: Plebejus argus (assembly GCA_905404155.3). Classification (NCBI taxonomy): domain Eukaryota; kingdom Metazoa; phylum Arthropoda; class Insecta; order Lepidoptera; family Lycaenidae; genus Plebejus; species Plebejus argus. The sequence goes on from FR989942.1 coordinate 893,936, forward strand.
TATTTGTGTAATTATATACTTAAATATTTTGTTTATACAAGGTGCAATTAAACCATCCTGCCAAATTTTTTCCAGGGCTTAGGTATCATTAGGAGAGGTCATTTAGCAAAAAAAATTGGGTGTTATTTTTTTAATGACATATTTTATCCCATTTAAAATCGATGCAGAACGGTTACTCGTGGCGGTGGGAATGAGCGGGGGTGACGTGGGGGGGGGAGGCGCGCGCGCACTCACCCGCCGGCGACGCGTAGTGTCCATTTTAATTGTGTTTTTTAGGATAACTTTCGGAAGCTATTTCTCAACATTTTAGTACTGAGTGACTATATTAAAAGAAAAATACGTGTATTTTTATTTTGAACAAGGATCAATATATCAAAATTTGGCAGGAAGGTTTAATTGCACCCTGTATTTAAGTATTTTCATACACTTAATAAATAGATAAAAAATACCTTTTCACCAAATTGAAAGCGACTTCTAATATGATGAGCATAATATATCCTAAATTGAACATGCAGGTCGAATTGATAACCTCCTTTTTTGATGTCGTTTAATAAAAATCTATAACATAAAATTATGGTCGACTTGGTCGATAGCTGTAGTCTAATTTTATATTTTTATCGATATACGCCATCCCTACACGCACACTACAGCAATTGCACACAAGCATAAAATGGCCACGCGCTGGCGAGCTAAGAATCCATCTATGTATACTTAATCTGTGGTTGAATTACTATAAAGTTCTTATTTTAAAAAATGACTTGTTTTTACATATTGCTCGATAGTTATTATAAATTAAGTTTTTTTTCGTCTATTTACATCGAATATGGCTTTACATTGTTGAAAAATAACATCACTTTTATTTTTAAATCCAAACACTTCAAAAATATCGATTAAAGCGAAGTAAAAAATGTAATGAAGTATTGCTCTTTATATGGAAATATGATGACAGAGTAGGTACAATTAATATACAATTTCATTTTGATTTTTTATCAAAAAGGACGATTATGATTGTAATTGCGGCTTTTTTTTATAATATTGACATTCCAAATTTTATTATTTTGCTTGTTATGTTAGTTTAAAAATTAAAATATTGCAATGATTTCACATTAATATACGTAAACCAAATTTGGAGCATTTATTGTAATATTTTTATCGAATAATTGTTATAATTTATATTTATTTTACTCTATTAGTACTTAAAGTTATGAAATAAACAAATAAGCACGCAATAATGTTTTTAATGTATTAAGACGTTTAAACCTATATTATTAAAAACTAGAAACAACAACCTTCCGCAGAAAAACGAGCTCACGATTCCAATGTGATTGTATTAATAATTAGATCATAGATGACGCCCGCAACTCCGTTGCGCCAAAATTCGTTTATTGCGCGGGAACCGTACATTTTTGGAGGTAAAGTTTCCTATGTCCTTTCGCGGGGCTCAAAGAGTAGCACCCTCATAGTGGGTCTGTCTGTTGCCTGTTACCTCGTCACGCCCAAACCGCTAAGCCGATTTGGCTGAAATTTGGTATGGGGATACTTTCGAGTCCGGTGAAAGGACACAGGATACTATTTAATCGCGAAAAATGTATGGATTCTGCGCGCTAAACAAATTTTAGCTCAACGGAGTTGCGGGCATCAACTAGCCGGGCGCGCACTAGCGGCCAGCGGCTAGAGATAGATACCATAGTATGAAACCGCCATAGGGCCGGGAGTCGTCAGTCGGGACACAAAAACACGATACGACGTCGTGTCGTACCACGACGCGGCGTCGTTTCACGATGCGACGTCGTGTCGTGGGAATCTACGACGAGCATCGTAAAAAACTACGACGCGACATCGTCACGTGCCACGATATACGGCACGACATCGTGTCGTAGAAACTCACGTAGAAATTCAAAGATGACGCATCGTGAGTTTCTACGACGCGACATCGTGCCGTATATCGTGGCACGTCACGATGTCGCGTCGTAGCTTTTTACGATGCTCGTCGTGTCATTCCCACGACACGACGTCGCATCATGAAACGACGCCGCGTCGTGGTACGACACGACGTCGTGTCGTGTTTTTGTGTCCCGACTCCCGGCCGGGGCCCGCCGACCACGCACACCTGGCGGCTGGCCGCCCACGCCACCCCGCGGCCAGCGGCCACACCATACCTTTGATGACCGCCGCGACGCGACGGCCGCTAGTGCGATATTGGGCTTATAGTTTGTAATTATTATTCTGCTGTCTGTAAATATTTTTCTAGCGTCTTAACATCAGCAGGAAAAATGTTTCTCTAGTTAAAATAAAACCAAATATCACATTGAAGGTATTTATTATAAGCGTCTTTTATAGTTCATTACAAATTATTCATAAATAATGAAGTTACAATATAAAAATAATTATTCTTCTAACGTCAACAAATAAATATAATGACTAGAATTCATAATTTCTTGAAGTTACAACTTTTTAATCAAAATAAATAATATTTCGATTTAGTTTTGTAGTCTTATAAGGCCCAATTACATAAACTGTTACTGTTAAACGCTAATATAATATTATGTTATGCCATCTTTTTCACTGATACAAAAAACGAGAGAGATGATATTAATCGACGCTTAACTTTAACATACGTTTGTGAAATTGGATCCTTATGTGTTAGCGTGACAAAATAAATTGGCGGGCGCACATTGTCCGAATTCTGATCAGAAACAGTTGAACTATGCCGGACCGCCACCCCGCACACTATCCGAAATATCCTTACGACGAGTTCGAGCTCACTCGGCGCAGTACAAAATGTAAGAGACAGCGCGGACGTTCAACTGTTTCTGATCAGAAATGTCGTACAATGTGCGGCCGGGCTTAACTAGCTTTGTTATCCGGCCCCTAGACGATAAATTATATTGTGCAATATCACGCTTCAATTTTATTTTCAATTTTATTGAACAGTTTATTTGACGATTAGATTGAAGGCGCGCAATGTTCAATGTCAACCCTAGACGGTCAGTAATATTACGCAATACGTGTTATTGCGCAATAAAATTGCTCGTCTAGGGGCCCGCTTAGAAATAAATTTTCTGACTTCAGAAACTTAACGATAGTGCCACAGAGGACGTCTCGTTTCTCCATTGTGTAAATTACATCAAGCATAACAGTTCGCATCAAAAACTGCCCTAAGTTCGGACAGTTTACTTATCAGCAATGTTACATTTTTTCAACAATTTAGCTCCCCAATATTTTTCCACATACTGACAGTCATTTGAATACATAACAATAATGTTTACACAAATGGAAGAATAATTTTAGCCTTTTCCAATTTCAAAATGTATCTATTTTTTGTTTTGTTAAAAGTAGAAGAAAAGATTTTTTCCTACCGTAACTGGCCAAATTGTGCGTGCCGTTACAGAGAAATTTCAACGTTTGTATCAAATCAACATACATATAAATTAAACAATATTGACTAGGGGTAATACATATATTTTAAGTATTTACTGCTTAGCTGCATACGGAAGCGGCCAACGCGAGCTAAAAACACAACTATAGTCTAATCGCGTTCAGTTGAAAGTGTGTTAAGTCAAAATTGACAGTGCCGGCTCTGGATTGAATAAATCATATCATTGGTGAATATATCGTTTTAAACTTTACGTGAACAAAGTTCTTGAAATCAGCTGCCTTACTTCCGACAGAATCAGCTCGATCTCAAAGCTTTTGCTACTTCCGACAATATAATATACTTATTAACGTCTAACCACTGATCTCTAATGGCCGTTCCCTATATTCAATATATCTCTAGTTTGACATATAACCGATCGCAACTGACATAGAATTGACATAAAATATATGGAGCTAATGTCTAATGTGAGCTATTCCTATCTCAAGTAAGAGATAGATCAAATATTGGGAACGGCCGTTATAATATAAGTACGCTGGATAGCTGATAGTCTTTGAAATGACAGCTATTTTTTGTGCCTATTTGAAGTATTTGAAGCGGAATCAGCGCCCCCATTATTCGGGTAGAGAACTAAATCTGACGTAAAAATGACGTTTCAAAGCCGCCATATTGCCGCTGATAGCAATAGTGAGAGTATTTGGAACTAATACTAGTGATGACAACTGTTGTTATTGGTTGTGGTTACGTCAAATTTAGTTCTCTACCCGAATAATGGGGGCGCTTATTCCGCTTCAAATATGCACAAAAAGCAGGTCTGTATCAGCTACCCAGCGTACTTGTATAATAGAGATCAGTGTGTCTAACACAGAATCGTGCTGCGACTCAATTTGGAACTAATTCGATCTCAACAGCTTTCCTCACTCCTGACAGCTATACTAGCGCACGATCGTGCTGCGGCTCAATTTGGAACTAATTCGATCTCAACAGCTTTCCTCACTTCTGACAGCTATACTAGCGCACGATCGTGCTGCGGCTCAATTTGGAACTAATTCGATCTCAACAGCTTTCCTCACTCCTGACAGCTATACTAGCGCACGATCGTGCTGCGGCTCAATTTGGAACTAATTCGATCTCAAGTCTCAACAGCTTTCCTCACTCCTGACAGCTATACTAGCGCACGATCGTGCTGCGACTCAATTTGGAACTAATTCGATCTCAACAGCTTTCCTCACTCCTGACAGCTATACTAGCGCACGATCGTGCTACGGCTCAAATTGGAACTAACTATTCAGACTCGTTATTAAAATCTTATCGTTTCGGTAAGACTGAACGCGTTTAACGTTAGTTTGATATTTTATCAGAACACCACTTTTTAGATACTGAGACTGCGTCGAATTCATATCGAAGCTGTATAACTGTATTGTTGGACGAAATTAACAGAGACTGGTATAAAATTGTTGTTACTTTGTTCCGCTCGCGTTTCGGTCGCTCTGTAGCAGCCAGCAGGCAGGCGGGGCGACACGTTGACAGTCAGGGTACACTAATCCTACATCTATACATGAACACCATTTATTATTTACAACTTTTATATCTAAACATTACATTTAATGCTCAGGGTCTCTGAGGGATACATACAGAGTGCAGCAGGGCGAAAATTATCAAGGCATTCCAAAATCAACTTTCAATCAATATAAACAATCAATTATTATTATTTGAGTGTATAACACTCAATATATAATATAATGCTCAAACCTGACTCGCCCTCGAAGATACACAAGAATATTATATTATTATACTTTATCTGTACTTTTAAAGTAAATATTTTAGGTGCCTTAGTAGTTAGTTATCTCCCGCTGCGCTTTGTGTCTGTCGACCCAGGGCTAAAGGCCCACTGGCATAATATGTCTGGGTTCTTATTCTTAATCGTTTCTTTAAAATATCATGCCATCACTGTCATTTTATTATACTCTAACAACGAGAGAGTCAATGCGATATTTATAATCAACGGTTAACTCTAACCCAGACTGGCGCGAGTGGGCCAGTTTTATAAATTACATTTCATATAAATACCTTCCTTGTTATCCACTATTTAATAATAATAAATTATAGTATAACATTTTAGCCAATCCTCTATAGGCCGCGCATCACTGTTTGATCGCTCTGCAAAAATCTTTGACTCCAAGCAGCGGACAGATTACGACTAATATTGACTTAAAAACTAAAAAGTTACACAACAGGGCAAACTACATAGGTCCGCCAACTGCCCTTAAATACTCTGATCGATATTGTAAAAATGCCGTCCAAGTTTTTTCCGAGTGATCTCAAATTTTTGCGCGGCCTATACAAAGTAATGATTCTTTTAAGCCTGACATTTTAAAAACAATGCCAGATACGAGTTATGTTTTCATCAGTCAGGCTTTTATTTTGAGCCATATTCTACCACCAAATATTGGAATGTACATTTAAAACACATATTTTTTACATTATTATAAACTCCGTTATATTCTCCATATTATAGTTATTTAATTTTAACACAATAAATAACAACATATTATCTATATAAATAACATTCAATATGCTATACGGACATTAGACTTTTTTTTTAAATCGCTCAAACGGTTTTGTGCGAAACCCGCTTAGTAAAGAGAGAAACAGAACAAAAGTCTACATAATATTATTTATGAATATTATTATAATTAATTCGTGGAGCCATAGAAATCCGTACATTCACCAATCTTTTTTGTCTTTGTTACTCGTTCGCAATATCGTGCGCGAATGAGAGAGACAGCTAGATACAGATGGGTCAATGTACTTTCATATATTATGACTTTGTTAAATAATATGTAGACTTCTTCTCTCTTAGATAGCTCAAGTAAGTGCGTTATATAAATAAGATAATACATAGTAGTACACAAATCTAGGTCTATACGGGTATCTACGCCTAGTGCTAATGTAAAAGTGGCACACAGATAATAATTTAGTATAGAGATATATTGGTCCATTTCACACATCACTCAATTATGGAATGTTGATTAAAATGACGGTAGATTCAAAAATTCGTTTCTGGTGAAATCACTCGTTCATTCAAAGTTTTATCAAGATGATAGAATTACACAACGAGTTACCTAAGCCAATTTTTTCATGTTTTCATGAATAATGCATGATCTTTTTCTGTAGTCTGTTATTTCTATGAATTAATGAAACACTTGTCGGATCTTCCCAGGACGCGTACGTAAGAGTGAGCGAGATGCCTAAACAACGTTTAAGTATACATAAGTAGGAGTGAGTGAAACGCACATACATAGTTGTCGCATCAAGGAGTGAGACACACATACCAGTCACATCAGGGAGTGAGCAAGACGGATATACCGCGCTCATACTTGTAATTCAAGTACCATAGTAGAAGTGAAACGCACATACACACTAGTACAGGTGTGAGTGAGACGCATATACCGCGCTCACACTCGTAAAAATAGTAGGAGTAAAACGCACACGCGCATCAGAGAGTGAGACGCACATACACACTAGCACAGGAGTGAGCGAGAGGCACATACCGTGCTCATACTCATAAACCAATATAAGTAGTATCAGTGAAACGCACATACGTACTTGTCGCATCAGAGAGTGAGACGCACAATACACAATAGTGAGACGACAGTAGTGAGACGCACAGGAGTGAGCGGGACGCTTATATGATGAACTCCTGCGGGGCGGGGCGTTAGCTGAGCGCGGAGTAGGCGGGGGGCGGGGGCGAGGGGGCGGGCAGCAGCACCGCGATGTGGTAGGGCGGGGGGGAGCCGCCCCCCTCCGTGCTCACTGTCGCCGGCTCCTCGCGCGGCATCGGGATGAGAGAAATGTTCTCGGGCTCTTGCGGCTGTGAGTAGGAAATTTATTTTATTTAAATACGATTATTAAATAGTTTGGTTCAGTCAGGTTGAAGTCTTTTTAATAACGTAACTTTTCTGCCAAGAACAGATTACTATGTTAAGTATATAATATATTTACTCTATGGTATAACTTATGGCGTCACATCTGATTTATTAAAATAATGGTTCCATTGACAAAGAACGGAACTGTAATTAAGGTACATTTCACAATTCAGTTTAGTAAAATATCAAGAATCACTCACCGGTCTTTGCAGGGGCGGTGCGGGTTGTGGGGGCGGCGCGATGTCGACGGGGCGGCGTCGCGCGGTGGACGACACACGCTCGGGCGGCGCGGGGGGCGGGGCGGGGCGCGCACGGCACAGCGACAGCGCACACCCCACGCCGCACACGCACGCCACCGCCGCGCACACCACGCCCGCCTCGCCGCTGCTGTTGTTGTTTGCACCGCGCATTACCTGATAAATGATAATAATAGAGGTTCATATTTCAAGGCCAACACTTATAGCATCGCATCGTACGAATATATATTTAAACATTGCTCTGCGTTGCCGGCCTTTTAAGAGGGAATAGGGTAAGGTAAGGTAAGGAGGGTAGGGATGGGAAGGGAATAGGGGAGGGTAGGGAAGGGAATAGGGTAGGGGATTGGGCCTCCGGTTCGCGTAGTGTATATTTTCTTTGCCTCCGGTTAACTCACTCACTCGGCGAAACACAGCGCAAGCGCTGTTTCACGCCGGTTTTCTGTGAGGACGTGGTATTTCTCCGGTCGAGCCGGCCCATTCGTGCCGAAGCATGGCTCTCCCACGTCTAAAGCTTGGCCCAAAAGATGGCCAGAAAGCAAAATAAATCGACTGAAGTCGTTATCAACCGTCGTCATGGCGGGCAGAGGATGGATGAGAGCTACGGCTCAAGTTCAAACCCAATTCAGGATCGGAATGAGCTCAGTTCCCGCTGTGTCTAACCTAGGCCTTAAACGACTTTTTGGGTTTAAATATTTATTTAAGTTAAAGACTTTTCGAGTTGCATTTGGTGCAACTTAACTTAAAACTAAACCATGAGACGTAATCAAAAATTGGACGCATTTTAAGGTCAGCACATTTCTGCTTTTAAACATCACAAGCTATTAACTTATGAATAAAGTCGACTCGGCACTTTTAAAAGCTACGTGTGTGGATGAGAACTACTTGCCACTCATCAGCTGAACGCTCAAAGCGTTTGGCCTTCGGGATATTATATTCGGTATAAATCTAGACACTTATATGGATTAGCTACACAGCTCTCAATGCCACTTCGCCAGATTTTGCTTGTAGGTTTTTCTACAGTATGGAGGGTGCAGGAAGTAGGTACCTATGGAGTATGGACACCATCAGATCCCATGAAAACTTTATCCTTCTCAGAATACAGATACCTAAGAGAGCCCGGCTTTTTTAAAGTTTGCAGATAGCTAATGGAAATACCTCTATCTATGGTTATTAGTCGTTTTATTGTAAGCAGCAGAAATCTGGGTGACACGTCTGGTATCACTCACTGTGATATGGATGATGGAGTCGCGTGGAACGGTGACAAAAAACGATTTCAGAATAAGTACGAACGATTCTTTGAAGCTCTTCCCACGGTAAAATGCTAAAGTGAAATTGTGAAGATTTTTATCTGAAGTGGCAGATGTTGGAAACAGGAAGTTATCAGGAACAGATTATATAATTTCACACATGGCCGCGACACTGCCGCACGAGTGGGTCGAGAAGCCGTACGATGTAAGCCCATTGTCACATTCAATGTAACGTGGTCTCAAATGGTACTAATGAGTACTTAAATCAAAAATTTTTACACCGCCCACCGTCCGAGCGTATCTAATACCTATGTAGGTACAGCTACAGCTAATGCAATTTTTTTTTTATCTGGGGTTTTGTCGGTGACCGACTAAAGCTAATGCAATGAGAATAATAATTTATTGTGGTACATAAGGGCGTAAACTGGGAAGTGTGAATACGCGGGTGCCCGCGCGGGTTCATACAAAAGTGACCCTCGCGGTGCCACGCGCGGGTCCCCGTCGCGGAGGCGGGCCCTGCGCCGACAGGAGCACGCGCAGCATACGATTTTTTACATTTATTTTGCATGTACTATCCAAATTCCAAAAGCAGAAATCGTACTGTACAAATACTCAGGAACTGGTGACACTGCGAAGTCGAGTCTCCGCGACGGATTACGCCCTAATGGCTAATCATGTTATCATGTTTATAGCATGGTAAGTAAAGTTACCTTTTTTTCCGGAGGGGGAAATGCATTACGCATACCACCCAGGCGCAGGGGGCGACCCGAGCGATGATGTGGGACTTCCGTAGCTAATGAGACCACGGTATACCCACTAAACCCCCCCCCACCCATCTTCCGCCACGCCGCCTTTTGACGGGGCCACGGGAACGATACACACATCCGCGACCCCGCCAGCGGTCCGAAGACTCCACGATGAGCGCACAACACGTGCGCCCTCCTCCACGGCCCCCACCAGGGCTGTAGCAAACGCCCCCCGAGTCTGCTACTTGGAGGCCATGTGGCAGATCAGACCTGATCTGCCACCGACCACACCTCGGCCGCAGAGGATAGGGCAAGCGGCGCACCGTAATACCTACTTGCCTCTTCCTCTGCGGCCCCACCAATGCCGTTCAAACGGAACGGCCCCGCCAGCTCGCAGGGGGGTAGGGAGAGCGGCAACCTACCACAATGCCCCTCCCCCCCGCGATCCGTCCTCGGCCGCAGAGGATAGGGCAAGCGGCGCACCGTAATACCTACTTGCCTCTTCCTCTGCGGCCCCACCTCGGTGCGCATCCGCAGCGGACTCCTCCAGTCCGCTGGGAGCGCCCTCCTCGGGCCAGGCGGCGACACCGGCCGGCCCTGGTTGCCTCTTTGCTTCACCGCGGTTGTCCAAGCCGCGGTTACTAGAGTCCCACCGCCACGACAAGGCGAGCGACCATCGGGGGGAAGTAAAGTTACCTAATATTTTTCACTACAATATATTATGTCTTATATTTACAATTACATTAGTGATAGTAGATTTTTACCCAATAGATAAGGGTAAAGTGTTAAGTTATACCAGAGACCAGGTTATACATCGTCTCGGCCGTTCCCAATATTTGATCTATCTCTTACTTGAGATAGGAATAGCTCACATTAGACATTAGCCTATGTCAGCTGCTATCGGTTGTATGTCAAACTATAAGAGATAGATTGAATATAGGGAACGCCATAAGTATATGTACGTTTTTCCTACTGTAGCGTGTCCAATACAGAACACTGCAGACTACTGACCCGATATCAATATGGTGTCTATATGTAGATTCATAATGGTCGTCGTCACATCCCCGTAGTAACAGCTAATTTACCTACTAGTCAGGGTTACGCCTACCCTACTTTTTATCAGCACTCGCCACTCACCTGCCGATCGAAGTAATATTTAGCGCCCCCTAGGAAAACCGTCGCTAGAGCAAACGAGACGAGCATCCCGAACTTGAGGTGGGGTGCCATCATGGGCGAGTGGTGGAGCCCCAGGGCTGCGGTGCGGAGCAGGGTATCGGGGGTGACGCTGCGGGCGGCGGCCAGACTGGCGATGGTGGGCTGCTGCGGCTGCGGAATCTCCACGTAGAGGCTTTCGGTGTTCTGACGTCTGGAGGAGTGGACGGGCGGCATCGGTGGTGGCCTGCGAACGTGAGGTTACTGTTACGTTCGAAGGATTTCGGACGCCAACGATTGGACAATAGGTATGTCAGAGAAATACCGAGAGATGATTAAATGTAGAGTGGACTTGTAACTTGATAGTGTCTTATCCCTCTGGGGATCGCGCGGCGCACTCCATGACCTACATGTTGTCGTAACAAGTTAACAACCATATTGTAACGCCTCCTGGGTCCATAACGACAAAAAACACAAGTTATATTTGTTACAATTACTTACCTACTTACAAAGAATATTTGGCAAACGCCTAGTGCGATCTAGTCTTGTCGAAATTTTCCATTTGCTGTGAGGGGACGCCCGAAAACATTTTTGGGCACCCCTCTGACCATGTTATAATATTTGTTAGGCAGAGTTAGGGGAATCTGTAGACCAGTGTTTCCCAACCAGGAGGGTAGCCAGAGGCCGAGAGAACTATTTCAGTAAAAAAAATGAAGAGAATTTTAACAGAACGGAATAATATGATACCTTTAAAATGTTAAAAAAGCAAAGGGTGGGTAGTCCTATCTTTAAAAAAACTGCTGTTGACCAAGGAGTTCATAATACGGCTCATACAGCAACAACTACGACTATCATGGCTCACCCATAACTCCTGTTAGTCCTTGGCCGGCGCGGCGGGTCGACGGGCTGAAAGCGGTGTACGGGGGCCGCCATGCCCTTGCGGCCCGCCGCGCACACCCGCCCACGCCCGCGACCCACCCCTGCAACACCATTGCATGTAGACCCATTGACAGTAGCACGAGAGATCTTGTAAATAGACCCATTGAGAGCAGCAGTATAGTTAGAACGGGAGTGCTTGTTCAGAGAACTGTTGGTCCATGAATCCGGTTGAATCATTGTGACTGACAAGTGACAGGTACACAGCCAGCTTATATCTTCGCTTTGAATATCAGTTTGAACTGCTTGTATCAGTATTTGATTTATATACAGATTACAGAGCAAAAACTAGCAATGCATTGAGTACTGTTGTTGTCCATGGGCTATGCATATGCCAACTGCTTTGCATGCAATCCATTATACTTTCTAGTTCTACTTCACACACTAACATTTTTATGAAAACTGTCAATTTTCATTTAAAAGTAATTAAAAGAATATATGAAAATTCTTAAAGATTTTTAAACCATCAACTCCCAAGCGGCACCCAGGTGTCACATAACAATAGAATATCTATTGTGTCTGTGATGCCCACGATCGAGGTTTAATACACATTTATATTAATATTAAGTATATATTAATAATACACAATATTTAACTATAATTTAAAATAATTATTATTTTATTTTTACAATGACACAGTATTTGTCCAAAGCCAGCACCGGCACTAACCGTAAGTGGCATTGGAAATCCCATTACCTAATGCATGAGGGAGGGGAAGTTAGACACGGAAACATAATTAGATTACTTTAGCATAAGTATGGCATTTCAATTGTGAATCTGATGAAAACAGCTCTATACAAAGTAGGAGATAATATATTGAAAGTATCATATTGATGGACGATTATGTTAAAATACTAATGAGCAAATATTATGCGCTGATTAGTTTAGTAAAAGAAATATTGCATTGTAAGAAATAAACATTAGGTATGTATCTACAGAAGAAGAATTATTGTTGAATAATATAATAATTAAACTAAATTCAATTTGTAAATTCAAGTTCACTAACTACATGACCGAGGAATATCTGATACCTGTTAGATGTAAAATTTTACATTGTCTTTCAAAGTAAATGGATTTTAATTTTATTAAAATAAAAAAGATAATAATAATATTAAAAGAAATAGTTTAACTAGTGCCCATGGTAAAGTTTTAACTTTTAACTTAAATATTATTTTTAGAAATATTGAGTGCACACAGCACAACTTACCAGCTGATAGAGAGGATGGCACTCGATGGCGACCGCTGTAAGAGCACTGGCTACGTTTATCTATCCAGAAATGCATTGGTATCTATTGCAAGGGACCTCACCACATGTAAACAATAACGAAATTAAAAATTACTAAGCACATCATCCTCGGAAGCCTAAACCATTGAAACTCAGTAAATATAAAGAATACAGTTCATGTTTTACACAAAGGGAGAGAAAATAAATACACTCATTTGTAATATAAGAAAACAGAATTTTATTATCACTATCTACCTAGTAGAAGGGTTTTTTATTAAAACCCATTTGAGCATTTTGCAACGGTTTGATAAGTTTTTATAAATTAAAAAATGCACTGTATCTTGACAGCCATTTCTGGGCGGCGGCGGCGCGGGTGCGCGAAAAAGCAAAACAATCCGAAGTCCGAACCCGACTGCCAAATGCCAAAATAGGTGTTACTGTTTCAATAAAAATCAATAGTTTTAGCACAAACACTTTGATGCCTTCGGTAATAAAACGACTTGAATATTTTTATGAAGAGGAATTTATTATAAACATTCGATTATGTAATCTAAATAATTCAAAAGATTATATTTGTATTTGCAAATACCCACAATACCTACCTAGTGTATTTTGGAAAATATTTTAAACAAAAGACACTTTGAAATTACCGCCAGAGGTTTGGCCAGAGAGAATTGTGAATTTTATTTCCGGAAAATTCTCGATACTGCTTATCGTTTACAATTTACAAATTAGTGATAAAATCAATCTTATTATCTTGGAATTCTAGAATCTAGATCCATAATATTATTCCTTTATTTCCTATAATATCTAAATTATACTTTTCTTATTATTAAAACAGTAAAGAAAACAAAACAACATTTTAAATTTATTTTTGGACGAATAGGAAGTGTTTCCTGTGCAAGGAATTTACCACACTTAATGGGAATTTACCTTCCAATATTTTCTAGGACTTGAAGTTATTTGTAATAATTTTATGATAATTATCCTTTATATAATAAGTAAACTGTAATTCGGATTTTTCTGTCGAAAACTTTATGATCTTTGGCTCATTATTTGTCAAAGTATTTATTCATCTTGTCATAAATTCATAATAATTAAATTCTGGCAAATTGCACTGAAGATCTTGCAACACATCGTGTGGTGTCACTGTCAAGTGTCAATGTCATCGCTGTTGGTAAAAGCTACTCTTTATTACTCTAATCTGTGGTAAAAGCTGCTCGCCCCATTGAGGTAATAATACTTAGGAGTCCGCCTTATATTTTGACAGCTGATAATGTTACTCTTTCTAACTAACGATGTAGTAATTTGGGTGAAAGAAAAAGCTCATATCGGTGTGTAAACGTCAAAAGCCTGTAATGTTATGTCCCACTTAGTAGAACATAACAATGGAGTAGGTCTGCATATTTCATGTTTAAAAAGTGGTAATAAAAGTGTTTAGTGAACGTTCAATGCAATATATAATTGTGTTTTGTGGTTCCGCTATATAATAAACCATAAAAACGGCCAAGGAATGCCTCAAACACGTGGATTTAACATAACATACGTAAGTTTTCAACAACGTTGTTTGGGCTTATCAATCGGTATTTTTGTAAGCTAAAAAAGAAAATTTATAAGTATAATAATCCATTAATCATGCTATATAAGGCATTAGTGATAAAAATGTCACATCAAGTAATAATTTGGCTATAAATATTGCATAGTTTTTTACGTGTATTTTAGGGATGCGCCTTACTTGAACTATAGTTTATCGATAAAAATAATGTCATGGACTAAATGATTTTTTTTCAGGTTGAAAATGCTTCAAAATAGACGACAAACAGATATATATTTTAGACGCAAGTTTCATGCAAGTTTTTAATCCTTACTCCCTTATGAAGGCATCACAATATTGGAATTTGGAATTATCATTTCAAACGTAAGTTTGAAACAATGATTTTATTGAAATAAAGAAAGTTCTAACGGAGAGTAAAATAATTGCATGATCAACAGCTCTCACACCTCCCCCTGTAAGTACTCAATTCGTTACTTAAAGATACTTCTTGAAATTTTATCCTGGCATTAGGTACTATTTTTTTAATAAGTAAAATGTAAAATTTTAATAAGGCTAAAGTCATAATCATTTAATAAAATAAATTTAATACCTCAATCGTCGAATTCCAGACACAATATATATTTAGTTGTTATACGGCACCTGGGTTCCGCTTGGAAAACTTACATAAAGCATATTGCCCCGTATACAATATTATGAATTATGTGTATATTTTATAGTATGTAGTAGTACATTTATTGACACTAAACCATTTATTTTTTTCAGGTTATTGGAATGCTCATAAAGAAGAGTTCAATATTATGGTGGTGACGGAGAGACCTATAATAAAGATAATAATTATTTTCAATTATTAATTAATTAATTTGATAATAAGATTGAAAGTGAAGAATAATATTTGGTTTAGTGCTCTATGATTTTGATTGCACACACCGTGATATTGCACAATAAAATTGATCGTCTAGACTCTAGAGTCCCACTTAGGTTATTAATTATTATTATTATAATATCATTATTCAGGGGGCGTCGAAGTATCTATTTTAAGTCTTTTTCTGTATAAATATTATTATATAATTATATTTTAATAGGTAAAGAAATGCACCTAAGCGTTTTTGGAATTACTTTAAATAAGTAGGACTGAGATTCATTCTTATATTTCTTTGATAATAATAATTGTTATTCTACAAAATAGTTGCTTAATAGTAAATAGTAATTAAGTTTAATAAAGTATAATATATTTTGTTCTTCTGTTGTGTTTTATAAAAACTGTTGATTTTATTGATATTAGCTATTACACTCCGGACGAGCTTTCGTGGCTTATGGAGTATACATATTATGTATATTTTTAACTATTTGTGTAATTATATACTTAAATATTTTGTTTATACAGGGTGCAATTAAACCATCCTGCCAAGTTTTTTCCAGGGCTTAAGTATCATTAGGAGAGGTCATTTAGCAAAAAAATTGGGTGTTATTTTTTTAATGACATATTTTAAAATCGATGCAGAACGGGGGGGGGGGGGGGGGAGGCGCGCGCGCGCTCACCCGCCGGCGACGCGTAGTGTCCATTTTAATTGTAGTGTTTTTAGGATAACTTTCGGAAGCTATTTCTCAACATTTTAGTACTGAGTGACTATATTAAAAGAAAAATACGTGTATTTTTATTTTGAACAAGGATCAATATATCAAAATTTGGCAGGAAGGTTTAATTGCACCCTGTATTTAAGTATTTTCATACACTTAATAAATAGATAAAAAATACCTTTTCACCAAATTGAAAGCGACTTCTAATTTAATGAGCATAATATATCCTAAATTGAATATGCAGGTCGAATTGATGACCTCCTTTTTTGATGTCGTTTAATAAAAATCTATACCATAAAATTATGGTCGACTTGGTCGATAGCTGTAGTCTAATTTTATATTTTTATCGATATACGCCATCCCTACACGCACACTACAGCAATTGCACACAAGCATAAAATGGCCACGCGCTGGCGAGCTAAGAATCCATCTATGTATACTTAATCTGTGGCTCGCCCCAGCTGCTGCCTGCTCTGTGCTCAACACTTTTGCTCATTGAGATACTATATCCTTAATCTGTGCTTTTGCTCAACTGTGGTCTGTGGCTCAACTGCTGACTCGTGCTGACTGCTCCAGTGATTCAAAACCAAGGAAATCAACCCTATTGTATTTTGGAAAGTGTTCTAAAGGTGACCTGCTTATAAAAAGTGCACAAAGTGATATTATGTTGTGATTGTAAACTGTGTCAGTGAAGGTAACAAAACAAACATGTTTGTTAGCTCACGATCGCGTTCTTCGAGCATAAAATTAGACGAAAGTGCACAATTCGCTAAGCCCTTTTGTCAGTGTTGGGGCAAAAATGAACCTATACCGTGGCAGCAGCTGGACTTCTGCTCCTGTGGAGAGGATAACGAAGGTAGAGTAACACCAAAATTATGTCAATATTGTTTTATTAGTGTAAGTAGCTTCAGAACAAAAAAATATTCTATAGTCGACAAATATGTTCACCGAAAAAAGGCACAAATTCATTTTAGGAAACCCTGATTTCTGAAGAAAATTTTAACTTGTAGAAACCGAAAGAATTTTTGAATTAAGTTACTAAGAATTTCAATAATAAACAGATTTTATGTAGCATGAAGTCTAAATGACCAACAAACAGGTGTTTTGCCATGTAGCTAATTTGATAGTCTAGTCAAAACTCTAAAAACAAATTTCCCATTTACTCTACTGTTTATTCTACCTAGGCGGACTTGCACAGATCTGAGTTAATTCATCAAGCCCCAAGCGGTCGCATGCAAGTTGTTTTTTTCACGATCGACGGGTTATAGTTAACTCTGAGTTTAACATCATTTCATCTCTATCACTCACTTGGTGAGTGACAGATAATATATGACATGATGTTTAACTCAGACTTAACTTTAATTCAGATCTTCACAAGTGGGCTTAATTTACATAATCATAGAGTGATTTGATGAGATCTAATTGGCTGCCGAGGCATCCGATGGCATTGATCAGTACTGTTTAGAGTCTAAAAACACATCGGACTGTATTTATTCACTGCTTCTAATTAGATAGGCCTTGTCGTTATTATAATATTATGATCTAGAATTAAGTATAGTGTAGTTATAACTTTCAGTTCCTCTTGTGACATGAGGGTATATAACACATCAAGAATGTAAACAAAGATATCAATATTTTAATGGCGAACTCAACAATTTTTTTTTAATAATGAGTGTTATATCCAAATAGTTCCAATAATGGCACTAAGATGAAACAATAGAAAATTGACCCTTACTTTTGATTTTTTAGTAAATGAATGGAATTGGGAGTCACCAGACGATGTGGTGGAGAATGCTCGGTCCAGCTGGGTGCTGGTGAGCGAGAACCAGAAGCGGGTGACATTCCACCCATACTACAGCTCGGGCACGGCAGCGGTGCGTGGGGACACACCACTCATGCTCAACAACCACTACTACTGGGAGGTCAAAGTGTTAACGCAGACCTACGGGACTGATATTGTAAGTTTTTTTTTATATTTTGATATTTATATCAAAATATAAAAAAATATTTATATCAAAATATAAAAAAATTATAAATATTTTGATATTTATATACTTATACTATAAAGGTACATTATTAAAATAATGTACCTTTATAGTAGTAAGTCGTAGGTCCTCTGTGTGATGTGTCCGAACTAGATAAATTTCTATTTTGGACCACTGTGCTCTTCAGTTTGCAAGGACTCTATAATTTAGTAGAAATAAATTGTAATATCTACATTTTATTTACTTTTCTAAAAAATTACAGCAATATTAATTATAACTTAATAATGCCCACTTCTTTGTTACTCTGTCCTTGGCTTTATAATATATTGTTATGTTCATCCTCCATTGTAATTTGTAACTTATACTCATAGTATTTTAATTAAGTAATTTTATTTCATGGATCATGTTAGGATTTAGGTGCATCACTGGTTCAGGGGCCGTGACAACTTTGCCGTTCAACAAATGTGAAATGACGTTGTTAGAGCAGGATGCAGCATTCCGTCCGATTGTTTGAGTCTCGAAACGGTTTCGTAGTAGACCTACAGGAACTAGCAGCAGAAAGATCAGCTACTTCTATCTCAATCTAAAAATATATATTTTGTAGATGGTGGGACTGGGCACGAGCAAGGCGGACATGCACAAGGACAGGTTCAAGTTCACATCGCTGCTGGGACAAGACGCCGAGTCCTACGGCCTCTCCTACCGCGGCTCCGTCAAACACGACGCTAAGGTACGACACATAAATGCTGCAAATAAACTAACTGCACTCAGGATCTAGGGACGAATATTATTTACTAAATTATAATTTTATTTCATTAAATTGAAGTTAGATTATCATATCTGCACTCTGCAGTCGTGAGTTTGATTTTTATTTGTTTTTAACATATCTGTGGTAATGCAGCAGGTGTCGCGCGAATCGGACGGGTTCTGTCGCGGTAGCATCGTGGGCGTGCGGCTGGACATGTGGCGCGGCACCCTGCAGTTCTACGTCAACCGGAAGCCGCAGGGTTTGTAGCATATCCTTGTGTCTCTGACAATAACGGCCTTGGGATCTATAGTACATAATTGGATGATTTCTACATTACAAGAATTTCGAAATTCCTCTATTACGCCGGACGATAAGCCTCGTGCCCCAAATGTCACTTCGACAGGCTTTCTTCATATACGCGTTTGAGGCAGCATGTAGGTAGGTAAGTGAGCGAGACTACCTGGAAAAAAAATTTGTTATGTCTTCAACCGAGACTCAAAGTATCTATTCACGCTAAATTTCAACAGAATCAGCGGCTCAAGCGTCGAGAAACAACCGACAGACAGACAAACTTCCACATTCATAATATTAATATTATTTATATTCCAGGGGTGTGCTTCTACAACATGCGTCGGCACAGCGCGCTGTACCCGATGCTGTCGTCGACGGCGGCGCAGTCCTCCATGCGGCTCATATACGCCGCGTCGTGGCAGGCCTCGCTCCTGGTGGATGCGGCTAAGGTATATTTTTTTATACTAATATTAAAAAGCCGAAGAGTTTTTTGGTTTCTTGAACGTGCTAATCTCAGGAACTACTGGTCCGATTTGAAAAATTATTTCAGTGTTAGATAGCTCATTTATCGAGGAAGGCTATATATATAATATTATCATTTATCACGCTAAGATTAATAGAAGCGAAGAAACAGATGAGAATGTGGAAAAAAACGGTGAAAATTATTTGAAAGGGCTTATCTCATGAACTACTGGAGCAATTTTTATGTTATATGGTACAGATATAAAGTATACCACTTGGAAGGACATAGACTACGATTTGCAAAAAAAATTACGGTTTCCGTGAAATTCCTAATTTACGCCAACGAAGCCTCGCAAAACGTCTAGTATAAAATAATGGGCTAGCTGATCACCTGATGGAAAGCAACTACCGTCGCCCATGGACACTCGCAACATTAGATAAGCTGCAGGTGCGTTGCCGGCCTTTTGAGAGGGAATATGCTCTCTTCTTGAAGGTTTGAAGGCAAAAAAACAAGACACATTAGGGTTTAGTTTAAAAAAAGAATTAATTCAGTTATAGGCCAACACATATGTAATTAGATTACATCGAATTGGAGTGCTGATCGCATGAAAAATTTTATAAAAGTCTTAGTGTCTAACACACTACATTCTCACTGCATTCAAACTGCACTTGAACTGCAATTTGCGGTTGCATTGCAGTCCGTCTGTATAGACCCTAAGTGTCTAAACACATTAGGCAGAAGTTACGCGGCGGAAATTCCGCATGATTACACCCGCAACGTGAAACGTCAAACGCATACAATATACGGACGGAACGCGACGGAATAGTGTGCCATCGGTAATTTAAAATACATTGCGAGCATAATCATGCGGAATTTACGCCGCGTAACTTCGGCCAAGTGTGTTTAGACACTTAGGGTCTATACAGACGGACTGCAATGCAACCGCAAATTGCAGTTCAAGTGCAGTTTGAATGCAGTTGACACGACTGCAATAGAACTGCAAACGTGTCAACTGCATTCAAACTGCACTTGAACTGCAATTTGCGGTTGGATTGCAGTTGAAATGCGGTCCGTCTGTATAGACCCTTAGATTTCACAAAATCAATCATAAGGGTGGTTAACGACAATTAAATCAGTCAAAAAGTCAGGATGAAACTATGTTACGTGTTTGATAGTTTTACCATCGTTTCAAGTTTCAACGTTTAATTATATGATATTTGACAGGTGCTGGCGAGCTCAGTGAGACAATGTAGCCTGCCCCCGGGTCTGCTGTACACCTGCAAGTCACAGTTCTGGCTAACACTGCCTTCTGAAGGTATGTCAGTTTATACTTGACTAGCTGACGCCCGCAACTCCGTTGCACCAAAATGCGTTTATCGCGCAAGAACCGTGCATTTTTCCGGGATAAAAAGTTTCCTATGTCCTTTCCCGGGACTCAAAGTATCACCATACCAAATTTCGGCAAATTCGGTTCAGCAGTTTGGGCTTGAAGAGGTAACAGACAGACAGACACACTTTCGCATTTATAATATTAGTATGGATTTATATGCGTAGTATAATTACATTTAGACGCGCGGAATTGCGGCTACAATTACATGCAATTGTATGTAAATGACAGCACATGCCACAACCGCACCGCTATTTAACCGACTTCAAAAAAGGAGGTTATCAATTCGACGCGTATGTTTTTATGTTTGTTCACGCATATCTCCGCAACTACAAGTCCGATTTAAGTGATTCTTTTTTTATTGTACTTGGTATTGTTCAACTTATGCAATAGTGCAAGTTTCATCAAAATCGGTTCAGTAGTTTTGGAGATAGGAAGTTTTCATTCTCAATTACGTACAATTTTGAAGTCGGTTTTATCTTTTTAAAATACAGTTATTTTTATAAATAATTGTAGCTTGCAATCTCGCGGTGTAGTTGCCAAGCCGCTCGCAACAAAGTTTTTCCTCGACAGAGGCATTTTCTCCTCATTTAATTCTTACCTATGCACACGTACCTACTATGTCTGCAGTCGCTGCACTCTTTTCGTTTCCCCATAAACATCTATAGTCTATATAGACTATACTGTGTGTAAAGACCATGCTAGAACAAAAATGTCCTTGTCAGTCAAGACTTGATGAGGCACTTTTCTTATTATGTGTATCAAACCACAATTAATGCTAAAATTCCATAAAACACACCTCATTACATATAATAAGTAAAACCCATACACATCGAGAACCGACCCAGATTCCTCATTAAACAGGAACAATGCGTAACCACTGAGCCATAGAGATATACCGAGCGGTATTGGCACTAATATGCAATTAAGATCAATATCCGATTACGCTAATTGATAATATAAGTAATAATCGATTCCTAATTAGCGCAAAACGAAAATAAACAAGTGATTACATTGACACCATCTGCGGGGTGATTCACAATCCTCCATTGAATCAGATTCGGAAACTTACCGCATGGTTACTTACGTAAAAGCTAGGTGAGCGTTTATTGGCTGTTGCGCAGTATGTTGTTTAATGTGGGGGTTTTCATTAATTCATTTGCCACCAGAATCCAGATTGAGCTATGTAGAAATAGGGTACTTCGTGTCAAATAGACATAATATGAGAGCTTATTGACACATACATCGTGACAACTGACATAATATAACAAAGATTCGACACGATAGACCCTAAGGGCCTTATCATACTAGCGGTTGGCGAGCGGCTTCGGAGCGGGACGGCCACGCAGCGAAAACGTCGCGGACGTGTAACGAACCCGCCGCGAATACGTCGCGGATCCGAAACGAGATAGCAACGTTCGGTGCTTTGTAAACTCGCTGTAAACACGCGTTCAAAACGTTGCGCACCCGCTACGTGACCGCGACGTCCTCGGTGCGCAACCGCGGCGTATTCGCGACGTATTCGCTGCGCGCCCCGCACCGCCCGTATACCGAGGTGATTCATAATTTCCGTTCGAATCGGATTCGGCAACACGATTCTATAGTCTATATGTGTTAAGAAAATGCTTAGTAAATAATCAAAGCAAAATCTATCGACATTATTCTCTAATATTGTTAAATCCTTTATAAGGAATACTTATTTTATTAAATCTTTTACATAATATAACAAAATAATATATTTTTGTGGTGGTAATAAAATATGATATTCATTCCCAGGTGATGATGATGACGATTTAATGGATGTCTCAATGGAGGCATTACCAACTACGTCTAGTTCACAGGTATGTAATTCTTTGTTTACATAGTTTTATTTAGTATTATTTAACTTATTATTATTAGTATTATTTACACACCTATTTAGTATTATCTTACTGCCGCGCTCAGAGACGAACATTGAAAACATCTCTATCTATATTGTGGTTTGTTTTCTAAAACGCTGTATGTTATAACAAGGACTGTCTTTCTCAGAATCGCGGCTGTATGTCGAGACGGCACTGGCAGATGGTGTCACACTGTTTACCTGTGTCGAACAATACGTAACAATAAAGAAAAACAAAATTAATAGCCGTTAATGCCTCTAGTACACCGACGGAGCGAAACGCAAAACAGCGGCGAACCGATTTGCTGTCTCACTCGCCACACGGCAACGCGTTATAATATGGCATCTCGCTCTATTCCTGTTTCGAAGATAGTTCGCGTTTCGTAGCGTCGGTGTACTAGAGGCGTAAAGTTCAAAAAAAAGAAAATGGCCGTCATTTTAGTAGTTTAATAATCGATGTTTCCTATTGGTTTAAAGGGTTTAATATTCCTTATTTTACCACCGTGCATAATCCCTAATACCAGAAAAAAATCCACGTCATGTTTACAAAAGTTATAAGTAGTTAAGAGGATACCAAGGGCGAGAGAAATTGAAAATAGGTATTTGAAAATGTATTGCTGTCTCACCAATCTCAAGTCTCCCACCGCAGAGCGCGATAGAGACAACACGACAAAAGTTCTAATAAAAGAACAGAAAATCATCGATTCGTTGTCCTCTGATTCCTTCTCCAAAACTTAACCGACGTAAGTACTTTTATCATTAAAGATTAAAGAAAGGCTTGAGCTGTGTTCCTATGTTTTATTTTTTTTTTGTACTATCAGAGAAGTTGATTCCTATGCAGATGGTGGACCTAAGTAATTTGGTCGCGTTACGTCAAACCCAGCCGACCGATCACAGCTAACATTGAATTGACATAAGCCGACCACATGACGTAGGTCCGTCAACTGCCTAGGAATCAATTTCCTCGATAGTACAATCTAGCCAAATCTATTTTGTGGATGTTTGAACACAGCGGAAAATCTGGCCATTTTTTTGGGTTTTTGAACGTTCGTTCAAACGTTCGTTAATAATAAATACTTATTAAAAAAAGAAAACATAGGGACATTGCATTAGTGGCCATATATATTCGGGAAATAATTATAACTCTACCGGCATTATCCAGGGAGGAAACAGGGGAGAACGGTTGTATGGAAAAACGGCGGTGTGGACTCCTCTTAAGTACACACTTTTTGTATTTGACTACCAGACTTTTTAAAGTATGAAAGTAGACATTTTAATTATTTAGAATATCTAATTATCTGAGCGGCCGTTCATAAAATACGTCACACTAAAATTAATTTGTAAATATTTCGTCACAATAACTAAGTCCCTCCCCTCCCCCTTAAACATGATAAATTTTGATTGATAATATATTTATTATTTTTATAATAAAATTTAAATGAATTAATAAAATATATCTTTAAAAACAAACAAATAAATAATATTTATATTTATCAGAAGTCCCCCCCCCCTCCCTTTGTATGCGAACGTATGCTTCTAAGCAAAGATAAAACAGATTCTAGTGTAAACAGTTTTGATCTTTATATCAGTAAAAGGGTAAATCAGACAACAATAAAGATAATTATTTATTATAATCGTATCAACTTCACTTCCTACATCTCTAGGTTATTTGTTATTGCTACTTAATCAACAATTAATGTTATTGTTTGTTTAATGACAGTGAACACGTGACTTGTTGATAACTAATTGCTTTGACCTTACATTCACCATAGTATCTTATGGCTGGTTTACACGTAGATAAGTAGTCAAATGAATTTTAACTAATGACTTTATACTTAACTAAATTTTATGTTTACATGCAATTAATAACTTAAAATTAAGTTAAAATTTAGTTAACTACTTATCAACTTAATACGTCGTGTAAACCAGCCATTATGGCTGCTATTCAGTAGATAACTAAATTTCAACTTAATTTTAAGTTATTAATTGCATGTAAACACAACATTTATTAACAAGTAGTAAATTAAAATTTACTTGAGTACTAAACAAGATAATTAGAATTTTGACTATTTTCAGTTAAGTTGGCACTTGGCAGGCGGGGTTTGTCACTTGACAGTTGACACGTTTGGACAGGCACATACTAAAAATTAAGTCACTTAAAATTGAGTTAGAGTTTAGTTGACTACTTATCAACTTAATACATGTAAAACAGCCATTATTGCCGCTCTCAGAGACGAATACTAATTACTTTACTGTAGGTGAATGAAATGTTGGCACAAGACCCATACATTATCTGTCAAACTAGTGATTAATAAAGTACTCATCTCTAATGGCTGGTTTACACGTGTTAAGTTAAGTAGTTAAGTAAATTTCAAGTTATTTATTGCATGTAAACACAAAATTTAGTAACACGTAGCAAGTTAGAATTTAGTTAAGTACTAAACAAGGAAATTAGAATTTTGATTATTTTCTGTTAAGTTGGCAGGCAGGGCTTGTCACTTGACACATTTCGGGCAGGCACTTCAAATTAAGTTAAAATTTAGTTACCACTTATCTACTTAATACATGTAAACCAACCCTTAAGGTTCCGATTCCGAGAGCGGCAAGCGACCGCGACGACAAAAATTAACGCCTCGAGTCCACCGACGCTTTCGCATGCGACAGCGAAAACTGTCAGTAAATTGCCAGTAGTATGGCAAAATTTCACATACGCACGAGACAATCGCTCTAACATTAGCTTAAATGAATTAGTTGCGTCCGTCGGTATTGGTTCACAAGGAACTGCGAAACGCTAGCGAAATACCTGCGATGTAACGACGATTTCGCACTTCGCAGTTCCTTGCGAACCAATACCGACAAGGACGCAACAGCTAATTCATTTAAGATAATGTTACGCCTAATGTTAGAGCGAGACAAAGTGTATGTGAAGTTTTGCCATACTACTGACAGATTACTGTCAGTTTTCGCTGTCGCATGCGAAAGCGTCGGTGGACTAGAGGCGTAATGCCACTATGACAGGCTATAATTTCATTTTCTACCGACATTGGTCTAGCGACACAATATACCGCCGTTGCTCTGTAGTGGGGTAGAGCAAAATAAAACCTTATAGCCTAGGACCTAGGTCATAAAAGGCATTTTATTTAAAATTTTAATTGGTGGCGGTCGCTTAATATAGTAATATTTTTTACGGTACCAGATTTCACATTTATGTATATTTTAAATTTTTGTTAACTATCCTGATCTCTGGTGCTAAATCTAATTTTAGTGATTAAGAATATTATTGAATAAATGACTCGTCTGTGATAATAACTTTATTTTTTACTATCCCTTCATATTGTGTACCATCGAAGAATTGATTTAAGTATAGGCTGATGGCGGACCTGCGTCATTTTGTCAGGTTATGCCAATTCAATGTTAGTAGTATTATAGTACACCGAGGCTATCACTTCACAATTTTTGTATGCCACAAGTGCCCCAGACAGCATTTAAGGTCAAATGATAAGACCGCATTGTGATTATGCTTTGATGTTTTTACCGTGTTAGTTGTTACTATTTACTCGTGACCCTAGATTTTTTTTAATGTAGACTATAAAGGCCAAATAAGGGCTGATATTCAGCCAATCATTAGTTAAATGTCCCGTTATCATTGTTATCATACTATACAAATTTTAACAAAACTAAGTGATAATACTTTAGGGTGTGTACATGTTCCTTGTAGAGATTTCACTGTTGTACTCAATGAATACTACTCACAAGGGTTGTACTGCAGTGCAGACTCGTAGGGTGAGTAATTGAAACACAGAATTACGTCATACGTGTCACTACTCACTCAACACTACCCGCTTGACTGGCTTGTCCATTGATAGAAGAAGGAATGTCGAGTGACAATCCCTTATATATCAGTGGTAGGGCCACAGCTAGGGGGCGTGTCTGACTTTATTTATAACTACCTACACTACAACTGTGAAAGTAGCAGCGCTGAAAGACCTTTTTTTTCACTTTTGTATGGAGAAACTCATGACGCTGCGGTGCTTGCCCTTACAAAAGTGAAAAAAAATGGTCTTTCAGTGCTTCTACTTTCACAGTGAACTCTCTACAAGGAACACGTACACACCCTAAATTCGTATCACTTAATTGTGTTACATCCTGTATAGACTATATTGCTATCTTTAATCTTACGCACTACTATGTTCATATTATGCCAATGCTGAATGCATTGCAGATTACTACATAATATTTCCCAAAATCTACTATGATTTATGAGGTTTCTACTTCTCCAACTCCATTGGAGAATCTTTAGTCCAATATGTTCTCTCATTCATCCTAGAAAAAGAAAGCATATTTAGAACAAGACAAATGTGTTTAGGTAAATCGTAAACTGGTCGCTGGCATTAGTGTTCTAGCCCACAATTTTTTTTTTTTGTTAAATTTTGAATGCAGTCTTGGTTCTTAATCATTTATAGAACATATTATTAACTGCATTCATAACTCAATAACTTAATTTTTTGGGGTTAGTACTTAGTACACGAATGCTTAACAGGGTCCAACGATGAACTTTTTATACATGGTGTTTTCTAATATGTATGGTTACATGACTTCCAGTTTATCGAGACGTTGGTGGCTGGTCCGTACATCAATGGCTTCTACGTAGACAGCGTCGACGTCAACTCCAGAATAGTGATACGACAGTAGTCTATGACATTGGAATCTGGATGCTTAAGGGATAGTGTTCATTTATCTTTTATCAGTAGATACCTAGCGATTAGTGACCTACTATGCTAAACTAGACTTGATATTCCAGAAGTAGAGTATTAAATAATATGTTTTATATTAATTATTAGCATGAACGTAGAAAAAGCCGGACGGAGTCTTAATATAAACAGAACTGTGTCTTCAGAGTCGGCCACGCACACATTATTACGCCTGTCAAATGGTATGGACTAGCGTAAGAATTCGATCATGTAACAATAAGTAATATTAATAAAGTTTTATAATATAATGTACATTGTATCTTATTTTATCTAAAAATGTTTGTTTTATTTCCACCTAAAACCATTGCCAACCTATAATATTTTGTCTTTACGCTTAGGGCCAACGCTAAAAGACGGGCGGATGCGGCCGCGGGCAAGCGGGCACCCGTCGCGTGCGCCCATCTCACTGCTAGTATATTATGTCGAGCGTGTACCAGTTGTGACTTGTGTTAAGAAGATTGCCATGGATTATTTAAAAATTTATTATTTGGCAAAAAAACTTCAACAGAAACAACGTATATTATAATATTATATAGTGCGTCAAGAATACGCACTAGGTATTTACACGCATGCGTGCGCTAGCGCGAATATTAGGGTTGGCCCTTACTAATCAAAAGCCATTGAATGAAAACAAAAAAAAGTAGATGTGTCAAGTCGTAAGTTTGACACTGACATTGTCAGTAATTGTCAAATGTCAAAATTGATTTCAAGTCGGATTCGTAATTTCGTAGGTAATTCGTTTCGGTTCGCGCCTCGCGGAGCTCCAGCTATTTATTTTGGTTTTTATCGAAGTTCTAACTTCTAACAATTATCTCAATAATTGTCGATAGCGCTGTGTTGAGCATTTTTCAGTTTATTAATCTGATACTATATTAAAGTTGCAAGCCGTTACCACAAAACTTTGAAGATGACATTTGTGGTGAGCTCTTCTTGTTACAATTAAATAATTGCAGGGCGTATTCGGCGTTCTGGTGACGTCAACTCTGTTCAATTAACTAAAGTGACTAAGGGAGGGAACTTTTTTCTATAATTCTAGTGAATTGTTCGCATGCGATAATTTTTTGTTGGGCTTGACCTTCAATGAACAGCAGTTCATTAGTCATTTGTTTACTTTAAAGTCACTATAATATTGATCAACATTACAACTTTGCCCCTTAGTCATTTTATGACATAAATAGTAGTTATTTATGTAAAGACCAACAAACGAAAAGTACTAATCTTGCAACAGTACTAGATAATTATTACTTTACCATCACAAATGCAGAAGGAACCTACCGTCGTCGGTGTACCCAACTTTAACGCGGCAGAAGATGCTGCAGCTCTGCGAGCGGCCATGAAGGGCTTCGGAACGGACGAGCAAGCCATCATTGACATTCTCACTTCCCGCTCCAATGTCCAGAGACAGGCTATTGCTCAGGCTTTTACTCATGAATATGGAAGGGTAAAGAATTCTTTAAATTTTTTTTTATTGTGGACAACCTTCTGGCTATACTGTAAATGGGAACAATCTTACTTACTTTTATAGTATTATAAATATACTTTCGACTAGTATTATAAATGCAAAAGTGTGTCTGTCTGTCTGTTACCTCTTCACGCCCAAACGGCTGAACCCATATTGTTGAAATTTGGCATACTTTTAGTCCCAAGAAAGGACATCTGATACTTTTCATTCCGGAAAAATGTATGGCTTCCGCGTGGTAAACGAATTTTGGCGCAACGGAGTTGCAGGGGTCATCTAGTGAACTATATTTCTCAATTACAGAACATAATTGATGACCTCAAGTCGGAGCTTGGTGGTCACTTTGAAGATGTGATTGTTGCTCTGATGATGCCCCCCGCGGAATACCTGTGCCGGGAGCTGAACAACTGTATGGAGGGCATGGGCACAGACGAACATGTGCTGGTGGAAATCCTGTGCACTCGCTCTAAGAATGAGATTGCCGAGATTGTGCAGACTTATGAGAATTGCAAGTCTTTCCTTTCTTTTTTAATAGATACAAAATTAGAATGCTTATGTAATCAACTAATAAGTCGTTTTATTAAACAAACAAGTTTATTTTAAGTCAATATTGCATGTAGAAAATGTTTAAACTGTCTTACTTGTGTTTTAATTTCTATCTATTCTATTATTTTTATAATTATTATTCAATATGAAAAGTATAGGCTAAGCTTTCCAAACCTACCCCAATTTTTTGATGGTCACATGGATTGAGAGAGGATGTTTTGGATGAGAAAAACTTCCTCGTGTCACTTCCACCCCCGGAAAACCCCCCCTCCCCATTGGAGAAATTCACATTTGAAATTTTCGTCATCTTGAGATAAGGTCATGTTTTCTGGTGTTTGCGTGTTACTTACTTACTGACTTATTGTTTTCAAGGCATCCTAAGGCTGTGGTGAGTGGAGGACGATTATTTTATCATTCCAAAACTATATCATTCAAGGTTCTTGATAAAAATTAGGAAAAATTATCAAAATTCACTAACTCTTTGTAACTCTTTGGGTTTGTTCAAGGTTTGGCTTATTAAATATTTCGCTTCTTCTTCTTCTTCTTGTTTTTTTTATTTACCTGGGATTATTTGCCACTTGACATTTTTGAAAAGACATAACAGAAGGCCCACTTAACCACGGATACCGAAGGGGGGCTCGGGGGGCGCAGCCCCCCGCTAAAACAAAAACAAACACAATCCAGAAAGTCCATAAGTAGGTTAGGTTATGTTAGAACTTAGACCACAACACCCAGAAATAGGAGCCCCGCGTAGCGGGGCTCCGTCAACTGATAATTGAAGCTAGTTGTGCCATATTGAGGGTTATTGGTCTCTAGGTATAACTGATGATGGATCTGAAGATCTGAGGTTGAACTTCTAGAGTACAATTCCTAAGCCGAAGGCTTAATTGTCATAAAAAAACAAAACATTACTTACTTACTAGGGAGTGTCTCCGCTGCCGGCGCCGCAGTGCATCATTTTTATTTCATTTCATTATAAATGAAAAGACATAACAGAAGGCCCACTTAACCACGGATACCGAAGGGGGGGGGGGGACGGGGGGGCGCAGCCCCCCAAAGGGGGGCTCGGGGGGCGCAGCCCCCCGCTAAAACAAAAACAAACACAATCCAGAAAGTCCATAAGTAGGTTAGGTTATGTTAGAACTTAGACCACAACACCCAGAAATAGGAGCCCCGCGTAGCGGGGCTCCGTCAACTGATAATTGAAGCTAGTTGTGCCATATTGAGGGTCATTGGTCTCTAGGTATAACTGATGATGGATCTGAAGATCTGAGGTTGAACTTCTAGAGTACAATTCCTAAGCCGAAGGCTTAATTGTCATAAAAAAAACAAAACGTCAAAGTAGTGCCATAATAAGAAAAAGAAGACGAAGGAGACAGTAGTTTTTAAGTAGTGAATTTTGTAATTAATTTTTACTTTTAATTTTTATCAAAAAACCTTGATTTACATTGTTAAATAAATTGAAATTTTAGTTCTCCACTCACAACAGCCTAGCAACAGGCATTTTTCCGAAGAAACACTATAAATTGTCGAGAATAGAATATGATGTAGCATCAATATTCCGAAAATTTCAAAGGTGAGTAGCTCCAAAAGTGGGGGGTTCCTCAGTGTGGATTTGGTACGGGGGGGTGTTAACCTCTCCCCCCCACTCCCCCCCCACCCCCGTTCCCCATAAATCTTGCGGTAGGTTTGGAAAGCTTAACCAAAGTATAGACAAAATATGGTAGTTTAATAGTTCCTAATCTTTTTAACATGATTTTCTATTATTTTAAATCTTGTAATTAAATTACACTACTAACTTTTCAGTGTACAATCGTCCATTGGCTGAACACATGTGTTCCGAAACTTCTGGGGACTTTAGGAGATTGCTTACTCTTATAGTTACAGTAAGTAGTAGTGTAAAAATTTAGTTGGAAGAACTGCATTTAATTCATTCTTGATAAATGATATTATTGAGTCACATCAATTAAAAGGGATTGAAATGCTTTTAAAAACCAGACCATAGAAAATTAAATGTTTTTAAAGGGAGTTGTTCATTATAGACTTCTACTACAAAATAATAGAAATAATGCTTTAATAAATAAGGATTAAGATGATTCACACAACTGCAGCTTGTGACTAACACTATGTATAAAGCTTATGCCATTTATTTTCTATGCACTTTATTTGAATAAACATTTAATTATGTCAAAAGTGCATAACATCTGGTGGGCCATAATCAATTAACACTGTGGAGAGTTAACTTGAAATCACTATTTAATCTCACATTATCAATCTTTATTTTGCTTCTGCTAAATTATTACTAGAAATATCCGAGTGACCTCTCAATCCCCAAGCGGCCGGATCCGGCCGCTGTCACGTGGTTGTTACTGTCAACGCCCATTAGAGATAAAATAAAATAATAAAAAATGTATATAACTTAAAAAACATTGGCAAAACCATAGAGTAATAAATGCAAAACGCAAAGTTGGCGCCCAAAAAAATAAAGATGTCACTCGCTCGGCGCGAACTTCCATACAACGCTGATGTGAAGGGTGCGCAGGGGGCGCGGGACGAGGAGGCGGGGGTGGACGCGGGTCGCGCGGCGGAGGCGGCGCAGCAGCTCTACGACGCCGGCGAGGGGAAGTGGGGGACGGACGAGGAGATCTTCAACAAGGTAAGTTAAAACCAGTGAGGTTCCAAAGAGTTTTCTCTTTTCGAGTTACAAAACTTTTATGGTGATTGTAACTTTCAGAACATCAAGTTGTACCAATGGGGACCCCTCAAATTTTTAACAATTTTTCAATTTTTGCATCAAAATCTTAATGCGGTTCACAGACTACATCTACTTACCAAGTTTCAATAGTATAGCTCTAATTAATAGTTTCGGAGAAAAGTGGCTGTGACATATGGACGGACAGACTAAATCGACTGAAATCTAAAAATAAATCAAAAACCTTTTAATTTCATAAAAATAAACCTTATTGCTGCTGCGGAACCCTTCATGGGCGAGTCCAACTCGCACTTGGCCGCTTTTAATTGATCAATAAGTCCATCAATTATTAAATAAAATAGTTTATTGTCTACCCCTGAAAACTTGACTAAATACACAGAGGTTTTTGGCAAGCAACGACGTAATGTAACATATTTTGTGCAGATTCTAGCGCACGAGAGCTTCGCGCAGCTGCGTCTGATATTCGAGGCGTACAAGGAGATCGCGGGCCGCACCATCGAGCAGGCCATCAAGGCCGAGATCGGCGGGGAACTCAAAGAGGCGCTCTCTGCCATCGGTCAGTATATTTACCGCTAGCACACTATAAAAATAAAATGTTGCACTTAACTTAATACAGAAAGACATTCTTTTGCTCTTGTAATAATTGCCGTCGTTATTAACGCAATGCGTAAATTAAGTTATAGACAAACACATATCCCCAAATAACCCACGCTAGGTTAGGTTAGTTTATGGCGGTGCGGCGTGACATTTCAGTGGAGTGCGTGGAGAGCGCGCCGGCGTGGTTCGCGCAGCGGCTCCGCGCCGCCATGCAGGGGCTCGGCACCGACGACAGGACCCTCATCCGCATCGTCGTCAGCCGCTCCGAGCTCGACCTGGCCGCCATCAAGCGGGAATACGAGAGACTCTACGATAAGACGCTGGAGAGCGAGATAAGGGTATGTCTGACTCGTGCCGTCTCTTTCAGTTGAGTGCGTTGAGAACGCGCCGGCGTGGTTCGCGCAACGCCTCCGTGGGGCGATGCAGGGAGCCGGCACCGAAGATAAAATCCTCGTCCGAGTGATCGCGACGCGGTCGGAGATCGACCTCGCCGCTATTAAGAGGGAGTACGAGAGATTGTACGATAAGACGCTGGAGAGCGATATCGCGGTTAGTATTGTGTGGTTTGTTGTAGTTGACCAGAAAAATAAATAGCATAGCTCGTTTTTGAAGCAGTTTTTAGTAATAGCAAGTACCATCAAATAAATTGATTCATAGGCAGTTGACGGACCTACGTGATACATCATTTGGTTATGTTAATTCCATAAAGTTAATATACCTAGCGGAATAGAGCAACAAACTCGAGCTGTCAAACATAACCGAAATTGATTTTCATCTGTGTGAAAAATATGTGTACGTATGCACTTACACAAGCATGATTGAACATGAATTCTATGAGATTAAATTGTCAACGGGCTGACTGGACGTCAAAAAAAGAGTGATGCTGTCATGTATCACACGTCTCTTTTTACCACGCAGTGTTACTGATAGTGACATCTCGCTTGCTCAGGCCTTTGTTTCTCTATTCCGCTAGGTATATTAACTTTTGGTATATTAATTATGGTTAATTCAACATAAGTCGTGATCTGTCGGCTAGGTTTGACACAACGCTACCAACTTACGTAGGTCCGCCAACTGCCTATGAATCAACTTCTAATCTTCTTATATATAGAGGTATTTATAATAATATTATGGGCCGACGAACCCTAATAAATTATATTGAATTTAACAATTTATATTGAACAATACTATGAGGCTGGCATAAATGTCAAGTGCATTTTAAGCCTCGTCAAAAATTTGAATAAAAAAAAAAAAAAAAAAAGTATCGAAAAGACAGGCATGTGACAAGTATGCTTACCTTAAAATATTATATCCCCCGCATTCCACCTAGCGTTGAAAACGATCAAAACGCTGAAAATGCCTCCTATTTTTAGCGTTTTGATCGTTTTCAACGCCATGTGGAACGTAGGGATCATGTGATATTATTGTAACCAAAAATTATAGTTACCCAAACAGTTCTACATGCTATTAACCATTGTAAATCAGTATTCCATAATATTTATTTTTCTGGTCATTATTATTCTTTTTATACATCAACTGTGAAAAATAATGTTAGCACTGCATTACAAAAATTGAAGCACATTAAGCATGACCTTCTAAATTTCAAAGCTTTATTAAAAATTATTATGTGTAGCTTTATTGGCTTTATATTGCTTAACTTATTGTATGTGACTGTGATGTTGTAATGTGTTTTAAATTTTTATAATGCCACTTTCACTGAACGGATTAGGAGGTAAGATTTTATCTTTATTCTTTATCAAATGAATAGTTCATGGAAAATTTGAAACAATATGCAAAAAAACATACTGTATATATTATACATATATCAATTATAATATAATTTTTACTATTATAAGGACTTACGCTACGGCTACACTCAGAGATATTTAATGATTACTTTAGTAATTATATAGAGTTGTAGAATGATAAGACAATATAATATGTAGGAAATCATGTTTCTGAGTACGTCCATTACACTACTACATATTTACTTTTTACTATCCATTGTCAATAACCTCACTACAAAACCACTCTGTACACGCATACTAACGATGTCGCGTTTCTTTCTACCCGCATGTGCTATCGCCGCCCGCGCCATCTTGAACCGGAAATGCATCCATTTTGTTTTGGCGACACGGCAGCAGGGCGAGACTTCCGGTGACTACAAGAGGGCTCTCATCGCTCTTCTGGGACCGGCCTAAGAAGTACACAAGTAGAAGAAAACACTGGTGCAGCTTAAGTTTTTTATGTGCTAGCACGAATTTTGATATTATTTTTGCACTGTATTTTTATACTTTGATCTTTATATAATTGTATTAGTAAGTGACCAGTGATCTGCCTAAAATGATTAATATGGAATTAATTTCCATTGTATTGTGGTAGTGTCAATGTTGTATTGTCCAATCTAGAAAGCTGTAGGTTTTTTTAAATAAATTTAAATATTTATTTTTATCATAATATATCTAATATCTAAATATTTTATTCTTAACATCGAATGTTGTTCAACAATCATTAATTAGCATTTAAGTAATAATTATTTTGATGATGCCTGGATGAGCCGAACTGAGATTATTTATAATAGTGCCTTGATAAAATGTTACTATTTACGTGAATCATATTGATTGTTATTGGCCTAAAGCATTCCATTAGATTCCCACCCTATTCCTGTTGTGAGCTTTAATGAGTTACATGAGTAATAAAATATAATAATATTATATTTTTCGTTTTATTTCAAGATAGTGTTACTATGTGGCAGAAAATCCATAATAAATACGATTTATTATAAATACGAATGTGTCGAAATTATATATAAATGAATATTTTTACATCTACCCTCAAATTTGAAATATCAAGTAAAAGGCTTTCTTCATACTACACATATTTAAACGTGTGCGTCCCCCCAGAAAGCCCAATCGAGCTAGGTGTATTTTCAATATATCAGAATTTAGAGCAAAATTGGAGCACCTCTACAGTCAAGTAAAAAAATTGGAGCATTAATACGAACGACGCTGCGAGCTAAAAACCGTGGGCTTGCTGGAGTCCTGTCCCGTCAGCACGCCCAAGCTAGATCTCGGGAACCGTTGAGAGTACTATCGTGTATTGTGGTTCAAATTTTAGAGCAAAATTGGAGCACTCTGCTCCCGTGAAATCAACTTCGAAACTAGAATGTGAAAGGAGTTAGACGTGATTAACCGGTGGGCTTGCTGGAGTCCTGTCCCGTCAGCAAGCCCACGCAGATCTCTGAAACGGTAATGATTTGGATTATGATTAAAAACTCTACAATAGAGCCCTATTTAGAGCACTCTGCTCCAAAAATTTTATTAATGTAGCTTCAATAGTTCTCGAGTTACAGGCCTTTGAAAATGGGCTTGCTGGGGTCGCGTCCCCTCAGCAAGCCCATTTGGAGCGTGGAAACTACTGAACGGAGAGTCGTCAAAAATATCTCAAATCGTAGCTTAGAATGAGAGAACTATGGTGTGCGTCCCCCCAGAAAGCCCAATCGAGCTAGGTGTATTTTCAATATATCAGAATTTAGAGCAAAATTGGAGCACCTCTACAGTCAAGTAAAAAAATTGGAGCATTAATACGAACGACGCTGCGAGCTAAAAACCGTGGGCTTGCTGGAGTCCTGTCCCGTCAGCACGCCCAAGCTAGATCTCGGGAACCGTTGAGAGTACTATCGTGTATTGTGGTTCAAATTTTAGAGCAAAATTGGAGCACTCTGCTCCCGTGAAATCAACTTCGAAACTAGAATGTGAAAGGAGTTAGACGTGATTAACCGGTGGGCTTGCTGGAGTCCTGTCCCCTCAGCAAGCCCACGCAGATCTCTGAAACGGTAATGATTTGGATTATGATTAAAAACTCTACAATAGAGCCCTATTTAGAGCACTCTGCTCCAAAAATTTTATTAATGTAGCTTCAATAGTTCTCGAGTTACAGGCCTTTGAAAATGGGCTTGCTGGGGTCGCGTCCCCTCAGCAAGCCCATTTGGAGCGTGGAAACTACTGAACGGAGAGTCGTCAAAAATATCTCAAATCGTAGCTTAGAATGAGAGAACTATGCTCCAAATAGATCAAAATCCTAGGTTCTACGGTTTTCGCGCTATCAGCGAAAAACACTTCAGCCGCCAAAATTTGACGATTTTCACAACCGCGCGACGTTGCCGCTCCGTGCAACAAGCAAATGAACGCTTCATTTGCCGTTGGTGTACACGAGAATGAACCTTCCGATGGTTTATTTAAGAGTCTCTTTACTTGCAATCCTAAGATGGCTTGTAGTTTATGTCTGAAATAATAGACCTGCAGCCCATCGTTGCTAATTCGACATTATTTTGTAATCTTCTTCTTGTAAGTTCATGTAAAAGTAAGCTTGTTTACCTACTCCCTATATTGAAATGTTACCTAATAATAATATTTCATTTGATGTGATGTGAGTCAGCACAGCATTATTACCTAAAGGCCTTCACGAGCCATAATGGCGCCGCCATTAGTTAATTACCTACTTTTAAACGAAAACTCAGTTTTCAAGTTAGGTATTTATTTAGAAACAATCAATCTATTAAGATCACAACTTCACAAGCCTTAGGGCGACAATACACGTCCGATTTTTTCATCCGATTGTCTGATCCGGTTGTCTGATCAGACTATCTGAAGGCACTCTTGCTATACATTTATTTGAATACATAATACACGTCCGATCCGGTAATCGGGTCGGACGTCAGAGTCGGAAACAGCGTCAAAGCGTTTCCGATTTTACTGCCGTTCCGATTGTCTGAAGGTGCAGTCTGCATACTTTTGTACGGAGACACAATAGACGTCCGATTAGGTAATTCTTCCGATTTGCCAGTTTAAGGCCGTCACAGACTTAGCTATAATATATATTAATATACCGTACTAAACACACTGAAACCAGAAATATATATTATAATTTATAGCTGAGTGTGTGGTCACGCGAAAATTGTATAGAAAATATATATTACTATGCCTAGATAAACATATTATTAATATAATATATTATTATAGCTAAGTCTGTGACGGCCTTTATTCTCTAGCATGAATCATGATACTGAACGAACGTCTCGCATGGTTGTTGTTCGGACTGCCTTTTACTATTGTAAACATCAAAAACCGGCCAAGTGCGTGTCGGGCCACGCGCAATATAGGGTTCCGTAGTACCGCTAGTATTTGAAAATTTTTGTATGAATGTACATTTATAACATGTTTTACACCACTAACATCATCTCAGTTACTTTCTAAGGAATTTGAACGAACAGTTCCTTTATACTTCGCCGAATACATTTTTTTTAAGTTGATCGACTATTACTCAATAACTTGTGAAGTCTTCTTAGCCGTGATAGTTTTCCTTTTATGTCGGCTGTACACTCTCGCCGAGACACAGCGAGGCGGCTCGAGTGCGAGAGTGTAAATGGGTGCGCTCGCCTCGTCTCGCCTGTCTCGGACCCTCTCGGTCCGGTGTCGGTATTTTGCGCCCGAGTCAAAGGGTCTCGCGAGGAAAGCGAGCGCATTACTGTACACTCTCGCGTTTTTCACAACTAGTCGCGCCGCTAGACAATGCAGAACAGAAAAATAACAATAATAAATGTCATTACCAGTCATTATCTGTGAGAAATAAAATTAAATATGACCAAAGGTCTTTGGATTACAATGATATCTTTCGATGCATGGTGAATGGTGATCATTGATCGTAGATACGATTTCGCCATTTTTTTATGTTTGTATTTTTATTGTGTAAATATTTGATAATTACTAATTATTTAAAATAGCTCATAGCATAGAGAGCTACGGCAGCTGCAAGAGAAGTGTTTTCGTCCATCTCATAGAGAAAAATAATGGTCCATATTAGCTGAGTTCATAACTGCGATTGAACTAAGCGAGAATGTACATGATCGCACTCGAGCAAGGGGCTCTCGCACGAGACTCTCGCCCGAGAGCTCTCGGCGAGAATGTACAGCCGACATTAAATTCAGCATATTTCCAACTCCCGTGAATTTTTTCACATTTTCAGAAGCAACCGTTTAGCTGGTAGAAGGGTCTGGACTCTAACGATTTTTTCCACTTTAAAACTTAATATTTCACAAATGGATTCCTAAATCGGAAAATGATCTATGAATACTCATAATATTTCTTAAAAAAACTAACCAACGACACCCCACACGATGGGGTGGGCACGAAAAAAAAAATTCAACCCCGCTTGATGTGTAGGGGAGGTACCATAAAAAAATATTTTTAAAATATTTTATGTCCCATTTTGTCGGCATTATTAATATGTGTATTCGTGCCAAATTACAGCTTTATAGGTCCTATAGTCTCTGAGCAAAACCGCGGACAGACAGACAGACAGACGCACAGACGGACGAACAGACCGAAACTATAAGGGTTCCTTGTTGACTACGGAACCCTAAAAATAAACAGAATCATGTAGGGTGAACAATGTGCCTAATACAGCCTCCCCCCAAATATGTTTCAGCTTTAAGTACCTATCCGTTTTTGCCACAATTGCGGTCTTAAAAATGTTGTTCTCAATACAGTTTTAGGTAGGTTGTTTAATCTTTATTATGTAACTAGGTAGATGACGCCCGCAACTCCGTTGCGCCAAAATTCGTTTATCGCGCAGGAACCGTTCATTTTTCCGGGATAAAAAATATTCCTATGTCCTTTCCCGGGACTCAAATTATGTCCATGCCGCTCTAAGTGGCGCCGCCATCAGTTAAAAACTAATTTCTCAGTTAAAAATAATAAATATTACACAGCTTTCTATATTTTGCCGATTGATTGTTTCTAAATAAATACCTAACTTGAAAACTGAGTTTTCGTTTAAAAGTAGGTAATTAACTAATGGCGGCGCCATTATGGCTCGTGAAGGCCTTTAGGTAATAATGCTGTGCTGACTCACATCACATCAAATGAAATATTATTATTAGGTAACATTTCAATATAGGGAGTAGGTAAACAAGCTTACTTTTACATGAACTTACAAGAAGAAGATTACAAAATAATGTCGAATTAGCAACGATGGGCTGCAGGTCTATTATTTCAGACATAAACTACAAGCCATCTTAGGATTGCAAGTAAAGAGACTCTTAAATAAACCATCGGAAGGTTCATTCTCGTGTACACCAACGGCAAATGAAGCGTTCATTTGCTTGTTGCACGGAGCGGCAACGTCGCGCGGTTGTGAAAATCGTCAAATTTTGGCGGCTGAAGTGTTTTTCGCTGATAGCGTGAAAACCGTAGAACCTAGGATTTTGATCTATTTGGAGCATAGTTCTCTCATTCTAAGCTACGATTTGAGATATTTTTGACGACTCTCCGTTCAGTAGTTTCCACGCTCCAAATGGGCTTGCTGAGGGGACGCGACCCCAGCAAGCCCATTTTCAAAGGCCTGTAACTCGAGAACTATTGAAGCTACATTAATAAAATTTTTGGAGCAGAGTGCTCTAAATAGGGCTCTATTGTAGAGTTTTTAATCATAATCCAAATCATTACCGTTTCAGAGATCTGCGTGGGCTTGCTGACGGGACAGGACTCCAGCAAGCCCACCGGTTAATCACGTCTAACTCCTTTCACATTCTAGTTTCGAAGTTGATTTCACGGGAGCAGAGTGCTCCAATTTTGCTCTAAAATTTGAACCACAATACACGATAGTACTCTCAACGGTTCCCGAGATCTAGCTTGGGCGTGCTGACGGGACAGGACTCCAGCAAGCCCACGGTTTTTAGCTCGCAGCGTCGTTCGTATTAATGCTCCAATTTTTTTACTTGACTGTAGAGGTGCTCCAATTTTGCTCTAAATTCTGATATATTGAAAATACACCTAGCTCGATTGGGCTTTCTGGGGGGACGCACACGACTGTAGAGGTGCTCCAATTTTGCTCTAAATTCTGATATATTGAAAATACACCTAGCTCGATTGGGCTTTCTGGGGGGACGCACACTATTTAAACTCCATGTCTGTTCTGCGCTCCTGGTACGAAACGTTTTCACGTCTACCTTCCAATTTAAAATGTCAACTAAGTAAAACGTTACTTCAACTATGCATATTTATACTCCATGTCTGTTCTGATCTCCTGGTACAAAAATATATTTTCGCTTCTACCCTCAATTTTAAAATGTCAAATGAGTAAAAGGCCTTCGTACCCACTACACTATAATATTATTTTAAACTAATTTAAACTTCAAGTCTGTTCTGCGCTCGGTACTAAACGAATATTTTCAATTCTACCCTCAAATTTAAAATATCAACTAAAAAACGGTACCTCAATTACTCATTATTAAACTTAAGCGTAACTTAAACTTTATGTCGTCTGTTCTGATCTACCCTACTTGGTACTAAACAAACATTTTTCGCTTCTACCCTCATCAACAAATTTAACGTATCAAATGGTATCAATAAAGTAAAATGCATCGAAATGAAAATTAAGGTGGAATTTGGAAAAAGGAAACCACAAAATTATATCAATTAATTTTTTATTTAACTTATAAATAATATCTTAGCCTCTTATTGATTTTACGACGATCTACGAAAGCCCTATTAATACAGAGATACTGGAGCTAGCTGTACATGGCAGTTCTACGCGGCTCAAACCTTATAAATATTAAAGCCTGGCCAGTAATATAAAAAAACTACAATGTGATTGGACGAAAACTCGTCCGCACCGCAAAAGTTGAGTAATATAATGCTTTCTATACACTGATTTCTATTATACACGTACATACTTGCATAATGGAGGTCAGTGTTTCTATATCACTAATCCGACCAAGTTCGTGTCAAAATTGTTATAGCACTTGATTTTCGTATTTTTACGGAAAAGACGGACGATATATTATATAAAACGATTTCTCTTAACTATGTTATGTTTTACATAAATCACATTTCTCATTTACACACACTGTACAATATAGCGACATTACTTCAGAAGGCCAACATAACATTTCCATTCATTTCATGAATACCAATCACATTTTGTGATTTTTTATATTCCTGGTCAGGGCATACGAGCTATGTGCGTTCGGGAAGCGTGGAGTTATGGTACAGGGTACAGTTCCCGTCACGGCGAATGGACTTGGCAGTGCACATAATATACAAGTATAACAAAACAAAGTCATAACACTTTAGGGTGAGTATGTCTCCCTTATGTAGACTTCACAGTGTAAGTAGCAGCGCTAAAAGAGTAACTTTTTTTCTAATCATTGTATTGGTATATTTTTGACGCTAGCGCATTTCATATAAAAACAAAAGTCAAAAGTAACTTGTTCAACTCTGCTACTTTCACAATCGAGTCACTATAAGGGACACATCCAAACAAATATTATTACTTTGTTTCATTAGATCCTGTAAGTGCTGTAACGCCATATAATTGTCTAACCAGCATTCAATACTACTAGCTTGCGCTATTGTCAATAAGGCTTATTTAACCCTTCTTCTTGTCAATAATTATACCTATGGGGCACAATTTACCCCTCCAACTGCCTTGCCTTATCTGCGTGACGTGGACTGTTAGACCCAGTTCAGACACAGCGGAAATCGCGCGAATTAGACCCTTGCGTTTTAACCGCTCGCAGCTTATTACAAAAGCGTTCACACTTAACCGCTCGGTTTCTGCACGGGAATCGCGCAGTTTCCGCTTCGTCTGAACTAGCACTAACACAACTACCTTAGTAATGTCCCCGGTATATGAGAATGAATATTATCATGCTGACCGCCGTACTCGGAGACATTTCATTATGATTAACCTTCAATTTAATGAGGAGTTTGACAGTTAATGTATGGGCTTGTGTCAAAATTTTGAATTAATTACATTTAAGGGTTGATTCAGACCGCAACGCGACGCGTAGATGCATTTCTAAATTTATATGGATTTGACAGATTCGCAAGACGTCTCACGCATTTGTAATCTGTCAAATCCATACAAATTTATGCAGCGGCGCGCCTCGCCTCGTCTCGTTGCGGTTTGAATTGACGCTAAGTAATGAATGTTCCACTCCGAGTGCGGCAGTGAGACACCATGAACGTAGTTGTAGTGTATAAAGTTTGAGCGAATGGCTTGTCCCGGGGCGCGCGCGCGGCGTTCAGTCGGGGCTAGCGAGACGCGCCTTCAGTTCCTCGAGCGGCATCACCTCCTCGTCTCCTAGAGGAGGCTGCTGCTCCGTCTTCGATTGTT
The DNA here is from genome assembly GCA_905404155.3 of Plebejus argus. Taxonomy (NCBI): domain Eukaryota; kingdom Metazoa; phylum Arthropoda; class Insecta; order Lepidoptera; family Lycaenidae; genus Plebejus; species Plebejus argus. Next base: position 936,935 of record FR989942.1, read on the forward strand.
CTCTGAGATCTGTAGAAACAAAACGATACTTTATTTGAATGCTTAGAGAGATTTGTTGATAAGTTTAATGATGATTTATTTTGATGTGCTTCTCGTCCTTCACTCTCGTTTTTAAAACAGGATGGATAGAAATCAGGCGCAGGACTGACATTTATAATATGCCTATCTGACTCATGGATCATTCTCGCCAGATAATCAAGAGTGTCAGCCTAAGCCTAACCAAACTCAGAAACATTGTTGCGATGGGGGAATAAAACCTTTAACCCCTCCAGAGGGGTACCCAAAACCAATAAACGTAAATCCTGACAATAATTCGGCCCAGACTATCGCACATTTATTACAATCTAATCCGGGGAGGATACGACGTGCATACGAGGAACCTTCCCTCTTATTATGTAACTTTGATAAACATAAACTTCATATCTCGTTTAAACTTTTTAAGTCTTTTTAAAAAATATAACAATAAAAATTGACATAACAACTTTTTAAAATTGTGTTTTAAAAAAGTCCATACATCAAAATTCTTGTTCATCAGTGTGACGTAACAAGGAGGCTGATTAGGGTTGCACAAGATGAAATGTACTCACCATGCCAGTGCTGCAGCTGCAGGTTATAGTGCCAGGCGCGGTCGTGCTCCTTGAGCTGCGTGAACACGTACACCAGCCCGCGGTAGTCGTACTCCAGACCCGAATACCGCTCCCCGAACAGCTTTAGACCTGAGGAGATAGATACATTATAATGAACGCTCTAAATAAAAATAGAAACTACAGTAGTTTTCAGAAAAGTAGTTTATCTAATCGGAAAAAATTAAGCTCATTACTCCTTTCAGCACATATCGCTATCCCCTATAATCGTTTAAAAGTTCGCCTACTCTTCCCTTTTAAAAAACATCACGTTTTATTATATTTATCATGAAAGCCTACGTTTGAATAGTCCAATTCTCGTAACTATTTGTAATACAACCCTCAGTTTGCGCGATGTCGCAGTCACACATGAGTAATTATAACAACGCCAAGCAACAATGACTGATGTTTAGTCGTATCAACGAGAGAGAGAGACAACAAGACGCACGAGCGAGATACTCTACAGCTTCTCGGCGGCGCGGTGCATGTTCATGTGGTAGTTGTAGAGGGAGGCGAGGGTGGGGGTGGGAGACACCGTGCGAGAGGGACGGTGACACGTGCGAGCGAGACACTCAGTGATAGCTATGGAGAGCAGGTACAGCTTCTCGGCGGCACGGTGCATGTTCATGTGGTAGTTGTAGAGGGAGGCGAGGGTGGGGGTGGGGGACACCGTGCGAGAGGGACGGTGACACGTGCGAGCGAGACACTCACTGATAGCTATGGAGCGCAGGTACAGCTTCTCGGCGGCGCGGTACATGTTCATGTGGAAGTTGTAGAGGGAGGCGAGGGTGGGGGTGGGGGACACCGTGCGAGAGGGACGGTGACACGTGCGAGCGAGACACTCAGTGATAGCTATGGAGAGCAGGTACAGCTTCTCGGCGGCACGGTGCATGTTCATGTGGTAGTTGTAGAGGGAGGCGAGGGTGGGGGTGGGGGACACCGTGCGAGAGGGACGGTGACACGTGCGAGCGAGACACTCACTGATAGCTATGGAGCGCAGGTACAGCTTCTCGGCGGCGCGGTACATGTTCATGTGGAATTTGTAGAGGGAGGCGAGGTGGGGGTGGGGGACACCTTGCGAGCGAGACACTCACTGATAGCTATGGAGCGCAGGTACAGCTTCTCGGCGGCGCGGTGCATGTTCATGTGGTAGTTGTAGAGGGAGGCGAGGTGGCCGACGCTCAGCCCCACCTCGTAATCTTCGGGCCCGAGCAGCTCCTCCTTGATGGCGATCGCCTTGAGGTGCATCATCTCGGCGTCCTAGAACACGACGGTTAATGCCTAATGGTGAGATCTAGTCATTGAACTCTGCATGCTTAATTTGAAATCTCTGGTTTGTCTTGCAACGTAGCTTTTTTCGCGGGTTTTGAGCGCAACAACCGGATCAAGAAATTCCGCAACGAAAAAGCCTAACACCCCTAACAACTCTGACCAGAACAGCTAAGGCAGCTATACTCAACCGCCGCCCGCCAGGCCGTGGCGCGCCGGAACTTTATCAGTGACCCGCGTGATCGTAGCGAAAGTTGTGAAAATGTTTCCACTTTTAAATCGCCAATTTTTAAGGTGACAAAGGTGTCAGACCAAAAGGTGTTCCTGGCTCGAATCAAAAAAAGGGTTCTAAGCACAGAAATAAATCAAGATAGAACGGCTAAGCGGGTGGAGTAGGTATGCGTGTTTCAATCTTGCTTCGTCGTGCAAGATTCGTTGAACGTTCATTCAGTCAGCGCGCACGTCTCGACTTGATTACACCGGAGTGGTTGTGCAAAAATGCCTCATTGCACAGTGTCTAATTGTAAAAACAGAAGTACGAAAGTGAATCGGTCAAAAGGAGGCATTTCTTGCCACGGGTAAGTTATTTCTTTTAACTAAACGCAAAGCAAAAATTGACACGCGCGATTCCTTAGCAATACACGCGCGTCGCCGTTCTATCTTGATTTATTTCTGTGGTTCTAAGTATACAAGTAGACACAACAATACGTACCTGGAACTTCTGCATGCTCTGATACAGGCGGCCGAGGTTGCCGTAGTGCTTGGCGGTCTGCACGTTCTTCTCGCCGAACGCCATTATCGACAGCTCCAGCGCCGCGCGGTGCAACGCCTCAGACTCCTCTAGAAGACTCGGCTCTGGAATACCGGTACAAATTAAATGTTATTCCATATTTTTAGAGCTGTAAAAAGAAATTATAGAAAGAATACACGATCGTAAAGTCTACTGCATGATAAAATAAAAAGCGGCCAAATGCGAGTTGGACTCGCCCATGGAGGGTTCCGCAGCAGCAATAAGGTTTATTTTTATGAAATTAAAATATTTTTGATTTATTTTTATATTTCAGTCGATTTAATGAAATTTAGATTAAGGTTTACTATTTATGACGTATAAAAAAAACTACTGGCTAGATCTCGTTCAAACCAATTTTCGTTGGTAGTTTTTATAGTAATCTACATCATATATTTTTTTTTAGAATTATCATGCCTCTACTTTAGAAATTAGAGGGGGGGGGGGACACACATTTTTCCACTTTGGAAGAGTCTCTCTCGCAAACTATTCAGGTTAGAAAAAAATGATATGAGAAACCTCAAAATGATTTTTGGAGACCTATCCATAGATACCTCACAAGCATAGGTTAGATGAAAAAAAAAAATTTTTGTTTCAGTTGTACTTTACTATTTATGACGTATAAAAAAAAACTACTGGCTAGATCTCGTTCAAACCAATTTTCGTTGGTAGTTTTTATAGTAATCTACATCATATATTTTTTTTAGAATTATCATGCCTCTACTTTAGAAATTAGAGGGGGGGGGGGGACACACATTTTTCCACTTTGGAAGAGTCTCTCTCGCAAACTATTCAGGTTAGAAAAAAATGATATGAGAAACCTAAATATGATTTTTGGAGACCTATCCATAGATACCCCACACGCATAGGTTAGATGAAAAAAAAATTTTTTTGTTTCAGTTGTACCTATGGGGACCCCTAAAATTTTTAATATTTTTTCCATTTTTGCATCAAAATCTTAATGCGGTTTACAGACTACATCTGCTTACCAAGTTTCAATAGTATAGCTCTAATAGTTTCGGAGAAAAGTGGCTGTGACATACGGACGGACGGACAGACGGACAGACAGACAGACAGACAGACAGACAGACAGACAGACATGACGAATCTATAAGGGTTCCTTTTTTGCCATTTTGGCTACGGAACCCTAAAAACTAGACTCTTATTAATTTTGGGGCAAACACAAGCGGGTTGCTCATCAAAATTCAAATCGTTGTCTTTAAAGTTAAAGAGGATTACGAAATAACTATATAGATTATAGTCATACATCATATTATTACAATAAAAGTATACAAATATAAAATCCAAATTTTCCATATTTTTATATTTTCATTTAGGCAAAACTAAAATTTTCTAAAATTTAGTTAGCCACTTCGTCCACTTACATCTTCAATTATTATATACCTTGCATATTCTGTCCGGCGGGCGTGTCGAGCGCGATCTCCTCTAAGATGAGCGCCTTGACGCGTTTCGCCGACGCCAGCAGCAAGTGATCCCGCGGCACCAAGTTCTGGCGATAAAGAAATTCCGAGTTGTACGTTATTCATTTCAATGGGTAATATGTGCGGAAAATTAAAAAGTGGGATTGCGAGTCTTAATGAAAAGAAAAACAAAATCAAATCATTATTTCTTTATAGGCTTCAGCAAATCAGCGGGTAGCTGATTTCGAAACAAGCCTTACAAGTTGCAAGATTAAACACCCCCTTTTTTGTTTCTTACCTCTTAACGTCATCATTAAGCTGGAGACTCAATTTCAAATTTAAACATTATCTACTATTCAACTAACCTCTATAATACGTATCGCTCGTTCCGCGTGGTCTCGCGCCTTGTAGAACCTGCCGGACGAGTACTCAAGCACGTATAGCGCGTACGCGAGATCCTCCTGCGCCGTGGCCACGTGTAGACTCGCTCGGCCGTACACGCGTCTCAGGTGCGCTAGGGCCTCCTCGTACACGCAGACGCTGCGTTTGATCGCGTCTACGTTGAGGAGGTAGAAGGCTAGGTCTAGGAGAGCGTGGGCGCGGCGCGGGTGGGCGGGGGCGTGCGCGCTCGCCAAGGCCACGCCCTGCCGCGCGAGTAAACCCGCGGCGCCGAAGCGTCGCTTCACGACGCACGCGCGCGACGCACCGCGTACGCATTCACCGCGAATCCTGTAAGTTAGTAGATCGTTAAAACATCTAGCAACATATTATTGTAGTGTTAATTAGATGATAATATGATGAAATAAATTACTGTTGAACTAAAATACGTCACAGTAACATACTTAATAGCAAGCATAGCAAGAAGGGTCTGGTCATAACCTTCTTTATAAGTGCATAAAGTAGGGTTCTGTTTTTCGAAATTATGATTGTATTGATGTTTGGCAGTTGGCACGCTCTGTTAACGGTTTGCTGGATTTTGTCTTTAGATTTTCGTTTAAAAACTGCCACTGCGCATATCAAAATGCAATCGTATTTTAATTTTTTCAATTACGTAACCGTTAATACTTGAATGACTGACCTGACAGGTATATCCGGTGTGAGCATATGCAGCGCGCGCATGGACCACGCGTGCGCGGCGCTGTAGTCGCACAGCACGAAGAACAGCGCGCTAAACTCCTTGAGCAGGCGCACGACGAGCGCGCGCGCGCCCCACACGCCGCACCCCGCGCTGTTGTGCGCCATGGCGGGGCTCAACTCCACTCTGAAATAACAATATGAAAATATAATATATTTCAATTCAATTGTTTAGAAACTAAAAATTGTTATAATATGTACATGCTGCCTATCAACGGTTCAGGAACTAACCCGGCGAAAGTTTTCTCTCTTTTAGTGTAAAGATGGCGGATGTTAATGAAACAGGTCTAAATAAAGTTATTTAAGTAAGCCAATTGCCCTGGAGGGGTACGTCTTACAACGCTATCAAAAAAAGATTTGTATAAAGCTTGACATAACAGCTTTCGTACATTTAACGTTTGATCACTTCCCAGTAATCCAGACATGAGTCCGCCTCTTTAGAGCGAAGCCAAACGAGCGTAATTTGTGAGTCGTGAGCCGCAGAATTTCTGCCGGGCACAATTTCTTGTCATACAAATGACAACTCATTTTGAGTCGCCGTGTGAATGAAACATGACTTTTGTATGAAATTTCTGCCCGGCAGAAATTACGCTCGTTTGGCTTCACCCTTACTGACTTAGACTCATTGACGCAGTCAATTTTTTTGAAGACCACTATTCCACAACCCTTTTTAAGCCTTTCCCTTCAATATTACCTGTCGTCCGTGTCGTCGGTCTGCGTGGCGGCGTCGCACGACGTAGCGGCGGCGACGGGCGCGGCGGGCAGCGGCGCGGCGGCGTCGTCGGGGATGCCCAGCAGCTGGAGCGACAGCGAGTACGTCTGCAGCGCCGCCGGGAAGCAGCAGTACGCTGATTGAGTGTGCAGCAGTCTGAAAATTCAAAACAAATAAGTATTATTGATTTTTTTTATATAATAAGGAGACAAACGAGCAAACGGTCCTGAAGGAAAGCAACTACCGTCGCCCAACGCTGCCGGGGATGCATAGTCGTGGGTTACACGTTCAATTTGTCATCAATCTGGCGTCAGTCTGAAATTGACCCCAGATTGATAGCTATAAAAAGTATTTAAAAAATTATCAATCCATCAATCCGTGGGTTAGACGTTCAGACCGTTCAGTTTCGCGTCATCCTTTTCTAGATTGATGAGAAATTGAACGTGTAACCTCCGACATATTATGGCTTTTCAAAAAAAGTTATACCTGTGGCAGCACTCGAGCGTGAGCCGCTTATAGTATGTGGAGGGCGGCTGCGCGCGGCACAGCTCCAGACAGCGCGTCAACACGCGCTCCGCGTCCGGGTACCACCCCGCCTCGTTCAGAAACCCGCCTGGAATGTCATGACACGTATTTATTTATCTGGGTGCTTAGAATTTTATCTGAGCGGAGTATAAACCCCACCATTAGGCTGCGTTTCCACCAGACTTTTTAAGATCCAATAGAATACCTGCGCTGAATGTTGACAGGCAAATGAAGCATTTCTATTGGTTCTCAAAAACCCATTCCTCCTCCTTCCTCGCAATACATCTCTGGTGGAAACGCAGCCTAAGTCTCTGATTCGAAAGAACACAGACGTTGCGTTATACGGGCCAAAACATGAGAATTCACATCCTAATCTCCTGGGTCACGACTCAGGCGCGGTCCGAAGGGAGGAGGGGGGTGTCACAGGGGACATAATAAAAGGAAATTTCTGCCAATAAATTTTTAGTATAGTGAGTGACCCCTTCCAAAATTTCAGGCTGCTACCGCGCCTGTCACGACTACCGTCCCCTTCTTCATGTTTTCCAATTTCCCCAATTCTTGAGTTCTACAAGTTATTTTTTTCTCTTATATTTGTTAAACATAATGCACTTTAGTCCTTTAGGAGTGAGCAATACAGGTACGCTTTGTCTTCCGATGTTGCTTGTTCTATACCATTTTACCCGAATGCTCTGCAGTCTTTATGGCTTGATGGATCTTTGCCGTACAGAACCGTAACAGTTATTTATATCCAAATGCAGCCGGGTTTTTTAGTGATTTAAATTACCGTATTTACTGGTTACTTAATAACCGGTGTACAAAATATCTCACCTAGCCTCAGCCCCAGCTGTATGACAGGTCTGCGGGGGGCGGTGGAGTCAGCGCGCTCGAGATACGCCCGCGCCAGCTCCTTCGACAGCATGGAACCGTGCTCGATCACAGCCTGCAATTGTAACGACACGGGTTTTACATCACGAGTGGATCAGCTCAATTGGATTCACAGATAAATAAAAAAGAAAATGTATTATATTGTAAATAGGTCCCATATTGTGTTTTGAAGGAATATAGTTATGTCACCGGAGCGGAGGCACAATGGTGTAGACCAGAAACGCAACTCGCAACACCAGAGGAGTTAGCTTCTGAGTTCTGTTGTTTCAAATATCCGAGGACAGCGGCAATATATCTACCCGATTACGACGAAGCCAAAAGGGTAATGATTTTGGCAGTCTTCGTATGCATGTATCGTATGTGTCCTCGAGCTAAACAGTAAACTCCGATTTTATCAAATGAGGGGTCAATAAATTAAGTAATGATGCCGCCATTTTTTTTCAACGTTTCGTATCTTTTTGTAGTCTTTTAAACGTTATGTTTTTTCTAAAATTATTACTTGTTTCTAATATTATGCCTTATTTTGTAAATAATCTACTAGTGTATTAGGCTGATAAGTGATTTAAGTGATAACTTTTCCGGTTCTAAATATTACGCGATATCATATTATGTCGGTGTAACATTGTAAGACGGTAAGACCACAACCCGTACAAATGCCGGCTCGTACAACATAATACCCGATTATACGTTACATTGTAATTAACACGTATACGTAGGCGTAGGCGAGAATTAAATCTACGTAACGCGATTACGCGGTGTTGGTACTCAACAGACGATCGCTCGCGCTGGTGGAGTTGCGGTAGATTCTATCGTACTGTTATATCCCGCATCTGTAGTCTGTACCCTAACATACTCACCCCAGCTTTCCCATATTGCTGACCATACATTCCTTCTGAGTCTTCTGACATCCTATGCTCTAGGTCCCAGTCCCCAGGGCTCAGACACCAGCCCGGCAGTCCGATCCCGTCTTCCATTCGACACAGTTGTGCCATTTCTACTATTCCGTTGTTTTAATTATTTTACTATTTCAATTACTATTTCTTTGTACATTGAATAAATCTTTTTTTTAAGTGAAAATCGGACCTCAGTATGTACCCGCAACTCTACCATAAGCGGGGAGTGCAGCACCATGGGGTTTTAGTGGGTAAATCCTACGGGGAGTCCCACATACCTCAGCCGATATCTCCAATCCGCCGATGATGCGTAAAGCATTTCCCCATATAAAAAAAGTACTCTTGAACATGGGTTCCTAAACTTTTAAGATGTTGAGCCTCAAATATTTTTCATTTATATGGATGTGTTTTGCTGACTACTTACATTTGCCGGAACCCCTAGGACCTAGCTAAAGAACAATGCGGAAGTGACTTCGGGTATTCCACCCTAGGTCTTTAACAGACAACACAGAACACTAGAAAAATAACTTCTTTTCATAGAAGAGGGTCATAACTCATAGCACACACATTATAACTGCCAAAATAATTATTATCCTTTCTGCTCCCGCTGTAGTCGGGTAAAAAGAAGGGCAACAAACTACATTAGCAGGACGCGTTATGCGAATACATATACATATTAATACTTAGCATATACATGTATACTTAGTACATAATGCGAGTTCGCACAACGCCTTTGAAGTGTCGTGTGGCGCGTGCACCGCATGTGTAATAACGCTATATTTATTTTAGCACACGTATCCGTTCGACGTTGTGTGAATATGTCTCATTATTAAGAAGACAACATTCGAGAGGTTATCCTCCTTATTAGTATACAGGATAATATTAGTGTTATCCTGTTTTATAAATACTATCGCACCTGCTACAAGCGAATGCTTAGGTACCATTGGGCTCATCGTTGCTCGGTTTCCAGAACAAATAATTATCATATAGTCAAACCTTCGACTTTGCAAATTAATTGACATAATAATATCTTGCTTAACAATCAAATCAGTAGTTTAGGTTAGGGAGGCCGGAGGAATATAACATACATATCGTATACTCAATTTTTTGATTTCCTCACTACAACATACAACAACGAGGGTTGTTCATCACAACAGCAAGTCACTCTCTCAGTCTCAACTTCTACCCAATCATCAGCCCAATGTAATTTACCTGGAAGCACTGCAGCAGGGGCAGCTGGTTGCCGGAGAAGCGCAGCAGCCGCTCGAAGGTCTCCAGCTCTGACAACTCCGCGCCCAGGATGCACAGCTTGCGCTCCTGCAGCATCTGAGGAGGCGAGAACAATGAGTAAAGTTGTGGGAATCAATGAGTAAAATTGTGGGGAACAATGAGTAAAGTTTATGGAGCAATGAGTAAAGTTGTGGGGAACAATGAGTCATGTTGTGGGGAGCAATGAGTAAAGTTGTGGGGAGCCAGAGTAAAGTGTGGAGAACAATCAGTAAATTTGTGGGGAACAATGAGTAAAGTTTATGGAGCAATGAGTAAAGTTGTGGGGAACAATCAGTAAAGTTGTGGAGAACCATGAGTAAAGTTGTGGGGAACAATGTGTAAAGATATGGGGAACAATGAGCAAAATTAGGAAAAACAATGAGTAACGAGTAAAATTGTAGTGAGTTACGTTGTTAGTAGCAACTAGTAAGGGGCAAAGAGGTAGTTGCAGGGAAAAAGCGGTAATGAGTTACAAATAGATGTTATTCGGCATTACTTTTAGGTCACCGAGAAGAAAAAATAACTTCATAGCTGTAGTTAAACTGTTACGACTCAATAGTAAATAAATGCAAGTTTATAGTAAAAGAACAAAATGTAGGTAATGTAAACAAAACGGTAACAAGTTTACACAGCTGTGTTTGTGTATAATATTATTTTCAATAGGATTCAAAGTTATTGTGTATTCTCTATGCTTGCAATTAAAAAAAAATGTTTTTACTTTTATCATTTTGGCAACCAGACTGCCGTACTCAGAGGAAATGCGAAAGAATAATAAAGAAACGCTGAAGGTTTTGCGGACAAACTGACAGATTTCCTTTGTTAATCCATCACTTTGTCTACTTTACCGAAAGAATAAACATTTCTATGGTGGCCATGCTAAGCCTGCTCGGGAAACACTTGTTTACCCATTTTGTACCTAACTACCTATACATATTATAAAACAAAGCCGCTTTTTTCCCTCATGTCCTTTGTTCCCTTTAATCTTTAAAACTACGCAACGGATTTTAATGATTCTTTCAGTGTTAGATAGCCCATTTATCGAGGAAGGCTATAGGCTATGTTTTATCACGCTATAAGACTAATAGCAGCGAATAAATAGAGGAAAATGTGGAAAAAACAGAGAAAATTATTTGAAAGGGCTAACTCGAACGCGCTAATCTCAGGAACTACTGGTCCGATTTGAAAAATTCTTTCAGTGTTAAATAGCCCATTTATTGAGAAAGGCTACAGCCTATAGACTATATTTTATAACGCTAAGACTAGGAAAATGTGGAAAAAACGGGGGAAATTATTTGAAAGGACATCTCGCGAACTACTGGAGCAATTTTTATGTTATTTGGCACAGATTAGAAGTAGACCACGCGAAGGATCATATTTTAATCTTTTTTTCAGTGGCTATATAGTATGTATATATTTTATACCCGTGCGACGCCGGCGCGGGTCGCTAGTTTTTAACCCCCGACCAAAAAGAGGGGTGTTATAAGTTTGACGTGTCTGTCTGTCTGTCTGTCTGTCTGTCTGTCTGTCTGTGGCATCGTAGCATCCAAACGGGTGGACCAATTTTGATCTAGTTTTTTTTGTTTGAAAGCTGACATGACGGAGAGTGTTCTTAGCTATAGTTCATCATCATCAGCCTGCTCACTGCTGAAATATCACGGTATATCTGGTTCGTGATAGGACGATTAGCAACTTGCAGTCGTTTGATGGGTTTTATATGTTTGCATCCTGGTTCGTGATACTTATGAATATATACACATTATTGGAAAGTTGACCTGATGGTGCAGCATCACCTGGTAATCAATACCCAACTCCTCACCAACTTAGAGCAGAGGTTTCGTGTTTGGGCTCATTTTAATTGTGAAAACCAGTAAGAGGTAGATAAACAGTAAATATTTGCATGCTGCTGCTGCAGCATCACCTGGATTCTATAGGGGCCAAGCTCCGTATGAACCCAAAGTGGAAGTTTCATGTTTGGGCTCATATTGACGGCCTCATCCATGAGGACATATTTTATAGATGGTATTCATTGGGATATGATCCAGTTGATAGGAATTATTTTGCACAAGTTTAAAAAGCATAAAATAAAATTAAATTAAGAAATTTAAAAAAAAACCCGCCAAAAAACTTTAAAAAGTAATGAAATAACATTTCCTGACTTTAAGTTTAAATCATTCCTAAGAGTAAAGTAATATTTTAGTCCATAATTGTTGTCAAGGTGTGTCGGGGGACCGCTAATGTAGATGTTTGATTTCACATAACAATTTAGTTTAAGGGTCTGTTCACAGCGACCCGAATCGAGAGAATCAGCGACTATTATGGCGATACAAAATGCAAAAGTCGCTGATGTTGTAGTTTACTTGGCGGTCCCCCGACACACCTTGACAACAATTATGGACTAAAATATTACTTTACTCTTAGGAATGATTTAAACTTAAAGTCAGGAAATGTTATTTCATTACTTTTTAAAGTTTTTTGGCGGGGGTTTTTTTAAATTTCTTATTTTATAAGTAATCTAATTTACATAAGATTTATAATCAAGAATCAAGATCATTTATTCACAGAGAAGCAAGTGTGCCCGAAGGTTATTGACAGCTCCCATATCGCTTACATAGAAACTTGAATTCATCTCACTGGAGCTTCTGACTTGTAAGTGGTGCAACCCTTGCAAGTCAATCATGTTCACATAATATATTATGGACTTAGCTTATAGCTTCACCGTACCGTTTAATTTACTGCCATTAACACAGCAGATTCGGACCTCTCATTTCTCAACACGTGGATTTCACATTTATGTAAACGAGATTGCGTCTGCCAGGTGCTGGCAAGTGGCAGTGTCAAGTACGACCAGGTGTCCCCGGGTCGTAGGTCACAGGTCACACACGTGCTTAATGTGTGACCCACTGACCCGCCCCCAAGGTCATCTACCACAGCTGTCGAAAGGGCCGTCATCACTTTCGACATCACAATTTCTTGCTTCTTTTTAACCCCCGACTGAAACTGAGAGGTGTTATAAGTTTGACGTGACTGTCATTCTGTGTTTGGCTTTGTCCACATTGTGCCTTTTTCTGATCGTCAAGGGCATGCGTTATAGCGCAGTCAACAGCGAACGTGAGGCATGCCCGTGACGCGCGTTTACATCGCGGCATCGTAGCGCTCGTTATGACACTGCACTTTTCTTTCAACGCGGGTGGATTTTGACGCATTCAATTATTGAATATGCCAAGCGACAGTTAAATAAAAAGAAGATGACGAAAATTGAAGATGAAATTGCATAATGTGGACATAGCTTTTGAACGTGGTATTGGAGCATTTTCATTAGCAAATCTTTTTGCTAGATATTATTAAAAATGCTACAATCTTCTAAAACTAGATCGAAATCCAGGCACCCGTATCTATAGATGCCACGAACAGTAAACAGATCCATAGACAGATAACTTATAGCACCTCTTTTTCGTCGGTGATTATAAAGTAAAGCATTCATTGGAATGAATATTCATGCAACTTTCCGCCATCATTCCACGAGAAATACCATCGTCTTGATGAGTGGCAGTCTTCCACCGTGCGTTTTTCGCGTAGGTAACCATCTTTCCGCGCACTGTAAAACTCTGAAACGAACTGTCGCCAGCAGTATTTTCGGACCAATACGACCTGCAAACCTTCAAGAAGCCAGCGTATTTCTTAAAAGGTCGGCAACGCACCTACTCTTCTGATGTCGCGATTGTCCATGGGCGACGGAAATTGCTTTCCATCAGCCGTGCTAGCATACGCCAACGAGAAAATGTTGTCTACACGTTTTCTCGATGTTAACTGGTAATCTCTTCATCTCTATTTACCCTAACATGACATACATTTTTTCACGTACGTGTGTCGTCAAAATTAGAGATAATTTTGTTTTTTATAATTATTTGCTATTTTTGTCTATTAAATACTAACGAACTATATATGAACGAGAAATTTATCTCTCGAGTATCGACTTACGCAATACGCATGTTAGCGAAAAAGAGATATATACGCTTGGATAACGATATCGACAATATCACTACGCTCGAGAGTGAGATATCCACGAGATATCTCGTTGGCGTATTCTAGGGGGGCAGGTAACCCGTTTGCTCGTTTGCCAAAAGTCTGATATTATATCCTCTTTAGTCATTAGTCATTCCTCACTAATTAGTAATGCCATAATCGGGCATATTATGGGCCCAATTTGGAAAAACCAAAGTCTGTAATCTCGATTCTTAAACAGCGTCAATGAAATTACTGAAACAATTAGCAAACTAGTTAGTTAGCGGGTCGGCGATAAGACGCTAATCGCGCGTGACCTTGCCGTGTAGTAGTTTAAACACACGTGACACGTTATTTCAATCTTTGAGTATTTTTAATCCTGATTAAGGTAAACTCTTTAACTTTAATTTGAGAAAATTGCGAGGTAATCGAATCCTTGTGCACACTGAGTGCCGCACTCACAGACGAATATTAATATACTTAACTGTAATTAAATGAACATTTTGACATAATCCACGTACCTACATTATATTCTATCAAACTCCTAATTGAATTAAAGTATCCAGGGGATTATGTCCAAATCTTTATTCAATTACAGATGAGCTCATCATCTGAGCATAGGTCTACCAGACTCTGATGGCAATTTTTGACAGCAGATTTTCAAAAAATCCTTGATCATTGGAAAAAATTTTATATTTGCATGTTTAAAGGCCGTCACAGACTTAGCTATAATATATATTAATATACCGTACTAAACATACTGAGACCAGAAATATATATTATAGCTGAGTGTGTGGTCACGCGCAAATTGTATAGAAAATATAATATACCTAGCTATAAATATATTAATATAATTATATTATACTTTAGCTAAGTCTGTGACGGCCTTAACACACAGAATCAGACGCTGAAAAATAACCTAATATATAATAAATAGCCAAGTGCGAGTCGGACTCGCGCACGAAGGGTTCCGTACCATTATAGAGCAAAATTAGACCAAAAATTGTGTTTTTTGTATGGGAGCCCCCCTTAAATTTTTATTTTATTTTAATATTATTATTAAATGTTAAAGTACAAATAAAACTAAGGATTTTTTGGAAAATTCAAGGGCCTACCTGTTGCTATTATTGATATAGAGCAAAAAAGGCTAAAAAAATCACGTTTGTTGTATGGGAGCCCCCCTTAAATATTAATTTTATTTTGCTTTTAGTATTTGTTGTTATAGCGGCACCGGATATACACAATCTGTGAAAATTTCAACTCTCTAGCTATTACCGTCTTGAGTTACAGCCTGGAGACAGACAGACGGACAGACGGACAGACACTGAAGTCTCATGAATAGGGTCCCGTTTTTACCCTTTGGGTACGGAACCCTAAAAAGGATCAAAATATTTTATTCCAATTACCCCGGTATTGCTAGAGTCAATTAATTTTCTCACTTTTTGCCATCAAATTCTAGTAAACCTATAATAACTAAAATATATTACTCGCCTCTGAGTGCGGCAGTTAGTCTGGTTCTATGCTATTCTATTTCTAAGACATAGACTATCAAATATTTCAAACCACTTGCAAGACATTTTCCTGCTTTCTATGCAATATTTATTTGTTTCGTTATTCACTAGAAATACATCACTTTCACCAAAAATGAAAGTGAAAGGTTTAAGTTTTGTTTGTACTATTATTCTATTCTGTGGCTTTGTGCAGATTAATGAGTTTCGGCTTGAGGTTAAAATAATAAATTCATCAAAATGCTGCATCAATGAGTATAAACTTATAAAGGATCCTGTTTTTTTGTCCTGAAGGCAGGTCGTTTTAGCCCTGACGAGTGCCGTAACTGCGTCCCTTGACACCCCTATTGTGACTTCTTCGCATTAGAGTACCGTCCCCAACCCAGAATTTGAACTTGTTGTTGGGGTTGATGCCACGAGTATCCTGTACGAATTATTCTAATTATCAATTCAACAATAATGCTTCCTTGTGTGTGCTCTTATATCCAGCCAGTTTACAGGCCGTTGCATAGCTACACGGCCTGTAAACTGGCTGGATATAAGAGGTCGTAATACGCCCCCCTGTTTCCTATCAAACCACAAAATGGTATTCTCATCAAATGCTAAACCAACGACATTAACTTTCTATTGCATCTTTACTATTATTACCCAATGGGTACCTATATGTATTACAGAAAGTTTGCCCGTTTGTCTGTTACCTCTTCACTCACGTGAACCAACTTAAATGAAATATCATGGTACGGAGACACCTCGAGGGATGGGAAAGGTCACTCATAATTCATTTTGTTGTGGAAAATGTACGGTTCCCGTTAGAAAAACGGATCTTGCGCCTCATCACAGAATACGTCATATTAGTACAAGGCCTCGTTTAGTGTTAGAATAAAGATTAAAAATTGGATATCTAATGATTGTAAGTTGAGTTGGGCGCAGTACAAGGTCACCGCCAACGCCAAGTTTACCCAACCTCTGTGCATCTATTTTAGTACATGAGGATAGGTAAAAACGCTAATAGCCAATATTCGGCAAAACGCTGAATGAAATGTGGTTTTAAAGGTCATGGTTTAGTGAAACCATAGACTAAGGAAATAGTATTTACTGGTCTGTGGTTAAATTAATTTTTGATGAGCAATAGATATTCAGACTTCGTCAAATCTCAGGCTGTCGCTCAGCAGAAGTACAGCATTGTAAGCGTTGTCTATATTCTAGCATAATTTACAAATTACTTAGTTCAAAAGTGTCTTTTTATCTGTTTGTTAATTTTAGGGTTCCGTACCTAAAGGGTAATAACGGGACCCTATTACTCAGACTTCGATGTCTGTCCGTCTGTCTGTCTGTCAGTCTGTCTGTCTCCAGGCTGTAACTCAAGAACGGTAATAGCTAGAGAGTTGAAATTTTTACAGATTATGTATAATATCTATTATCTCTTGCCGCTATAACAACAAATACTAAAAACAAAATAAAATTAATATTTATGGGAGGCTACAATACAAAAAACACATTTTAGTCAACTTTCGCTCTATACCGGTACGGAACCCTTCGTGCGCGAGTCCGACTCGCACTTGGCCTATTATTGTCTCTTCACACAAATAAATCGCTAAACTAATTATACCATGTAGAATAGGAGAATATGCAATGATGCCTCCTAAATGTACGTTAACCTTTTTTAAACAGTCTCCTGCGTTACCTTGCACTTCTTTGGTAATTGGTGCTAAAAGCTGCTCCAGTTGACTACTAATTGGTCGCTCCAATTACCAATTATTGCTTTGCCATTTAAAGCAAACTCGTTCATCATTTTGTTGTTTTCCCCGTTATGTAAGTCTGCGGGAGACGGCGACAGCTCCGCAGCCGATGCCAATTATTACAGACGCGATGACAACAATGTTGTTTAGACAAGCAAATCATTAGGTTTATTAAAAGAACATTTCAATGACAGACAACGACCTGAGGTCATAGTCATGTAATGAAAATGTTTTATTTCCAAAGCGATTACAAAATAACTCTTTCCGGAAAGTCTACCGTACCAAGGTTCGCACCAGATACATGACACAGGTGGTTACTATATTATCATCATTATTTTACATACATATTATTTACATATTATTATTATTATTATCATTCATCATGTCATTTAGCAACAATCAGTCCAAACTTAGCAGATTGGATAAGCGCTATCAAGCAAACTTTATGCTTTTCTTGCAGGCCCATGTCAATCCGGTCTCATGCACACACACGGGAATGCCCAAAACGAGAGCTTGCGAATTGCGATCAGTCCGAATTCGATCGGCCTCCCCGTATATGTCATTCATAGAGTCTTCCAACTTATAGTGCCACCAGAGGTGAAACAGCTTCAAACGGCCCACATCTATGCCAGAAGCTATACATCAGCCCAAAGCCTTCACGGAATATTTCTTTGTCGTAGAAACACAGCTCTTAATGGCCCACATCTAGCTATACATCAGCGCATCGACGCCGGTCACGCACCGATGCCAATCTCCCGACCCAGTTGCACAACTCCCCTTGACCGCTCATCATCATCAGGTGAACGCACGGTGACGTCCTCCGACCGACGAAAACAAATGAATCACGCGTTCAGTTTACGCACACACGCAACAAAACGAGGGCATTTTGCTGGCTGTTTGTTTAGACTTTGGAGCAATTAATACTTTATGGTTCAGAGAATTCTTTGGAAATTGGCGTAAATATGAGTTGAAAGGCTTTTTATGAGGCTAAATTATTGCAAAAATATTCGAGTTCTGATGTCGAATTTCAGAGACAATCTTTAAACAGCCAAGCTTCGGCACGAAGAAGTTACACGTGTAACTGTGGCGTTGAGAGTATTCATGGGAAGTGGCCATTGCCACTGCTTTGTAGCTCGTTTCTTGATTGATTTCATGAAAAAAAGACTTTTTGCTGGCATTAGTTTGAATATTTATGATATAATGCGACATGAGACTTCTTTAGCGTAATAATTATTAATGAAAATGATGATATGAAAATGAATTGAAAAGCTACCTACTTGGGTATATTTAAGTTATAACCAAAACCTAAGACATTTGCTACCTGACATGGGAGTTCTAAGCATCATGTTTTATGAGCAAATCCTAAATTTCGTTTATCGCGCGAGAACCGTACATTTTTCCGGGATAGAATTTCTATCCCGGAATCTAGCTAATAGGGAAATTTCCGGGACTTGAAAGTATCTCCATACCAAACAACAAAACCGGTTCAGCGGTTTGGCCTTTGGGCGTGAAGAAGTAACAGACAGCTGACAGACAGACACACTTTCGCATTTATAATAATATCTAAGTTTGTGTGATGCCAACGACATCAACATATTGTAACATAGAAGCCATCCCAAAACAACCAACTCATGTTTTTGCTAACTGATATACCTACGAGCAGTAATAAGGTATGACAGGGACTGATATTCACAAACAATTCCGTGACGCACACCTACGTGACGGGCTTCACGTATCAGATGGCCATTTACCATCGCTTGTCAACAAAATCAAGTCAACAGGCATAGCGTTAAGGTGACGCCATGTTAAAGTAAAAAACCGTATTGGATGTGTTTTAGATTGCTTGTTTTCTATGCGAGGCTGGCCCGGCCTCTCATAGAAAACAAGCAATGGAACAGCAAAAAAAAGCGGCCAAGTGCGAGTTGGACTCGCCCGTGGAGGGTTCCGCAGCAGCAATAAGGTTCATTTTTATGAAATTATAATATTTTTGATTTATTTTTATATTTCAGTCGATTTAATGAAATTTAGATTAAGGTTTACTATTTATGACGTATAAAAAAAACTACTGGCTAGATCTCGTTCAAACCAATTTTCGTTGGTAGTTTTTATAGTAATCTACATCATATATTTTTTTTAGAATTATCATGCCTCTACTTTAGAAATTAGAGGGGGGGGGGACACACATTTTTCCACTTTGGAAGAGTCTCTCTCGCAAACTATTCAGGTTAGAAAAAAATGATATAAGAAACCTCAATATGATTTTTGGAGACCTATCCATAGATACCCCACACGCATAGGTTAGATGAAAAAAAAATTTTTTTGTTTCAGTTGTACTTTACTATTTATGACGTATAAAAAAAACTACTGGCTAGATCTCGTTCAAACCAATTTTCGTTGGTAGTTTTTATAGTAATCTACATCATATATTTTTTTTAGAATTATCATGCCTCTACTTTAGAAATTAGAGGGGGGGGGACACACATTTTTCCACTTTGGAAGAGTCTCTCTCGCAAACTATTCAGGTTAGAAAAAAATGATATGAGAAACCTCAATATGATTTTTGGAGACCTATCCATAGATACCCCACACGCATAGGTTAGATGAAAAAAATTTTTTTTTGTTTCAGTTGTACCTATGGGGACCCCTAAAATTTTTAATATTCTTTCCATTTTTGCATCAAAATCTTAATGCGGTTTACAGACTACATCTGCTTACCAAGTTTCAATAGTATAGCTCTAATAGTTTCGGAGAAAAGTGGCTGTGACATACGGACGGACGGACAGACAGACAGACAGACAGACAGACAGACAGACAGACATGACGAATCTATAAGGGTTCCTTTTTTGCCATTTTGGCTACGGAACCCTAAAAATGGAAAGAGCGTAGCGACAAAATGGTTTTTGTCGCGTAATTTAAAAACCATAAATACCTTTCATATAAGCTATGGACAAATTAAAGTGTATACTAGAACCAATTTATGTACAAATTTTGGAAGCTTATATCACTCTCCTCTGTTGGCAAAATAGGAATCCCTTTTTTTACAGAGGTCTTTTTGATTGATTATTCTGTGTTCTGTGTATAAAAGTTGACCAATCATGTTATGCTATGGGTAATTCAAAGACAAAGACATGATGTATACTGACAGTGAACTTTAATTTCTTAGCTTTAGTCATTGCTGAGAAAAATGGACATCGCTACAGCCAAATTATCAAGGCGTCACCTTAAGGAAAATGCTCTCACAGTGTGGTATAATTGGACATTGTATACCGTGGTAGATGCACTGTAGGATAAACAACTAGTTAGTGGTAACTAATTAGTAATTACTAATTACCCACTTAATTACTATTTTTGTACCCAAAATTATAATAAAAAACAACAAATTATAAAATTAGTTTTTTGTACATCCGGAAACTGGTGTTTACGAAATCCACACGAATTTAACAAGCTATCAAAGACGCGGGCGCAATGTCATCTCGAGTAGGTATATGTTCTGAAATTCAGGCCAGTACTCATGACGTCTAGAATCGACGCCACACTGTTGATTCGTTCTAAAATTCAGTGCATTGACGTTACAATATACGAACATCGCAAGCGCCACAGCCCACAAAGCAGCGCAATTAGTGTTATGGCGCTTGCGAAAGTTATGTCAAATCCCACGTATAATTATTATTTGACATAGACTAACTTCGCTATCGAATCTGGCGAATGCATTTTGAGTTTTGACTGAGCACTCAGTACAATACGGGGATGTACGAATTACGATGTCTTGAACTACTCTTTAGCATCGTCTCGTCCATAACACTGGTTTGTATTTCGGAACTCGTGTGCAACCGTCCGCGTCACCCAGGCTGCGCGTGCGCATTCGGCGGTTGTGCAACCGTTGTGTCACTATCTGGCCGCTCCACTTCCTCTATCAGAGTCAATGACACGCCCGCTAAACAAACATCCCACTTACTATCACCCAGTAAACTTTACACTCGACACCAGACAAATAGAACGCATTACGTACCTATTATCTGGGGCGTAACAGGGCTGGCAGCCGGGGATCGGGGAATTTTGTTAATATAGCTTCGCGCACACTGTGAGGAAGCGCAGCGGGGCGGGCAGCATATTTATCATACTACTTTTGATCGTGTACACTGGGTACCTAATGGAAAATGTATGAAATTACAACGTCACCATGCGCCCCTCACAATGTGCGGGAAGCCGTAAAAGTCGAAATAAAGGGTTCCGTGTCCCATTAATGATTAATAGGTTTAAAGAATGATTAATGATTATTATTTGGCTTGGTATCCGTTGAAAGATTCCAAGCTAATTTATAATATACACATAAGTTACAAAAGGTTTTGAAAAGGTTATAAGTTATAACTTATAAATTACATAATATTATAATAATAATATCACGTCATGGTAGTGGTTGCCAATTTTACCTAGATACTAGATAGATAAGCTATCGAGATCAAGTTCATAAAAATATCAATTTCAGCAAGCATTCCAACCCACCGCATTTTCCCAAGTCCCAACTATTCCCAAGCCCAACTAGGAATTTCTCTAGAACATTCTGTTTAACACTACATCTCGGATGAAAACCGCTGTGCCGGTGACCCGAATAAACGCGGTACAAAAACCAAGTGGTCCAGCGGGCCACCGGGTTAGCTGAACCTAGAATGCTAGAATGTCTACCTAGATACCTACAAGTCTAGAACCTAACGCCAAACGCGTTACGCTAGCTGTTATATCACGACGTACGTAAGACCGACTTTACCGTACGTCCTAGATCGCTGGTCCATTTATATGCAGCCTGAACTTTCCAATCTTAAAAATATCTCAGCACTAGATGACGCCCGCAACTCCGTTGCACCAAAATTCGCTTATCGCGCGGGAACTTTACATTTTTTCAGGAAAAAGAGTATACTATGTCCTTTCCCGGTACTCAATGAACATGTAAAATGGGTTCACGATTTGGGCGTAAAGAGGTAACAGACAGACACACTTTCGCATTTATAATATTAGTATGGATATAAAGATTAGCAAAACTTATACGCTAGCCAACCAGGCAACTACTGAAGTAGAGTAATAGGAGCCGGGCGCGGAAATTCAGTTCAATGACTTGATGATTAGCCTAGTCGCTAAGTTAGTGGTTAATCATATCCCGGAGGTAGACATTAGGAACAAGGCGCTCCAGTTTAAATCAGGGAGATACAACTTTACTTTCCCACCTAGTGCCCCTTGCCCTTCGATCACATATTATACCCTTGCCGGTTAAAAATTTGCCGACCGCTGCTCTACATGTAGACTGCGCGCACAATAACTCTGACTAACGCGCGGCTGAACGAAACTTTTCGTCGGGCCGCCATATTTACATAATAATCGATACGCCTATTCCTATGTAACATAACTTAAATGAGTATTTATAAGGATATTAAAGTAAAACTAACAATAAAATATCATTGGGATTACCCATTTTTTTAATGAATCCCTACGCTGTCGCGCGCAGAGTTATCGTGCGCGCACTCTAGTGTCCAATTGAAGCTTCTACTTCGGCCATCTTAGACCAGAAATCGAACTTTTCGGCAAACACCAGCTAAAGGCCCCTCTTCAAGATGGGCCAGCGTAGTGGGCCATCACGATGGGCCAGCGTGGGGAGGGCGTAGTGGCGTAGGATGGCCGATGGCGCCAGCGATGGCCGTGGAATGGCGGCGGTGTCGGTTTTTCGACCGCACATCAAAGGATGATGGCCCAGCGATGGCGGTACGCCTCTACACGTTGGCGATACGACAGTCGACGCTTGACCGCGGTCGAGTGAGGACGTCGTAAATCGTAATTCATATTAAAATTTACGAATTTCATTTAAAATGACGAGTACGTGGTCTCATAATGAATGAAGCTATATTAATATGATAAAGCCGAAAGTTTGTATGGATAATTGTTACTTTTGTTACTCTTTTACTCAAAACTACTGAACGGATTTTAATAAAACTATACAATTATAATTATTATAGCTTTTACATTAAAATACATAACTCCTGACTTTTCAAAGATACATGCTAGTGTTACATTCATCATTGTCATCATCATCATCATCACTACCATAAACCATTATTTTAATTTTAGTCTCGAAATAATTATTCGTAGAATTCAAGAGAAGGTTCATAATAGGAGGGAGGTGAATGGTGATACGAAGTTCACCGGGTCATCTGGTGAAGTCATGAATTATTAAAAATGCACGTTTTGCATTGCCGCAATGGCTAATGCTTACACGTCCATCTTGAACGACGTTTAGATCACAACTGAACACGGCCATCATGTAGAGGCGTTGCGACCTTTGCATGGCCATCGCATGCGCCATTCGATGGGCCAGCGCTGGCCACTCTTGTAGAGGGGCCATAACAGTATAGTTTTCATAGTATTAGGCCTCCATCCGGTTCTTCTCGCCGGGCTAGTTCCCGAACCGGTGGTAGGCATCGTTGTCCCGACGACGTTCAAAAAGATTATTTACAATACCTATTTTCAATAAAAACATATTTTGTTTATTTATTGTCATCACTGCACTTACTTAGCACTGGTAATGAGTTCATTCATGAGGTGTTCTCGTGGTTTTGTAACAATGAGGAAGTCAGACACGAACGAGTATTATAATAGTCCAGATGAACTCATAATAATTATAAAATAATTACTATTATATAAATACAATAATAATTGTATTTATTTGCTGTTCACAAGTCACGCGATACGAGAGCTCACGTAGAGAAAAACATTTTGTAGAGCAGGTCAAGAAAATGAAGCATCTTGCTTATTTTTGACCAACATCTAAAACAAGGATTTTTTTCAACTTTGATAACGGTCACTGAAGTCTGAAACACGATGTTACGAGGCTACTTAAACTATTAGACGGTGTCCCACTTAATATAATTTATGTTGGTTACCAATAGCAATTTATCATAATATGCCAAGTATTTTAATTTGTTCCTCAATAATATACTTAAAATTTAAATAAAGGGTTAATCAATATCCCATAAGAGTCTTTAAGACTCAAATGACAAGGACAATAATAAGCACTATTTATGCAGAGTTACGGCATAAACATCCCACTAGGTTACACTCGTATTACCAGCCCTGGCTTTATAAATAGGCAGTATAGCCCGCGGCCTAGGGGCGGCAGCGCCCTAGGGGGCTGGCTGATTTCGTACTTGGGGCGGCGCGCGGAAATAAAATGGCCTAAAAATATAAATTCGACACTGCGTAGTGCTTCTGTATTGCGCACACACCTGAACACTCTAAAACAATGTATTGTTTTCCAAAATCTGCCGCGTACATCGAAATCAGTGTGGGAAATATACGAATTACGAATTAGGAAGTGCAGAACTGCGAATGACTTGGTGAAATCTACTTCAAATGGAGATTAAGCTAAATAGTTTTAGCCGAGTATAGTTACATAAGGCCAGACGCTTATATGGTGACCATTAACACCGTTCCATGTGGAAATGTCAACGAAAAAAACGAGTCGACAGGAGTTCTCACAAACACACGCGGTATAGTAACGTGAAAGTCCAGGGGCTTGTAGAATAATGAGATTTCTACAACAGAAAAGTGCCCTACATTTTTAGGACATTCCTGTTTCACCACTTCCTGATAAGGCCGGATACGCTATCCACCACTTAACTTGAAAGATTAAGGGCCTGTTTCACCACTTCCTGAAAATTGACAGATTCTCCATACTTCATCTGTCAATTTAAGTGGCGCATAGCCTATTCGGCACTTATCAGGAAGTGGTGAAACAAGCCGTTATTCATGCAATTTAACGTTAATTCTTGTTGACTGAATTCACTACTGAACTGAGAACTCACTAACAACAGTAAGACATTACCAGTGGATCTCTAAAGCCTCTTCCCTACTCTTCTCTAACGCGAGAGCCGAGAGAACAGATAATTCACACAAATGAGTATCCGTAAGACTTCTGTGAATATAGCCCATACAAAGAATATCAACTATGTACCAAGAGAGAAAGTTAACAACCTTCTCTTGGAATGTCAACACAAAAATCCACCCCCGACTCTTTGCCAAGCTGCCCAGAACCGTCATGACTCATGAGGCAACATGCGTTCCATTTACATATTATACTCAGAAGTCAAAACCCACTGTCACTATGTATTCGGATAGTAATATCACAGAATAGATTCCTTCAAGAAACGAGCGTATTCCCTCTTAAAAGGCCGGCAACGCACGCACCTGCAGCTCTTCTGATGTTGCGAGTGTCCATGTGCGACGGTAGTTGCTTACCATCAGGTGACCCGTTTGCTCGTTTGCCCCCTTATTTAATAAAAAAAAACAAGATAATAGTACAAGTAGTATTAATATTATAAATGCGAAAGTGTGTGTGTTTGTC
Source organism: Plebejus argus (assembly GCA_905404155.3). Classification (NCBI taxonomy): domain Eukaryota; kingdom Metazoa; phylum Arthropoda; class Insecta; order Lepidoptera; family Lycaenidae; genus Plebejus; species Plebejus argus. Next base: position 962,088 of record FR989942.1, read on the forward strand.
TGCCTGTTTGTTACCTCTTCCCGTCCAAACCGCTAAAACGATTTTGCTGAAATTTGGTATGGAGACACTTTGGAGTCCCGGCAAAGGATATAGAATACTTTTTATCACGTAATAATGTACGGTTCCCGCGCGACAAACGAAATTTGGCGCAACGGAGTTGCGGGCGTCATCTATAAGTACTCGCGTTAAAGTTTCCCACTTTGTGTGGAAAACATGTCGAAAACTTGTTACCAATCAATACAACATGTTGCAGATAACGCCACCGTGTCAAGGGCGGAGGGCGCGTTCACTAATTGTGTGGTTATCTGCTCCGGCGCCAGAGATTAGGTCATCTATAGCAGCCTTTCCCAAAGGTGGGCGCTGAAGGTCTAAAGGGGGAAGGTGTGGGACCCAGAAAAAATCAGGGCGTTGTGTAGAAGCTTGGGTTTGATTGATTTCATCAGGATGCATTTTAAATTGAAACAAAGGGGGCGCCAAAACAAAATTTGTTTTGCCCACGTTGGGCAGTAGACAAAATAAGTTTGGGAACCTATGATCTATAGGATCCGCTACCAGCAGTAGTCCATACGACCGTTTGTCTACGAAAGAATTGTCTGCTAGTGCGCAGCCCCTTATAGGGCAGGTCACGTCACTACTACGAATGCGAAAGTGTGCCTATCTGTCTGTTACCTCTTCACGCCCAAACCGCTGAAGCGATTTTGCTGAAATTTTGTACGGGTATACTTCGAGTATCGGGAAAGGACATAGGATACTTTTCGTCCCAGATGTACGGCGCGATAAACGAATTTTGGCGCAACGGAGTTGCGGGCGTCACCTAGTGATTAAATTCACTTACAAATTACAAAATTACCAAGTTTTTTTTTATTAAATAAGGGGGCAAACGAGCAAACGGGTCACCTGATGGTAAGCACCTACCATCGCCCATGGACACTCGCAACATCAGAAGAGCTGCAGGTACGTTGCTGGCCTTTTAAGAGGGAATAGGGTAATAGTTTTCTAGAATAGGGTAATTATTTCATATAAAAAAAACAGGGCTAGGGCGGCGGATTGGGGAATCCGCCGCCCATTGCACGAGCCCTGCCCGGCAGAAAGTGCCCGGTGCCTCGGGCTGCTCCCGGAAGGCTCAGCTGAGCGTAAGCTGTAAGCAGCAAGCTGTAAAGCTTGCTGCGGAGGAGTCTGCCCAAGCAGACGCCGAGCTAACTAAGCTGCCGCAGATATCGCCCTCGTAAGCGGGTCCGGTGGCCCAGCAGCGTAGCGGAGTAAGGAGGCACCGGTGGGTTTTAGTGGGTAACCCCGGGTGCTTCTCCTTACCTCAAAAATAAAAGTCGAGTCCAGCTCCTATACAAATTTGGCCATATTTTTTTAGTTTTTTAAACTGTTAAGAATCTTTAACAGTTTAAAAAACTAAAAAACACGCTTTTAGCACGCACTAAGCCAATTCGCCATCTTGGATGTCCGCCATGTTGGATTTCAGTCACGTGACTATTTTTTCGTATTCCAGACAGCAAAACCCTTTCATTTGATACCCATATCATGGGGGTGCATTTCAAATAGTCTGTCCGCTATCTTTGGGAGGCCGCCATAGCCCATAGCCCATATTGGATTCAGGATTTGTAATGATGTTTCTTAGCTATTCATGTATTGTCCTCAGAACTAAGAGCGTGTGCAAAAATTCATCCTAATCGAAGACCGAGAAGTGGTTTAAATTATGATTCCAAAATTTTCTTAATTAGTTATTAGTTACAAGTTAGAACTTACAAGTGAAGCTAATATCTATGCTAATATTATAAGCGTGTTAAAAATAGCTTCGTGTTACGTACAATTCATCAGCATTTGCTTAGATGGCCGCGCTTGGCTTATTTACCTTTATTTAAAGGATTTCCTGAGACATTCTTGTTTTGCCTTGCATTTGCGCATATAAATTTTACCTGTTTCGTTGCACTCGATCCCAAAAAATGAGCCTTCAAATTCCCGAAACGTACCTGAAAAAGAGATGAGAAATAAATTAATAACTCTTAACTTTACGGCCAATACAATGTGCATTGTACCCAGTGCCTCTACAATATAAGAATAATGGTGCCTCTGAAGGTGATTTATAGGCCAGTCCCGAATTTATAAATTGGCCGTTATAGGCTACGGACTACGGCCTACGGCCTAGGGGCAGCAGCGTCCACAGAAGCCTTACGATGACTCTCATGAAAAAATTTAATATAAATTCGGCACTGGTTTAGGCGCTACATAGTACATACATGCTGGAAATACCTCTTTTCGGTGCAATCCAGCTGCGAAGAGAAAGGTAAATCTAGGATTTAGTGCAATAGTTAATGAGATGCATTGGATATCGACATTCGACAGCTAGAAGGTCGCAATTACGTTGGCGGACGAAAGTGAAACCGCGCCGAGCAACGGCGACGGGCATGCCGCATGGCGCATTAAGGCGAAGCAAACATACAACAATCCGTACTAATTTTATAAATGCGCAAGTGTGCCAGTCTGTTTGTCCGACACATGGAATGACTTTAGAGTCCCGGTAACGGATAGTTTTATATCCCAAAAATCTGTACGTTTCCCGCGCGATTTAAAGCGAGATTTGGCGCAATAAGATTGCGGGCATCTTGTAGTAAATATTTTTTGAGTCCAATAAAAGTTGGGAAAACATCAAGCAGAAGAGATAGTTTAAAAGTAGTTTCAGGCTTAAGATTTGGCCTCCCAAAACTTGCTCGCAAAACTTTTCTCTTTAGGATTTACTATTTAGATCTATTTTCGCCAATACGGCGAACTTTGTCCATTACCTATTTGTGAAAATATTGCCTATTATAAAGAAAATTCGTTTATCGCGCGGGAACCGTACATTTTTTTCGGGATAAAAAAGTATCCTATATCCTTTCCCGGGACTCAAAGTAACTCCATACCAAAAAACGAGATCTGTTCAGCGGTTTGGGCGTGAAGAGGTAACATACAGAGAGACAGACAGACACACTTTCGCATTTCGATTATTAATTTTAAACCATCGCCTGGTTGGCTGGCTGGAATAGGCTACTCAGAGACAATTAATTCTGATTAGCCTTCAATTTAATGAGGAGTTTTACAGATAATGTATGGGGGTTATGTCAACATTTTGAATTAATTACAATAATTATTATAGTCAGGGTGCCCTAGTAGAACAAATTTTTTTGTGATTACTAACAAGCTAATTTTTTGTGAGTAGCTACATTTTGATAAGACGAACAACATTTTTATTTTCGAAAAATCTCGAAAGTGGTAGCTAACAGAGATAGAAAGAATTTCATACTTTGACTTGATGGTGCTAAAATATGGATTGTTTTATTTGTAGGACAAGGTTATAATGTAACTATTAACCCACCAATATACAAAAAATCAGCTGGTTAGTGTTCCGTTTTAGGGTTCTGTAATCAACAAAACTTGGTTGATTACTGTACCCTAAAACGGAACCCTAACCAGCTGATTTTTTGTATATTGGTAGGTTAAGTTATATTATTTAAGAGTAACCTTGTCCTACAAATAAAACAATCCATATTTTAGCACCATCAAGTCAAAGTATGAAATCCTTTCTATCTCTGTTAGTTACCACTTTCGAGATTTTTCGAAAATAAAAATGTTGTTCGTCTTATCAAAATGTAGCTACTCACAAAAAATTAGCTTGTTAGTTATTACTTATTAGTAATCACAAAAAAATTTGTTCTAGGGCACCCGTACTATTAAGTAATTAATGTTCCACTCTGAGTGCGGGTTAGAGCCTAAGCCAGCGTTCAACTCTAAAATTTCATAATCACAGTGTCGCATATAAAATGAGTTTTATTGTGTCAAATGGGCAGTGACTCCATCCACGTGTAGACCGCGGAGTTCACAGCAACACATCCGCTTAGATAGAAGTTCATTAAACTTTCAAACAATAAAAACAACTTTCTTCTTTGTTTATGTCAAATATAATATCTTAAGATAATTATGATTAGGTAATTATTATGTTTTTAATTTTTATCATTCGAGATTGGTCTAACAGTCTTTAACTTATTTGTGCTTATGTGTTTTCGTTTGTTAATTTCCTTGAACCAGTGTGGTTACATAAAAAAAATAAAAAAAAGAATGGTTCCGCAGCAGCAATAAGGTTTATTTTTATGAAATTAAAAGGTTTTTGATTTATTTTTATATTTCAGTCGATTTAATGAAATTTATTATTAAGGGCCCGGGTTACCCTCGAAATTTTCATACATTCTTAATACCAAAATCATTTTCTCATGCGAAAATATTTAACATGTTTGAGTTATTTTTCAGCTTAAGATAGTAATTACCTAGGGTCCTGAACAAATTTTTTTACAAAATATTTAAATACTAAAAAAAAAATTTTTGTGTTTAAATATTTTTTAGTAAATTTACTACTAAATATTTAAACACCAAAAAATAGACAAAAACACTAAAAAATATATAAATAAATAGTAAATTTACTACAAAATATTTAAATAATAAAAAATATTTTTTAAAGTTTAACGGTGGTATGAATAAAAAAATCTTAGTGAAGGTTTTAACAATTTTCGAACTAAAATGTTCGCTAAAGTTAAAAACCGTCTTATAACACTCCATATGAATAAACGCTTGCTAAGCCTTCGCTAGCTTGAATACTGTTAGATGACGTTTTATAGTATTCTTTTTTTGGTAATGTTGGTAGTGTGCCAATTTATTGTGTTCAATCATCAATATTGTGTCAAATTCAATGAAATTCAATGAGTATTTTGTAGAAAAAAAAACTTGAGAGGTGTCAAAGGACACCCGAAAGGAATAGAGTTGTTTCATGAGTTAAAAAAATCTACTCAAAAAAAATATTTAAAAAACACCATCTATTGGCGAACAGGAATACTATCAACGCGCAGCGCCCTCTGCCCCTAACATGCAGGTACTAATAAAAATATTTTTAAGTCGTCAAATGGATTTATTATTATCTTATTATATGTATACTTTTTGTCGACGAGGGCGGCTAGAAATTCCTTCAAAAATTGCAATAATGTCAGAAATCGCGATATTACTCGATATTTCGTCCATTTCAATCTCTTAAAATGGTCTAAAGTAGGTCCGAGGCTTCACTAAAGTTAGCGTACTCCTATTTGACGTTTCGAGCCTAAACAACTGTTAGCAAACGTTTATTCATAACGATTATGCTTAAAATGTTCTTAAAATAGGTTTAAAACAGACGCGCTATCTTTTGACAGCTGTCACCTTAAAAAGGTGTTAGAGCACTGTTAGAGAACCTTTATTCATATTAAATTTTACAACAGGCTTTAATAGCTGTTGTAAACCTTCGCTAAGTTTTTATTCATACGACCGTAAATATTTTGTAGTAAATTTACTATTTATTTATATATTTTTTAGTGTTTTTGTCTATTTTTTGGTGTTTAAATATTTAGTAGTAAATTTACTAAAAAATATTTAAACACAAAAATTTTTTTTTTAGTATTTAAATATTTTGTAAAAAAAATTTGTTCAGGACCCTAGGTAATTACTATCTTAAGCTGAAAAATAACTCAAACATGTTAAATATTTTCGTATGAGAAAATGATTTTGGTATTAAGAATGTATGAAAATTTCGAGGGTAACCCGGGCCCTTAAGGTTTACCATTGATGACGTATAAAAAACTACTGGATAGATCTCGTTCAAACCAATTTTCGTTGGTAGTTTTTATAGTAATCTACATCATATATATTTTTAGAATTATCACGCCCCTACTTTATAAATTAGAGGGGGGGGGGGGGACACATTTTAGAAGAGTCTCTCTCGCAAACTATTCAGGTTAGAAAAAAATGATATGAGAAACCTCAATATGATTTTTGGAGACCTATCCATAGATACCCCACACGCATAGGTTAGATGAAAAAAAAATTTTTGTTTCAGTTGTACCTATGGGGGACCCCTAAAATTTTTAATAATTTTTCCATTCTTGCATCAAAATCTTAATGCGGTTCACAGACTACATATACTTACCAAGTTTCAATAGTATAGCTCTAATAATAGTTTCGGAGAAAAGTGGCTGTGACATACGGACGGACGGACAGACAGACAGACAGACAGACAGACAGACAGACATGACGAATCTATAAGGGTTCCGTTTTTTGCCATTTTGGCTACGGAACCCTAAAAACCATACTAATATTATCATAAATGCATGTCTGTTACCTCTTCACGCCTAAACCGCTGAACTGATTTTGCTGGGTATAGAGATACTTTGAGTCCCGGGAAGGGACATAGGATACTTTTTATCCCAGATAATGTACGGTTCCCGCGCGAGAAACGAACTTTGGCGCAAAAGAATTGCGGGCGTCATCTAGTAGATTTCTAAATCCTTTGACTGGACAACAAAATATTGGTATCAAATAAGTTATATATTCTCTAAAATATGCAAATAATTTGGAGAATGAATATAACATACTCAACATGAATAATTGTTCTCAGAAATAAAGCTGAAATAGAATGTACGAGGCGAGGCGAAAAATAGCTGAAATCTCAAGTAACCAAAACTCGAGTACTTAATTCTAGTCTATCAACAAAAACTATATTTCTAGTTTATTATTAGCAAATAGCAACACGCTGAGAATAAAGGTTTTAAAAAATTATATAAAACTAGCTGATGACGCCCGCAACTCCGTTATGCTAAATTACTTTATCGCACAAGAACCGTTTGTTTTTCCGGGATAAAACGGATCTTATTATCTTTCACGGGACTCAAAGTATCTCCATATCAAACAGCAAAATCGGTTCAGCGTTTTAGGCGTGAAGAGGTAACACAAAGACAGATCAGGCACACTGTCGCATTCATAATATTAGTATGGAAGTATGGATTATACATGAATCTACATGGGCTGCACCTTGACTGGTGAAATTCACCTTGAAAAGCGAAAGGGGCTGAGTGGTATGAGGAACGAGGTCCGCCCACCACGAAGAAAGTTACCGCGACATTGAATGCTATACTTGTAAGTGGTACCGTGTACACCATTATACGAACTCGGTAAGGCAAAATACAATTTATTTTCCAAACATTGGCACTTCTAGTAGTGACCTGTGGCGCCATTCGAGACATAATATTCGCGAAAAGGACTCTAAAAAACCGATTGTTCAAATAAGTTCAAAAGTGCTGGAAACAACCGCAAAGTGCAAACCCTTTAGCAGGGGCGCAGGGCATTTAGATATCACCTCAGTTGTAGATTGGATTTCAAAGCATATCCTTATAGCTAATCTAAAACACTCAACATAATATAGATATCTAGCGCATAATGCTTACCAAAGATTACACGGAACTGCAAATAAAGATATCAGATTAAGGTGACGCCATGTTAAAGTAAAAAATCGTGTTGGATGTGTTTTAGATTGCTTGTTTTCTATGCGAGGCTGGCCCGGCCTCTCATAGAAAACAAGCAATGGAACAGTAAAAAATTGAAAGGTCGTAGCGACAAAATGGTTTTTGACGCGTAATTTACAAACCATAAATACATTTCATAAAAGCTATGGACAGATTAAAGTGTATACTAGAACCAATTTATGTACAAATTTTGGAAGCTTATACCACTCTCCTCTGTTGGCAAAATAGGAATCCCTTTTCTTAGAGGTCTTTTTGATTGATTATTCTGTGTTATAAAAGTTGACCAATCATGTTATGCTATGGGTAATTCAAAGACAAAGACATGATGAATACTGACAGTGAACTTTAATTTCTTAGCTTTAGTCATTGCTGAGAAAAATGGACATCGCTACAGCTAAATTATCAAGGCGTCACCTTAAGAGATGATGTCACAAGTCACAACTCATAACTCACAGCACACAGCGAGGACCATAATATTAACATTAATCCTAACCTTATGCTTTAAACGCGACAATCTTAGATATACCTAATTGGTTTCTAGGCTGTATGGGGTTCCATGAAATTATTGTGCAGGTTTTGAAATAAAATGATATTGTGGTGAACGTGAACGTTATACCTCTAAGAGGAACCACGCTTTTTTTCATAATTCACAGCAAATCTCGGTCTCTTAGGTTTGTCGTATTACATACAAAACATCTGCCTTATGTGTCCTCTACATATCGGCGGACGCGTCGGCAGATGCATCCGCAACCATATCTGCGGATAAATTGCGATCCGTCCACACATCTGTGTGCTAATCAGTCTGTGCTCAATCGTGACAGACGTAACTCGTGCCGCAAAAAATGGATATAGAGACATGAAATTCATATTAAAAAATGATCAATCCACCAATCCGTGGGTTAAACGATAAATTTTTCGTCAATCTGGACCGGATTGATGGATCAGATTGATGAAAAATTGATCGTGTAACCTCTGCCATAACATTTATTTAATTTTGATTAGGGCGAGCATGGAAAAGCAGCTTGCAGAACTTTGCGCTGAACCATCTGGAGAATTTTCTAATTTTGTTCGGATGTCCTACGGCGATTTTGAATACCTTCTACAAAAAATATCTCAATCAAACATCCAAATGGGCTTATATACATCCTCTACTCCAGCCCCAGACTTTATAGACGCCAATTTCTTCTTTAAATTTAGCCTAAATGTTGCCAAAAGATTTTCTTTTTTCTTTTTCAACTCATGTATTGGAACACCTGTTGCATGAGCTATTCGTTTCCATGCATCATTAACCTGAAATAACGATAAAATAAGTTACTAAGTACCTACCTACATAAATTTTTCTATCTCGATAGAATTTATGTAGTTATGTATTTTTCTCGAAAAATCGTGTTTTGAAAACACTATGCCCTATGGAACTAACATATATTCTGAATAATATTATATTATCTTTCTCAATACAAGTATATCTTTGTCAATAAAAGCTTGTGAATAACTAATAATAATTGTCATCCAGTAGTTAGCAGTTACAGCTCCGACTTGAAACATTAAACAACGTGAAACAAAACTAAATTTTAGGTACTTATGGGCATACTTACAACATTTTTATTTTTATGGAACTTATTTTTAGGATTCCATAGACAGTTCTCCGCTTGGTATAGTTCGATGAACCGAAAAGTTTCCTCATTAGTCATATTGTTGTTAGCCATTATCACAAACACACACGTCCACTCCTACTAAATTTCCGTCGAACACTGATGCATCGGCAGACGTGTGGACAGGCACCGTGCGTCCGCGTAAAATCCCTTTGATCTGTGTCGAAAAACCGACACCAAACGGATGCGCGGCAGATGCATCGGCCGACGTCAAATACCTACCACAGACAAGCAAAACCCGCCGTCTACACATCGGCGGAGGCATCCGCAGATACAATCTGCCAACGCGTCCGCCGATATCTAGAGGAGGCATTAGAAATATCATGACAATCCATATTTGCTTAGGGCCAAAATCGACGACAAAAACATTATCTCTCATATTAAAAGTGAAAAATCTCCGCTCGAGTTTTTTGGATTCACCTCGCATTTTACAGACCTTTCAAATTGCATAAGCATATTAACCGTTGTTGCTAACCCCTCGGTTTCTCAATGATCGTTAAGTTTATCGCTCAATATGTATAATGTAAGGTCAGCAACCGGACTTGTGAACTAAGATTCAATATCCTCGTTCACGCTCATTTCGTAGTGAAACGCCGAGAGCAGCCTTGTACAATGTACATACTCAATTAGATGAGCCAACTGAACTTGCGAGATCAAATGTTGCACGTACATAGGTTTCAGGAATTTTTAGTTTCATTGGAAATGTCTTGCAACTTTTTTTATATTTCTTATGCTTCTGGAGATTCAAATTTTTTAATCCATACCATATAATATACTAATGTTATAAATGCGAAAGCGTCTATTTTTGTTGAAATTTAGTTTAAAGACACTTTGAGTCCCGGGAAAGGACATAGGATAATTTTTACCTCGGAAAATGTACGGTTCCCGCGTGACAAACGAAATTTGGCGTAACGGAGCTGCCGGCTGCGGGCGTCATCTTGCTTTATATTATGTAATATAATAATATATTATATATAACTATTCCACCCGTTCATAACGGACATTGAATCCAATTTTTGCCACAATATATTCGCATCCGTTATTTCATTGGAACAGCATGACCATCAACAATTTGTCATATGTAACGAGTAAATACAATATATTATACTATGTATATGTATTTAAGCGGTGATCATGGTCAGTTTTTGCAAGTGATTGCGGACACGTGTAACGGTGCTCGCTAATTCAACAGCCCGAGTTATCGCTGACCTGACACTGTCTTGATGACTCAAATTACTCTCGACTCCTGACAGTCACGAGAAATCTCTTTTGGATACTATCTTTACAAGTACTCTGTAGCAATCATACACTACTAAGTCACAGAATATATAATAGTACTCCGACTAAGTGCAGAATAAATGTCATCTCGCGAGTGTATCGAAAGGAGATTAAATGCGAGGGAAGACATGTTCAGCCTTATTAGATTTACACCCGAACAAAATATTATGTTGCCACTTACCACAGTACCTAAAATCGTAATTCGTAATGCAACAACAGTGTCATAACAAGGTATAATGAATCATGTGATGAACGGTAAAAAATAATAAAATATATTATTATAAAATATACGGGTTTGGTGTCGTTTTTCATAAACAACATTTTATATTATGTAACACAATATTGTTTGTGTGCATTTGTCTTATCATCCTGTTCGAGAATACTGCAACAGTGCAACTCTACCATATTCTGGTTGTTAAACTAATATACTATTCTGTGATTCTGGAAACCAGATTTTCAAAGGATGGGCCTCTGAAATTATATTAAACAAATATATACTAAACAGGCAATCTGACTCAACCATACTAAACAAGGAATGATTTTCTAGTTTCTTCTAAACATTTAAAGGAGAAAAGAAGAAAAAAGGAGAGCTAGGGGTTGATGATGCTGAGTTGAGACACATCTCATTCGGAGCGTGCCGGCGCGGTGGGCGGAGCTATAATATACCGTAACACCGCAGGACCGTTACACGATGACTAACCACTAACCATTACAGCCCATCTCCAGATGCCCATCATTCCGTATCTCCAGATCAAATAAACATGGGTTTTCCACGTAGCAAATGACAATACCTTATCTCGATAAGCTCGCAAGTCGCAATCGAGGTATAGTAAACAGCAGAGATCAGCATTAGTATCGCTGTTCTAGACTTAAGTCTCGATAAAAGAGCCAAGAGCTATTGTTTATTAAGCCCGCTCCAGACTCTCGAGTTTTGGCGAAACACAAAACTTATGTTATAGCGGCAACAGATATACACAATCTGTGAAAATTTCAACTCTCTAGCCATTACCTTTCTTGAGTTACAGCCTGGAGACAGGCAGACGGACAGACATCGAAGTCTTAGTAATAGGATCCCGTTTTTGCCCTTTGGGTACGGAACCCTAAAAACGGTACAATTGCTTGTACTGTCAACACTGAAAAATATTTAGCACAATCCCCATCTGAAAATAGTTTCAAAGAGGGTTTTCGAATATCATTTGCCACCAGAGGGACGGGAGGGAACTTCTGCTTCAGAACTCTAGATTCTTATGTAAACGTAAGCGTACTGGATATGTAAATGACCAACAACTAGTTAATGATTGTTTTTGATTTATCATTATCAACCAGACGTCTTAATGTAAACGTGTGGTTTGAGATTATAGCGTCATATACAATTGTTAAATACCGTAGAACTTGTTCAAGCAAATCTGTTAAATCTACACTCATTAGGCGATGCCTATTATGCTCTGCTCTCAAACAAGCAATTAGCATCAAGGTGATTCCTAATGAGCAAGCTGGAGAGTCAAAGCAGGTGACTATTTGGAGCGTATAAACATCATCATTGTCATAGTTCCATCCTGAGCTGCAGGGATCATTCCACCTTAAGGTGACGCCTTGATAATTTGGCTGTAGCGATGTCCATTTTTCTCAGCAATGACTAAAGCTAAGAAATTAAAGTTCACTGTCAGGTATTCATCATGTCTTTGTCTTTGAATTACCCATAGCATAACACGATTGGTCAACTTTTATAACACAGAATATTCAATCAAAAAGACCTCTGTAAAAAAAGGGATTCCTATTTTGCCAACAGAGGAGAGTGATATAAGCTTCCAAAATTTGTACATAAATTGGTTCTAATATACACTTTAATTTGTCCATAGCTTATATGAAATTTATTTATGGTTTTTAAATTACGCGACAAAAACCATTTTGTCGCTACGCCCTTTCAATTATTTGCTGTTCCATTGCTTGTTTTCTATGAGAGGCCGGGCCAGCCTCGCATAGAAAACAAGCAATCTCAAACACATCCAACACGGTTTTTTACTTCAACATGGCGTCACCTTAACATTAGGAGGATATGCTATGTTTAATAGTTAAAAAAAAAGTTTTAGTGTTGCTCATCTTTAAAAGGAAGCCCTAGCCCTTATAATTATATGCAGGGATTTGGATCTCTTCAACATAAGAGATACCAGATAAGTAGAACCGATAGAAGTAGTAGGTATTACTACTCCTTTCAACTCCTCTCCTTAAAGGAACTCCTGGCACTACACCATATACCGTTATGAATGGACGATCACGATGATGATGAATGGACAATGGTATGTGGTAACTGGTAACAGAGACCTAATAACACTAATAGGTCCCAGCGAGTGAATTCAAGTCACAGACGCGGTACAGCAGCTGTTAGTAGGTCAAGTAGACCTAGGCTTGGAGCGCTTAGCTCTCGACCCAAAATAAAGCAGCAAGGAAAAAATATACGCTTGCATTTTACCATTCCAGCGTGAAATTGCTAAACGCAGCATTTTGCAGTAAAATCCCAAATTAGAGCAGCATTTCTTAATTTAAATGGTAAAAAGAACAAGAATCAGGATTAGTGGTGTTCATTTCTCCTTCAATTTTATAATATGCAATCAAGTTGCATCATAATCTTAATTACTTACTTATTATTTCTTGCTCCTTTAATTTTATGTAAAGCAATCATCTTTATTTAATTTAGGTACTTACTCCAGCCGTCCAGCAGGCAGCAACACGCTCGGTCGAGAGGGTTATTAAAATAGTCGCAATCAATAAAGTCCATTTAGATGTCAAGGCTTTATTGATTGTCAATCGGGGCACGTGAGCGGGGACGTGGGGACTGGGGAAATCGTCGAGATATCTCCGACAATCGCTTCCTGAACATTCTCGAAGGATAACGAAATGCAAATGGCCGATGAGCTCAACAGACGATCACAATTTTGTATTTTCCCAATAAATTTTTCCCTTAAAAATAGGAATCTCACGGTCATTGTTTATTTTTACGAGGAAAAAATTATGATGAATCGGTAGTTTGTATTATGTAAACAATGTTATGTCCTAAAATATCGGTAGAGAGATAACTGGGGGGTGTTCTCGAACAAACAAAGTAGCAATCAATTTTAAACAAATAATATAAAATGTAACGTTACTGTTTGCATTTAAAATTTTCCGTTAGCCCGAAACAATAATAATTGTAAAAACAAACACAGTTACTTATTTATTACGCATCGAAAACTATAATATATTACTCATCATTATTATATTATTATATTACTCATTTGATATTTCTAATTATAATTAATAAAAAATCTTCTCTATTAAATTTTTATGAGGTTCTTCCTTGCAAGTTGCAACAAGGGTAAACATAAGGCTTCAAAGAAGATTATAATTAGCCTTTGGTTTTCCTTGACGACCAACCTAACCAAAGATCAGATAGTTGAATGTTGATAGTTCATATCTCTTCATAGGCTGCCGTCGTAGGTTCAATCACAGAATAAATAATGGTACGTTCTATCTCGTTATAAAACAACGTCCCACCGGTTCACCTTCACCTAAAAATGCTCCAATCCAAAGAAGATCCAAAAACTTCTCTCGATCAAAAAAGAATACGACCCAGACCAGCCTCAATAACCAAAGATCAGATAATTCATATCCCTTCGTAGGCTTCTGTCGTAGACTTCTATCTGGTTACAAAACCACGTCCCACCGGCTCACCTTCACCTAAAAATGCTAATCGCTAGCGGTACTCGCCCGTGCCAATATAACGGTGAAGGCGCTGCTTTACCACAAACCTATATTTCATGTATTCAATAGTAAATACTAAATAGTTAAATACTATTGCTCGTACGGTTGACAGTTAGATTCATGTTTGCTTAATAATTGTTTAGCGACGGGATGTTAAAACTGTTGCTGCTTCTCCAAGTTGGTATGGTGGCTGATGGCTCAATGCTCTTTAACGAGCAAGTAGATTGCTCATTGCGGAGCATATGCGTCTATGGTTGCTCAATGGCCAATGCCCATGGTCGATTGTACTATCAGAGAAGTTGATTCCTAGGCAGATGGGGGACCTACGTAGTTTGGTCGTGTTATGTCAAACCCAACCGACCACTGATCTCTATTATGCAAGTACGCTGGATTGCTTACGCCCGCTAGACCCGCTTTTTGTGCCTATTTGAAGCGGAATCAGCGCCCCCATTATTCGGGTAGAGAACTAAATTTGACGTAACCACAACCAATAACAACAGTTGTCATCACTAGTATTAGTTCCAAATACTCTCACTACTGCTATCAGCGCCAATATGGCGGCTTTCAAACGTCATTTTGACGACGATGATTTTTACTGTACGATAATTACTTTAGGAAATACAGAGTATTAATAGGGTACGCTAGCACTGTTTTACCATTCAAACGTATTCCCCAATTTACTCCCTGGAAAATGCGTCTAGAGAAATGATTTTTTTATACAATATTGGGATCTGTTAAAGCATGTCTCTACATTAGATTCTTTTCTAAAATTAAAAATATGACCCTAAAAAATTGCAAAACATCAATTCCCCGTACTCCCGCCAATGGACCGACCATTTAAAAACAAATTTGAAAGATCTTTAAGATAAAATAAAAACGTAGAGGCAATAGACTTACTCTTCCTGAAGATATTTAAAAAGAAATAAAATTAGATACTCTATTTTGAAGGAGGAATCAGGGGACAGGATCTGTCTCTAGATACGTACGTACGATAGTAAATCGAGGTTACGTATTCCAGTGATTCCTCCTTCAAAGTTGATCCTATCTAAATTTATTTTGCATTTTCAGTGCAGTAAAAGATTATATATACATATTATACTTGACGATATTATATTATGCAGATTTCAATATGATAGAAGTCAGCACGCTGTCACGATAATGTTGAAAAGTCGATAAGATTACTTGCGATAATATGTTGACTGTTACGCACAGTGCTTTCATCTGAGTCAACAAATCTTAGATACAAATTAAGGAAAAATTTTGTTTGTTTGCTTCGAACAGGCTCTAAAAGCAAAGATTCAAAGACTTTATAAATCAAGTATTTGAATCTTTTAGACCTTTTTTTTTTAAACAAACTATGTAATATACAAACAATAGTTATTATTGTTAGTAAAGACTAAGTACCATATTGTGCAGGCGTTGGATTAAAAATTGTAAACAAGTACTGGGCCGATTTTGATTTTTTTAGCATAGATTTTTATATATTTCATTCTTTCATTCTGCATCTTTCACTTCAAGTGACGCGTCTGAACATTCATCTCAAGAATGATAATTATTAATTATGTACATTAATTCGAATGAAAATCACTCGAGCAAAAAATCTGACATCAGCGCAGGCCATAAACGCAAGGGTGTACCTGACAGGTTTGTCTATGCAGTTACGCCTGTCAGGCAAAATTGAGACAAAACCTGCACAGTTCTGCAATATAAACGCTCCGATTTACCTGAACAGTTGACCTGTTCAGGCAAACCTGTCAGGTTACACCCTTACGTGTATGGTGAATGGTCTGCTTTAAGGACGTGTATTTATTGGCATCAAGTTTTTCTTTCCTCTTTCGGTGTCTCACCTAAGAGGATACCTCATATTATTGTATTTCAGGTGACTTTACATGGCATGTTTCGTAACAATTTTCGTAAGTCATCAGCGTGCCTGATTTTCCCTTCGGTAACATACTTAGTCCAAGTGAAATGCACACGCATTGCAGTCACCATCAGTATGCCCTGCACGTCAGCACTTTCGATGCGCCGTAGGCCTCTAGCGGAATAACAATAGAACCGAACAGCCTATATAAGTTTTTCGAAAGGACATCCAAGAGATTCAATTAACTATCGCATACCTTCGCAGATTAAATTGCAGTTAAAAAATAGGATGCCTGGTACTATAGACCTATAAAATATCTTAGGTCAATTATGGCTGGTAGTAGTATTTTGTGTATAATAATACATGACTAGGGTAATATTTTAAACCGTTAAAACTTTAAACAGGACTTTTCCAAGGATGATTCATGATTTCTCAAAGGTGTAGAATAATATTTAGTAAGGATACATAAACATTTACAATATTAAAAGAAGTAGGCGATGGCAATATACCACAAAAATCCACTTGATAAATACCACTTGATTAACTTGTATGTTTTATAGCCGCTTAAAAATTATTTCACACTATTCTAAGTCGTTAACATCTTTATTAGCCTTTTACTATTATTTTACGACACCCTCAGGAACAAATGTATAACATAGCCACACAAATATTGTAGAGAAGTCCTTTAGCACGGATTTGTGTTCTCCGGTCTCGGCTTGATTCTTTCAAATATCAGAGATTCAAAAAAAATAATAAAAAATATATACAGCCGAACGTATATAGCTCCTCATTTTTGGAAGTCGGTTAAAAACAAAATGATGGGAGAAATCTGACACGAGGTAAATTCGAAAGTATACTACTTATTGCATGTGCTAATTTTTCACTTTCTGCTGTTGTGAAATATTTTGGTTCTTCCGGCTACAATGTTGGGAATCTTCAAGAAACATTTCTCACGCAAATGTCTCAGCTCTATGGTGGGCAATTTTTTCTTGACCCAGCCTCGTAGTGAGATAATATGTAACTATAATAGCTTGTGGGCTGCGGCATTTCAACATAAACAAGAGCTGTAGCAGCATCACAAAACAACTAGGCCATCAAAGTTTTTCAGGGATTATGTGGAATGTCCAGCACATAATCTATATCTATGCTAACCAGTTTCTGCCAACAAGCCCGTCCTTCAAGAGCGGATGGCGGTGCGGATGCGGGCATAACGAGCCCTGACCAAATTACCCTCACTTTCGTTTGTGTCACAATTCGCGTCGCGAATATTAGAAAGTAAAAAGCGTAACAATTTAGAATGTCCGAGTTTCGAGTGTATTCGCCATCTTTCGCAATCGTTTCGGTTGTCTTTTTGCTGTCAATCGTCGCTTCAGGAGGAAAACAGTAGCGAGTTGTAGCCAGATTTGGACGAGTGTCGGTCAGACTAAAATCTCCCGTAATCGGTTTAACAGGTTCATCAAACAGCTACGTTGTGATCCACACAAGGATCCGAAGCGAGCTGGTGTCAATCAGTTTTAAATGAGTAAGCGGCAGATTTAGGGCCATTGGACTTTACATTGACTAGTTTCGTTCCAAAACAGAAATTGCCACCTAAATTTGATAGCTTGATTTAATCATAACTGATATGAAGATGTCAAAGATTAAAATATAATATGTACGTTGTGTCCTGAAAAATCATACCTTCTCTTCCATTTCATATAAGCGGAGGCTTGAGTCGGAGCCAGATTTTTGCTGCACACCGACTTCTTTCAGGACACTCACCATTAAATAAGTTTGCACATCTAATGCGTAAAGCTGATTCTCCTGATTGTGAAATGTGTGGAAAGCCAGAAGATATGCAACACGTTTTAATGGAATGTGTCCGATATACTCATAAAAGAATTAATGAGTTATTTAATTTGATTAAAGTGCCTCTAATGAATGTGGTTATCTTTAATGTTATATTGGCTGAACCAGATTCTGATTTTGCAAAATTATTGTATTCTATTATTATTAGAAGTTAGTTTTAAGTTTTTTCTGGCAAGATGGGATTGGCATAGCCACTGCGTGTGCTAAAATCCCTAAATAAAATGAGAATAAAAAAAAATATAAGCGGAGACGGTCCTATGGTTTCTATCTAGGGGACTCTTCTGACTTCCTAGAATTTCTGAGCAATTTAAAAATGTTAAGTCGAAGTAATAGTGGTCAATCTTGCTCAACTCTCGATTGTATATTTACCAAGATTTAGAAATTTCAAATTTGAACTCATAAAGTCATTTAAGCCATCTAGGAAACGAGACAACGCGGATATTGTTTGACAGTATGCTGATGAGCGAGGAATTGCATCCATTTTGAAAAACACGCGGAAATATCGCGCGATATTCGTGCTGACTGACATTTTAACAATCGGGTCTCGAACACATGACCTCTTGTTATCGCCGTGTCAAGATTTCAACGACGATTGCTTCTTCCGTCACAAGCCATTCAACAATACAATAACATTGGTTTTTATTAGATCTGTGACTACTGCTTATTTTCAATAGGATATTAACACTGCAATGATTTCACGCTAGAGGCATCACCAGCACAGGCAGTAAACAAAAGTTTTTGTTCGACGTTTGACAATGTTTCTGTCTTGACAAAAGCTCCATAAATGTTTTGTCAAACTCTTCATTAAATTAAAGTTATCATTAAATATATCTGAATGAGGCCGTAAGGCTGCCTTTCCACCAGAGCTGAGCGGTGCTGTGTTGCGAGGAATTGTGTTTTTGAAAACCAATAGAATCGCTTCACTGACATGACTTTGCCATGACATCGCTTAGCGCGGCGATGCTGTTGGTTCTCAAAAACACATTCCTCGCAAGTCGCAACACAGCTCCGCTCAGCTTTGGTGGAAACGCAGCCTTAGAGCTCTTTGCTTTTAGCCCTAGCTGCGCCTCCACAAACTGATAGTAGGTGTTCATCAATGATCGCGATTCGCGACCAATTTAGGCAATATTACGCGCAAAGGTCGGAGCAGAAGCGTTACTAGCAAGTAAAGCAAAAGAATTAAAAGAATCCGACTAAAAATAAATAAATAAAATATGTTTAATTCAGAATTCAGATGACCAAGATCCATAAAATTGTTAGTAAAGAAACTTATCGCTATGTTAGTATTCTATTCTATAAAGAGATTTAGTTCTATTTATCATTAAAAGTCGATCAGGACAATCCCCGCTGTCGACTTTCTCTCTCAGGACACCGTGGCTGCTGCCGCGGACCCTGGCCAATAGCGATGCAGTCCATTACGGACTGCGGAGTATAGCTTCAAAACATGTTCAAAACTATCTACATCCACAAAAGCAAACATCGCTGAGGCACTACAGAAACGCGGCAGCCGCAACAGTGCTAAAAGCATTATATTGAATAAGTACGTAGGGCATTGTATGTTTTATTGGTGTAGTTGGTCCATAAGCTGCAGGTGTAAAAAGAGGTGCAGTAAGCCTTAAAAAGAGTAATTTTAAGGCGTCCGTGCAACGACCAAATCTATGCACCAACTTCGCACCAAAATGCACCAAGATATTTGCCATCACAGACAATGCCCTACGCTCTCTTTCGAGGTCTACATCGTCTCGACAATCCGACATGTTGCACACATTATATGGAAATATTGACAGAAACGTTGTCAAACGCCGAACAAAACTTTTTGTTTACTGTCTGTGCTGGTGCAGTGGTGCTGCCGTCTAGCGTGAAAACTTTGCAGTAATAAGTCCAATTCGTCGGTTTCCGTCGGCGACAGACATCTCGACGCGTCTTACGAAACGTCTCGAAAGTGTGCAGAAGACAATTTCATAATAATTATTATTGAATAAACTTTCCTTAAAGTTTAATCCGACCTTAATCCTCTTTGTATTTAACTTGTTCAAGAAGTGGAACAGATACTAACTTTAGACATAAGCCCCATGTATTATTTGTCAAAATCTTCATTAAATTGTGGTTTAGTCGGGGAATTTCAGTCGCAGTGGGCTGCCAGATGAGTGCATTTTATTCTGTTGCTGTCCAACGTTTATACCAGGTGAATACTCAAAATGACCTCATCTCAAAAGGTAGGTCGAAGTGGACATTATTAACCGACTTCAAAAAAAAGGAGGTTATCAATTCGACGCGTATGATATGTTTTTGAGAAAGGGAGTTTTAATTCTCAACTAAAAAGTATCCTATGTCCTTTCCCTCAAAATATCTCCACACCAAATTTCAGCAAAATCGGTTCAGCGGACGAAAGACGGACGGACGGACGGACGGACGGACGGACGGACGGACGGACGGACGGACGGACGGACGGACGGACGGACGGACGGACGGACGGACGGACGGACGGACGGACGGACGGACGGACGGACGGACGGACGGACGGACGGACGGACGGACGGACGGACGGACGGACGGACAGACAGACAGACAGACAGACAGACAGACAGACAGACAGACAGACAGACAGACAGACAGACAGACAGACAGACAGACAGACAGACAGACAGACAGACAGACATCGAAGTCTCATGTATAGGGTCCCGTTTTTACCCTTTGGGTACGGAACCCCAAAAACAGTGGGTTGTAGGGGGTAAAAAAACGGGATAAAACGGGACCCTATTCATGAGACTTCGATGTCTGTCTGTCCGTCTGTAAGTCCGTCTGTCTGCCTGTCTCCAGGCTGTATCTCAAGAACCGCTATAGCTAGAGTTCTGAAATTTTCACAGTTTGTGTATTTCCGGTGCCGCTATAACAACAAATACTAAAATAAAAATAAAATTGATATTTAAGTGATTTTTTTTGGCCTTTTTTGCTCGTAATCAATAATGATAAGAGGTAGGTAGAGGTACTTGAAACTTTCATTAAGGCCTTAAATATAATTGTACTTTAATAATTAATAATAACATTTAAATAAAATAAAAAACTTGGCAACACTGCCCGCGCTTCCCACGAACTGAATTCGGTCGGTATAATGCGTGTGAGACAACTCATTTTGAGTCGCCGCGTGAATCAAACAGGCCTTTTGTACTATGAAACTGAATGCACAAATTACGCTCATTTGGCTGCACCCTAACCCAGTGGTTCCCAACTTTTTTTCATGCGGGCCACAATTTTTTTTTATGAAATAAGGGGGCAAACGAGCAGAGCAAACGGGTCACCTGATGGAAAGCAGCCGTTAACACGTGACAAAGTGTAGTTTTTAAGTGTATAATAATAATATGTATGTTAGTCCAGGTATTTATTATAATATTATGTATGTATTATTATGTATTATGTATGTCTGTATCTGTATTATGGGCCTAGGATCTAGATGCCTGAAATAAATGGTAAAATAAAAATAAATCTACATTATTTTGCCGGTGGGTGTGGATTTCAAAATGGTTTAACATCACGCGGGCCATGCGGCCCATGGGCCGTGGGTTGGGGATAGCTGGTCTAATATAAATAAAACACCTTTAATAACAGTTTATCAGTTTTAGCTCTAGTTTCTAAGATGGAAAAAGGAATGGAAAAAACAGTATGCAAAATAATTATATAAAATACATATTACATAATATAATGTATTTTAATTTCAAAGAATTATAATGTACTAACTGAATCCCTAGCAAACTATTTATAAAAACATTGCAGCAAAAAACAATGTTAATCAGAAGAATATTGTGTTCTCCATCAATACTTTTATTGCACAATACTCATTTTCTTATTTTTTTTTTATTTTTATGATTATATAATGGAAGTAATATAATAGATCTCTGTAACATTTTAGTTAAAACCTACATGTTCACAACAGTTCCTGCTCAATAATAAATAATGAACATTAATAGAACGAAAAATATTGTGAACTGTTACAACAACAACTAAATTGATGACTGTTATTGTGTAGTGTGTACAATATGAAGCTTCCTTGGTTGAGTCAGTCATAATGTGAGACAATTTAAATTAAAATTTTCCTATAAAGCATACAACCAATATATTTTGGCAGTGATATTTTATCGATTCATACACCGAATTGTGAATGCTTTCATTTTATAATACTAAGGCTAAACTTGTAACTCCCCTACAAAGTTTTCCTTGCATCTTATACAAAGGAATTGCCACAATCCTTATGGCAAGGGTAGGTTTATTATAGTTTCTTGTTTAGACCAGTATTTCGCAACAAAGAAACGAGCATGAGCATCGATGATGTCTCAGCAACAATGTATTATGAGTGAAAGTGATCTATCAACCTGCTTAGGTGCCCATGTTGTTTAGCGCGACTGACTGACCGTGAACTCCAAATTACCAATTTATATCAATAACAATAGCCCCAGCATATCGAGAACAGCGTAATCACACCCCGACGAGTCACACAGGCACACGAGATACATTGTCGGCATAAATAACGGTGCATTTTTGTCGCTGTTCGCTGTTTTTATGGTTATGAAATATGGCAACTCACCTTGTAATATACATCCATGAGTATGGTGTCCGGCAGCGTCCGCAATTCATTTCGATCGCACTTAAATTTTTGCAAATAGTAAACTAAATTCGAAAGGCACACTTCATATAAATTATCGGGTATTCTTTTTATGCGCACCGACGACGACGCGTCAGCCATTTTGGCAAGGTAAAATAAAACTCGCTTCATTTTGGAACGGCACGATTTGACAGCTCGACTCGTTTCGCACGAAGTTCACGTGTATGGCTCCGCTCGTATTGGCTACTTTGAAGGTCGCCTCGAATTCTATTGGCAGACCGTAAATTTTTCTCAATTTACGGGAAATCGGGATCATGTGATAACACTGATTTTTAATAAACAAGTACGCTGGATTGCTGATACAGACCTGCTTTTTGTGCCTATTTGAAGCGCAATCAGCGCCCCCATTATTCGGGTAGAGAACTAAATTTGACAGGTATTTCAAACTGCGTTAAATAGAAATTGGTTATCGCCAAGGACACAGTATAGCAATATAATATATTATATTAATATAATATATTGCTATACTGTGGCCAAGGACGTTGAAATAATTTATTTCAACGTCCTTGGTTATCGCTAAAATCTAATAATCTATATCTAAGCATTAACATAAAGTCGTATGCACATTGTACTATCAGAGAAGTTGATTCCTAGTCGGTTGACGGACCTACGTCATTTGGTCGGCTTATGTCAATTCAATGTTAGCTGTGATCGGTCTGATGGGTTTGACGTACCGCGACCAAATTATTTAGGTCCGCCATCTGCATAGGAATCGATTTCCTCGATGGTACATACTTGAATTTTTGAATTAATAGGGATGATGACAAGGTCAAAGATTAGCGAATTTTGTTATTAAAATAAAGAAATCACGGTAAAAATAATAGTTCCCAAAATTTCAGCTCGATAGCGTTTGTATTTTTTTGATATTATACGCCTTCAAAGTTGGATAATCAAGTCGATTATGAGTCGATTTTTTTTTCAATTAAATTTCTAAATATTTGTATACCATTCGATAAAATATGCAATTAAAAGCAACTTTTGTTATGAAACCACTTTCATAAACGCAATATTTAATATACCTATCGAACAAAGTTCTCTCCCGATGCGTACAAACTAAGAAAGAGTGACGTCAGTCTTTCGTAGCACTTTGTATGGAGCGTTTTCGGGCAGGTCTATTTTATGAGATGTTTGAATTGTCATATCTTGGTGAATTTTTAAGCTATCACAGTCATTCTTTCAGCAATATTTCTATTTTATAAGGGTCTTTCAATTACCAATAAGAAAAAAAAAAAGTCATCAAGCCTATTTTAACTCAATGGTAAAACTTTTTTACCTTGTTTATTAATAATTCTCTGATTCTATCGAAGATTTTATTCTAACCATCATGGACCAATCATACATGTATGATTGGTCCATGATTCTAACGTAAGTGTGGTGATAAGAAATAATAAAACAATATTTCTTGTAATAATCTATTCTATATTTAAAACTAAAACAGCACATCTCGGTTAACTAAACATTCATACTTTAAAGCTATCCTAAAGCAAATTAATTGCTTTACCAAATTCTGTAATGTTTATGGAACAAAAAAATAATTCTTTTAAAAGAAATTATAAGGGCATGAATTTCGTATCCGGGCTTTTAAATTGTACAATATAATATAACAATATTATTCTTTTGGGCAGTCAATAAAATACTAGTGCCAATTCCACCAACCTCAGTTTAACATTATTGATTTAGGGCCTGTTTCACCACTACCTGATAAGTGCGGAATAGGCTGTCCACCAATTAACTTGACAGATCGAGTATGGAGAATCTGTCAATAAAGTTGTGATAGCCTATTCGGAACTTTATCAGGAAGTGGTAAAACAGGCCCTAAATATCATATTTTCTTTTGCTGATAAAATGTTAACAGAAGAGAAAGCATGACATTTAGACAAACGATTAAGGGTGGATTGCACCAGAGGCGTAGTTAAAGTTAAGGTTATCGTCAAATATAGCGTCCATAATGGACTTTTATAGGTCTACCAGAATCTGATGGCAATTTTTGACAGCAGATATTTAAAAAATATCCTTGATCATTAGATTAATTTTTATATTTGCATGATCAGCCGCTGTTTTAAAATTTGGAATAATAAAAATTTGGATTTAAAATTTGGAATATAAAAAAAGGATCAAAATGTTTTATTGCAATTACCCCGGTGTAAATAATAGCTTAGGTTTTATTCCCTTTATTATACAATTTTATGTTTGAATAATTTTCCTATTAGAATAAGTTACGCTATTGTCTCATTTTTATGTTATTGCTGTCCCTTTTGCACAGAGATGAAGTGTGTTTCACACAATTTATATTGTTGTCCCTTTCTAGCAAAGTATAGTGTGTCTCACACAAATGTTGTTGTTGTCTCTTTTATTTACTTTTTATAATTGTATAACTTTATTTACGTTTTTTATTGTTAATTATATATAGACCCCCTTGACTTCTATCGGTACAAATTTCAAATAAAACACGCACTTTCCTAGCGCAACACACACTCACTACATCAACTCTGCAGAAGCATGGAGAAACTCTGCTGCACCAACACTCGACCATAACTGCAGTACCAAGATTCACCTGGTGTTTTCTTCACTCCAACCTGCCACTACTACTTCCTCAGGACTGAACCTCAATCAAGATACAGTCCACTGCTCACCCCCAGCGGCGACCACGACCCCGCTGAATTGTCGTGTCGTCAATACCCGGTATTGCTAGTCAATTTAATTTCTCACTTTTTGCCATCAGATTCTGGTAGACCTATACTAGGGATTTGACAGTTCATTTGACTTTTTGCTATGGTTAAAGTTATAGATTAAGTAAGTTGGTGCAACCCACTCTAACAGACATTGCTGAAATTGGGACTAAGGATTATTCATATTATTATTCCGTTCCACATATTATAACAGTAACAAGATCTGTTACAGACTTACTAAAATGCACAGTTTGGTCACAGACAATACAGAAAATACGCTTATGTATTTTTTATTGAAATGCAGTATTATTACTTTGAATGCTCTTAGAAAACGACTTTATAGAATGGATCACACAACCAATAGGAACGCTGTCGGGAAAGCGAATGATGCGCAAAATCAGTAAGACGCGCATAACATGAGCTGTCACGTAAAAACCAAATATCGCGTTCTAATAAAAAAAATAATGATTAGCATTGTCACCTTAGAAGCGGTTTCTTCAACGAAAGAATAGACAAAGTGACAGTAAGACACGGTAAGACAAAAAAAAACCGCCGTTTTGTCGCTATAATTTGTCAGTATGTCCATTCTTCCCCGTTCCTAATGTAATTATGCTAAGCCTGCTGGTACACTTTTACTGTGACCAAACTATGCAATTATATTCCGTCTGTAGCGGGCTTTAGGAGTCTACTGTTTCCCAATAGTGAACTTGGAGATTCCCTCCAAGAGGTTGATATATGCCGTGTGCTCGTACGCTGTGCTGAAGTCCGACAGCTTCTGCACGAATTCGTTGCTGATTCCTTTCTCTTCTAGAAGATTCATCAGCAGGTCGTACAAGTACTGAAACAAATTATTGTATTTTATTTTAGAATTATCTAGGTTTTTAGATTAATCATTAAAGGACTATATAAAACAACTAGCTAACCCGGCAACATTATTTTTCTCATCATATAAAATATTATTTGTAGTATTAATATAAAAAGTAGATAAAAACCTAATGACCTAAGAAATGTACCATAGAGGAAATTGATTCCTTGGCAGATGGCGCACCTAAGTAATTTGGTTGCGTTAAATCAAACCCATCCGATTGATCACAGCCAACATTGAGCCGACCACATGATGTAGGTCCATCAACTGCCTAGGAAACAATTTTCTACATGGTACATTTCATTAAAATCGGTTGAGCCGTTTTGGAGCAGTTTGCGGACAAACACTGTGACACTAGAATAACATTAGATTTGATTAAGCCGGGTTTTCACTATACGAGTACACTCGGACCGAGTGCACTCGTACGAGCTAGCTTGTATAGAAGCCCACTCGGAATTTGGTTTACACATAGTTAAGATTTTACATTCTAGTACATAATATTTTTAACCGACTTCCAAAAAAGAGGAGGTTATATTCTCAATGCATTAAAGATGACGACAACTGATCTGTTGCTTCACATTCCACAACACTTCCTCGGCTTCATATAATTCCACAAACTTCACTGTTTCCCGTTCTGTCCACTTTTTCTTAATTCTGCTTTGTTTTTCTTAGACGCCATTTTGTTTTTATAAAATCGTCCGAGTGCACTCGGAAAAGTAGGACCGCGACCGAGTTCACTCTGATCGGATGCGGATGCCCGAGTGCGCTTGGATTACCTATTTACACAGTACGAGTAGCGTCAAAGTAGTAATCCGAGCGCACTCGGTCCGAGTGTACGCGTATAGTGAAAACCCGGCTTTAGAGTTTATCAAATAAATAGTATGTCTCGCAGGGCTTCAAATATCGTTATTTTTTCATAACGTTACTGCACATAACGGTAAATATTATAACGATATTTTTTCGTTATGTTACTAGATAACGTTAAAAAAATTACCGTTATCTGGCTACCATTATGAAAATAATGGTACGTAACGATATTTTTTCTGCTATTTGATAACGTTATGAAGCCCTGATGTCTCGTATGGTTTAGCTTTGAATAGGCAAAGTATTGGACCAATGTAAGCTTTGAAGTATAAGAGTGTGACTTCGCGCTTGAAAGAATTTTCTCTGGTTTCCCCACCATTTGCATTCTGATTTCTTTTAACGAAACTTGGCTACACAATACACATGATATCAAATACCAATTCTATGTTGGACAATTTTTTTTTTTGCATATTATTGCATATTATAAAGTGGACATTTCAGTCGAGATTGCCACATGCGGCATGCCCATACATAAGAAAAATGTTGCACTTCATTGAATACAATGTCTATGTGACAACGTAGCTTCAACTCGATGCGTCAATTTCCCCCATATTTGGCGCTTGCTGACCACATGGTTCGTGGAAACAAGTGTGGCAGATATTATGGGGTTAGAAAAAGTGTTGAGATTAACTTGGGTTTGAACCAGAGTCCCCATGGATAATTACGGTGCTCATACCACTGGGCCAATCGGCACTATGGGTTTACTTTGAATTTTACTATATCTACACAGTATATTGTGTAGGTGGAAAAAATGACGTATAACATTGTATAGAAACTAAAAGTTGCGTATTTTGATATGGTCAGTGTAATCTTAACTAAAAAAATTTACATAGTTTAGGTAAAAGTAAGATCTTAATATTATCGCCAAATTGTTAGTCGCTGTTTTTTTTTACTTCCATCACTGCAGTATTTTTATAACAATGATAAAATACTTACACCGTCAAGAACATCCCCAGCGACTGCATAAACTTTGTCAGACCAATCACCCTTGTAAAGAGTCACCTCGTCAATTCCGAAAATGTCATCTGAAATGGAATAAATGTAAATTTGTATAAATGGTTATTTATTTAAAATTTGTGTAAAATAAAGGGGTCATTAATAACAGTCACTTCACATACATTTCAATTGGTCAAGATAAATAAGAAATCATACACAATTTATAAAAAATATTTGGCAAAACCTCTTAACTAAAACATATTCTTCAAAAGCAGTTGGTTCATTGTTCTAAATATTATTGCAATGATACAGTTTAGAATCGCAATTGCCTAGCAATATAAATAATAACCAAAACTGTTAAGTCTTTGGCTTCACATGATAATAATTGAAGATGTGAGTGGAAGAATCGAACAAGTAACATTTCGTAACATACGGACAATAACTCATTTTTTCCCTAATTATTTCAATAAAACTTGTAACTTACCTACTTCATAACCTAGCTAATATATCTGGCTACACATACAATCCATAGTTTTTCTATTTCAAATAACTTTTCCGGCCCTAAAGCCTCCATTTAAGCAAAAAAACGGAAAGTTTTTTCATGTTACTTACCTTATTCTTCCACTCACGTCTTGAATTGCTAAAAGACTAAATCTGTACTTTACCAGTAATTTGTAATAACCTCTTTATGTAGTACACTTAGTATACTTACTGTACTCTTCAGCATTGGTGCTCGGTGGGTCCTGCAGGAAGGAGCATGTGAAGCCGAGCGTGGAGTCTCCCCTCACAATGTCCACCTCAAACTGTGGCTTGGACCTCATCTCTGAGAACTCCTGCTTCTCCGGCTGAACATCATCAAACTCTTCAGAATCCACTGTGTGGTTCACATTGAATGTGATTTTGATTCTGAATTAAGATATTACATTTCTTGTGTTAAAAAAAAGTTTATGAAGTTACATTGTATGATAATGTCATAATACATTATACAACTGAGTATGAAAAGTGTGTTAATATAGTAGTTTGTTTATCAGGATAACATTTTGATTGTATAATAATATACCGACTAATTTGCCTATTTTACAATGTTAGTGGGCTGTGTACAACAAATACAATTAATTATGTTTTCTACATGTAAATAAGATGATGTCTTATACATTAATGCAGAGAAAGGGCAACTTACCCACAACTCTGGATGTGTGCATAAGTTAATATGACCCATCAACTTCTGGTGCTATTTACAAAAATAGCACCATAATACGGTTGATGGGTTATTTTTGTAGATTCGTTTTTAAAGTAAGTAAGATTTATACAGGGTGCAATTAAACCTTCCTGCCAAATTTTTTCCAGGGCTTAGGTATCATTAGGACAGTCCATTTAACCAAAAAAAGTTGGGTGTTATATTTTTTTTATTAACATAATATTTTATCCTATTTAAAATCGTTGCAGAATGGTCACTCGCGGCGCGGGGGAATGACCGGGGGTAACGCGGGGGGGAGGCGCGCGCGCGGGTCACATCACGCGCGGGCGACGCGTCGTGTCCATTAATTGTAGTGTTTTTTAGGATAACTTTCGGAAGCTATTTCTCAACATTTTAGTACTGAGTGATTATAAAAGAAAAAATATGTGTATTTTTATTTTTAACAATGATCAATATATTAAAATTTGGCAGGAAGGTATATTGCACCCTGTATAAAAAGAAATATTTGTTCTTGGGTGAAACTATAGTTATGATTTTATTAATTCTAGAGGTAAATCCGTGATTCAGAAAATTATTAATTGACTTATTAACCCGTCGATCATGGAAAAACGAGACGCAATAGCTTCTCTTTTGTTATCGCGGTAGCATGCGATCGCTTGGGGCTTGATGAATTATTTACATAATTACTAAACCCTCGATCACAGTTTCTCGGAAATCTTTTGTTCTTCTTTTGTTATCGTGACCTCATGCGACCGTTTGAATGGTTAATTGACTTATTGAACAACATTTAGTACTTAGGTACAGTATAAAATAATACCGACAAAATTTTTTAACATTAAGTATCATAACTAGTTGCTTACGTTTCATCTTTGCCCTGTTTAGTAAGGACCACCTCTGCTCCGTCCCCCTGTACTTTGAAGCCTTCAACCTCTGCTGGCAAGGACTTTAGTTTCTGAGCTTTCCGCTCTGCAACTATTTCTTCTGTCAGGAACTCTACCAGCTCTCTTTCACCTGAAAATTGTTTATAAATAGAATTATTCTAATTGTACTCAGATTAGACTATTCAAACTATACCTCTAAAGGTATAGACTATCGAAGGTATAGACTTCATACTATAATGTCAAATCTATTTATTATGTGAATATTAAGTCTCATACTTAGATTACTACAATAAATAGAAAATGTAATCTACCTATAACTAAACATAGATATAAGTCTAATATTTAACTCTAATATAGGTACAATAAAGATGGGCCAAAGCAAGGTGGTTAGGACTAGGACATAAATTGTATGGGAAAGGATGTTGCTTACCGACGGGTTTGTTTGGCGTTACAGCATTTTCGTCAAACTTATCTAACAAATGAAATTTATAAAATAGTAACTTTATAGAAGTATTTGAAAATCTTACATTACGATATGGTGCAATCATAACCTCAAAATTTTAGAACGAACCTTTTGTGTGTATCGCCTTCCCGCAACCGCAGCTGCATGTCTTGGAGTGGTTAGCGAGCAGGTTGGAAGCTGCCGATGTGCTGTCCATGCGCTTCGAGCAAGTCATATGCCATATTCCTCTGGTGAAGTCACGTTTGACTGGCGCTTGAGTACGAGAAATAATGGCTCCTTTAAAACCTGAAGTTCTAACGCAGGACTGTATTACCCGATGAGCTGTTCTTACTAAGCCGCTCATTTTAGATAATTCCTTTCGATTATTCTGGAATTTAAAATTAATTACAAGAATATAGAAATTTAAATTGATAGGGGCACACAGCACACTAGCACACCGGTAACTGTCAATGAACTGTCAAATGCTGTCAAAAGCACAGATAAGTTAAAAATCTACTTTTTGACTTTGGTTTTGAAATATGAAATCGTAAATTAGACCCACTGTGCACGGCTTTGCAAACGTAATGATTCGAAAATTGAATTCACGTGGTAAATTCACGACGAAGAAGGAATTCAGTGTCATTATAGCACAGATTGTTGTCCGTCACTGATGTCTATTATACAAGTACGCTGGATTGCTGATACAGACCTGCTTTTTGTGCCTATTCGATTTTCGAAGCGGAATCAGCGCCCCCATTATTCGGGTAGAGAACTAAATTTGACGTAACCACAACCAATAACAACAGTTGTCATCAGCGCCAATATGGCGGCTTTCAAACGTCATTTTTACGTCAGATTTAGTTCTCTACCCGAATAATGGGGGCGCTGATTCCGCTTCAAATAGGCACAAAAAATAGCTGTCATTTCAAATGCTTTCAGCGATCCAGCGTAGGTACTTGTAGGTATAGAGATCAGTGTTGTCCGTAGACATTGTTGTCACTAGAGTACCATAGAGTACTCACCTCACTTGTCAACTGTCAAATTTTCACGAGTGTCATTTTCACGTGTTTGTCGCTCTTCGTGGGTTTTAAATAAAAATAAATTAAATAGGTACATAACTAAAATGGGTAGAAAAAGGAAATTCGTGCCATCCGTAGCTCCTCTCAAAAGCACTTTACCTGTAGAAGTTGTGCTAGAAGATGTAACGACACATCCTTTATGTTTGCATGGACCGACGTTGCTGTTTTCTAATGAAAATGGTCGATTTTTCGCTTGTGCCTCGTGTAGGAACAAAAAAGATTGCACTATACACATCGACGAAGAAGACTGGAAGAAGGAACATGTTAGGAAAAGGAACGAAAAATATTATAACCTTATTCCTAAACTTGATAAAACTTTGGCTTGGAAAAACTTTAATGAGGTATTTTTTACAAAAATATAACCTTACAGAATGTCTTAATATTCATCTCTATATTTTATATTATCTTTATAATAACTTGTTAGTACTAAGAAGTATTTATTCACAGATCAAATCTCAACATGCTTCAAATAGAGCATACTGTGATACTTGCAAGGAGTTGTATGTACTGGGTCAAACAAGAAAACATATCAAAGACCATAGAGTAATAACACCACTGACCGATGAGCAGCTTGCAAATCCCTCCTCGTTCCTGCCCCCCATTGAGGATGACCAGCAACAGGCTCAATATATCTTTTCAAAGAAGTCAGTCAGCACCATCCTTGGCATTTTGAGAAACAATCAAATAGGGTAAGTGCTATTAATTTTAATGGTACAACTTTTAATTTTCTTTTCTTGCTATAAGCTCTGTACAATAAGATTGGATAAAACATAATATTTTAATATTCTTGCAATTTAGTATGTTGGAGTTAGACTTAGATACCTAACTTGAAGTATGCCACATATTATAATAATCTACTGTTCATAAGTATTTTATTGTAAAAAGACGTCTGATGGTACATGTAATCATTTTATATTAGACATTGAAATATATCTTTTAGGAATATTCTATGCATTGGGACTCCATCAGTCCACGAGGCTGCCCAGGCTCACCCCGACTTTGATTCTCTGCTTCTGGACTATGACACCCGTCATCATCTGTTCCACACACCCTCCAAGTACCTCTGGTACAATATGTTCAACAACTACCTGTTCAATGGTAATGAAGATGAGAAAGTGTTGAAAAAATTCATCAAGTCTTCTAGGTAAATCATTTTGTTTAAGGATGCTATTACAAATATCAGCGATTTTCCGGTACCCTATTAAAGAATTAGGAGTCAAACTGCGAGGACATTTTGGTTTCAAATGAAAGATAATATATTCATCTCCACGACTGTACCATAAAAATTCTATAGCCGCATACAAAATTTTGACATAAAATACGTTTTAACCGTCACAATAATCGCAAAATATGAAAAAAATGGGATCTTATTAGGTACCTTAATATCTAAATACGCTGAACTGAGGAAAATAAATATACAAAAAAATTGTTGCTTATTTAGTCCTCTATAAAGTCCGCTTAAAATGTTATATAAAATAAACAACTTTTCCAGTTATAAGAAAAATAAGAAAATTTCTCAAATTTTTTCATACATTTTCGCCATATCAAGAACGCGGCGAGCATCGTAACCGCCACGGTACAAGGCGCGCTAATATGAATCTTATTTTAATGTCATTAACGTCGATATTCGTACTGACAGACATCCGACCTGCTAATTCTCCGGTTGGAGCATTCTTAAAATTATTAAAGTATCAAAGTTTAAAAGGAATATTTATAAAGCTTATCTTACATCAAAGACTTTTAACCTTCAATCTTACATCAAAGACTTTTAACCTTCAAGCAGGCGCGCTCTATTTTGTAACGGCAGTGGTCGTGCGTAACCTAAAAGATGCCATAGGTGAATTTGGGAAGCAAAACAGTTTTCATTCAACATTATTTATTATTTCATAAATTAAATTATAACTCTTTTTAAAAGTAATCAGTTCACCCAGAAAATTAAATGTATTTAAGTAAAAACTTGGTTATAAAATCGGGTGACCCAAAGTAGCTTAGCTTGTGTGAACAGCCAACAGGGACAGAAAAAGTGATCAGAATTTTCTTATCCTAATTCGAATTTTTTCTTCATCTAGCAATAACACTCGATGTCATCGGTCAACGACGACTTAGTTTTATAAATAAACATAGAATTTTCCTTAATTATATGAAAACTACATAATATAAAATTATAAGAGAGGCGCGCGGAGTCTTCTCGACGCCGGCGCCGAGACCAAAACAATTGAGCTCCTTGCTGCAAAGGGGGTGTGGAGAGTAAGTGTAAGCTATTTATTTGGTAGATAGATAAATTATGAAAAGCTACTGAGAAAATGATACGGATTCAACAAGAAATATCGATAATATCAACGAAAACGTATTGAGAGGAGTCTATTCGACGTCGCATGACCGCTTGAAGGTTAAAAGATGATAATTATTATTTATATTAATTACTGGATGACGCGCGCAACTCCGTTGCGCCAAAACTCGTTTATCGCGCGGGAACCATACATTTTCTCGGGACAAAAAGTATCCTATGTCCTTTCACGGGACTCAAAGTATCTCCTGATTAATTGCAGCAAAATCGGTTCAGCGGTTTGGGAGTGAAGAGGTAACAGACAGACACACTTTCGCATTTATAATATTAGTATGGATGTTTAATAAAATACTAAATGCTATAATATAACACTGTCATTTTAGAAAAGCTACGAAAATCTTCCTTTAAAGCTTAAAAACTCTATAATACACCATAACTTAACCCTAGTGTGTAGGTAGTAAAAAATATGTTTTACCAGACTTTTTTTTTCAGACATAAGGGTTTATGCATTGTCATGGATCCACCATTTGGTGGCCGCGTGGAGCCGCTAGTACAAACAATAAGGGAGCTGTCAGCTCAGTACAACAAGATATGTGAGAAGGAAGACCAGCTGCTTCCTGTTATCTGGGCATTCCCATACTTTTCTGAACCCTACATCTGCAACATGATTCCTGAGATAAAGATGCATGATTATCAAGTAAGTGGCTAGTTGTTACCACAATATACATGCAATCTATACTTCTATACTACTATTATAAAGAGGAAAGATTTGTTTGTTTGTTTGTTTGTTTGTTTGTTTGTTTGTTTGAGTCGAATAGGCTCCGAAACTACTGGACCGATTTGAAAAATTCTTTTGCTATTGGAATCTTACATTATTTCTGCTGAACATAGGCTACATTTTATTTTGGAAAAAAGTAGGGTTCCGTAAGATATTTGAGTTTTTCGGACGCAAGGTGTAAAAAATCAGCTAGAAAAGTTACTTATTTTGCGTACGCTGCCTAAACTATAAAAGATAGAACCATACAATGTTCTAAGTAATTGTAGATCTTATAAATATCTACAAAAAAGTCCGCGACACACTATACCTATCTATGTCGAGTGAGGCACAATAACCATTTATTTATTTAAAAATCCTGATTTTTTTTTGACTAAATTGAAACGGATATATTTTACTCACGCTATTAATCCTTATCAAAATAAATTATTTTATCACTAAGTACAGTTTATGTAGATAATATTTGGTCTTTGAATGATTAAAATTGGACGTTTGGTTTTGAAATTATGGCGAAATTAAAATATTACGATAGTAGGCGTAACCAAAGCGCGTGCGGAAGGAAGACAATATTCTGTTGTAGAAATGAAAATTCTGTACTTAAAAGATATGAAATGACACCCGAAATTACACCTTTGTCACTACATCGCTAGAGAAGCCAAAAATGTGGTTAGTTTTTTGTCTGTCTGTCTGTCTGTCACTCTTTCTGTCTGTCTGTATGTTTGTTCCAGCATCACACGAAAAATACTGATCCGATTTGAATGTGGTTTTCGCAGATATATTTATCTTCTTCCAACTTAACATCTGGTGTATAAAATTTTTTTCCCCCACCTCTCTAAGGGGACAAAAGAGGGGGTCAGATTTTGTATCAAACTTTTTTCTTTAACACGAAAACTACTGATCCGATTTGCATACGGTTTTCTCAGATATATTATGTTTGTCTTCTTCCAACTCAACATCTGGTGTATAAAAATCCTCCCCCCCCCTCCCCTCTCAACCCTCTCTGGGGACCAAAGAGGGGTCAGATTTTGTATACAACTTTTTTCTTAAGTGGACTTACTTCATATTAGGTATTAACTGTGTTTTTCAACTTAACATCTGGTGTATGACCTTCCCCCCCACACCCTCTTAGGGGACAAAAGAGGGGGTAAAACATGTATCAACTGATGATGTAGAAAATATACTTTAAATGGCAAAACAACGTTTGCCGGGACAGCTAGTATTCCTCATAAGGCTATACATAATAATTATATGCAAAATTTTTACCTTTTGACCCCATGTCATTTTTATTTTCTCAGCTTATTCTGTCCTACTCCTGAGCAAAAGCTTCCCTCAAAATATATGACTTTTTATGAACTGCCATATTATAATATTTAAGTTCAATAACCCTAATTTGCTTTTTTAAAAGACATTATTTAGAAGCCTAATAATTGATCCTACAGGCTACAGTTGAGCATTCAATTGCAATTCATAACCATCTGTTTCAGGTTGACTATCAAAACCACAAGAAGTTTAGCAGTAAAAAAGGTGGAAGGAAACTTGGCTCACCCGTGCGTTTCTTTACGAACCTTCCATTAAAAACCATAGACTTGTCCAACGACAGTGCTTACAAAATGTGTGACAAATGTAAATTTTGGGTTTCCGTTTCTAACGTTCATTGTACAAAATGTAAACAGTGCACAAGCAAGAATGGGATGAAATACAGACATTGTAATGCATGTCACCGCTGTGTCAAGCCTACGTACACTCATTGTAAGACCTGTGACCGCTGCTGCCAGGAGAAAAAACATATCTGTGGCACAGTTGTTCAATCCCACGTAAATATTTTTATACTCTGTTCTTTTCTATCTTTATCATACTATTTTCCAACTTGTTTCGCTTTTACGATAGTTCCTTAGTTTTAAAATGAAACTTACTTGGCATGCTATTAGTATTCCCTGGGTATTTACATTCTTAAAAAAAATTTTATCATTGGGAACATGATGAATCTGTTTTTCAGGGTTTCCCAATCTTTTTGGCTCCTCAAATTGCAAAAGATTTACATGATTATTTCCATTGCCAAAAATGCGTATTATTTATTACAGCGGATGTACTATAATATTAAATTGTTATTTTAAAGATGACTATTTCTTTTCAGTCTTGCTACAACTGCAATGAAAAGGGACACAAACAAGCCGAATGCCCGATGAAGGAAAACAAGAAACGAAAGATAAAATGAGTCTTTATTTAGATACTCTAAATATAAGATTTATATTACAAAAAGTCATGATTTTCATTTTCCATGATCAAGCTTAAATACTAAAATAAGTATAAAAAAGTAAGAGGCAATATTTTCTTATTCTTAAAATTATAACATACATTGAAAACTATCCACTGAAACAAAGAAAAAATACTATGGTCCAAACCAGGCTAGTCACAAAATTACATGCACAATGTAATAATTTCTTAGATTTTAGCTTAACCTTAAATAACACAATGTTTGGAAAAGTATCAAAACTGCACCAAAAAATACAATCTAAAGAAACATTCTAAATTTAAGTTTCATTGAATTCTTTACATTTGGAATTAAAGTGCTGAGTGTGAGTTTTGGTCACTCCTCCCTGATTAAACTGCAATATGTATGGCATTGTAACAAAACTCTAGTGTTAACATTGACACAACATAATATTACCCATGGACTTTAGACTTTCTTGCTACAGAAGACAAACATGTTGATTTGTCCCTAATTTTTATTGTGGTTTAAGTATGAAATACACGGTCGCCAACGGCGGTCGTCAACAGCAAAAAATAGTATGCACATTGCCAGCCACACGGTTGCCAACGTGTTGTCAACCAGTTTATCATTATAGATTTTGCTTGGTCGTCAACCGCCGTTGACGACCGTGTATTTCTTGCTTATTAAGTTATGCTTGCGAATTGTAATTTACTTTTTTTTTTACTTATTTACTTACCTAACATTGAGCGAGTTGAGTATGATCTGTGAGTTAGCGTACCGCGCCTCGACTTGTGCCGCGCGCGTTAGCCACGCCCCCCGCACATTCGTCCAGCGCGCCATGTGCGAGTGCAGTAGCTGCTCGCGCGTCGGCGGCGGCGCCTCACGCTGTCAAATATTTTTTTTATTGTTAGAAAAGGAGGTAAATATGGTC
Source organism: Plebejus argus (assembly GCA_905404155.3). Taxonomy (NCBI): domain Eukaryota; kingdom Metazoa; phylum Arthropoda; class Insecta; order Lepidoptera; family Lycaenidae; genus Plebejus; species Plebejus argus. Next base: position 999,625 of record FR989942.1, read on the forward strand.
GCTTTAAAGTAGTAGTACTCAACATTTTTTTATTCAGGCCACGAACGCGTTTTATTCGATGTCGCGGGCCGCAACCAAAATTATTTGGGGAAAAACATAAAATTTTTGTTAGGATCAACAAAATATTGAGTTTCTTATTCATCTTGAAACAATCTTTGTTTTATTTTAACTTCACATGGGCCACTGATAAAAATTGAGTTTAGAGCTGCACTTAAGTCTTTAGGATATAATAGTAATAATTAATATCATACTGTTTCCAATTGAATGCCTTTAAAATAGCAAGAAATCTTGTGTCATCCATGTTAGTAGGAAACATCAAAACTTACGTAATTCAAATTAATTTTGTCTACATCTTGTGACTTCAGCTGCTCCGGCAGCAGGTCTGGTATTTTGGATATAGGCGGTCCGTTCGGTCCAGGCAAATCTATCCCATCCTCGATTTCTTCCATATCTTCAGAATCTTTACTGTAAAACAATAATTTTTTTTATACTTATTCCATTAACTAAGAAAAAAAGTGATAACTGATATTATACTTTTATACGTAATAGCTGATTTTTTTAGGTGTGAAAGTTGCTACCATAGAAATCCCATATTATCACAATTTGATATATAGTTTTGTACATTAAAATACAAGAGAAAATCTTAGTCCAAAACAAAGCTCTAAGCCTCTGCAACATTATAACAATTTGAATAACTTACCCAAAGTCACTATAGTTAGCTTTAGGTCTATTTGCAATCCACGCTCGGCAAATAGGATACAGCGGAGAGTCTTCGTTGAACTGTGACAAATCCACACTCCGGTCAAACAGCTTTAAAACATATGACTGTCTCGGTGGTAACTTATTTTGTTTGCCATCTTCTTCTGATGTATAGTCATCTTCTTCTGCACTTGCTTTTCTAAAAATAAAGCAAGTTTATAATAATTACTATTTCTTTAAGTTTCTAGACTGCTTTCATATTCATCATATTACGTTTTGTATTGAAAGTAGGGAATATTATTATTCAAATATTTCTTGATATATTATATAAGACTGAAAAGGAGAAAACCTTTTGAATTAGTGTATAAGTGTTAAAATCAGTGTAAAAAACGTAAAGTGACTGTGACAAACACAAACAATAATGTGTATTCTCCTTTATAAAGACTTTAAGAAAGTGTTGATGGACACAATCTTAGTAAACTCTACTTAGCAGACAGCAGTTAACGTAAAATTACTTAGTCTTAGTTAGGCTAGATTGTAATAATTATGAAATACATAAACAGGTATTTTATGTATAAAAAATATATATTTCTTGATGAGAGTGAAATCAGTTTATATAGGTACTTAATATAATAATAATACAATATACTAGTTGTCCCTGTAAACTTCGTGTCACTTAAAATCTTCCCTGGACTTCAAGGATTATTTTAAGACTAAAATTAGCAGAATCGGTCCAGCCATTCTCGAGTTATAGTGTTACTACACAATTATTGGAAATCCATTTTTATGGCCGGTTTACACGGAGTAAGTCACTGACATCAGTGCCGAGACAGTGCTGACGCCAAAAACTGTCGCCTACCGTTTACACGCGGTCAGTAGTGAAAACAGCGCTGCCGACAGTACTGAACTGTCTTCGAAATCAGTTTACACGATGGCAGTGGCACGTCAGCACAGTCTTGCCTGTGCACTGACTTCAGTTACTCCGTATAAACCGGCCATTATACACACACACATAAATGAGTAATATGAAATATCTATATATATATATATATATATATATATATATATATAGATATTTCATATTACTCATTTATGCATAGTTACCTTCCTTCCTTCTTTACAGGAGTGTTTTCAATGGAAGTATCAGATTCTTCTGCTGTCTCCAAAACGTCCATTAGTGCTCCTTTCAACCGTCCTCTGGCCGTTGTCACGTCATCCTCGACGCTTGAAGATTTTTCTATAACTGAATAGTGAACCAAATACTTAATGCACTGTGGAATAAACGTAATAGATTTGTCAAGCTTTCCATACCTCTAGCTTCCATTGCTTCTTTCATGTGCTTTGTTTTTCTTTTAGGAGTAAATATTCTTTTACGTTTGGGTAGTGGCATTTTGATTTTTCGAGATTAGATTATACTTATTGGAATTAAATTGATAAAACTAAAACAAATCAAGAAGTAAAAATAAAAAATTCAAATTCTAAAATGTTTGTTCTTCTGTTTGTTTTTTTACAGAATTCACTTGTCATTTGTCAAAACTCACAAGTCACAAGTGTCAAGACTCAAGTTGAAATTGATTAACAGTTTTTTTTATGCAAATCGCAACTGGCTGCGGTGTTGATTTTACGTGACATTACCTACCAGGAACGTGTTAATCGGTTGGTAGATGCTGTGTTTTATTCTATTCTATTAAATCAAAATCGGTTCATTGGAGCTCTCAGGCGTTAGGCCTCAGCTCAAGCTCAGAGTTATTACTTCTGACTTCTGAGTCCTGAGAAAAGCTAAACCATAACTCACAACTCACAGCAAAATTATTTTAAGTGTCAGTGACGAATTTCCCAAAAAAAAATAAGCCGACAATTGTCATTTATACTTGTCAACAGTCAAATTTTTGGAAACGTCAAACGCCAAACCAAAAGGCGAAGGCCGAAGACGCTTTGTTTTAAAAATAGATTTGATAAAACTCGAAAAAATTGAATTAATCGAGAAAACGTTAAACATAAATACATAGACTGCACTTAAAAAGTTTTAATACTTTACACTTATGAAGTGTTATGGCCACCACTACCGCATATGAACTCGATGCTGATGGTAAGAAATCAACAATTTCTAATTTAAGAATCAAGTCTTATAAATAATTCGTTGAACACATAGAAAATGTTTACAATTGAACTACATGGCAACCAACCTAACGTTTTTTTTTCTTTTTAATATTTAGGTGGCAAGTACATTCCTGCTACACAGCGCCCTGATGGGACCTGGCGGAAGCCCAGGCGTATACGAGACGGCTACGTACCGCAGGAGGAGGTACCGCTGTACGAGAGCAAGGGCAAACAGTTCAAGTCCCGCCAAAACATAGGAATACCAGTAGGACTCACTCCAGAAATCGTGGCACAGGCGAAAAGTAAAAAGAATACTACGCAACCCATACCAGGCATGATTATTAATGTCGAGAAGAAGAAAAAGAAGAAGAAGCCAGGTAAAATTAAAAAAAAAATCTTAACAGAATAATTGTTTCTGATCTTATAAATTAAAATTTATTTAACAACATTAAAATGTGAGTTTAATTTGTAGTTAAATTTATATGTAATTGTTACAGCTATCGAGGAAGCCACTGCAAAAGTTGCAGAAATGAAGATAACTGAACCAACCTTTAACACTCCTTCCACTAATGAGCCACCAACACAAACTGATCCAGCAAAACGACTCAAAAACCTAAAGAAGAAACTGAGAGATATAGAAGCACTGGAGGAAAAAGTAAAATCAGGCGCTCTTAAAAATCCCGACAAAGATCAAAAGGAGAAAATGTCAAAAAAAGTAGAAATTCTCAAAGAAATTGAGTCATTAGAAACTAATACATAATATACACCAAACATAATTATTTTAAGACATTTTAAAATAATTTTTTAATTAAGGAATATGAAAAGCAATGAAATCAATACATTTTATTTATACTGACACTCAGTTTGTATTTATTCCCTAAAATTATTGATGTTACATATTCTCAATAGGTGACCATGGTATGGAATTTAAGAAGCTGCTGTAGTAGATTGATCAAAATATTATCTTGATTGTGGAAAAACGAGACGCAATAGCTATATTTCTATTGCTATTGCAGTCACCGGTGATTGTTTGGGGCTTGAAGCATTAAGACATAATTCAATAAGATATATCACATTATTCAATAAGATATTATGAGGATGGCAATGCAAAGTTATGTAAATAAAAAATTTTAAAATGTAAATAACTTTATTTTCTATTAGAAAACATTATAATGTATTACAAAATGAGATAAGTAGGGAATCAAAAGTAAAAGTAACAACTTTTCACAACAATGAGATAGAAAATTATAGAATGGTACATACTTTAGATCTCTCATTTACATTAATGAAAGAAATTATTATTTTCTTGAAAGTGGAATTAGTTAATGTGCCTCTACTACATACTATACTTAGATCTATAAGGAATTACTACTGAGCTTAATTATATAAAAATATAAAGCTTAGTTTACTTGATATTTGGAAGGGCTAAAGTTAATAAACTTATATGGAAGTGAGGCTAGTAATATTGTAATTGATAAAGCTACCAATATTTTTAAATACAATAAAAGGGTCTTATCAAAAATTAAAAGATTCGAGATGTTAATAAAGAAATGAATAGATTTTTATGAAAAGTATAGTTGCAAGCTAATGACAAATGTGTGCTTGCTATGGATTAAGATAAAGAGTCAGATCTTTTTTCATTTTATGTTCCTGAGATTTTTACTTCAATTGATTAAATATCCCATAACCATTAGCTTTTGTTTACCGCCACGTCGTGACTTATCTAAAACGAAAAACAAATAATTTTAAAGCTTCTTGTTTTCTTTGTTTGATCTCGGTACTTTAGTACTGTCGCGTGCATTTAGCACTAACAGTAAATGGACACTGATGAAGTAGTTAGGAATTACCTCTATATGAATTCATTTCTCGCTTTCTGCCTCGCGTAATTGCCTAAGCATGCGAAGATACCAATTACTGCAATGCCGAGTCCTATTACTGTCGCTAGGAAATCACCAAAATCGTATCCTTGGGATGCTTCAACATTGCTTACTGCTATTAATGCTAGTGTAAGAATTATTAAATTGATATACATATTGCTTGAGTTTTTAATAGGTAACAATATTATATTAGAAACGCAAATAGATGAATTACTATGACTTCAAACTTCAAAGTTTTGATTGTTTTGTGGTTTTGGAATTTTCAATTTTTTCAATTGACACTTGACAGTTGCCTTATGTCAGTTGTCAGCGTGACAGTCTATGGATATAAATCTGGCAAAGAGTTTTTTTTACAAGTAAATTTATTGCCATGCTAAGGTATTACATAAATAAACGGCATTTCGTATTGTCGCGGCTCGCAGCTGATGGATACGACCGCGGACGTCCGCGGATGTAAAAAACATCCAGCCAGCTAGATTCTGTTCAGACGCCGAATGCTCAACACGCTCGCGTCCGCGACTTATGAAAACGTCCGATAATTTGTTTCCAGCTTTAATAATGATATAAAATATAAATGTGCTATTATTTGCTAACAGAAAATTAATAACTCGTGTTTATTTACTCTTTTCTTTATTACAATAATTTACAATATAGTTTTTTTAAATTTTCTTTGAAGTTGGAAATAGCTGAAAAAAATAAAGCTGTCACTTTGTCCGTGTCTATGGATTATGATTACTTTTGACTTTTGAGTTTTGACATGTTTTATTGATGGCAAATTGATGGTTTTTCTTTATCGAAACATAATATAATACTCTAATCTGTGCAACGAAATAAATCATAAAAACATTGTTTAAATTAAACTTTATGTAATAATTAAATGAGATACACAAAATTTCCAAAATTTGCATAACTTTTCTATAGTTCTATCACAACATTATCGAGCATACACGAATGAATATTACCTGCGGAATCCGATCTTAATAATCATCCACGATGAGCTATAATGCGGGCGGCGGGAAAGGTTTTGGGTTTGCGGGTTTTTCTATGCCCAAAAGGAACCCGTCGAATGTGTCTCTACATGCGGTGCCGCCTCCGTCAGGGCCCATGCACGCAGTCCCGCCACCGTCGGGGCTCTCCAAGCAGGGCTACTCCACCATGAATGCCATCACACAAAACGCCGTCACCGGCAACTGGGGACAAATAGGCAAAAAGAGATCTAAAACAGAGGATGAGTAAGTATAACTAATACAATGCATTGCTCTACAATGTTATGTTGTACAATCAAGGAAATTGATTCCTAGGCAGTTGACAGACCAACGTCATTCGGTCAGTTTATGTCAATTTAATTGTGATCTGTCAACTGGGTTTGACGTAAAGCGACCAAACTACATAGGTCCCCCATATGCCTAGGTATCAACTTCTCTGATAGTACTTACTAAGTTATGTTAATTAAATGTTTCAAGTGAACACTCTGTTTATTTGCATTGCAATATTCTAACTCCAGTCATTTGACCCACCACACTCTGCTGAAGCTACTGCCTATCACTACATTTACTGACTAAACATAAACATGAATTGTTTTTAGGTATTTTGATGATGATGATGAGCCACCGACCCCCGCACTGGCCTACATCCCAGCTCCGGGAAGCCCCACACATCAAGCCTCCAGCTCCAAGGTAATAGCTTACTATAAATAAGATCTCCAATTATTTTGAATATATTTCAGCAACAAATCATCAATCACAATAAAAATAAAACAATATAGGGTATTAGAGCTAAAAATATTTAATCTACATATTATCTAGTCCATATTGCTATTATTATCTAACAAGTGGCTTGTTGCATTTGAAAGAGAATATTATGGATAACTAATAATAGGTGTGCAGAAAATATTATTAATACATTGAAATGTTTTAGGCTGAGGATGATGAAGAGGATCCTCTGGATGCATACATGGCTGGTCTAGAACAGCAGGCGGCCAAGGATCTGATCACGAGCAAGGAGAATGCGGTTACGGGCAAAGGGGACGGAGCAAGAGGCACAAGAGGTGATATTGACGATATGGACGATGAAGAGAGTTATTATAAGTAAGTTCTATTACAAATTATAAGCTGAAAACTAACATGTTAACATTTATTTATGCATAGTCTAAAGCACTGGTTCCCAACCAGTGGTCTATTGAACACCAGTGGTCCACAGGTGCCAAATATAGTCTGCAAATGATTTTAAGTTTTTTAGTCCCATCTTTTAGTCCCAGGCTTCGTCAAGATCAATGGTCCTTCAAGGAGCATTTTCGTTGGCTCTTTGAAAGAACCACCAGGTCCGCGGGGGCCTTAGCCTCGCTGCTCCCGAATCTCGGGGGCCCAAACTTGGCATGTCGGCGTCTGTACATGGGTGTTATTTGTTCCATGTCCATGTATGGCGCGCCGATTTGGGCTGGGAGACTGTCGACCAGCAACAGGCTCGTTCTGGGACGACTTCAGCGAGTGATGGCGACGCGGGCGGTGCGCGGGTATCGCACCATCTTTTGAGATGCGGCTTGCCTACTCGCTGGTAGCGTCCCATGGGACATTGACGCAAGGGCCCTTGCCGACGTTTATTGGCGTTGCGCAGCGGTCCGCGAGGGGGGCAGCAACCCTCTACCGGACGCCGTGCGTCGGTGGAGGGCTGAATCTAGTGAGAGGTCGTTAGACCTTTGGGCGGAGTGGTTACAAGAACCGCTGGTAAGCGTCGCCCTGATAGAGGCAATCCGGCCACTATTTAAAGAGTGGGTGAATCGGAAATACGGTGCACTCCGGGATGGAAGGCCATCTGACGCAGATGCTCACCGGGCACGGCTGCTTCGGTATTTGTGTCAGATAGCTAGGAGAGAAAGTGACACAAGGTGTCACCATTGCCTTGACGAAAGGGACACGGCCGAGCATACAATGACGACGTGCCCTTCCTGGACGGAGCAATGTACGGCTCTTACGGCCGTCATTGGAATGGACCTCTCGCTGCCAGCGATAATCCGGGCAATGCTGAGCAGTGAGATCGCATGGCAGGCAGTAAATGACTTTGCCCAGGAAGTCATCACTGCAAAAGAGGAGGCCGAGCGCAGGAGAGAACGGGAGGCGCTCGACCCTTTGAGACGGCCGAGGAGAAGACGCACGCGACGGAGTGGCCGCGGCGACTTACATTAGCCAGGTACTCAGGGCGGTGGTGTGGGGACACCACCGCCCATTGCACCGAATCCTAGAGAGAGAGCCGTGATGCGGCCCCCCGGAGTGGTGTCGCGTCTGCAAAATGTAGACGATCGCTGGTAGAGTTGCGGTAGGTTCTATAGTACCCGCAACTCTGCCTTAAGCGATGAGTGGAGCACCATGGGGTTTTAGTGGGTAGTCTACCAGGAGTCCCACATACCCCGGCCGATATCCCCAATCTGCCAGGGATGCGTAAAGCATTTCCCCATGTTAAAAAAAGGCTTCGTCAAGATACAAGTTCAGAATTTACATTGATACTATAATACCAAAGCTTTCTTTTTATGTAATTTCCTATTGAGTTTTATTCTCTTCATAGTGGTTCCTATTACCAAGAAAAATAATATAGTGGTCCCTGACTAAGAAATGGTTGGGAAACCCTGGTCTAAAGTGATTAATGATAAATGATAAATTTAATTGATAAATAATGATAAATGATAAATTTAGGTATATGGAAGAAAATCCATTGACTACTGGTGACGATGGATCTGATGTGGAAATTGAATATGACGAAGACGGCAACCCTATTCCACCACCAAAGAAGAAGTTCATAGATCCCCTGCCACCGATAGATCACTCCGAGATAAAGTATGAACCATTTGAGAAGAACTTCTACACTCCACACGAAGAGATTGAGAATTTGGATCAGGAAAAAGTTGAAGAGCTGAAGAAGAATCTTGGTGTTAAGGTACTAAATCTCTTTATTATTGACTAGATGACACCCGCAACTCTGTTGTGCCAAAATTCTTTTATTGCATACTGAACCGTACATTATTCCGGGATAAAAAGTATCCTATGTCCTTTCCTGGGACTCAAAGTATACCATAAACAAGCAATACCAAATTTCAGCAAAATCGGTTTAGCGGCTTGGGATTGAAAAGGTAACCGACAGACAGACATATTTTCGCATTTATAATATTAAGTATGGATTATTCCTTTGAAATAAACTCACTGCACTTTCTTATTTATTTTTACATAGAAATTCACTAAAATGGATTCAACAAGCAATAGAATATAGATCCTTGATTATTATCCAGTACAATTATTAGCTATGATGTAAGTATAAACTGGGCGTAATAAAGCAGTACACATTAATATTGTTGAGGTTTCATTTAGATTCATTATTTTTAATAGTTAATATTGATTATTATCAAGGCAGCAAAAGCATGTTTATAATAATTTTTGGTTTATATTATTCCAGATCTCAGGTCCTGATCCTCCTAAGCCAGTCAGCAGTTTTGGCCACTTGGGCTTTGATGAGCAGCTGATGAAGGCTATCAGGCGGTCGGAGTATACTCAGCCTACACCGATCCAAGCAGCCGGCATACCAGCAGCTTTGTCTGGACGGGATCTTATTGGTAATTTAATAAACTCTTATTTTATTAAAACTGTCACCAGTTTTGTACGGCACAGCCTCCGTCTTGAGTTGTAGAGTATTTGTAATTTTTTTTAATGCATACCTTGTGAGAATCAAGGGCGTTTTGCAATATCATTTGGCATCCTCCTGTTATTGTTGACTCTACTCTAGCACGTCAAATAGATGGCGTATTGTCTCGCTTAAGCATCGCACATTCGTCCGCACCGCACGCGCCGTACGCGCCCCATTTTAGAATTCGTTGTATGTAATGACGTCACCCAATGCGGTCCGTACCGTAAGCGCCGCATTTCGTGACGTCATTTCATACAACGAATTCTGAGATGCGGCGCGTACGGCGCAGACGAATGTGCATTCACCTGTGATCTTTTCGCGGTTCCCGTCGCGTTGGCGTACAAATAGCCTAAGGCCGCGTTTCCACTGACGCGGAGCGGAGAGGAGGTCAGTGGTGACGAATTGACCAATCACAAATTCGAAATCTTCGCTCCCCTCCGCTGTCATTCCGCTGGAATAGCACGATTGGTCAATTCGGGCACCGCTAAGCTCCTCTCTGCTCCGCTCCGCGTCAGTGGAAACGCGGAATTGGGGCCGGTTTCACCACTTCCTGATAAAGTGCCGGATAAGCTATCCACAACTTTTTTGACTGACTCTCCATACTTCATCTGTCAAATTGTGGTGGATAGCCTATCCGGCACTTATCAGGAAGTGGTGGAACATGCCCTAAGGTGGTTTATAATTTGTCAGGTATCGCGCGAACTGGTTCGGGTAAGACTGCGGCGTTTCTCTGGCCTCTGCTGGTGCACATTATGGATCAGAAGGAGTTGGCACCGGGGGACGGACCCATAGGCCTAATTCTTGCACCTACGAGGGAATTGGCACAACAGGTATATTTTGTAATATTATTATAAATCTATAATTAATTATTGTTGTTTTCTCTGTACTCTCAAGGTGTTTTGTACTACATGTCACATATTTTACTCACGCGTTTCTACAGTTACGCAATAGAATTCTTATAGTAGAAATATAAAAAAAAATCTGTTAATGTCAAGACATTGTTTTTTGCATTTTATTTGTTTGTTATAGATTTAATTACGTTTTGTATCCATTTACAGATCTATATGGAAGCGAAAAAGTTCGGCAAAGTATACAACATCCGTTGTGTGTGTTGCTATGGTGGTGGATCAAAGTGGGAACAGAGCAAAGCTTTAGAAGGTAAACCAGTTATAAATAATTCTATAAAGTATTGTCTAAAGTCTAAAGTGTAAAATGAGCTAGCAGGGTGATTCGCAATTTTCGACCCGGATTTGAAAACTTATCGGGTTCTTATTGGCCAGTGCTTACCGTGGCCTGCGTTTATTGGCTGTCACTACGTGAAATAAATATATTTTTTTAAAGAAACTGCCCCATATTCCATGATTCTATAGATCCTTTTGACTGCAATACTGGAAGCCTGGGTAGAATATTATTTTAGAATAGAAAAGATCTTCGGATTGAGCGAAATAACATGCTCGGTCAGGCCGTAATATAATACATATAATATATCTTGCCGTGCTCAGAAACTTCGATAGAGGATTGTGGCGCTAATACGGTACCGCCACATTATACTGCCTGCAGATTTTTTTAACACTATCATATTTTGATAAAGGATTTTAACCTTTATTATCATTACAGGAGGGGCGGAAATAGTGGTGGGCACACCCGGCCGAGTGATAGACATGATCAAGTGTAAGGCGACCAACCTCCAGAGAGTCACATACTTGGTGCTCGACGAAGCGGACAGAATGTTCGACATGGGCTTCGGTATGTGATTTTTATTTCTTGTTAGCATAAAACCAACCATCAATTCTTGCATTAATTTCCACTGTACTCATATGATACTACAAAGATTTTTTGTTTCTTGCCTAAATGTAAGGCCGGCCATAGACATACCGCATCTTGCAGTCGAAACCGACTGCAAAATGCGGTAGCCGCACGGCGATCTACAATTTTCATACTAATTTCATATCCGCAATATATGGACCTATTCTTTTGTCCAGAAGCCAGTTGGTCCAGGGCCAGATTTATATTTTTTAGGCCAATTTAATTTTGCCGCCCCTATGTACGAACACTGCCGCCATCCTAGGACGCTGTCGCCCCCCTCTAGGACGCCATAGGACGCTGCCGCCATAGCCTAAACAGCCTATACATAAATCTAGAGCTGCTGTGGTCGCACGTAACTCTATTGTCTATGACAGAGCCGCAGGTGCGGTCGATCTGCGCGCACGTCCGGCCGGAGCGGCAGGCGCTGCTCTTCTCGGCGACGTTCCCGCGGCGCGTGGAGCGGTTGGCGCGCGACGCGCTGCATGACCCCGTGCGCGTGACGCACGGCGCTGCGGGCGAGGCGTCGCATCTCGTTACGCAGTATGTTAGGTGAGTATCAGTGCCGGTTTTAGCACTACCAGCGCCCTGGGCGAAAATAATTGGGCGCTCAGGATGCTGGTATTGCTGAAAAAATTGGCACCCTTTTTGTTTGCCTTCAGCACCCCTTTTTATCCGGCTCCCTGGGCGGTCGCTCAGCGTCGTTTTATATTTTGATATATTACAAAGTTAAATCATGTTTTTTTTCAGGATATTCAACAAGCCAGAAGAGAAATGGTCGTGGTTGTTAAAAAATTTAGTGGAATTCTTATCAGCTGGAAGTGTTCTTATATTCGTCACTAAAAAGGTAAATTAGTGTTAGTAAAAAAGTCTTTGCGAAGAATTCTCGGACCTCGCTCAAAATCTCAACTCTCTTGTATTTTTTTGGATCCTTTTGTGTGTACGCAGTACGAACAAAGTAACAATATTTGTAACCCCCCCCCCCCCCCCTTTACTGTGATAGCATCATTTTTTCACATTGCAGCTAGACGCGGAGCAAACAGCGGCGAACCTGGGGGTTCAGCAATACGACGCGCTCTTGCTGCACGGTGACATGGAGCAGGCGGACCGAAATAAAGTCATCACGGCGTTCAAGCGACAGGAGTCGAACATATTGGTGGCTACAGACGTCGCGGCGCGTGGTTTAGGTGAGATATTGATGATCATGACGAATGACGCTTTACGCGTTTATACACCGACTTCTATATGATCAACACGAAACAGATTTGTAGCCAAGAGTGTCAGAATACCAGTGACGACCACATTAGGTGCGATTCGATTTGATAAAAATCTGAACTTCAGGTTGAACGCAGGATTTTTGGATATATCGTACGAAATGGCAGATATATTATATATTACATTTCGAGATTGTGACTTTTAGAAATTTGGTATTTCATTCTGTAATTAATTTGTGTTCACTATCGATTTAGGTCACTGAAAAATTGTAAACATGAATAAAAGTTCTATAAAGTGGAATCTATATTATTAGTGACAAAATTATCCGCCAGATATCCCCCACATCCGCACCGTGATAAACTACAGCGTGGCGCGCGACGCGGACACGCACACGCACCGCGTGGGACGCACGGGGCGAGCGGGCGTGCGCGGCGCCGCCCACACGCTGCTGCTGCGACACGCCGACCGCGAGTTCGCCGGACACCTCGTGAGGAACCTCGAGGGCGCCATGCAGGTACACACACAAACATAACACACGCACATGCACCGCGCCGGACTCACAGGATGCGCCCATACACGCGCACGTACACACGCACGCACACGCACACGCAAACATAATTAATATGCTCACTCGCGTCACTTAAACATACGCTTACATATAACATTTTAATTAATATTACTTACGTTTAAAAAAATGGCGATAACTTAAAATTCGGTACATGGAAGCATATTAAATGACTTATCTTTCATCATTAGATCTCCATTTCAACAGATTGACTAAGGGTCGGTTTCACCACTTACGTCTTACACAGATATAGTATGTAGTATCTGTCTGATAAGTTATGGATAGCCTATCCGGCACTTATCAGTAAGTGGTGAAACAGCCCCTTAATCCATGAATCCACCAAACAACCAAGTATGTTTTTTTTATACAATTTGAGGCCGTCTATGGGCTATCCGCCCATATCCTTTTTTTGCCATCTTTATTTAGTTTATTCGCACCAAGGCTAATTTATTACTTGCAATATATTGTGATTGTTGTCCATCACGCCATGGACCTTTTTTTATATATTTATATTTATAATATATAAATTAAATACTAGAATAGAATATATATACTTAAATATGTAATAAAGTATGTTTAATACTAAACTGTTGTGTATACAGGACGTGCCGGAGGATCTGATGCAGCTGGCGATGCAGTCGTCGTGGTTCCGCAAGTCGCGCTTCAAGAAGGGGAAGGGCAAGAACCTCAACATCGGCGGCTGCGGCCTCGGGTGAATACTTTGTTTTTAGTTTGTTGCATAATAATAATTATTTTTTGTTCAACGGTAAATAACTATGACATTAATTATTATTGATTAATGGCCGCACTCATTGACAATTAATTATGATTAGCCTTTAATATAATGAAGAGTTTGTCAGATAATGTATGGGGCTTGTGTCAAAATTTTGAATTAATTATATTTAACTAATTAGAGTGAGTTGCATCGGCTTACTTTAACTATAACTTTAACTTTAACAAAATGTGAAATGAACTGTCAAATCCCTAGCAAAAGTCGCCATATTTGACGATAACCTTAACCTTAACATTAACTACGCTTCTGGTGCAATTCACCCTTAGTGCGGCAGTAAAGTACTTAAAGCACGCGTCAGAATTCTCACACATTTATATTCATGGACTCTACAACTACGGTAATCTCGCGGTGTAGCCGTCAAACCGTGGGAGAGCCATGCTTCGGCACGAATGGACTGGCTCGACCGGAAAAATACCACGAGCTCACAGAAAACCGGCGTGAAACAGCGCTTCCGCTGTGTTTCGTCGAGTGAGTGAGTTTACCGGAGGCCCAATCCCCTACCCTTTTCCCTTCCCTACCCTCCCTTATTTCCTCCCTACCTTCCTCTATTCCCTTCCCTACTCCCCTACCCTTTTCCCTTCCCTACCCTCCCTACCTTCCTCTATTCCCTTCCCTACCCCCCTACCCTATTACCCTATTCCCTCGTAAAAGGCCGGCATCGCACCTGCAGCTCTTCTGATGCTGCGAGTGTCCATGGGCGACAGTAGTTGCTTTCCATCAGGTGACCCGTTTGCTCGTTTGCCCCGTTTTTTCATAAAAAAAACCGTGCGTTCCAGTCTGACCAGACTTCTATATTAAATCCAGGTACAAAGAGCGTCCCGGTCTACCGGCGCCGACGGAAGATACGGTGACCGCGGCGGGGGCGACAGCGGCGGCGGGGGCGACAGCGGCGGCGGGGGCGGGGGGCGGACCCGCCACGGACCGCCTCGCCTCGCTGCGGCAGGCCTTCCGAGTGCAGTATAATCAGGTATTGATATTTCTCTTCATCTATTATTTTCATTTTAGTGGAATAAGGCAGTTACAGTCAAACTATTTTTCGGGTAACTTCATTTTAAATTCCTAATTAGAGTAATGTGGATTTGCACACGCATTTGTTACATACAATTGCAACAAATGCGTGTGCAAATCCACGTTTTGAGGCCGATGAGAACTATTCGTCACTATTGAGTAATGAGCTATGAGGACATCTTTTCTCGGGACTTAAAGCCCGAAAATTTCATCAAAATCCGCTTAGCAGTTTGAACAATTAACTGGCAGATCGCGTTATGTCCTAGGCTCCTAGCTGATTAATCCCAACACAAATTGAATTGACATTGTAGTGTATTGATAAAAAAAAACACGCCCACTAGCTGGAGTGGGGATTGATATTCAAAGAGATGTTCGCTCGACATTCTCTTCTTCTATCATGCACGACTCACGAGCCAGTCGAGGGGTATATTGTTGAGTGATACAGTATTCTATGTTTAATTGACTCCTCCTACAAGAGCATAATCCGACCAAATGACGGTCGCATCTAGGAATCAATATCATCAGTAAAGTACGTGTTTCAGTTCACGGCGTCAACGGACCACTCGTGGGAGCAGACGCGGCCGGTGCTGCAGCCTGGCGTCAACGCGCCCGCCGCCGACCCCGCCCCCGAACACGCCCCCGCAGCGGACAAGCCCGAGCGCACGCGCAAGGGCGGCAAGAAGAGCCGATGGGAGTAACATGATAACTAGGGAGTTGGGTCGCCGCTGCACACTAAACAATAGACAGAACTAACCAGTAGGCTGACTTCAAATAAACTGACGAATCGGCGCGGGTACCGCTGTAAGCATGCTGGCTGGCATATGACGTCAAACATTTCGAGAACTTTTCTTAGTCGGCCTACTGGGTCGTTCTGTCTATTGTACTGTTTCTTTCTACGAAGAAACAGTGACAGATTGACAAAGCTGTCATTTTGTTCATCTTTATTTTTGAATTTTAACAACGTCTCCAAGGTCTACTGGCAAATTAAGTTATTAATTATTTTTATGGGGCCTTCGACCATGCTTGGTGGCCATGGTACTATTAAAACTAAAGAATTGAGGGTGTTACTGTAATATTTATTCCATAATACATTCTTACTTTTCTAACGGTCAAACTAAGCTCCGTCTAGGACATTGTACACACGCCAAAGATTTAACGTGCGGCTGCCCTCAAGGATCGGTAATCTCGCCTAAATTATGGAACATCGGATTCGACGATTTGTTAAGTCTTCCACTTCCACTGCTTTGTACACTAGTTGGTTACGCCGATGACGGTTTTCTTATCGTTCAAGCAAACTCGCGTTCCGAAATTGAGTCTAAAGCCAACAGTTGTCTTAATTTATACCAGGGATTGCGGTGTAGGAAACTATGCCGCGATCATCACCTGAGTGAGGTCCTTTTCGGCGGCATTCGCACTGCACTGCATTGTAAATGTGTTATTATTGTAAACTTAATTTTCATCACTTTGTACTATTAATTACCTTTTTTTTTTGCAATAATATTGGTTTTTTGTTTTGTATCTTTTTTGTAATGTGCGTAATGTAATGTAAATGTAATGTGGTGTAGTGTGTATGTGTTGAATAAATGTTTATTATTATTATTATTATTATTATTATTAATTTAATATCTGACTGGGGTAAGCGTAATCGTCTGAATTTCGCCGCGCATAAAACTTACCAAATTCTTTTAAAAGGTTCCCTTATTTCTTCCCCTAGCATTAAACTGGACAATATAAACGTTAAACGCAAACAGTCACTATGTTACCTTGGTTTCCATTTGGATAATAAATTTTCATTTTTGGAACATATAATTCAAACCGGTGAGAAAGCCAAACGTAATTTTTACTCGTTTACTAGAATATCTACTTCGACATGGGGCCTCTCATTTAAAACTCTTAAATTGATTTACACCGCGACTTACCTAGGCAGCATTTGCTACGGGGCCCCCGTGTGGGCCGACAGAGCAACTATCGGCGCGGCTCGTCGCAAGCTGCTGCAAAGCCAACGGCTGGCACTCATATTCTTATGCAAAGCTTACAGGACCACAAGCACTGAAGCCTTGCCCGTGATAGCCGGAGTTTTACCCGTTGACCTTGAGATACAGCGCCGTGCGACTATGTATTATCATAATAAAAACATTGACAACCCGTTCTTTATAAGCGCTCGCGATAAAATCAAAATAGCAAGATTGTTTGAACCTTTAGATGACTCTGTGCAGAGCCTCATCTCCGAATGGCAGACGCGATGGGACTGTTCCACCAAAGGGCGACATCTATATAACTTTTTCCCCAATATTCGAGAACGGCTATCCAAACATTGGATGGATATTGACCACTGCGTTTCTCAATTCCTGACCGGTCATGGAAATTTTAAGGCTAAACTTTATGGATTTAAACTAGTAGCATCACCTATGTGCAAGTGCTCGACCGAAGGCAACATGTTTGAACAAACCGCTCATCATGTTCTCTGGGAGTGTGGTCTCTGGCAGGACGAAAGAACTACAATGCTAGACAACCTACTCTGTACATCTGGAGTCGCATACTACGGTGATCTCGTGGACAGCGCTAGGAACTTCCGTGCCTTCAAGCGTTTTTGTCACAATTATTATTGGCAACAATCTAACACAACCAAATCCAATATTAATTTAGCTATAGCGTAGTAGTCAAATTATTAACTTTTATTCTCGTGGTGCTTCCCCTTCAGTTCTTTGACTTTCGGTCATTGTAACTTTGTGCTGTCTCCCGCTTTGTATGGGGAGGGAATCTGGAATTCTTCCTACTCCTCCTATTCTTCTTCTGATTAATTTCGTTGCGGGTCCCAAGACAGTTTTAGCATGTCCCTCGGGCTCCCTGAGATCATATCAAAGGGTTTTCGTGTTTGGATACCGCTGTCGATCCTGGCGACACAGGAGATACAGTGGTGGAAATGTGTGGTGGGCCAAAGCCCGTTAAAAAAAATATTTTTATAGGCGGCGCAAAACCTTAAGATAGCTCTGTAAAGGCCAGCTCACATAGAGCCGCATTTCATGACTCATCGCGTAATTTTAACCTCGATGTGAACTGACCCGAAACGATCGTCGGTGCCTACAACTTTGTCTACAAATTATTGCCTTCAACAAAGTGTTAACCTGAATTGTAAGATTAAGATCATTTGAGCTCGTCAAGTGTTTTTTCTTTATATGAAGACTGGCAAACAAAAAGGCCTGTGTATATGAAATGTGTGGACACAGTACTAGTAAATAAGTAAATTTTAATAGGTACAAATACATTAATACTTGCTCATAAAACATATGAAAAATCGCACACACTTATGCAAATGTACCATCGAGAAAATGATTCCTAGGCAGTTGACAGACCAACGTCATTTGGTCGGATCATGTCAATCCAATGTTAATAATTGTAATCTGTCGTCTGGGTTTGACGTAACGCGACCAAAATACGTAGATCCCTCCTTTTGCCTAGGAAATAACTTCTCTGATAGTACAAAATGTACGATAGCCTCTCAGATAAAGTCCGGTCATTGAACGTAGATAAATTTTCATGAAAATCTACTTGTCTCTATTACCAGTGCATGAATATAATGTCGTCCTGTTTGCACGGGTCGTAAAAACCAAAATAGCAATAATTTCGTGAGTGAAAGAGACATGTAGCGTTTGGTCTATCTTTTTCTCTGTTCAACGCCCGGACCAGATTTAGTTTGTTGATAAAATTATAATGTAAAGAATAATAATTATACATACTAGCGGAATTGTGTACCAAAATAATAATATTACTCTGGTAGTAAAGAAGAAGATATTTTTAGTATTATTAAATATTGTTCTATGTAATGAATTATAAAAACTCATCGCTAAATTATTATTGGAAATGAACACAAAAACTAAACAACATGTTACAGGAAAATGCTAAGGAATAAAAATATGTAAATCTTGCATGATTTTTCATAATTTCGTATAGACCATAATATTCATTATTTTGGTTCTCGTTTCAAATTCTATGTTTCTTTGAAATACATGTTACGGTTTTTCTTGTAAATTATGACGCAATAGAAAATAGCATTTAACCAGTTAAAAAAAATAGTTAAGGTATTTACGGTTTTTTTGGTCCTTTTATTTTTAAAACCCTTTGAACAATGTTTTGAAATTCTTAGTAAAGCTCTGGTTTCCTCCAAAAGCGGCGCCGCCATGTAGCGGCCGCAATACAGCGGTCACTAGAACTTTTTCCATGTAAGCGCCATACCGCCCACATAGACAACGTTCTAATGACGTCATTCACCGCTGCATCACGGCAGCCACACGACGGCACCGCTATTGGAGGAAACCACAGATTTACTGAATGCAGCCAACAGATGTCTTGTGTTTGATATAACAGATAAGTTTAATGTGTTTTCTGTACATAATGTTAATAAATAATTATGCAAGTATACAACGATTTTTATTTACGCAAAAGTTCGCATCTCGATAGATTCTATTTGTGCCTAATAATAATTCGAGTTGATTGTAGTTTATGTGATAAGCGCAGACCATTTTAGGCCTTAGGCTTCGGTCTGCAGCTGCAGCAGAAAATCAGCGGGCAGCGGATCGGGAGCCGTGGCGGTGCGTACTAGACGCAGTGCGGAACCGGTCCATATTATATTATAAATCTATACATTAGAATGCGCCGTTCCCGCGTCGCTACCGCCCCGCTGTCCGCCGATTTCGAGACTGAAGCCCTAAGGGCCGTATAAATAGTACTTAAGATGCTACCCGGTCTCGAGACGCGGTTCGGCTCTGTGAGCCAACAAACAACCAACAAAAAAAATTTTTGACAGCCAACCAATCACAGAGCGAACCGTGTCTTGAGACCGAGATGCATCTTGAGTACTGACCAATAATCTTATATAAAGATTCATGGTACTGACTAATGACAGATAGTCTACCGGCCTTTCCTGACTTGAGTTCGGGTTGGCGGTAAATAAAAGAGAAAAGGACGACTGTGACTCAGTGGTAGAGCGCGTGGTGGCTCAGCTACTCCGAGTCAAGAGCCACGATCTAAACCACTGGACCATGAAGGCGTTTTTCATGGTTGCGACGTACCTACCTGATACCACTTATTAAAATAAGCCTAAATTAATATTTTATTATAAATAATAAAATCTTAAATTAGGTCCATCACGAGCCAACGTAAAGAAACAATAAAAACAAAACATACCTATTAAAGCTATCGTATCTTGATCGTATCGCTATCAACGTCTACATTAAACAACCAAAGTTTTGTACACAAATTGATAGTTTGTTATCAATAGGAAACGAGTTTTGCTAATCTACCACCGTGTGATTCACACTATAAAGTGGGTAATTATCCGCCGGGGTAAGTTTTAATATATTCCGCAAACTGCCGCGCCTCACGAACCGACTGTTATCGCTATCACGCCACCACGTGCACATTAGTCGAGCCGCAGCTGGACGGGCCGCATTTTCCGCACAATTTCAACCAACTTTACAATAAAGAAGATCCGGTGCGTGAACTACCTGTCGATATTTTTATTAGAGGGTTACACTATTTTGCTATAGGTAGGTGCATACTTTAAAAGGAAAAGAGAGTGCTATAGCACAGTTTACTGAATTACTCCTGCATAGGCCATAGGCCATAGGCCATAGCTCGCTTGGTTTCAATGAAACCAACTATCGTCACAGAAATTAATGTGGAAGGCATAATTAATGTGGCCTGTGCGCCGTGCCAATGTGCTTCTATAAAGGTGCTCCTGCCTCCTTTAGTGGATAGGTGAAAGATTCTATCAGAGGCAACATAAGTGAACATAATAATCCAAATAAATACGAAAGTGTGTTTGTCATGTCTGATACTCTGATTCCCTGGAAAGGACATAGGGTAGGTACTTTTTATCCTGGAAAAAGTACAGTTCCGGCGCAATAAGCGAATTTTGATGTGACGAGTTGCGGGCGTCATTTAGGCCCGTATAAATAGATACTTAAGATGCGACCCGATCTCAAGACGCAGTTCGGCTCTGTGATTGGTCCAAATTTTGACAGCCAACACCAATCACAGAGCCTGAACGGTGTCTTGAGACCGAGATGCACCTTGAGTACTGACTATTTATACCGGCCTAAGTCATTTAGTAATATTATTATAACTCAAGTTTACAGTCTTTTATGACCGGGTGTGTAGATAGAGCAATATAATACAGGTACAGGTATAGGTACTCGCTGCATGCTCGAGAGCGATGAGGCCTGGCAGGCGGCGGTCTCTTTCTGCGAAATTGTTATGTCGCAGAAAGAGGCCGCGGAGCGGGACAGAGAGGACGATCCCATCTCTCTGCCGCTCCGCCGGCGTAGAATGGGAGTGCGGAGACGACGATATGCGAACCTTCTTACTCTCGTCTAACGGGGCTCCGGGAGAGGATGGGAACCTCCCCGGCTTAGCTAGTCCCGGCGCCGAGGGGAACGCTTAACAGTTTGCCGAAGCGTTCCCTAACTTTGGTGGGAGTGCCTTCTGAGGTAGACCGGCCGCTCGTGGAGGGAGTCCTGTGCTTGTTAGATCTAGGACATCCCTCCATAGTCCATATACGGCTGAAGGCGAACCGCAGGTGGTTTTAGTGGGTAAGCCCGGAGCTCTCGCTGGGAGTCCCACATAGCCCCGGGGTGCTTCAGCTTAACTGGGGCACATCTCCAACCCAGGACACTAAAGGGTTTCCTCTGCGCATCAAAAAAAAGGTGGGTACTAGGTAGGTAGAGTTTGAAATAAATTTGAATGTTGTTCTATCGGGTCTTGCAAAGTAGGTATTTCACAAAAACACGTCGTAAACGGAAGTAGGGCAGCCCTAATAACTTTTTAATTTGATCGTAGCGAGTGAGAGATTAGGTGTGTGCTGATAAGACAATAGTTTAGGGCAGAACTTCAAAAATATTTCCTTTTATGAGTCATTTACGTTCAATATCTTCGAGAAGGTAGTAAAATATCATGTTGTTTTTAGGGTTCGGTTGCGAAACATAATACTCACCAAACTATAGTGGATAGTTTCCTTAAACTAAAAATCTAGGATTTGGTTAGGACTTAAGTATGACCCAAGGGTAGGGATCCGGTTTGCGTAGAGCAACCCAACAGTTTATTATATTATATAATATATCGTGTTCCCAGGCTACGCTATCAGGCGTACCGTCTGCTCGTTTCAAGACCCACTTCTTAAAAATATTTTTTTTATTATTTTATACAGGTAGTAGGTAGGTACCATAGTTCCTAAGTTAAGTCTGCAAAGAAGTGAAAGACGTTAGAAAAACCAAAGAGTTCCTGACATTGTGTAACACAATACTTTAAAAGTTGACTCGCAGTATTTAAAATTCATACATAGGTATTTGTATGACATATGACGCTACCAAAACATAAAACACTCAGTTTAAAGTAAAACCAAACAATAGTAACAATTACGGATTGATGTTGTTACGATTTCCGTCCGTGCCGCGTCCGCGGGCACTCCACTCGCCGCTTTTGTTCGACACCACGCGATTCCAGTGCCGAAATTAAAAAATGTGAAAAACTTCGTTCGTTCGGAATTCGAAATCGTAAGTGGCTATTCTCTCGAATATTTTTAAATTTATTTTAAAAGTATTTTTTCTACGTGTTTTCGTAAGTGCTTTTAATTTTAAGGTTTTATTTAAAAAATATAGCTTGTTGCTATATAGTAGGTAACATACCAACAAATAAAACTGATAAACTGATTTATTAGTGCATAATTCAAAGTAACTATGTAGTATGTAGGTACTTAGGTTGAGTTTTTCATATTAAATCTATGCCTTAGGCCCACTTGCACCGATCTGGGTTAAAGTTAACTCTGAGTTAAACATCATGTCATCTCTATCACTGACTTGGGGAGTGACAGATATGACATGATGTTTAACTCAGAGTTAACTTTAACCCAGATCGGTGCAAGTGGGCCTTAGGTACGTTTATTTTGTTGCAAGAGCAGGTTAAAAACAAGGTCACTTTTTGCACTTCTGATAAATTCTGAAAATTCAAATTTTATTTTTATCGTGTTAAATGCAAACGTATTTAAGACACTATTTACTTTAACTAGTAGTTATTTAAGCGACAGTATTTATCGCTGTTTTAAAATATTGTGCATCTAAAAGTAGCGCTTTGCGGCATCCAATTTACACTACTTATTTTTATTTATCAGATCTAGGAAAACTAGTAGATAGCATATTATTCAATATTGCACGCATAAAAGTACTATTTAGCGTCTAGTCTCTAGTAATTATACATAGACTTATATATTACTCTAATTATACGAATTAGCCTTAGGAGCGACCATGGCCTGATGGAAAATCGCTAGTAGTTTTTAGCACGCACATGCGGCTAGGAGGAAATCTAAGATACATAACTACACCATAGATCATAGGTAGTCTTAAATATCCTCTTTGTTCCATATGGCAGTGGTTCGTTCGTGAATTTCTCATAGAAACAGAAGTCAAAACTAACTTTTTCAGCGCTGTCACGTTCACAGTAAACTCAATACAAGGGACGCGTCGCATACACACCCTAAACTCTAAAGTAATTATCACCTTGTTTTGTTTCACCATATAGAGCAATTTGAATAATTAATAACTAGTACAAATTTTATCTCAAAAGCCGGCCGGCAACGCACCTTCAGCTCTTCTAATGTTGCGAGTGTCCATTGGCGACGGTAGTTGCTTGCCATCAGGTGACCCGTTTGCTCGTTTGCCCCCTTATTTTATATAAAAAAAGCAATACAGTGCAGCGTCCATTAGGCATCATTCTTTGTTTTATTATTATCATCACTGAGTTACTGCTCGAAGCTATGGTCCAAACCATGTGACAACTGACAAGTAATTTAAGGGCCTTCCCTACGGAGAATCCGTAATTTATCGTATTTAGAGCCTTATAAACTCATAATTTGAAAGCTACAGAGTTATAATAAAAATACAACAATAATCTTCGGTATCTCAACATTCCTTTCTACGTTTTAAATTTTCTATTTTCGTTTATTATACTCATGATATCAGCTTCCAAAATAAAGCCAATTTATTAAAATTCAAGCATACATTCAGCATCTCCTTAGTATTTACAAATTACTTTTATTTGAAACACACGCCAATAGATCGATAATATCATAATCTACATATTCCCTGTTTTAAATTTTTTTAGGTAAATTTTGAACTAAGATAAGTAAAAAAAATATGGTTTTGGTGCGATCTCGGCAACTCGACAAATGTATGGCCAAGGTCGTTTGCTCGGGATGGCCTTAAAATGTATATTTTGAAAATTTCTTTGAAATTTATGTCTCTTCTCGTGGTTTGCACTATAATTATTATAATTATCAAAATGTTTATGTTTTGAGAAATAAAAAAATTAAATATTATAGAGTCGAAATAGATTATTTTACTTATCTTATATTACTCACGTAGTTATTATGCATAACACAATTTAATTCATAACTCACAAATTAAGTAGCTGTAACAAGCCAACTAACAAGTGTGTATCACCATACCAAAATCGATTTAGCAGTTTGTGCGTGAAGAAGTAAGAGACAGACACACAGACACTTTCACATTTATAATATTAGTATGGATTATGGATAATGGATACTTAAAGTATCCTATAACATTTTTTAATTATATTAATTAGAATCTGTATATAACTACGAATGAAAAATTTAAATTTTAAAAAGTCACTTATGTAATGCAAACGTAGGCTCACATTTTTTTAAGTTTTAAGGATATGTTCAATATTTCTTTACGATTAAGATTAGCAAGACATTTCACTTGACGAAATGTACTTTATGTAATATAGTCACAGGGGAGTCACAACTCACAAGTGCATTTAATCCGTAAGATCCCCAAAACACTTTTCTAACCTAAATATTAAAGAATCTTGTACGCATAAAGGAAACTTCCTTTGATGCCTTCATAGATATTATCTTCTGTATCTATAAAGCAAGCGTTAATTACTTTGTGTGTAGTCACAGACACTACGGAAACTCTAAACTAAAGCATCTCTAGGCTGTAGAGATACTCTAGTTTAGATGGAGTACGCGTCTAGAACCCCCTTTAAGCAGCTATGGCTAGTACGCTACTTAATTTTCTTCGATACTCGATGTTCTCCGAAAATGATCGATCAACAATCTTTTGCTTAAAATCAATATTCATACTTCCATACTAATATCCATACTTACTAATATTAAAAATGCGAAAGTGTGTCTGTCTGTCTGTCTATCTGTCCGTCTGTCTGTATGTTTCCTCTTCACGCCCAAACCGCTGAACCGATTTTGCTAAACCTCGGTATGGGAATACTTTGAGTTCCGGTAGATATAAATTGGACTCAATACTTTACTAGCAACATAGTACCTACTACCTAATTTTGGTCTTACTAACTTTATTATTCCTCAGTTCAGTTTTTCTGCTGGTGCCGTCATCGTAATATCAAATACTTCTCATGTAGGTATACTTATTTAGTGTACAGAAATTTAAACTTACGTGTAGAGTTATTTTTAATGGTGTAAGATAAAAGTACCTACCTATATAACATTACGTAGGTATGCAGTATGTTATAAATATGTATGACATGCTACATTATCAGTCATTCAAGTTCATGTTAAATTTAGATGTTAAAATATAAGAGAAAAATAATGCCTGACTAAACTAGATGAGGCCCGCGACTCCGTTGCGCCGTTTTAGGGTTCTTTAATCAACAAAACTTGGTTGATTACTGTACCCTAAAACGGAACCCTAACCAGCTGATTTTTTGTATATTGGTAGGTTAATACTTATATTATTTAAGAGTAACCTTGTCCTACAAATAAAACAATCCATATTTTAGGACCATCAAGTCAAAGTATGAAATCCTTTCTATCTCTGTTAGCTACCACTTTCGAGATTTTTCGAAAATAAAAATGTTGTTCGTCTTATCAAAATGTAGCTACTCACAAAAAATTAGCTTGTTAGTAATCACAAAAAAATTTGTTCTAGGGCACCCGTACTATATAAGATAGGTTTTATAGGTTTTATAGCGAGAAAATATTGCTGCTAGCTTATTTTTTGATGCGCAGGGGAAATCCATCATGGGTGCCCTGGGATGTGCCAGGCGCGGTCCGAAGGGGGAGGGGGTCACAGGGGACATGACCCCCCCAAAATTTGAGGTCAAATTGAAAATCTCAAAATCTTGCCAAATAATAAAAGGAAAAAAAAATAGTATAGTGAGTGCCCCCCCCCCCCAAATTTTTAGTATAGTGAGTGACCCCCCCAAAATTTCAGGCTGCGACCGCGCCTGGATGTGCCTTAGTTAAGCTAAAGCACCCCGGAGGTATGTGGGACTCTTATCCACTAAAACCACCTGAATACAGGACAGGATATAGGATTAAGGATAGACAGGCTTTATAGCAAAAAATGTACCTTAAATAGAAAATATATTGCTGCTAACGAAGTTTCGCGCAACATCTAGTAGTCAAAAACAGTATTCGAACAAAAATTCTATACTTATTTTGAACAATATATTTTGAACTAAAAGACGCTCTGAATACATCTAAAATGGCGGAGATAATTAAGATATTTTATAAACAAAATTAATGAGTTAAAATAACCTTGACTCGCGGTTACGTATTTAGAGGCACAGCTGTAATTTCGTAAAATCCACATCTCATTATTTTGTGATTTACCTTAAAATTTAACCAAGTAGATGTACAGCAAAACCACGTCGCTTATTTTTTCGGATTTCGTTTTTTCGGAGCATTAACATATTAGTTGTGCTGTTGGCACCGCGGACACTCGAATCCTTCTTATTTAATAATAAGAATAAGAATAAGAATACTTTTATTTCCAGCATCACACGAAACATCATAATAATTAAACAGTATTCAGTGGACCAGTTATTAAGATCCAGTTACTTACATTAATTATAAAATTACAATGCTGTGTGATGCCAA
Source organism: Plebejus argus (assembly GCA_905404155.3). Lineage (NCBI taxonomy): Eukaryota > Metazoa > Arthropoda > Insecta > Lepidoptera > Lycaenidae > Plebejus > Plebejus argus. The sequence goes on from FR989942.1 coordinate 1,026,279, forward strand.
AAATTTAATTACTTATCGAAATTTCCATCTAAAAAACTTTACAGTACAAAGACGTCAAACAGCAATAATTTTTCTCTAGGTATATGTATAAAAATTAAAAACTTTAACTGGTTTTTATATTTTCTGGGTCTACGAAAATATTGCTTAGCGAGTTGCTGTTTTTAAAACCCAATAAAACCCTTTGTAGGCGTTCAGTCATGGAGGGCTTCGAATTTAGATAGGTAAGAGGATTATTTATATTCATGATATTATATATTATTATTTGCATAGTTCATGTAATAATCACGCAGGCGATGTCGCGGCAGTCACTTGCTGGATGTAGGGCTGTTAGCGGGGAAGTGTTTGAGGATGCTGAAATGTTCTACACTAATCCTATTATCAACGTTGCAGAACGGCAGATAAGAAGATATTTCTTAGACGTTCATTGATTATAATATTATAAACTGATTCTGGAGTGTCTCTAACAGAACACTCTCGTCTGAATCTAACCTGAGAACACATGAGTTCACATTTCTTGAGAACAGAATTTCTGTGTCGAGTCCGTAGTTCACTACCTTTTCTGTACCTAATGAGGATGCATTTATTTTTCTTTTTACAGTATAAGTATAGTTCCAAGGCTGTGCGAGTTGTATAAATAAGCCTTAATAATAATTAATTAGGAAATGAATCTTGTAAATTTTCCTCGTCCTCTAAAGCATTAGCATATTCCGCGTTAAAAACGCGCGTTTTTGTGTTCCGTTCCGGCCGAGCGCGTCGGCCTCTAACGACATGTCGTTACTGTTATCTATGGCTCGTGATAACTCATCGTGTACTGTATAGGGCAGGCTGCTATTGAGCACGTGAGTCCGGTCACAAGGTCCAAGAGTTAAGCTGGGAGTATAAGAAATCACGTCAGAGACGACTTTGAAAAAAAAATAAGATCATTTTCTTTTTTTTTCAATTTTCTTAACTTGACTTATTTAAACTTATAAGTTAGTGTGGCTTGTTTTGCTCATCACAGTCTTGGTCTTGGCCTTTCTAGTACAGTCTCGGTCTTGGTCTTAGTTTTTCAGTTTTAGGATTGTCTTGGTCTTGGTCTTGCTTTTCTTGCAAGACCATGACTCAGACTGCAAGACCAGTTTTGCTCATCACTAATTGGACAATTGAATTTTATCCAGAATATACACTTTATTAAAATTATATTTTCGTGTTCTTCAAAGTAATTCATTCGAATTTCGGTTTTCCTTATGAATGATAATTATATTATGTAAATCAGTAATTTTACTACACTCATTAAGCATAGAACTTGCTAAGAAAATTTAAAGTTATGTTACAGATGGTAAAAAAGGCTTTGTAGTAACATCCTGTATTTTGTTGTTTTGCCGATAACTATGCCATTTATTTACTGAATTGTTTTGTAAAGACGGTGACTAACAGTTCGAAAATGCCAACTTGTAATCTACTTCAATGATTTATCGTTAAGAAAAAAACCTTTAAATATTTTGGAGTTTAGCTTATTAGAAATTGACTTTATAGATGACTTGTCAACTTTGTCGCAGTGAAATTCTATTAAAATCGTAATATTATGGCCTTTTGCGGGACTCTATACATTCATCAAAATCGGATTATACCTGTTTAAGTGGGAAGAAAAACACACAACACAGATAGATAATATCTGTGGACGCTTCACACCACGTCAGTCTGGCCCCCTGCGGATGAACGAACAGATGGACAGACAAAATATACTTTTGCATTTATAATTTCAGTATAGATAAGACTTAGAATCAGTCAGCCAAAGTCCCTTAAGTGACAGTGCACAGAACACCATAATCTTCTTCTTTCAATTATCCTCATGGCTATATTTACTATTACCATCGACAATAGTTAATGGCGATTATTGTAAGCGGGACAGAAATGTGTTTGTGCGTCCGGCGGAAGTGTATTATGTGTGTCCGGTCATGCGACACTTCGCCAATGTTCAAAGCGCCATGGATGACCAATACGTTATATAACCGATTGCCATGGTAGAAATGCCTTTAGATGATATTATATTTAATGAAATATAAGGTCTGATGGGTGTCTGAAGGTTAATAGACACGCAAGATAATATTATGTAGATTTCTAGACTTTATATTTTACTTTATATTTATACTAACTTTATATTGCATAGTTTGTAGACTGCAGTTTGTAGACTCGGTTATTTCCATGATATAATATAATCATAAAGCATCTAAGTACAGTATAGCATGTAGATATTCGTACCTTATGCACCATTAACTTCAACTATAACAAAATAATCTCTAATGAACTGTAAAATCTCTAATTAAAGTCAATAATGGACAAAATATTTGACGATAACCTTAACCTTAACTATAACAACGCCTCTCTTAACATTTTCAGATGGGATCCGCTGCATCATCAGCGGGGGAGACGCCGGGCGCGGACCTGACGCTGCCGGCTTCGGGCCTGCACTTCACCGCCGGCCAGCTCCGCTCTCTCAACAACTACGTGGACAAGCTATATGAGGATGATCAGAAAGGTAATGCCTTTGTTCCAGTCACGTACCTACATTCAGTGATAGTTGGCCTAGTCCAGAGGACTGAGGAATGTGCAGGATTCCTTAAAATGCTCTCCTTCACAACAAGATATTCATATAACGTTCTTATGATTTCAAAGAGCCTCTTTTTCTACACGGCATCACTTAGGATGAAACTTGTCCCGCTTGCCAAAGCTTTAACCACCTACTTTCTCTATTTACATATTGGCTTTTTCTAAATGTTACTATGTCCCTCGCCAGGCCGTATGAGCATCGAGGCGGAGTACTCCGTGGAGACGCTGGTGCAGCGGCTGGTGGACGGCGCCGGGCAGCGCGACCCGCGGTTCCGCTGTGCGCACATGATCGCACTCCACCGGGGGAAAAAGGTGGGTCTTTTCACAAGAGGATGGGAGAGTCCTCAGTGATGTACCAGTCCGTAGACCGTAAGGACATGCCATCAAGCTTAAACAAATCAGCAAACTATAATATATGGACTAAACTCCCACTTACCATGGTGTGTAAGGTCAGAGTATTCCCTGATACTATATTATATTATAGAATACTAGCTTCCACCCGCAACGTCGTCCGCGTTGAATAGTTATATTGGGCTTACGCTAACTTCAACCCGCGATTTCGTTTATACAGGTTAATCAGTCAGGCCTTTTAATCTTATATCATGTGGATTGTAGGGTAAAAGTGAATGCCATAGACATAGGCAATGGAATAGCAATGTACAATATCTGGACTTTTAATTCCAGATGCGGTCAAGGTCTCTGGAATACCTGATCACCCTGGACGGTCTCCCGGCGCTGGATGCGGGCGGGTGCGCGCTGCAGGACGGGCCGGTGGGCTACGGCAAGATCCGGCTCGAGGGACCAGAAGCCGATCGCTGGGCTGAGTTCATGACCCCAACTGGATATCTGTGCAGGTACGGCTTTTTCAAGTTTTTAGTTCTAATGACTTTACTGTTCTACAAGTATATTTTGTCAATTATTATGTATTAGGTTTTACTTAAAAGTATGTAGTTGTTTTAGATACATCAGGGGGGCTATTACGACCTCTTATATCCAGCCAGTTTCCAGCCAGTTTACAAGCCGTGTCTATGCAACGGCATGTAAATTGGCCTGTAAACTGGCTGGATATAAGAGCTCGTAATAGCCCCCCCTGGAACGGTTTTACACGTTGTTAGCCTTCTTGATGAAAATTTTATATTATTACTGCTTGCTGCCAATAGTAGTTTTCTTCCACTTCGAGTATCTGTCTTACGGTGTTTTTTGTGAGAAAGGGAGTAGAAACAATAAAGCAATGCCCCATTTGCTCCATACGTGAGACTTTTTTCACCTCTTTCGGGATTTGTTGGGTGTAAACCCAACCAGGAGGCCTAAGTCGAAACGGCCGATCCGACCTTACTCCGAGGATACATCGATCTTTCTATCGTCTATCGTAGTCACATGAAAAACTTCGGTTAGCCCGAGCCCCGAACTTTCGAACGAAAGTACGAGTATTTCGGAGTAGAAAACAGCCAGATCATTCGGCCGAAACATTTAAAATTTGCAATTCGGAGTAGACCTCCTGAACCAAGTATGTATGTTTGTGCTTATTCTAATTGGCTATTGTCTTCGCAGGGACAAGGTGTGTTGTTTTGTGAGAAAGGGAGCAGAAACAATTTAGCAAAATGCCTCATTTGGCCCATACGTGGGTCCTTTTTAACCTTTTGGGAATTTATTGGTCCTAGCCTCAGCCAGAGCCGAGCATGTATGTTTAAGCTTATTCTTCGCAGGGACAAGGTGGTAGAGCGCTGGGTGGAGCTGCTAGCGCGGTGTGCGGCCGCGCGCGGCGGGGGCGCCTCGCGCGCGCTCTGTGCCCGGGCACATGCGCACGCGCAGCCATACACCTACTGCTACTTGGAGAGAGGTTAGTTGGAAGATAGCGTAAATATAAAGATAATAATATTTTGTTTTCAAGGTTACCAAAGAGGATTAAAATAAGCCCACATATTATTAGGTCCATTTCTTTGTTGTTTATGAAAAATGAAATATTTTGGTTAGTCTCGCAAAAACTCGAGAATAGCTGAACCGATTTGGCTCATTTTAGTCATGAAATATTCTTGGAAGTTCAAGGTAGGTTTATTTAGGAGGAAATGTGATACGAACTTCACCGGATCATTTAGTTTATTTTAAAACTACAAGGTGAAAAATTAAAATAAATCAAGGATGAACCTAAGACAAGTGGACTACGTGCATCCGATGGTCCTTGCTGTATAATGTAGGTAAACTAAAACCCGCGGCTACACGTCTTCCCTCACACGCCAGCACATCAGAAACTTCCCCGGCGGCATGACGGAAGACAAATTAAATCCCTCCCTCCTTCCCCCACTCTCGCCCGCCGCCAAATCCGTTTATAGAATTTTAACTTTTAAGTGGCTAATGGAAGTTCGCAAGGTTAATAAAACATTATAATATTAAGTCTACCCTCTAATTGATTTTATTACGCGTCATATCATGTCAGCTATACAGACTGAAACAGAACAAAGTGATAGTGATATAAATTATAATATATTTGTGTTCCGTATATATGGTTTACTATAAAAGTAGCAGCTCTGAAAGAGCAAATTTTTTTTGGAGATTTTGTATAGACAAGCGTCCCAGGCTCCCAGCGTCATGAGTTTGCCCATACAAAACTTAAATAATAGGCCAAGTGCGAGTTGGACTCTCGCACGAAGTGTTTCGTACCATTATAGAGCAAAATTAGTCCAAAAATTGTGTTTTTTGTATGGGAGCCCCCCTTAAATATTAATTTTATTTTGTTTTTAGTATTTGTTGTTATAGCGGCAACAGATAGGTATACAGACTCTGAAAATTTCAACTCTCTAGCTATTACCTTGAGTTACAGCCTGGAGACAGACAGACGGACAGACATCGAAGTCTTAGTAATAGGGTCCCGGTTTTACCCTTTGGGTACGGAACCCTAAAAAGTGTGCCTAATCCATTCAGCGCCGCAAATGAATGCGTGGTCTAAAGAGTCGACTTACAAAGACTCAAGTCTTTTGTAAATTGTAGTGAACATCAAACGGTTCTTTGTTACAGTACTATTTAAGATTAAATAATATATACGAAATACATTATGTGATCTATAAAAATTCTTTGGTAAAAGGACGGCATTTTATAGCCAAGGGCAATCGTGGTATGGAAACTTTTTAATGTGCATTTTTTACATTTCATTTTGATATTGCCCTAAAACACGGCTATCTGGCCCCTTTTGAAATAAATAAACTGGGAGTCCTACTCAGATTATTGTTTTCTCGATAATATTGTTTCCACGTCAGGCGTCGATCAATAGTGATTTCAGGACGAACGGCTAGGGCGTAGAGGCTATATTTTGTGGAGCTTCTTAAAACTCATGAAAACAGAAAGCTAGAATATATCCCTGTTTTTCCACTTTCCACATGGTTAATTTACGTGTTCTATTATATTAGGTAGTAGTACTTGTACTAACTAATATGTATTCTGTGGTACTAGATGACTCCCGTTACCACAGAATACATATTAGTTAGTAAAACATAAATTCCTATATTCTTTCCCGGGACTCAAATTATTCTATACCAAACAGCGAAAGCGGTTCAGTGGTTTGAGCGAGAAGAGGTAACAGGCAGGCAGACGCACTTTCGCATTTAAAATGTAAAGTATGGATATTGTGCGTGTGGACGATATGATTTGATCTTAAATCTTACCCTTCTCTTTTGCATCTTATTAGGCACAAAACTAAATCCAGGGAGTCCCACATACCCCGGTAGCCCTCCCCAGACTGCCGGAGATGCGTAAACGCATTTCCCCAACGCAGAAAAAAAGGCATAAGTAAAACTAAATGCTTGGTAGCAATGAATTTTTTGTGTTGGCTTTTAGCATTTGTATGACTTCGGCCGAGTTTAGTTTAAGCTCAAAGAGCTAGCGGGCAACGCCCATTAAAGTATTACAGGAACCTCCTCCTATCTACCATATATTTCGAACTATTTTTTTCTTATCTAGTGTCAGCTGCTCAGCCGCCCACGGAGCGACGCCTGGCCATCGTGGAGGGCGGCGCGTGGGTGATGGTGAGGGCGGGCGACGCGGAGGCAAAGCTGATGTTAGGCGCGCGTGCGCCGGGCTGCAGCGCCGCCGCGTACGCCACGCGCGTGCCGCTCACACACCCGCTGGCGCTGCTGCATTATACCAGCGCGCAGACGGTGAGTCCAAAGTGATTAAGTGTCAGCTGCCGCCCAGGGAGCGTCGTACCCGTAACACAAGTCCTTCAGGTACTATAAGCACGGGGCCAGGCTGGCGTGGTGTGAATCGTCCATAGATACTTTTATTATTATTCTTGTTCAGGGCTACTACGCGGTGGCGGCTGCTCCCCCCTCCTCCACTGTCTGCGGCGAGCGCGCGGCAACGTGGCAGCTGTGGCACCCGGCGCTCGAGGCTAGCCTGGACGCGCACCACGACCATCTGTCCACGGTTGCCAGGATCACCGGAGCCCTGAACTGCCTGGTGGACAGGATGAGGGAGGGTTCCTACCAGGTAAGTCCCGTAGCTTAACTACATCGGAACTACTGAACTGGGGCTCCCTCTGAGGAGCCCTGCTCCTTTTATCATGTCAGCCGTTACTCAAATTGCCATTGCTAATTATTGAACTTAATTATTCTTCTTTATAGTGTGTGTCTCACCTCCCAGCTCCTATATAAGTTAGGCATGTATTCACTTTGATATGGACAGCGACTGATTAGTGCAAGTCCTTTAAATTTCTCCTAATCACTAATCAGCTGAACTACTAACCTGCACTCGCACTAATCAATGTGAATACGAGTACAGGCTCTTAGGCTTCTTAGTTATAGTAAGGTCATTCTATAAAGGTTATTTTATTTACGAACAACACTCATCTTTAATTAGAATTCCGAAGCCTGACTTTTCATCTTTATTGGTTTATACTTTATGCCATATCTAGTTAGTTTTCTCTAGCCCTCGCTACTTGGTCACGGTTTCTGCAGCCTCTCTCTCCTCCAGGGTTCCCTGCAGCTGCTCAGCCGGTACGCGTGCTGGTGCGCGGCGCAACGGCGGCTGCTGCGGGCGGCGCGGCTGCGGCTGCCGGCGCGCGCGCTCCCCGCCCCGCACAGAGCGCATCACCTGCTGCTCATACTTGATGAGTGAGTTCACTCACTGTTAATACTTTTAGACTACGGTTACACGGTCAGTCTGGCATTAGTTCAGTCCATCAGTTTGAGACTGACGCCAGAATGATGACCGGAATAAATATAATAAAAAAATGATCAGTCCGTCAGTCAAACGATTACACGACCACGGTTTGACGATCATTTTCCTGTCAGTCTAGATCAGACTGATGGGCTGAACTGATGCCAGACTGACCGTGTAACCTATGTCATACATAGGTCCAAAAACAACGAGTCAAGACAGCCCCGCGTCGGCTAGGCTTGTGCTTGCATACGCTGGAGTTACGATTTCGGGAGTTAGGTTTTTTCTGAAAACTATACACGAGGTCGAGCTTCTGCCTTAGATAGATAGGAGCAAACCCACCACATATTCTTATCACTACAACAACAAAGGAAACCAATCACAAAACTTTCTTAAATGATCTCAGGGTGCCTAAGTGTCATGCAGCATGTAACAGTCGTCTTACTATTTGTGACGAGACTTATATTAGGGAAATAGGACGTCTGACAACCTATTGAGGTTTGAGGACATGCAGTAAAGTTAGGTTGATTGTGGTATAGTCTGGTGCAGGTGTGCGAGCGGGACTCAGTGGCGGGCTTCGTTTACCCGGTGGGCCGGGCCTCGCTGACGCGGCGAGGCGCGAGGGGGCCCCACTGGGCCGGTGATGCGGCCGCAATCCGCGCCTGCTTGCTGGAGCTACAGGCTAGAGCAGGTGAGGATATTTGTGAAATTGGCTACGACTAGGAACTAAGTTTGGTAAAAAAATAACTAACTCTTTGTCTATAACTGGACAGAGATAGTTCCGCATTGAAGCATAACAATTTACATTGGGATACATCATACAAGTGTATCAAAATGTCATGGTTTAAACTTTAAACCACCAAGAGAGTCACCGAAGTTTATAAGAATTTAGAAGTTTCGTTACTTGCCTATTGGTTTGGCCATATCGCCGTAACTAGTTGTAACCTCCTACTACCCTTAGAATATGTTGAGAGTCGTCTTGTAGTACATACATGAAGTTTTAACAAGTTCACTACCTAACCTAAATTACTCTTTTACAGAAGCAACCGAGCCTCTTCCACCGTCCCCATCGGAGACCCTGGAAGCAGCCCTCCTGGGCAAGTGGGAGGCGGTGTGCCGGGAAGGTGGGGGCGCGACGGGCGCGGGCAGCTACACGCGCCGCCAGCTGCACTATCTCCGCCGGCTGCTGCACGAGCTGGTCGCTTGCAAGGACGCTGTGCCGCATGTAAGTATGTAGAGACAAGGCCCGTCCACCGTCCCCATCGGAAACCCTGGAGGCAGCCCTCCTAGGCAAGTGGGTTCTTGAAGCTTTCTTGAAGGAAATTGTATCACAATAACACTGCCACCATCTATACTCTAGAATCTAGATGACGGCAGGTCTTATTGTGCTGAAAAACATTATTGTTATGCGTATGCTTAAAGCTTGGAAGAGAAGACAACACTGTCGTTATAGTGCACTCGTACTTTATACCAGATTCCAGAATTTTTGGTGGATCAAATCTCCACATACATCTCTAATCTTATGCCAGGATCATCTTAATATGCATATGGGTTCTTTTTGTGATTGAATAATAATCCCCACCAGGAACAGCACACCATGTTCCGCATGAACCTGCTGCAGGCGACGTCCCAGCACCAGGAGTCGCTGGAGCGCCTCATCCACCTGTTGGCCATCATGCTGGACCAGGCGCGGGACATGTACCTCACTAACGTCCACGCCAGACTAGACCTGGACAAGGAGTTGTCCAATTACAGGTAAGAAAGACATTGTTGGAAAATAGTGCCATGAATCGCTTTGTGTTTTAGAAACCAGCTTCCTTACTCCCGACAGAATCAGAATCGAATCGAGAGTTGAATTGGCTCGATCTCAAAGCTTTTGCTACTTCCGACATGTAGCGCACGATCGTGCTACGGCTCAATTTGAAACTAATCAGACTCACATTGGGACTAGTTTTAGATAGATAGTGATATAAAGATAGACAAGAGCACTCTCTTTTCCTTTACTCTCATAACCCAGTGGGACGGCAGACCGACACGACCGGCGAGAGATCAGGCGCAGGACCGACTTTTTGCATGCCCATCCGACGCATGGATCATCTTACTTGTCAGACAATCAGGTGATCAGCCTGCATTGTCCTAACCAAACTTGGAAATAACATGTTTCCAACGCGGGAATCGAACCCACGACCTCCGAGTCAAGAGCCGCGCTCTGTACCACTAGACCACGGAGGCGTTAAATAATATTTTATTATAGTATCAATCTAAAACAACTCCTAAATCAACGCAATAGACTTCCTTTTGTTTCAATAAATACTCACTTACCAGGTCTAAGAAATGGAACAAGCTCCGCGACTACTACGACGCGTCGTCCGCCCTCCTGGTCGACGCCGTGAGGAGGGACCCCGGCACACGGCGGGAGGACCTCGCCGATAATATCACGTTAATGAAGACACTCCTTGGGTGGTTGTATAAAGGTATTAAACTACCAAATACCAATGCTAAATAATTATTATACTTGAACTTGGATTGAGACGCTACCGCGTGTCTAGATTGTAACAGAAAACTTCATACTACTTGAACGCCTGACTTGGCTCTATCTCACTAATGTTATGAAGAAGAAATATTGTGAGTAACTTCTTCAAGCAAAACGAATTTGCAATGACACGGTTTCAGCGTTGCTAGTTTCACAGTAAACTCAACATAAAGGAACTCAAAAAGTAAGAGAACTGTAACGTATGTTTTGAGATTATTGCTTCAGGTGCTAAAGAAGACAAGAAATACCTCGGCCCGGTACTCAAGCCATTTCTGGACGAGCTCTACACATCCTCCCAGGAGAACTGCTGGTTCCTGGAGGAGTTCGACGCCAGGAAGTGCGGGGGGGAGTTCCGGGGGCTGCGGGAGTACTGCATGGGGGTGCACAACGGGGGGCTGGAGCCGTGCGAGGGACTGATGGAGGCGGCGATGAAGTATGCCTGGGCGAAGGCTATGGTGGACATCGTAGACCGGTATAGGCATGTAGGTGAGTGTTTTAGACTTAAAGTTGGATTTAGAGTCAGGTATTCTATTTCTGAAAGAGTTAACTTTTTTGTACGGGAATTGTTGATATTGTTAGGATTAATTATTTTAAAATTATTAAAAGGACTTCCATGTACGCATATTGGTTTTTAGATAAAAACTCCCCTACTATTTGAATGCAGCATTATTACAGATTACCTCCTTGTTTAATCTAGTCCAGTTTCCTATGAAAATATACAGTGTTATTCCCATGAAATGTCTAAATAACCTATAAATCAGTATCATTTTGAAAGAATCGTAATTATAATTCAGGCCATAACTAATATTTATACCTATCATTTTCTTTCCCTTCTGTATCTTTCTACCTTTCTACCTTCTGTATCTTTCTAACCTTTTCTTCAAAAGTATTTTAGTCTAACTCTTAAAATATTATGGTAGTCCTATAATATTTTAGAAGCTTGCCTTTAGGAAACCATAAGATTTCCCTGTAAAACTTTGTATAATGTCAGCCCTATAATCTTTTAGCACCTCGACCACCTAGCTGATAAAGTCAAGTAAACTCTTGGGAAATCTTCCGACTTTACTTTTGAGAAGGGATGCAAACTTTTCAATTACTCACGCACATAATTTATAGGCCTTTGTTTAAAGGCCCTTTTAGATTGGATATCTATATATTACTAATCCGTACTTCCGTACTAATATTATAAATGCGAAAGTGTGTCTGTCTGTCCGTCTGTCTGTCTGTCTGTCTATCTGTCTGTCTGTTACCTCTTCACGCCCAAACCGCTGAACCGATTTTGCTGAAATTTTGTATGGAGATACTTTGAGTCCCGGGAAAGGACATAGGATACTTTTTAACCCGAAAAATGTACGGTTCTCGCGCGAGAAACAAATTTTGGCGCAACGGAGTTGCGGGCGTCATCTAGTTACTTAATAGCTTCTAGGTAAACTGATTTTAATGGGTTTCTTTGAAATATGTCCGGTTACACAGTTTTTATCAAGCCATTGGCAAACACATTTCCAACACTGAAACTCCTGTGCAACTCGTTGCCGCTAACACAATCACGTCATTTGCCGTGTGTGCGCGATATGCAACTTTCATCCAGCCAACTAAAATTTATTTGACGTATCCCAACCAAATAACGCAGGTCAGCCATCTGCTTACGAATCAATTTCTCAGAGAGTAAAAATGGAACTATGTTACTCTATGTCTAAAAAATGTCTAATTGGCCCTTAAAAGTCTAGCGGCCCGCGGCCGCCCGTGACCGCCGGCGGCCGCGATTTCTCAAGTTATACTATGTATGTATTACAATAATGAAGATAAAGTCTGAAAGTGCTCGCCTCGCCGCTGCCATCCCGGTTTGGCGCGGCCCTTAGGCTACTAAAAAATCTTGCACGACTTTTTAAATCAGCAATAGTATACTTTCGACGCATTCTCTACCGTGTAGGCGTTTTCGTGACATCCGAAAGTTGAAAGCCTATATTGTTTGGAAATAACTCTCAAAGAACTCAACTCAATTTTGTAAGCGCGGCTTACACACGAAGTATCTAACTTTGTCACTCAACTGAATCTTTTCCAAAAACATTCTTCAAGTATTTATCCGATTTTCTTTTATTAGTTTTTGCGGAGAATGCTTAGTCGACACCGTTCCAGCTCCCGGGGATTAAACAAAAATAAAAAAGCTTTGAACCTAAGGCCAACTTGTACAAAATTGGGTTGTTGCTTATCGTTTCTAGATAATATATCACACCGTCTCTTTAATTTTTATTTAATAAATTTCCTTATTAGGAAAACAAAAACAGATAATGTTATCAGCTGAAAACTTAGTTATTCATACAGTTACTTAAATTTTGGAAGTGGACGAAGTGGTAAACACATAACTAACACCATTGCCCTCAGACTATTTTCATTAATACGAATAACGAAAGACATAGATGATCAACGATTAAGTTTAACCCAGATTTACTCCTAATTGTGAAGCAGGCCTCGACAATGTGGCAAACTTTAGCACTATTTTCTCTTTATCTTTGTATGTCATCACTGAGATAGTCCGTAGCCTGGATTAACATACACTGTACAGTATACACAAGACAGCTTATTTTTTATCGAAAAAGGTGTGTCTATTCTCGCGGGAAATACTTTATTTTTGCTTATATAAGTAATTGGCTAGTGGAATCCGAATGTTATCATTAAATGTCTCTTGTTTTCTTTTTAGCGTCTTATAGTTTATTTGTGCCCTAGTGTCTTAATTTTATGCCGTTAAAAGGCGCAAGTTCCTAGAGTTTACTGTAAAAGTGAAGCACTGAAGGAGTTACTTTTGACTTCTACGTTTCTATGAGAGTTGCGTAGTCACGAATTTGTCCATACACTAGTTAAAAAGTACTTTCAGCGCTGCTACTTTGACAGTGAACTCATTATAAGAGACACATCACACATATATAACACCTAGACACCTAGAGGTAACACCTAGAGTATTGTTACTTGATTTTGGAACACCTGTAATCTGTATAGTCCAAACACATTAAAAGTCTTGAAAGGCGAGGTGATTGGCTATAGTGGCTACCCAATTATCTCACCTACAAATTACATTCGAATAGGGTCCTTGATAGCAGGATAAAACAAAGATTCATTCTGATAAGAGCTACAATTCCACAGAGTTCCGTCTGATCTTCCCGACGGGCGGGGGTCTGGCGGTGTCGTACGCGGCGCGGGTGCGGGCGACGCGCGCGCTGACGCTCAGCCGCCGCGACCGCGCCGCCGCCAAGCTGCGCCTCGCTCGCCGTGCTGTTGCCGCCGCCTTCCACGACGCGCTCGTTGGCGACAGGTCAGCTTAGGCTCCTTATAGACGAACGGCACTTGCCAACGGCAGATACAACTGCAGCCGTCGACGCGTTGGCGGCATCCGCCGGCAGTTTTCGACGCTAGCAGTTGTCGCCACAACGTATAACGCCACGTATAACGGCTCTGTCAGGTTCCTTTAGTACAGGAGTCCGTCGATATGCAGCGACGGCGACGGCTGCAGTTGTATCTTCCGTTGGCAAATGTCGTTCGTTTGTAAGGACTAAGGAGCCTTAGTGCCATTTGCCATTGGTCTTTTATTGCGTCTCTCCACGTTTGCCTGCGATCATCACGCGCGCATTCATGGCTAACGGGTGACTAACGTGAAGAGGTTGTATAAAATCGCCACATTGTGTAGTTGGGCTTTTAATTAAAAGCAGATTGACAGCATTGCATAATTTCGAAAAACGCGTACATATTTAATCAATGGCTCACAATATAATAGTAAATAGGAACACAGCCTAATCATTGCGTCGAACAATAACTCTTTATAACGCAGACAGACGGTATAATCAGGTATCATCATTAATTTTACTCTAGGAGACGTATTGTGCAAAATAAAAAGCTTTTGATTCATTCATTGTCGACTTTACTCATAGTAAAACGTTCGTATCACAGAATGGGCAGTAATTGGGCGGTATTAACATGCAGCGCACTGCGACAGTCGTTCCGGGTTGATTGTGTGGGACGTGCTCTATACGGGACCTGATGAGCCAGCATACCTTATCATTATTGTTATAGCTTTTAGTTGATATAATTATTATGTCTTTTGTGTTGATTTATTTTTTTGCCACATATTTTCATTTCATACAACAGGGCACGCATAATTTTAAGATCGCTTTATGAAACTGGAGAGAGCAATAAAAATAAAGTGTCCCGCTCCTTGCTTTATTAAAGACACATTGACGACAATAAGTGATATAGCTAAAAATTGTCTCCTTTCAGGTACCACTATAAGCGCATAAGCCAAAACACCGACGAGATCCTAGCCAGCGTGAAGCTGGGCAACTACTGGCGGAACAGTACCAAGCCTGACGTGATCCCCCCACCAGAAAACCAGCCCAGAAGACGTCGCAGCAGACGCAGCAGACCGCTCACCACCGACGGCTTCCCGGAGATCTCCATCACGAACCAATCAGACACCAAGACTATGAGGAAGAAGTATCACACGTTGAAGAGTCTGGTGTATACGGAACCGGTGGAGAGCATCAAGGAGTTGAAGGAGAGGCCGCGGTCTGCCGGTTCCACTCTGAGGAAGAAGGAGGCCCTGAGCAGACCGAGTATACTGGAGACCTTGGACTTTATTAATACTGTCAAGGATTCTCTATGTGGTAAGTGAAAACATATTAACTCATTTATAGTTCCATATTAACCCAGTAGTAGAAATGAGTATTGGACCCAGGCCCAGTCAGTTTCTCAGCAAATCAGCAATCTGACCCCTGATTAGTTATAAATGAGCAGCAGCACGATCGTGCGCTAGTATATAATATGTCGGAAGTAGCAAAAGCTTTGAGATCGAGCGGATTCGATTGTTTCTGTCGGGAGTAGGTGAACTGTATTTTTGCAATAAAATAATGTCATCGGGGACTCACATAGGCTGTTAGCTGACCCAAATCGTGGTTTTATTATAGGCATAATTAATTATCTATATCCCGCGTACATTAGCTCTCTTTGTACGCTGCTCAGATATATGTAATTAATCTACACCCATAATAATAATTATTATTATTGCTGTTTATTCTCGCGTTCCTGACATGATCATTTGGTCGGGCGGAGCCGCACTTAACGTCTAGTTCTGAATAAAAGTATTTGACTTTGTGATCATTCTCAGTATCAGAGTCCGGGACGTCCGACACGGAGGACTCCGGTGGAGGGTGGGGCGGGGCGGACGCGTGGGTGGTGTCGCAGGCGGCGCCGCTCAACCTGGTGGCGGGCCGCGCCGGCGCCCGCGCGCTCACACACACACCCGCTGACCTGGTGGAGGCGCTCATGGCCAGGGGGAAGTTCACGGTGAGAGAATAAAGATGGCATTATTCAGTCTCGAAATCAGCGGGCAGTGGGGCAGGAGTTAATAGAATACAGTACGAGCATTTTTCACAATATAGATTCTAGACAAAAAATGTCAATGACCGTGCCACCTTAAATTGTTCTGACTATAGTGTACTAAATTCGCGCATTGAAATCATCCTCAGAATACAGTCCCCTGTGTTGTCAGGTGCTGCAGGAGCTGTGCGGGTGGCTGGAGGGCGCGGAGCGCGAGGCGGCGCTGTTCGCTCTGTACCGCCTCGCGCGCGCCGCCCGCGCCCGCAGCGCAGATAGACACAAGTACGTACCAGGACATACAGGCTTTTTTTAATTAAATAAGGGGGCAAACGAGCAAACGGGTCACCTGATGGTAACCTGTGGACACTCGCAACATCAGAAGAGCTGCAGGTGCGTTGCCGGCATTTTAAGAGGGAATACGCTCTCTTCTTGAAGGTTTGCAGGTCGTATAGATCCGGAAATACTGCTGGTGACACTTGACAGTTCGTTCCAGAGTTTTACAGTGCGCGGCAGATAGTTACGCGAAAAACGCACTGTGGAAGACTGCCACTCATCAAGATGATAAGGATGGTATGTTTTTCGCGTGGGACGATGGCGAAAGGATGAAGGTGGTATGATTCCGAAAAATTCCTCAGATCACTCCCCGTAATACAACCGATAGAGGATATTCATTTTAAACAGTACCTAAGCTTTTGTGAGTGAATACTCATGATAATATCATCTAAAAATGCAACTTTTGTATGCATACAAAGGATAGACTTTATCAGTTATCACTTCGGCTGGCCGCATATGTACGTTTGCCGTATTAGCTTTCCGTATTCGTATGCGGCGCCTGGCACTACGAAACGTACGTGCGGAGTTCGTTCCGTACGGAGAGTAACGAATGTGTGTCACAATTAATGTATTTTCTACTAATTCTATGTATTCGAATTTCCAAATACGGAAAACGAATTCCTTAATCGCATACGGAAAACTTGTGTATGCGGCCGGCCTTAGTTTTGTTGCTCTTTATACGTCGTTGCTGCTATTCTATTTTTTGAGTCAAGGAACTTAGTTGTTGTAATAACACTGTAGTTACTCTGTAACCATGTCCCATAACCCATTATTAACTGTCCAGCACGTGGCGTCTCCCGGAGCCGGACGAGGACCTGGTCCCGCAGCGGTACCGCGCGCGCGGCCCGGACGAGGTGTCGGGGGATGAGGCGCCGCCGCAGCCGCCGCCGCTGCCGAGACTCACAGCTCCTGCGCCTGCACCCGTAGTACTTACCATCCTTACTAATCTCTCACCCGCCTATCCCCGCCGTGGTCCAGTGGTTTAGAGCGTGACTCTTGACTCGGAGGTCGTGGGTTCGATTCCCGCGTTGGCAACATGTTATTTCTAAGTTTGATTAGGACAATGCAGGCTGATCACCTAATTGTCTGACAAGTAAGATGATCCATGCGCCGGATGGTCATGTAAAAAGTCGGTCCTGCGCCTGATCTCTTGCCGGTCGTGTCGGTCTGTCGTCCCACTGGGTTATGAGATTAAAAGGAGTAGAGAGTGCTCTTGTGTACTGCGCACACACTTGGGCACTATACAATTACTCCTCGGTAACTGGCCTGGTTTCAATGAAGCCGGCCATCGTCACCGAATCGGAATTCTCTCACCCGATACCCGATGCGGTACAGCATTTTTAAGAAAGTGCCTAAAAATTTAACTTTATTTACTGTACTAATACAGCATAATAAAGTTGCTCTTAAAATTTAAAAATATATTAAAGAGCAGTTCTACGTCTAGCTTATAAATACAAACTTGCTGTCAAATGTGTACCTTCTTATTCAGTTCACAAAGTTTATTTCTAATCACAATTCTGATCTGACGCTTTATCCTCAGTCCATCCAGCACATACCACTGCACCAAAACTGCACGGGGATTATCAAGACGGTGCAGATGTCGAATAAGTTTACCGTCAAGCGCACGAAGTCGCTCGGCCGGAGCTTCTCCAGCCGCCAGCACCCGGATGTGGCCCGGTGCACCGTCTCCAGGAGGAACGACGTGGTCACCGCCATCACCGGCACCAGCGGGGAGACGGCCCTGGACGAGAGAAACGGGAGGACCAGAAACGGGGTTGGGGAGTACCGCCTCAGTAGGATTACTATAGATTGATGATATTGTGATAATTTAGAACAATGTTATTTCAAAAAATTATGTTGAGTTTTTATTTTACTTTCAGACCATAACGTGTTAGTGGGCCCCTAGACGATCAATTTTATTGTGCAATATCATTGAACAATATGATTAACCAATTTAGTAGACAATAAGATTGAGAGACAGGCGCGTTCAATATCAACTCTGAACGGTCAATAATATTGCACAATACGTGATATTGCACGATAAAATTGATCGTCTAGGGGCCCGCTTAAGGCGGCACGTTGGTCAAGTTGCATTTAAAAATAACGTTCATATCCAGTTAAATGAAAATGTAAACAAAGAAATACTAGCGCGACAAAACGCTACGAATCAAAATAATAATAATAATAATATTTATGGACGCTTCACACCACGTCAATCTGGTCCCGTGGTAAGTACCTGAAGGACTTGTGTTACGGGTACCAGACAACGGAAATATATTTAATACTTTTATACTATACATATATTTAAGATTTTTATTATATGATAAATATATTTAATACACATCCATGACCCAGGAACTTTGAAAACTTTTTGTTCCGTCGGCGGGATTCGAACCCGCGACCTCCGGCTTAAGCTACCAACGTGCTATCCACCGAGCCACAGAGGTCGTCAAAATGTCGTCGTCGTCGTCAAAATGTTTCAGTATCTGGTAATTTGATCGAATCTTAACTTTTTAACCAAATGACTCGATAGTTAAAATCTTTTTGTTATTTTTGTTGTAATTTTTTGTTAACAATAAGGTTATAGAAAAGTTAAGTTTTTCTGATTACCTATGTTTTAATTTTTTATTTAGTTTTTCGGAGATACACCTATTAAATATTTGATCTATTTATCAAAGTAAATCGAATAAAGATTTTAACATAATAATTGTTGAAATAAAGGCCATTAAAACTCATAAAACTTTTATTTAAATCTCGTTTTGTGGGCTGAGCCGCGGGAAAAAAACTGGTGAAATAATACGTAAGTATCACTTACCCCAATACCCCAATTTTTAAGCTTTTTAGACAATTCTTCTAGTCTTACAACTAACATCTGGTTCATACTTGATACTAGCTATAGTTGGCACCAGCGGTCATTGTCCTCACCTTTCCAGTCTAGGAGCTAATGTAAAAAATGCTCGGATACTCTGTTAACTTAAGAATGCTCCAACCGGAGAATTAGCAGGTCGGATGTCTGTCAGTACGAATATCGACGTTAATGACATTAAAATAAGATTCATATTAGCGCGCCTTGTACAGTGGCGGTTACGACGCTCGCCGCGTTCTTGATATGGCGAAAATGTATGAAAAAATTTGAGAAATTTTCTTATTTTTCTTATAACTGGAAAAGTTGTTTATTTTTATATAAAATTTTAGCGGACTTTATAGAGGACTAAATAAGCAACAATTTTTTTGTATATTTATTTTCCTCAGTTCAGTGTATTTAGATATTAAGGTACCTAATCAGACCCCATTTTTTTCATATTTTGCGATTATTGTGATGGTTAAAACGTATTTTATGTGAAAATTTTGTATGCGGCTATAGAATTTTCATGGTACAGTCGTGGAGATGAATGTATTATCTTTCATTTGAAACCAAAATATCCTCGCAGTTTGACTCCTAATTCTTTAATAGGGTACCGGAAAATCGTTGATATTTGTAATAGCGTCCTTAAGAAAAAAAAATGAACTCTTGTAAAAGCCCAGACTATTAAAAATTCATCGGAAAACCTCTTGGTAACTCTTAGGACCAGTTACATCACTTTCTGATAAGGTGCCGGATAGGCTATCCACAACTTATTTGACAGATGCTCCATACTCTGTCAAGTTAAGTTGTGGATAGCCTATCCGGCACTAATCAGGAACTTGTGAAACAGGCCCTTATAGTATGATAATAATCTGCAACTATTTATAAGTTTGAAATGATATGCTTCATACTCAGTTCACATCGAGTATGCAAGGGATCAATGGCCGCTATGGCCAGAATTCAGCAATTTGAGAATATATCAGCTAAACTGCAGACTAATGTCGTGCTCCAGGTGCAAGCCATTACTCTGTGACATATTGCTCGCGCGATCACGGTTGTGACCAGATAATATATTACATACCGCTCCATTGCATATAATATTGTGTATTTGTTGCTATTATCACTCCAAACTAATATAAATAATAATTTTTTCATTAAAATACAGTGTATGAAACTTACTTTAGGGTTTGTTTATTGTCTATTGCAAAGTAACTGTGAAAGTAGCAGCGCTGTAAAATGTACGATTACCGTGCGATAAACGAATTCTCAATCTAGTCTTTTACTAAATAACAATGTAAATTATTAAGCTAATGAAATCTACGGCATACACATAATACACTAGTGACTAGACGATAGATCACTAGAGGTATCCTTTGAGACGCAATTACAAGTTTTGATTATAATTATATTGCATTATTAATTTAGTTCAATATGTAATTGCAATTAAGTAAGGACTTTGATCCTCTGGGCGTAATTAGGACGGAGGCCTTTTATTACGGAATCGTACTCAATAATTAGCCGATAATGAATAATTGAAAAACCGTCTGCATTATCTCCGTTAGAGACAGAAAAAATATCCCAATAGCTACTCATAGTATAATTGACTTGCTAGTGGTAATTTTAATTTTATGACAGATTAATTATGTACGAAAATGCAATTTTTGACAGAAATACTTAAATTACAAAATATCATAACTTTATTTTAAAAATAAATAAGCAGTAACCGAAATAACAACGTCTCAAAAAGCGTTATTAAGTAATTGAAAGCAAAATTGTCATGTGCGCATTTAAACGACTTCCAGAAGCTCCTTTATTAAAAGGCTATTTAAAAGGAAAAAATTAACAAAAAGGTTTTCTGAAACAAAAGCAGTACATTTTCCTTAATGGGTTTCCTGGGCTCGCCTCGCTTGTTCCTGGAGGAAACTCCACAGTGCATAATGGCGGGAAAACATACGCAAATCGACCGAAACTTAGAATTAGGACGATAGTGAAATTTTGTTATCTCTTAAATTTCGAGTCTTATGCTTACACATAGCACGTAGTTTCAATCGTTTTAGTGTAGGCTCCCACACAAACACATACACACACACACACACACCATGCGAATTTGCATTGCATCGCAATGTAATGTCATTTTTAACCGACTTCCAAAAAGGGGGAGGTTATATTATATTCGGCTGTTTATTATGAATTTTGTCGCAGATATTTGCGATGCGATGCGAATTCGCAGTTACGATAAGGAGCCCTAAAGTGTGTTGCGTTTTATCGTAAGGTGCGTTTTAATCTTCGATCACTTATATACAAGATACACAATCCCATACAAAACCTCTCGAAAATCTGTCGCCGAGTAATAAGAGTTTAAAAAAGTATACATTTATCTAAAATCAACCTTATTCATAGTTATTAAAGATCTTTTTACAAAACAATGTACATGTGTGTTTACAAAGCAATAAATTTTACGGCCGCACTGAAACCGCGCTGGAACAGGGCGAAGTAAGTCATTAGTGGAGTCGAACTGTTCAACATTTTTTTGTTGATTGTAATAATTTTAATAATCATTTTTTTTTATTTTTCCTGTATTTTTATTCGGTATAGCTGTTTTGTGTAGTCTCTTCATGCCTTTCGGAGTCACATATACATCACTCTCAAAAAAATGCTTAGAGCATACAACGCTCGCTAAAGTCGGCTTGAAAAATTCTTCGCATCTTTGCCGTGCTATAACTGATATCCAATTTCCACATCTAACTGGATCTCGAGGAAACCTAAAAAAAAAAATCCTCAATAAAAAAATAATAATTAATAGCGACTCCAACAAATGGAACAGAAACATAGCTTATAACCCGAACATTTCAAGTGGGCATGATAAACTACGATAAGTACCTTTAGTATGAATATTCGCAATTGAGATGGTTTATACTTCGTGTTGATTTATTTATAACTTAATTTTAAAACAGTTTTTTGGTGATTTCTTAACGAAATACCAATATTTACAATACAATTGTAAGAAATATATTAGGATAAAATTATTACTTACCGGAAATATGAAACTCCATCCTTTTTTGCGTTTTAGACGTATGATTTTTACAATTGTTGAACGAGCACTAAGGCATGTTTCCCGGCGGAGCGTTCGAGCACTACTAAATCGAAAGTCCACCAGGATGTTGCGTTTGGTGCTCTTTCAGTGAGGTCGTTTTTTGCCGCGGATTGTGTATCTTGTATATAAGTGATCGAAGGTTTTAATACCAAACCATCAGCCGCTAACTTTAAGCAAGGTTACTAGCCCAAAAAAATTAGGATTCTTAGAAGCTGTATTAATGTTTCATTGAAATAGTTGAGTTATATCTTTCGTATTAAGTATGTACTGTTTTTTGGTGTGCAATAAAGAGTTATTATTATTATTAAAAATAAAAATGATCTAGTATCTAGAATAAGAGCGGTTTTGTACTACGTCCGATCAAAATCCGACTAACCGAGTATCAGATGACGTATCAGAAGCCGGGTAAGTGCGTAAGCTATCATACAAATAGTTGTACATCTACTCCGGATCGTAATTTCACGGGCTCAGATCGGGTTCGAGTCGGACGTAGTGCTAAAGCACTTAATACGAAAGATACAATAGTAAATATTACTAATAGTACTAATTATTGATGTACAAAAGGCGAACTTATTGCTACTAAGCAATCTCTACCAGTCAACTATTTTACTTCTATTTTATTTCTTACTAGATGAAGGTGAACTTCGTATCACTTTCCTCAATATAAACCTTCTCTGGACTTCCACAAGTATTTCAGGACTATAATTAGTCAAATCGGTTCAGCTGCTCTCGAGTTTTAGTGAGACTAACAAAATTGAAAATTCATTTTTACTCTCCGTTGTGCCAAAACTCGTTTATCGCGCGGAAACCGTAAATTATCCTGGGACAAAAAGTATCGCGAATGATTTCAGCAAAATCGGTTCAGTGGACAGACGGACGGACAGACAGACACACTTTCACATTTATAATATTAGTATCGATTATATATTATAGACTACGTAGATGGTTCTGGAAGCGAGTGCATGTTCTATTGTGTTCTCGTTAGCGGGCGTCGGCCGTCGGGCAGGGACAGCACCTGAGCGAATTAGACGCAGCGGGTTATAATATTATCTGCCGGCGACGTGCAAATTGACGGACACCACTACTACTGGTTCGAGGTGCTCGAACATCTCGAACATTCGAGACTAAAATCTTAATTAAATAAAATAAAAATTGTTTTACAAGTATAATTTAGTAAATAAAATATTAAAAAATCATTAAACAATTTCAGAATTTTATTATTCCAAAAAAATAAACAATTTCTTAATTTCTACATGGTGCCTACAACCGGTTCGGGAACTAACCCGGCGAGAAGAACCGTCGTGAAAATCGCATACAGAACTAATTTAGGAGCCGAATAATGTATATTTTTTCAGTTCAAAACTTACGTACCCACAAGCTCAACTTTTCTTGGTGAAAAGTGATTGATGATATTGGAAAGCTAAATTGAAATCAACTTTTTTACATTACAACTTACGCTCTTTAACATGTCGCTTGACATGATTTTTGTAAATTTTCCTACATTTTGATAAAGGTACCATAAAAATATTTTTTAAATATTTTATGTACCATTTTGTCGGCATTATTAATATGTATATTCATGCCAAATTACAGCTTTGTAAGTCTTATAGTCTCTGAGCAAAACCGCGGACGGACAGACGGACAGACGGACAGACGGACAGACGGACGGACAGACCGAAACTATAAATGTTCCTTGTTGACTACGGAACCCTAAAAAGAATATTTAAACAGCCTGAGTAGAAAACGTGGCTCACAGCGTGAAAATCTCACTAGTAAGACTGTAAGACATTTAAAGACACATAAATTAAAGTACATACTTAATGCAAACTTATTTGCATTGAGTATTTACCTTAAGTTATATAATATTGTGTTTTATTAAATTACGTAAAGAAACCTAAGAATGTTTCCATATTTTCCATGTAAGTTCGATAGTTTCCCAATTCGAGAACCCGTAGTATCGTCCCAGATTTTTCCGCATACGGCGATGATCGCGCCAATTTAATAATCAACACTCAATTCGCTATGTTAGCTAAATTACTGGCATGGCGGCCGGCGGGATTTATCACAACATGTTATTGCCAGGTGCGATTGTACACAGCGTATGCAAAGAACGGACTCTGGAACGAACACACTGTCACAGTATTTTTGGACCTATATGACCTGCAAACCTTCAAGAAGAGATTCCCTTTTAAAAGACCGGCAACGTACCTGCAGCTCTATGTTGCGAGTGTCCATGGGCGACGGTAGTTGCTTTCCATCAGGTGACCCGTTTGCTCGTTTGCCCCCTTATTTCATAAAAAAAAGAAGCTGCTCAAACTGCTCACATATTTTTGTTCCATAACTAGTTCACGCCCGCAACGTTTGCGCCAAAATTTGTATATCGCGCATTTTACCGTACCTTTTTCCGGGAATAAAAGTATTTTACAGACGTGTGTCTATAGGATACTTTTTAGGGTTCCGTACCCAAAGGGTAAAAACGGGACCCTATTA
The DNA here is from genome assembly GCA_905404155.3 of Plebejus argus. NCBI lineage: Eukaryota > Metazoa > Arthropoda > Insecta > Lepidoptera > Lycaenidae > Plebejus > Plebejus argus. The sequence continues at coordinate 1,050,675 of FR989942.1, forward strand.
CTAAGACTTCGATGTCTGTCCGTCTGTCTGTCTCCAGGCTGTAACTCAAGAACGGTAATAGCTAAAGAGTTGAAATTTTCACTTTTCACATTTCAAAATACTAAAAACAAAATAAAATTAATATTTAAGGGGGGCTCCCATACAACAAACGTAATTTTTTTGACCTTTTTTGCTCTATATCAATAATGGCAAAAGGTAGGTACTTAAATTTTTCTGAAAGTCCTTAGTTATATGTGTACTTTAATATTTAATAAGAACATTAAAATAAAATAGAAAATCAAGGGGGGCTCCCATACAAAAAACACAATTTTTGGCCTAATTTTGCTCTGTAATGGTACGGAACTCTTCGTGCGCGAGTCCGACTCGCACTTGGCCGATTATATATTCCATTAGTGTGGATAATACGCTCTATCTCCCTATAAGCACGTATATTCTCAAGTGATCGGCCTGACCGAGCATACCACCTCGCTCGGTCGGAAGATCTTCCTTTGAGGTCTCCACGTTTTCCAACAATCGATACAGCAGAACAGCTACATCGTCATACTGTAGAGCAGATACCTGTTTTTCGACTAGGTACTTAATGATAATGAAAATACTTACAATGTCATGTTAACATTAAATTAGGACAAGACACTGCGATGAATTTTTATATGAGCCATTATCAGAATAGGTAACCCAACTCTGCGGGCGACAGGTTTGTTAATTTAATGTGTATCTTCTTGTGTAGCAAATAAAGTTCAATTTCTAACGGCTTTTTTAAAAATGTATCGCATCCTATCACGTTGCAATGTGAACTAACGTTTAGAGCTGATATTCTAAGATACAAACAAAATGGTTGGACAAATGTAATTTTAATTTAATTAAAAGTATGTCAAGTGAATACTAGCAGCGCTACGTTATTAATTAGGTTTTTAAAGTCAGGAACCCTAAAAGTAGTTTCTCAAGTCCTACGTGCCTAGACAATAAAGGCCGTCACAGACCTAGCTATAATATATATATATATATATATATTATAGCTAGGTATATATATATATATATATATATATATATATATATATATATATATATATATAGGCATTATATATATATTAATATATTTATATAGGCATATTAATATATATTTTCTATACAATTTTCGCGTGACCACACACTCAGCTATAATATATATTTCTGGTCTCAGTGTGTTTACTACGGTATATTAATATAATATATTATAGCTAAGTCTGTGACGGCCTTAAATTGAATGGATTATATTATGCACTTACTTTCTGTATAATATCTCTCTCTTTCTTACGGGTCCAGTGGCTGCCTCCATCCCTCTCCGATCATCGCACATGCGCAAAGAGGCTTTTCCCAAAAGATGTGGGCCGCTCGAAGCTTTATATGCTGCTAGATATTTGGTGAAAATTGTGAATTGCGAATTTGAGGCTTTGTTATGTTTTCCTAAAATAACATTGTAGTCATATTACCGTAGCAGTAACAGTGATATTGACTACACATTTGCAGTTATATATTATAATACAGTTGTATTTCAGTGATTAATAAAGCGATAAGCGAAGAAAAAAATAATGAATGTGACAAGTTAGACCGTGTCACGAGCTGTAATAATCAGTGAGAATAGTTACGCAAGAGGAATGCGCAGGCTGGCAGGCAGCATACGCGGCTGCTAGCGCGTCGCCGCCGCCTGGCCTTCCCTAGTCGCTTGCACGATCATCTCAATTATAAAAAAATTAAAGTGCTGTGTTTATTCGTAAAATGCATCTTGCCGCGCTGTCACTTTTAAATTTCGAACGATTTGTTTTTTTAATACGCCACCAGTGATTGTGCCAAAAACGTTATGTGCAGATTGTGACACACGTGAAAATTTTAAGGTAAGCGCTATTAGTAGAATAATGTTTGTGTGCATTGTCTAAGAAATAATGTGTGTAATACGGATATTTGGTAGTTGATAATACAATTTTATTAAAACCTTTAAATTGTTACAAATTTTGTGTGATAAATCTTATTCCTATTATGTTATTTTTCTTCCAGTCAAGAAGGTACCTACCTAAAGGTTTTCTGTTCACAGAAAGCTGTTATTAGTATTAAGGGCCCGGGTTACCCTCGAAATTTTCATACATTCTTAATACCAAAATCATTTTCTCATACGAAAATATTTAACATGTTTGAGTTATTTTTCAGCTTAAGATAGTAATTATCTAGGGTCCTGAACAAATTTTTTTTACAAAATATTTAAATACTAAAAAAAAAATTTTTGTGTTTAAATATTTTTTAGTAAATTTACTACTAAATATTTAAACACCAAAAAATAGACAAAAACACTAAAAATATATAAATAAATAGTAAATTTACTACAAAATATTTAAATAATAAAAAATATTTTTTAATATTTTGTAGTAAATTGACTATTTATTTATATATTTTTTAGTGTTTTTGTCTATTTTTTGGTGTTTAAATATTTAGTAGTAAATTTACTAAAAAATATTTAAACACAAAAAATTTTTTTTTAGTATTTAAATATTTTGTAAAAAAAAATTGTTCAGGACCCTAGGTAATTACTATCTTAAGCTGAAAAATAACTCAAACATGTTAAATATTTTCGCATGAGAAAATGATTTTGGTATTAAGAATGTATGAAAATTTCGAGGGTAACCCGGGCCCTTAATTGACGATTCGATTTTTTCTAAATATTCTAAAAAGGAAATTCTACCAAAATTATATTATTGTAACTCTGTTAGAATAAAGCCGGCACGAGTGTCAGCGACTACAGAAATTATTGTTTTAAAGATGTTTCGGTATTCGGTAAAACGAATTGATAATAATTAATCTGAACAAATAAACTATATTTTAAGGTTAATATAATAAGGTTAATTAAATTCTATAAATATTATCTAATTACATAATTAATCAAGTGTTACCTTCAGTGTTACGGCTATCACAAAAACCTGCCAAGTTCAAATTTAGAAGTATTATGGATCAGGCTGTTGATGAAGATGATTATGATCGATGAAGTGCATCTGAACTGGGCATTGGTTTAGATTTCAACTCTTTTTTTAGACCAAAAATTATATGTGGAAGTAGCCCCTAAAGTTCATAGATGAACCGACTCACGCTTGACCGATTTCTAAAATTTCTTGATTTTTTGTTAATCTAAATATAACACACGACCTGTGTGCCAAATTTTATAACGCTAGGACAATTGGAAGTGGCCTAGAGGTTTTGATTACCGGTCAGTGAGTGAGTGAGTGAGTGAGTGAATGAGTGAGTGCCAAAATTAGCTATTTTTACGAAGACATATTTCAGGATCTACTGAACCTATTTTGATGAAATTTGGTATACTGCTTAAGTACTAGTATATAATTACGTAGGTGTAATTTTATCTTTGCACTCGCAATAGGCACTGAGCTACAGGGGGGTCAAAAGTGCGTCGAAGCGGTTCGTGTAAATAGTGCACGGCATGCGCGCGGCCTGCTGGAACTAGGCCTGCGCACTTCCGTGCGCTTTGATATACGAATACATAAAAAAAGAAACTGCACTACTACTGTACTACATTGAGATACTATAGCAGGAGAGAGCCTTATATCAGTGTACAAGCGTCAAAAGCGTGTAATGTTTTGTCCTACTTACTAGGACATAACAAAGGAGTCGGTATGCATATTTCATGTAATGAAAGTGATAATAAAGGTTTTTATTGAACATTTTATGCTAGATATTATTGAGTTCTATGGTTCCGCTAAATTATAAACCATAAGAATGGCCAAAGAATGCCTCAAACACGTGGATTTAACATTAAATACGTAAGTTTTGAACAACGTTTTTTGGACTTTTCAATTGGTATTTTTGTAAGCTAAAAAGGATAATATTTAAGTTTAATAATCCCTTATTCGTGCTATGTAAGGCATTAATGCTAAAAATGTCACATTAATTACTAATTTGACTACAAAAGTTGCATAGCTTTTTACGTGTGTTTACGGATTCTCATTACTTGAACTATAGTTTATCGATATCATGAACTAAATGACTTTCTTTTCTGGATTTAAATGTGATTCGAAATGATCGACAAATAGAAATATTCAATAAAATAAACGCACACTACTTGTATGAAAATAAGCACAAAATGGCCACGCGGTGACGGGCTAAGACTACATCTACCTATATATCCTTAATCTGTGGTACTATGACTACTGGGCCTATAGCCGAAACTTTTTCGTTTTCGCTTCGTTATAGAATCGCCGATCAAAATGTATGGAATTGACATAAGACGAGTCGAACGTCAACGTCATATTAACGAACGCTTATGTCAATTCCATACATTTTCATCGGCGATTCTATAACGAAGCGAAATCGAAAACATTTTGGCTCACCCCCCAGGGTGTGGTATGAAAAATTTGAGATCGCTAAATATAAACGAGTATGATTTTTTGATACGTGCTCATGTATAATATTATATCTACACTACTATTATAAAGAGGAAAGATTTGTTTGTTTGTTTGTTTGTTTGAGTCGAATAGGCTCCGAAACTACTGGACCGATTTGAAAAATTCTTTCACCATTGGAATCCTGCATTATTTCTGCTGAACATAGGCTAATTTTTATTTTGGAAAAATATAAGGTTCCGTAAGATATTTGGGATTTTCGGACGCAAGGTGTAAAAAATCAACCAGAAAAGTTACTTATTTTGCGTACGCTGCCTAAACTATAAAAGATAGAGGCATAAAATGTTCTAAGTAATTATAGATCTTTTAAATATCTACAAAAAAGTCCGCGACACACTATACCTATCTATGTTGAGTGAGGCACAATAACCATTTTTTTATAAAAAAATCTTGAATTTTTTTTTGGACTATATTTAAACGCGTTTATTTAAATAATGCTATTGACCCTTATCAAAATAAATTACTTCATCACTAAGTACAGTTAATGTAGATAATATTTGGTCTTTGAATGATTAAAATTGGACGTTTGGTTTAAATGTTACGGCGAAATTAAAATATTACGATTTCTGCTGCACGTTGCGAATTGGGCGTCAAGGCGCGACGCGCGGGTGTGCGTGCGGTAGGGGAGAGATTTAATTATCAGTGCCACCGACTCGCCCGGAGAGTCCACGTAAATATTACCTCGATCGTGGGAATCGCAGACACAATAGATTTTCAATAGTTATGCGACAGCCGGGTGCTGCTTTATTGATTTGTTATAGACTATAGTGCTTCATTATTATAATCCTTATTTCAAAAAAGCTTTAAAAGTTATGACTAAGAAAGTAATATTTTTAGAACTTTTTAAAATACGTTTTGAATGACTGTTATTTTTGATTGCTATTATAATTAATTAATTTCTTTAACTATAAATCTATACATAATATAATAAAACTGTAGAAATGTGAATTCTGTACATTAAAGATATTGAAAAAATAATAAGCAGGGGGTGTTACTACATCGCTATAGAAGCCAAAACTGTGGTTAGTTTTTTGTCTGTCTTTCTGTCTGTATGTTTGTTCCACTATCACACGAAAACTACTGATCCGATTTGAATGCGGTTTTCGCAAATATATTTGTCTTTCTTCTAACTTAACATCTGGTGTATAAAAATTTCCCCCCCCACCCCTCTAAGGGGACGAAAGAGGGGGTTAGATTTTGTATCAAGCTTTTGCTTTAACACGAAAACTACTGATCCGATTTGCATACGGTTTCCGCAGATATATTTGCCTTCTTCCAACTCAACATCTGGTGTATAAACTTTCCCCCCCACCCCTCTAAGGGGACCCAAAGGGGGGTCAGATTTTGTATCAAATTTTTTCTTTAATGGACTTACGTCATATTATTAATTGTATTTTCCAACTTAACATCAGTTTTCACCCCACCCCTCTTAGGGGACAAAAATCTAACCCCCCCCGGGTTAGATTTTGTATCAATTACTGATGAAGTAGAAATACTTTAAATGGCAAAACAACGTTTGCCGGGACAGCTAGTTATGTAATAATCGTGTATAATATCTAATAGAATTATGTATGTTACCAATTTACGCGTTCAAAATGTACGGTTCCCTAGGATACTCTACTCGTACATGCGAAGCCATCCGAAAAAGCCAGTATGGGTTAAAAAAAAATTAAACAATGTTCTAAAATAAAATATTATCTTATCAAAAACTTTTTTAATATCGAAAAGGGGAAAATCTCAATTTCCTTAGCAACAGAGTAATGGTAATTTTGAGAGGCTTCAGAAGGGTACGATTTCAAACTTCGTTTTCGGTTAATCTTGATCACTTTTCTCCAATATCTCTCAAAATTTTCAAAGATGATTTTAATAGGGACGTCTGGTATGAATTATGATTTGTATTGTTAATAAATAATTTTTCAAATTAAAAAAAAAACAACCTTTAGAAATTGACCTTAAGTGACCTTCATGTACGAGAAGTTGATTCCGAGACAGATGGCGGATCTGTGGCGGTATTAAGTATTGTATGTAGTAACTGGTAGCGTTATGTCAAAGTAATCCGACCGATCACAGATAATATTGAATTAACATAAGCTGACCAAACGACATAGGTCTGTCAACTGTCAAGGAATCAATTTCTTCGGGTATACATACAAAGAAAAATCGGCCAAGTGCGAGTTGGACTCGCGTACGAAGGGTTCCGTACCATTATAGAGCAAAATTAGGCCAAAAATTGTGTTTTTTGTATGGGAGCCCCCCTTTTTTATTTTATTTTATTTTATTTTAATATTATTATTACATATTAAAGTACACAAACAACTAAAGTTTTTGAGAAAAATTTAAGTACCTACCTGTTGCCATCATTGGTATAGAGCAAAAAAGGCTAAAAAAATCACGTTTGTTGTATGGGAGCCCCTCTTAATTATTATTTTATTTTGTTTTTAGTATTTGTTGTTATAGCGGCAACAGATATACATAATCTGTGAAAATTTCAACTCTCTGGCTATTATCGTTCTTGAGTTACAGCCTGGAGACAGACAGACAGACGGATAGACAGACAAACAACGAAGTCTCAGTAATAGGGTCCCGTTTTTACCCTTTGGGTACGGAACCCTAAAAAGAAAATTATTATGGAACATTGAACATGAATAAAATTTCAAACAAAACTCGAGAAGTGCTACGAATCTCGTAGAGCCTCTACGACGTGCTACGCGGTGCTACGAGCCTCTGTAACTTCTCAAGGCTGAACAACTAATTTACAGTGTAGATTTATTATTCTCTTATTTCAAGAAAGAAAGCCTTTTCATATTGTCGTTGTGTGTGCATAATGTATATGAGTAAATCCTAACACAAATATATTTTCTATCTACATCTTACCGTGAGATAAATGAAATGGTGAGAAAGGAGTTTCAGACAACGCTTAGTTTTGCTATATTTCTATATACATATTATAGGTTTATTGTGTTTATACTATTCTAATTTCTTTGGTCCTTTTTTTTTTCTAAATATCTTTTTTTCTTTTTTATTTACTTATAAAAATCACATTGGAATAATCATAAAGACCACGGATCTTGAATTATAATTATACGCTGCATAGATAAAATAAATTAAATCAGCTAAGTGGGAGTTGGACTCTAGCGTTAAGGGTTCCGTACCATTATAGAGCAAAAATAGGCAAAAATAGTGTTTATTGTATGAGAACTCCGTACTTAGTTTGTTTAATTGAACTTTTAATTATTGAAGTATAAACACAATTGTCTTTTTTGTGAATATTTCAAGGGCATATAAAAAGTCTAGCTATAGAGGTTCTTGAGATAATATGATGTCTTAGTAATGGGACTCCCATTTTACCCTTTGGGCACGAAAACCTAAAAATTCCCCATAAAATGTCCCCATCTCGGACAACCAGAGGCGTCTGGCCCCAGGGTCTGAGTGAAGTGTGGCGTGGCGGCCTAGTTACATATCACGTGCGGCTAATGGTTATACCATGAGTGCCTTTTTTAAATAAAATAAGGTGCAAATGAGCAAACGGGTCACTGAAACGTAACTTCCGTCGCCCATGGACACTCGCAACATCAGAAGGGCTGCAGGTGTGTTGCCGGTCTTTTAAGAGGGAATATGGTAATAGTTAATAATTGTTAATATGTTTGTTAAAAATGTTGGCAAAAAAAGAATCCCTTATAGATTCGTCATATCTGTCCACCTGTCTGTCTGTCTGTCCGTATGCCACAGCCAACTTTTCGGAACTATACTATACTGTTGAAACTTAGTGAGTAGATATATTCGGATAACCGCATTAAATTTTTTAAACCATCTAACTAAAGTGTAAAACGAAGTGCAAAAGCACATCTTTCAAATTATGTTTCATCGTTTCGGAACGCAAAGGGAATTTAACGTCTTTTACATTTTAAATGTAATCCATTTGGAGTTCTTTAGCGGCTGTTATTCATGTGCTAATCCTGAATCGTTAGAGAATATTAAAATACCGATACATAAGTAGCATAACTTTATTTCGTTACACTAAAAGGGCAAAATTTACATAACATTAATATTTATAGAACTAAATACATAAACACCGACTTTACATTATTATTTTAAGTATTGCGTTCCGAAACTCGATTTAAGGGGTTATTTTAAACCCTCGATCACAGATTCTTGGAAATCTTTTGTTCTTCTTTTGTTATCGCGGTCGCATGCGACCACTTGGGGCTTGAAAGGGATAGAATAGGTTGTAAAAAATGTAAACAGAAAAAAGTATACTAATAATAATACTCCCCACACCGGTTTCGGTGACGGTGGCCGGTTTCATTGAAACCAGGCCAGGTACGCATGAGTAATTTTATAGTGCCCAAGTGTGTGCGCAGTACACAAGAGCACTCTCTATTCCTTTACTCTTATAACCCAGTGGGACGGCAGACCGACACGACCGGCGAGAGATCAGGCGCAGGACCGACTTTTTACATGCCCATCCGACGCATGAATCATCTTACTTGTCAGACAATAAGGTGATCGGCCTGCATTGTCCTAACCAAACTTGGAAATAACATGTTTCCAACGCGGGAATCGAACCCATGACCTCCGAGTCAAGAGCGACGCTTCTAGACCACTGGACCACGGAGGCGTTCAAAAAAAATTTTTTTTGAGGAGGCATTCAAGAAAAAAGTATACACTGTATGTATAAACCTGGTTGGCAATATTTACACGCTTCTTTAAGCCATCAATCCATAAGCGGAGCCGCCTGTCGCATAACAATTGAAAATCTATTGTGTCTGCGATTCCCACGATCGAGGTATTATGCAGAATGTTTGTTAGTAATATTATAAGAACTTTAAAGGCAAATAAAAGATTATGATTGCCTTAAGTAACGTAGACAAGGATACAATTATTTTGTCAAAATAATGTATCGTTTTTTCACAGTGTGATTTTTTATTAGTAAAAGGGTAACAGCATTGTTAGATTTTTAGAATGTACTCAAAACCGTGCCCAAAACTGAAATGTAAAATATTGCTTTGTTGAAAAAGTTAAAATCTAACCATCGATAAAATGTTATTCAACAACTCCGTAGAATAAATAGACCACAGAAATGGGCTTGAAGTGAGCAAGGTCCTCGCAGGATTGCGAGGGTGATAACTTGCCCGAACTTTAGTTTTTAGAAGGTGCAAAGGATTTAAAACGTGTAGGTACTCGACGTTCAAGCCGAATTCTTTTTATATCATGACAAAATCTATCAAAAAGTAAACAAGTCAAAATATCATAAAGTAAAGAGTACAAAATAAAATAGGTTTTATAAAAGAAGTTTAGCTATGTACACTACAGGCTTTACGATTTTGCGGGATAAAAAATAAATGGAAAACCAACGTTGCCTAGATAGCTAGTTAGAAATGAAATTTTTCAGTTCATGCACTGGATAAAAATAACAAGGTCAGGGTACTTTCGATTGTAAGGTTAAAGAACATGCGAGAATTGGACCCTATGTTTTCAGAACAGAGCCCGAAGCCAAGACGTTTTATTTGACGCTTTATATTATAATCATTCTTTTTTTTGACGCTTTATATTATAATCAGTCTTGACATCTGTCAAATCACAAGTTAGATCAGCTCCGTAATTATTAGCGCAAATAAAATAGTTAAAACTCGCTTTCTAAATAGTGCACCAGTTTAATTGAATATTTAGTGCATAATCACTGTACAATATTGTTTTCAACAAAGGAAGTCAGCGATTAAGTGAATAAAACTGCAAGCAAAATCTGTGAATATCACCAACAAATATCAACAACACAAATTTTTATGAAGGTAGAGTGGAAAAAGTGCTCATCCAAATCAGAGGTCTATGACCGTATGTAAAGTCTATTGATTCTGTGAAAACGTAAAAAGTATAGTACTATTTCATGATTGACGTCACCGTCCAACTGGCAAATTGGCGGCGGACTGCAGTTGCAATCTCGTGAGCGAGGGTTCGTATCCTACATGCGCCCCGACGTTTTTCAACTTTAAATTCGACGATCAGCTAATATTAATCGACACTAATAATGTCCTCCAAGAAATGTTCAGGTTGCCTCAACGATATAAAAAGCCGCGAATATTTGAAATGCCCAAAATGTGATCAAGCATACGACCTAGAATGTGCCAACATACCTACAAAATAATATCGCTCAATGACTGCTGATCATAGACGAAACTGGAAATGTCCAAACTGTTTAACAACACAACGTAAATGTGGCGACAATTCAAATACCCCTATACGACAGACTATAAACCACAGTGGAAGCGATGAAGATTACCCAAACAACGTCACAGTACGTTCTAAAACATCAACCATTGCTACTACACCATATGTCACCGAAGACCGTCTGCGGGATATCCTAAGGCAAGAACTTGGCAAGTCACTACAATCTACAATCAAGGACCTGGTAACTAAAGAATTAACTAACATCAGTCAACAAATAACAACCTTTCAAGATTCTCTAACATTTTTTAATGATTGTTTCGAAAACTTTAAGAAGGACTTAGAACAAAAAACGGCTATTATTAAATCACTTCAATCGGATAACGACAAGTTGAAATCTACAGTAAACGAACTATCTGACAGACTATGTAACCTGGAACAAAACATGCGAGAGAGCAACATCGAAATTAATGGTATACCGGAAAGTAAATCTGAAAACCTCATGAATATCTTCTCCCAACTGACGAAAGTCACAAACTACCAACTACGAGAAACTGACGTCATGAACATCACCCGAGTTGCCAAGCTGAACCGCGACAGTGCAAGACCCCGAAGTGTCATTGTTAAGCTTCAAAGCACCCGCCATAGAGACGCCATCTTGGCTGCCATCACCACCCATAACAAAAAGGACCCCAAAAACAAGCTAAACACCTCCCACCTAGGATTCGACGGGCCCAGCACCCCTGTGTTTGTAACAGAGCATCTTTCTCCGTCCAACAAATCACTCCACGCAGCCACACGCAAGAAAGCTAAGGATCTATCATACAAATACGTATGGGTGCGTGGTGGACGAATTTACATGCGTAAAGACGAGCATAGCCAAGCTAGACTTATACGCAACTTTGCATGCTTAAATAATATTTCATAGGTTTAATTTATTTTATTTAATTATGTCAACGCTTTCTTACGCTTTACTTACTCGATTATGGACATTTATTACCAAAATGTCAGGGGAATTAGAACCAAAACGAATGAGGTTTACCTTAACATATCGCAAACTAGTCACAAAATTATAGTTTTTACTGAGACCTGGCTCAACCCTAATATAAGTAGTAACGAGTTTATCGACACTAATAGATACCAGATATATAGAAGGGATCGTTGTTCAACTGCAAGTAGCAAATTGGACGGTGGGGGAGTTATGGTTGCAGTTTCTCGAGAATTATGTTCCACCCGCATAGACAATTGGGAAACAGACTGTGAAGACCTCTGGATAATTATAAGTATAAATTCCAATAACAAAATTAAAAAAATTGCTCTCTGCGCAATATATCTCCCTCCGCCCGTCCAGTTGGCTACGTTGTGTAAATTTTTAAACAATGTTGGTTACGTAGCGAGTCTTGTTGATGACACGGTTTTAATAGGCGATTTTAACCTAGGCTCAATATCATGGACGGAGTCAGATGGTTATAATTATCTGCTGCCAAACGGCTGTACTAACGCTCTTGAAAACACCCTATCAAACTTTTCTTTCGAAAATAATTTGTTTCAATTCAATAACATTCTTAATAGCGATAATAAATTACTAGACCTAATCTTTAGTACGATTATAGAGTCGAAAGTATCTCAGCCCTTGCATCTTATCAGCAGATTAGACCCTAAGCACCCCAATCTGCTAGTCACATTACCACTAGTGGATACTAAAGGTGGCCTTAAACCAAAAACCAGAAACGACGTCCCCAACTTTTACAAAGCGGATTACGATCAACTTAACGACCAACTTCACAATAGTCTCTTGCCACAGAAACTGTCTCAAATTGATGATGTCGACGACATGGTTAATGTTCTCAATAGCACATTACAACTCGCAATTAACACTTGCGTGCCAAAATGCAAATATGTTAGCACCCATTATCCTCCTTGGTTTAACAAGTCCTTGCTTAGACTCAAGTCAGAACAAGACAAACTAAGACGAAACTACACAAAATATAGAAATCCAAGGGACAAAATAGAGTACGACATAATTAGGAACCGTTTTCAAAAACTGCACAAGAAATGCTACAATGAATACAAACATAAACTAGAGCAGAACATTCATTGTAATCCCAAGTCTTTTTGGCGCTTTATCAAAGATAAGAGAAAAGGTCGTTCACCCATACCATCCCAGATGTTCCTTAACCAGACTTGTGCCAGTACCGGGCCTGAAATCGCAAATCTCTTCGCCACCCACTTCTCGTCTGTGTACACCAAGGATAACTCATACGATCCTGATCCTCTCCCCTTAAATGCCACAAAATTTCTCGGCAGTATAACTATCACAGTTTCTGAGGTCCGTAGGAAGATTAAATGTCTAGACGCAAATAAATCCGCAGGACCAGACGGATTCCCTCCAATTTTAATTAAAAAGTGTTGCAGAAATCTTGCCCTTCCCCTTGCTATGATTTTCAACCGTTCTTTATCAACTGGAAAATTCCCTACAGCCTGGAAGAGAGCTCGGATTACCCCCATACACAAAAAAGGCGACGAAAGCAGCGTCACCAATTACAGACCGATATCAATTCTGTCTTGTTTTTCTAAGATTTTTGAATCGGTCGTATGTCCATATATCACTCTTCACATAGATTCCAGCTTAAGCGACTCTCAACATGGTTTTCGAAAAGGGCGATCTACCGAAACAAACCTTCTAACTTTTACATCGTATTTGTCGCACGAGGTTGACAAGGGCCAACAAGTCGATGCAGTCTATACTGACTTTACCAGCGCATTCGACAAAGTTAGTCACGCGCGCTTAGTGAAAAAACTAGAGGCTAGCGGAATTCATGGTTCCTTGCTTACTTGGCTTTCCTCATACCTTGAGAGAAGGACGCAACTTGTTTGTGTAGGAGGTTATGAATCATACCTTTATGAAGCGGAATCTGGTGTGCCTCAAGGAACCCACCTGGGTCCAATTCTTTTCTCTCATTTCATAAATGATATCTGTCTCTTTATTAGGCACAGCAAATATTCTCTGTTTGCAGACGACCTTAAGATATACAAAACAGTACGATCCTACTTAGACATTTCACTTCTGCAAGACGATCTTAAGAGTCTCCATGAATGGTGTGTAACTAATAAAATGTTACTGAATCCTAATAAATGCTACCACATTAAATTCACTAGAAAAAAAAATCCACTCCCATCAAGTTACACCCTGCACAACTCCATTCTTGCGGAGGTAAAAGAGATGCGTGACCTGGGCGTGATTTTGGATTCAAAATTAACGTACTCTTCTCATATTGAGTCCGTTGTCGTAAAGTCTGCTCGAATGATGGGCTTTATAAACCGAAATTCATCCGGCTTTCATTACAAAACCAAAATTTTATTATTTAATCACCTTGTTCGCAGCCACCTCGAATATGCCAGCTCAATATGGAACCCAACATATGTGACTCATTCACAGAGAATCGAATCTATCCAAAGGTCCTTTACCAGGCGCCTCGCATTTTGCTGTTCGGGAATTTCCCATAGGTCTCCATATGAACAACGGCTAGACTTTTTCAAAATGCCAAATTTAAGAACAAGGCGAACGATACACGACCTGCTCCTAATGCACAAAATAGTAAATGGCCTTACCTCTTGCTGTGACCTACTAAATCTTTTCTCACTTGTAGTACCATACAACCTCCCTCGGAAACCAATGACTAAGATTCTATGCGGCCCAACTTCTAAAACCAATTTAGGCTTGCAAGCGCCAGTGTCTCGAATTTGCAAATTGTACAGTTATGTTTGCTCTAATATCGACGACAATATAGACATATTCGGTATGACCTATACCCAGTTCAGAAAGAAACTAATGGAATTTTATAAAATTAAAAAAGATACTAATTAAAAACGCACGTTATGTATATTATTCATTTCACTTTGTTATCTATTGTCACGAATTATTACATTATGAATGATTTAAGGTTATTATTTAAAATGTATGTTCTGATTTCTATGTAAGCTCTTGTGATCTTTTCTAAATTGATGATCTTTTCTAAATTGTATAATAATTATAATCAATGAAATGTTATTTTATATCAATTTATAACTATTTCAATTGTTATATTAATGTGATTATTTTATTAATTTTAATATGTACTATAGCTTAATTAATTTTATGACTATCTTGTACCTTTGCAAATGTTGTGTCACCTATAAAGGTGCATGTATCAGGATTATGTAATTATAATTTGTAGCAGTAATTGTGTAATACATGTACCGCAGGTGTCCTTTTTAAATAAATAAATAAATAAATAATGAATTGACATTAGAAGCGACGAACGTCTACGACATATTAACGAACACTTATATGTCACTTTCATACTTTTTGATTCTATAGAGAAGCGATAAAGAAAGGTCTTGGCTAAAGGCCCAGAATACTTACACAACTTACAATTGATAGTTTTGCCAGCGACGTTAGAAATATCAAAAATGTATATGATAAAATATAGACAATCACAACACAACATGCGTCATGTAAAGTCCCATATATTTTAATTTCTAACTCCGCAGCCGGTATCAAACGGAAGTTGACTAAGTATTGAATGTTTTTCGTTAAAGAATATGACGTGTATTTCAAGGTGAGCTTCACCGAAAAAAGCTTATACCCAAACAATAGCACGCTCGGATTGAGGGAAAAGATACGTTGGAGTGCAGATGTATGAATGTTGCAACAGAAGCGATTTTTATTTTACGGTTCAAGCCACGAGACTAATATTGAATACTTTAACATATTTCATATGTATTTCTAGAACAAAAACTCTTATGCATCTGTCTGCTAGAATAATATGGTTCCAGTTCTTAGATTTAGATTCGCGCGCGGTGCGAAGAACAATATATAATAGTAGCGCCGCGCGCGAGACCAATCATTAATCTAAGGTTCCAATTATTGACATAAAAATGTAGCTAGGGAAACAAAAATCGTATACAGTAACAAATGTAGAGGTTTAAATCCAACTGAAAGAATTTAGACTCAGTTACGCTACCATAGTATTTATTATTCATAGTGTGTGACTCATCTCATGTTTTCTTGGTATACGTTTTATAAGTCAACATTATGAAGTCAGGGACTTAGAAAAATCCTGCGTGATAAAAGAATTCTCGCGCAACGGAGTTGCAGGCGTTATCTCGTATGATAAAAAAACTTTGAAACTATTGATTTGACTGGGTACTGGCCTCTGTGGCCTAGGTATAAAATGGCTGCTGAAGGCGAACCGCAGGTGGTTTTAGTGGGTTAGCCCGGCGCTCTTAACGGCAGTCCCATAATATACCCCCGGGGTGCTTCAGATTAGCTGAGGCACATCCCCAACCCGGGACACCCATAAAGGGTTTCCCTTGCGCATCATAAAAAGGTATAAAATGGCTTTGGCCTTATTTACTGTGTTCGGAATGCTTGGAGACGGGCCTTGCCGGGGCTCAGCGTGCCGCGCCGGGGCTCATCGCATAAATCCGCCGCTATACAATTTGTATGGAGGCGGATGCGCGTATCGCTCACTATGCCGGCGCGCATCGGCGCGAATTTTTGCTCGGCGGATTTCCGTCAATGTGACACGGCCCGACAAGACCCGCTGCGCCCCGGCAAGACCCGCTGCGCCCCGGCAAGCGACGCGCGGATACGATGCGATGCGGCCCGGCAAGACCGGCCCCCGCCATACCCCGCATCGCCCCGCCGTCACTCGTCGCGCAGAGCATGGTAGAGCGTTCCGTCCCGGCACGCTCCGCCTCAGTGAGCGTTAAAATCCGTCAATACGATGCGACCTGACCCGGCAACAGTGTGCTATAGCGCATTATGCGATGCGCTGAGCCCCGACCCGCCCCGGCACGCGGCGACCCGCGCCGACTCAGTGGGCGCGAAGCTTTAGTCAACATATTAGTCTGTCCGGTGATACAGCGGCATGTAACCCATTAGCCTGGCGCGACTCTGATATGTCAGTTATTACCACACAGTATTATTTTAACGTTTTTCAGCGTGTTTCGTTTTACAATGAGAATTTTAAAGGCTTTTTCTATCTGTTGTAGCAAGGAAAAGGCTTGCGATTTATACTAAAACAATTTTACATAGAGGATATTACTACCTACGTAAAATTATTTCAACAGCTGTTATCCTTATAGGAAGTATAGGAAATTCTCTCCCAATAATAAAATTCTCTTTGGCTCATACTTCCTCAAATCAATACATTTTCACATTATCCACAGGCCATCGTAGTCTGTCAAGTTGTATAATCTTAAATTATTGGTTTGTGCGTCTTATAGTACGAGGCTCAAACTTTATATTATTACTAAGAAGTTTTATATCTCAACTAGATGATGCCCGCAACTCCATTGGGCCAGAACTCGTTTGTCGCACGGGAACCGTACATTTTTCTGGAATAAAAAGTATCCTATGTCCTTTCCCGGGACTTAAAGTATGTCCATACCAAATTTCAGCAAAATCGGTTCAGCGGTTTGGGCGTGAAGAGGTAACAGACAGACAGACAGATGGAGAGTCAGACAGATAGACACACTTTCGCATTTATAATATTAGTATGGGTGATTCATCTATACAAACGGGTCACCTGATGGAAAGCAACTTCCGTCGCCCATGGACACTCGCAGCATCAGAAGAGCTGCAGATGCGTTGCCGGCCTTTTAAGAGGGAATAGGGTAATAGGGGAGGGTAGGGATGGGAAGGGAAGGGAATAGGGGAGGGTAGGGAAGGCAATAGGGTAGGGGATTGGGCCTCCGGTAAACTCACTCGGCGAAACACAGCGCAAGCGCTGTTTCACGCCGGTTTTCTGTGAGGACGTGGTATTTCTCCGGTCGAGCCGGCCCATTCGTGCCGAAGCATGGCTCTCCCACGTCAAAATGTGGTCGTGGTACGTGTGGGTTGGCCCTAAGAATGGCCGTTGTAGAGTATTGTTGATATCGCTTAACCTTTTCTGTTTCAATATCCTTCCTGTGTCGGTCGCGACCCTCTTCTCACGCCCACACAACAAGCTATTTGTGGCAGATTTCAGCCATTTTATTTTTAAATATTCAACAATTTATTCCTGAATTATTCATGTCTGAAATTGAGATTCCTTTTACTTAAAGTTCGTTCTGAACGCTAGAGTAACGATTTAACTTATAAACTGCTCAACAAATACTTAATACGATAAACAATTTTTTGATAAAGTACAATAATTCAATTCTATTAGTGATTTTAAAAGTAATAATATGAATGCGAAAGTGTGCCAGTCTGTCTGTCTGTTACCTCATCACGCCCAAACCACTAACCCGATTTTACTGAAATTTGGTGTACTTTGAGTCCCGAGAAAGGACATAGGTAGGTATTAGGTACATTTTATCCCGAAAAATGGTGCGGTTAACGCGCGATAAACGAATTTTGGCGCAAAGGAGTTGCGGGCGTCATCTAATTATTATATTACTTAATAATTTTATGCTTGAACTCTAAACTAAAATGCTTATGTTGATACAAAATGATGACGGATCACAGAAGTCAGAATTTATGAAATATTTTAATGTGCTCTAATTATTATTTCAAAACTTTAAATTTTGCGCGACAAAATAATTGACACTGTTGCAAAGTAAATGTAGGTCATCAGCAACTAGAAATAACGTTTTATCACTGGAAGTAACTACGTTTTGCTCTTATATATAAAATGTTCGTGTCGCGATGTTGATTGCTAAGGGGGCGTCCACAAATTACGTGAGGTATTTAAGTTGGGGAAGGGGGTCGAGTCAAATCTCATTTAATCTTACTTTGGAAATCTCACGTAAATTTTTTTTCTCATTGTTACAAAAAAATATACTGTTTTAATCCATTTTATCCAGATTGTATACTTACCTAATACCTATGCTTAAGATTTAATCGTAAGCGCAATCGTAATACGATTAAGATCATTCACTTATAATTGTTTGAAAGAAAATAATTTCATTCTGAATACTTTGACGTTATACATCTACTGACTATCAAACAATCCAACGCGTTTACGGAAACCAGCATTTTGAAAAATCTCACGTGAGATTGGGGGGTGGGGGAGGGGGTTGAATAAAATCTCACGAATTCTCACCAGGAGGAGAGGGAGGGTCAGAAAATTAAAAAAAAAACACCTCACGTAATTTGTGGACGCCCCCTAAACTCTTTCGAAACGGCTGCACCTATTGTGTTGAAATTTTGTGTATCCTGTGGGTCTGAGAATCAGCCTACATCTATTTTCCATCCTCTAAATAATGTGGCAGTGTACCAAACAGAGAACAGCCCTGAATCTGTCGAAGTATATTGGTATGACATAAGCAAAATTTTCATTACTAAGTACGTCTGATTATTAGTAATATTCTCGACATATTCCCATGGAATATATAAACAACGTTTGCCAGTCAGCTCCACACCGTATATATCAAGACAACCGGATAAGCCAATTTAATATTATAATATTTACAAAGCATAACGTTAACACATGAGCAGATAAATAGCAACGTTACTTACGCGGGGTTGCTATTAAATATCTCCAGGCTCTGATGCTGACTGATCACATGTCGGTACCACGAGCCTCGTTACACACCAATAGACATAACTAACCAGTAGGCCGACTTAGAAGAGATCTCGTTTATACGTTTGATGTAGTATATAATAATTATGTCTTATCGGCCGGCCGCGCCTTGACAATGCGCTGCTCATCAGTCTGTACTCTGTAACATGCTTACAGAGGACAGCAGCGGTACCCGCACCGATTTTTCAGTTTGTTTGTCGGCTTACTGGTTAGTTCTGTCTACTGTGGTTACTGTCACCCGGGGAAGCTAAATACGAGCGGAATTAAATACAATTTAACCATCATATTGCGTGATCGTTATTAGCTTTTATTTTCAACTACCGTATCGTAAAAAGGTTTTTTTTTTAAATAATATATGGAATAATTTATTTAGTTATAAAGGTTCTAAAGTACCTATGCTACCAAAAATACAGCAAAGTGGTTTAATTTTTGGCAAAATTCTCAGTTGAGAAATCACTTGAAAATAAAGATAATTTTACCAGGCAATGATTTCAAAACTTTCATGTGTGATCTTAGTAAAAGTAGATTGAAACAAGAAAACGTATATAATTTATATTAAGTCAGTTATTATCTAACAAAAATATTTTCTTCATTAATCATTAATTGCGAATATCATAACACTTAAAAATTAAATAAAAGTTGGGGCGTAATAATAAAAACATTTATTTTTAACAGTCAAAATCATATTAAAACGAATGATACTTTCATACCAAAGGAAGAGTGGATATTTTAATGAGGCAAATATAAAATATAAAGGAATCCAACATTACCTTTAACGGCTCTCAACTGAATGGTACTTGAGTACGGTTTTGGTCTCAACAACACGAAGATTTGAACTTCATCCCTTTCTGTCAACGCGAAAAAATATGGACTAGAGTGAGATAGATATAAATTATAAATAATTAATTTTGTGAAGAATTTGTAATAGTAATAATAATGAGGGGTTTAGGATTTAATTAGAAAGTTCAGCGCGGAGAGACAGAGAGAAACGTAAATAGTTTAAAAAGAAAGGGCTGGAAAATAACTAACCTTTCATTTCTATTGCTTTCTAACCCTCTAAGAGAGAGGGTTCTCAGTTAAATTCGTAAATATTATAAATGCGAAAGCCAAGCTGTCTGTCTACCTGTCTGTTACCATATCTTTACTCTCAAAACGTACGGTTTCCTAAAGAGTAATGAATTTTGGGGCACCGAGGTTCAAGCATCATAATACATGTAGTAAATATACTAAAATACTAAACACAAAAATGTACACTTTTAAACTCCTTTTTGCCGTTTCCTGTAAAATCTTAAATGGTTTGCGGCTGCACTCATAGATATTTAATGGTGATTAAACTTAAATTTAATGTAGAGTTTGACAGATAATGTATGGGGGATTATGTCCATGTTTAATTATAATTAAGTAATTAATATTCGTCTCCTAGTGCGGCTGTTAAAAACTAAAATTCTGTTTAAAAGTGTGAATCTGAGTAAATGAAATTTGTTACTCTCGGCTCGATTTAATTAAACTACTATTTAACTTCCCGGGCAGTCGTTATTTCATTACGTAGTCGCTACACTGTTTGAAACTTGTTATACAGTAATGGAACATACATTACTGTCTGTTTTGTAAAATAAAATCAAATAAAATACATTAAATAGTGTTTGAGTCGAGCATAAATTGAAAACCATTGCACATGCACCTAACATTTTCGATTTCTTGAATGAATTTAAAAGTTTATTAGCATGCTTCGATTAGGTAAATAGATAAATAGATAGTTTATTTGCTTAGAATGTTAGGTGATACAATACGTATATAGGATGGATCATAATAAAGTATGCTATATAAATATGCAGAACACAGTTATATATTAACCATACAAATAATGTAATAATGTAATATATTATAACAGTATGTCACAACATAAAATCGTTCCTAAGAAACATGATTTAATTCAAAAGGTATGAGTTATGACCCTGCGCGCTATGCAAAGTTACCTTACCTGATATTAATACCACCGAGGCGCGATTATGTTTGTAGATGCAGTTTTGCAAATTCTGTTAGTTGCGACTTGCGGTGCATCAGCAACAGCATCTTTGCATATTCTTATCGTGTCACCGTGAACCTATGTAGCTGTTACAGCAACTTAATAACTTCGATTGTTGCAGGTTCGCGGCGAACATGGGCGTGTGCTAACATGACGAACGTCAAGCTGAAGCTGATGTTCTACCTGCTGAACGCGCTGCTGTCGGCGGACCTTGTCCACTCGCGGCCCTACTCCGACTACAACACCACAGACTTCCTCTCCTTCAATAGCACCTACAACATCCCAGTAGAGACTAATTCGGATACCCTCACGGTCGCCAACGATGATCAGACAGCGGAGGAGACGAATAAGAACGCGAACACGCACATGGAGGAGATAGTAGATGCTGAGCAGGACAGGGATGAAGCCTTATCGGAGAAGAACATCAAAGATCAGGTCACGATACTGGGGATCGCCAAGAACGAGGCCGAAGCCTTCGAGAAGCAGCTGAACATATCGAGTCCGCTACTAGACGAGATGATAGACTCAGAATCTGACAGAGAAGAAACTCTAACGGATATACTCTTCAGACCCGAGGCGGAGCTAGTCCATGAGCCGCGGTTCGAGTTTTTGGTGGCGAAAGCGAATGATACTAGGAGGATCGAGGAGAGGAGTAGGGAAAGGGGAGGGGAGGGGAACTCCAGCGACGTGCTGAGGAAGTACGAGTACGTGGAGCTGGTGGAGGTGGGCAGTGTGGGGGAAAACAGGAGCAGCTACGTCGCCAACATCACCGGACATGAGGTTGACAACGACCTCGCGCCAGACACAAGTGAGTTTTGTTGATATGATATTGAATGTACCGTAACTTCTTGGTGGAAATTCATGTTCAATTCAATTATACACTTTTTTTGCACTTATTCCGTTTTATTTTGTAAGAAATCTAATATAATAAAGTAGAATAAGTGCAAGAAAACTGTTTTATAATTATTATTGAATTGAGTTTTGTTGAAATGTTATTTTTGTAGCTGATAGAAGCCGCCCATTATAGAACTACAATGTGACAAAAATGATTAGAGTAGTTATACTTACTTTATTAAGAGTTCTTAAATGAGAGTAAACTTAAAAATAAATAATATAATATTTTTGGTAAGTTTAAGGAATGTTTCACTTAAAATTTACACGCAAACGAATTTTCAACTTATGCGCCAATCGAGAAAACAAAATTTCAAACATGAAAGTTATGTCTTGGCATCCATACGTGGATCTATTTTACGACCAAACTCAAACAGCTAATAGCTATTTTACCTCTGACAGAACATAATGCCGACCACATATAGATTATTTTTCTATAAACTCCATGGTAGAAATATCCCGACTGATTCTCTAGTGCGTACATAATACTTGGACTGTCCAACCGATGTCCAGTCAATAACTCATAGATACATAACACAAAACCGAACCGACATTACTTATTGAATTCTTATTCTGTAATCTTCTATGATCGAATTCATAGTTTCATGTCAACATGCACCAGAAAAATTGGTTCATAGACAAGAGTTCACCTATATTATCCTTTTTTATCTCTAATGTTCACATTATAGTTAAATAATTATTAATTTTATATTTTTATGTTATTTTTTAACCTTTATAAATGATCTTGGTGCTTTTAAGATCTTTTATAAAGGCTTGTAAGTTATAAGGTTTTCGCAAGTGTTACGGAGTAATACAGGGTACATAACTTGATAAAGTTGTTAATCTCTAGCAACAATTAAGTTGCAACTTCGTTAAGACTTAGCAAGTTCCTCACCTTTGTGCGACTTATAAACTAAGTAAGGTACAAATTGATATAAAGTTTCATTTCTCAAACAGCTAATGACCTAAGATTTATAGCAAAACTTTTATAGTAAATTATTTAATTAAATGAAAAACTTTATTTTACTACCTCAGACTAAAAGTGGGTTTGAAATGTCTTATCTCTGTGTGTGTGTAAGCTTTATATATATTTAATAGTAGAATCGAGTCCTGAACTGTAACGAGTTAACTTGAATATTCGTTTGATGTTAGCGGAAATAATATTTTTATTTGCGTGTAATCGTCTGTGTATGGCAACAAGCCAAACACTTTTACAGTTCACGAATTCGTCAAAACAAGTCATTATGTCAATTTCTTATCCTAAATGTTAACTTAGCTTAAATTACTATTAAGTTCCTTAATATTTACACAAAGGATATGCTTAGCAATGTTTTTTCCCTGTCGGAGCCGTAAGACAAGATGTTAGATAGACAACAAAATATTGTAAAACCTATCTCTTTATTAAAAGGCAGTAGATGTCTAAGTTATATATTTATGTATTCAGAAATAAGGTATGGTAAGTAAAAGCCTGACAAATATTTGGCAAATTACAAAACAAGTGGTACAAATTACAATACATTAAGGGACATTTTGCCTGTTTCGACGATAGTTAGCCTTATGTGGATGTACCTAAAGGTCCTGTTACACACCTCACGATAAAACTGTACAGTACGGCCACAATAGACGTATGTCTTACTTATTATAAGGCATCAATGTCTAGGGCATTTGGAACTAAAAGTAGCCCCAAGGTCTGTCTGGTCTTTGTCTGGTAAACTGGAAAAGTTACGTGGCCCTGAATCCTGATACACGATGCTCAATGCGATTCGGATTCGGAAACTTCGCCGTGTGACATCCAACAAACGCTCGCCGCGCTAAACCAACCAATGTTCGCCCGTAGTCTCCAAATACAAATCGAACAGAAATCGTGAATCAGCCCGCTTGAAACTTTTTAGTAGTAGGGGGGTAGATCTACTGCGGACGAACTGTACAGTACGGCGCGGTGGTCGCTGGCGTGTGACCTGTCGCAGTCGTGTCCATGTTTTCAGGGTTCACGGACGTGCAGACGCTGTTCCTCGCCTGCTTCGCCACGCTGGTGCCGCTGCTGCTGGTACTCTTCGCCTCGCTCATCATCAGGTAAATACACCTACCCCTCAGGTAAATACACCTACCCCTACATACCCTATATGGACGCTATTAAGCATTAATTGTGTGTTAACCCACAAAAAATAGGCATTGAGTTATGAAATACTAGATGATCCTCGCAACTCGGTTGCTACAAAATTCGTTTGTCGCATGGGAAACGTACATTTTTCCAGAATAAAAAGTTGGGGAAGGTACTAGTTTACATTTTAACCATGTAAACAATGCAACCATGTAAACAATGCAACCACCATTTATAAGGAGTAATTTAATAGTGCCCAAGTGTGTGTGAAGTACAGATCACCTCTTTACTACACATATCTTCCTTTACTCTTGTAAGCCAGTGGGACGGCAATGTTCGACGAGAGATCAGGCGCAGGACCGACTTAAGGTTAGGTTACAATATTAATTAGACTTACTCGTAGGTTAGTTTACAAACTTAAGTCAGAATAAATATACTACGAAGCATCGTGTAGGATGTCAATATCGTCACGCCCTTACATGCCCTAACCCGACGGGATCGCTGGGCTTTCGGCTTCATTAGATCTCTACACGTGCCGTAAGTGGAAAATCTAATTACCGCAGGGCTCAGGGGGTGTGCAAATTTGATAAGGGCGCGCGCAGTCAGCGATAGGGCCGCGATAGGGCCGCAGAGGGCATGTACTTGTTTTTATTTGCGAGAAAAATAGGAAACTATAGTTTTAATATTTCCTAGTTGTCAGGGCGAGCGAAGCGAGCCCTAGTATATCCCACAACCTTTACATTTTGTGGTACACTTTACGGAAAAACTATCACACCTATTCATTTGTGCTTTAACATAGTAATTTTTATTTATACATAGATGTGTTATCATCACTCAAGGTATGTCGATGCGAGCCCTCAGAAAGATCGGCTTTTAGCTAGTTATTTAAGGTATTGGGAAAATTTTGAGTCTTATCGAAATAAAATGTCTTGTGCAAAATGTAGTTGTGTTTTTATTTTATGAACAGCTGTTTCTAATTAGCTAGGGGTTTTCATTAATCCCCTTGTAAACGGTCAACGTTTTCTGTAACAGACGAGAGCCTGCCAGTTACTCAGCTCTTGAAGATTTTAATTAAAGCAACATACTTTAAACTTAAGTCTTGAGTGTTACTCAACGTTATGAGTGCAAATATATTTTAATAGTTCTGGGTACTTAGACAACTTGCATTCGAAAATCGACAGCGATCTCATCCACCTAAAATGTATGCTAAAATAATAGATAACGCCCACAATTCCTTTGCGCCAAAATTCGTTTATTGCGCGGGAACCGTACATATACCGAGATAAATGTATCCTATGTCCTTTCCCGGGAGTTAAGAGCCCGGGCTACCCTCGAAATTCTCATACAAACGGAATACCAAAATCATTTTCTCATACGAAAATGTTTAACATGTTTGAGTTATTTTTCAGCTTAAAATAGTAATTACCTAGGGTCCTAGCCAAAAATTTACTACAAAATATTTATACACTAAAAAATATAAGCGATTACATTTCATGCATTTTGACGCCATTAACGACATACTTTCCGCACACTTGTTTTATATTAAAAACTCATCGAATCGTTACGTATTTTTTCTGGGACCTTAGCTTATATTGTGTAGTTACAGAATGTCTTCAAAATAATGGCAATATAATAAATTTTCATTCATCATTTTTGGTATTCGTGAACGCGGCGCAATTTCTCTATAATTTCCAACCGTATAGTGCCGATCCGCTCGCACGACAGAGCGCGGCGGCGGGAAGCGCGGGCGGCGGGGTGGGGTAACCGGTACACGTGATGTGTGTGTATTCAATCAAGTACAATAATAATTATTCTATCAAGCCCCAAGCGGTCGCATGCGACCGCGCGCGCGATAACAGTAGATTTCCAAGAATCCGCGATCGAGAGAATATTATTATTGTTGTTGTTTTGCATATTAATTATTATAATGTTGTTTTGATAGTTTTTTGTGATACTTGAAGATAATTGCTTGAACAAAATAATAATGGATAAGTAATAATGGATACCGAAAGATGGGAATTGGGGTTTGGGATGTATCACACAGTAAGTATATTATAATTTAAATTATATTTTTTTATGAAATAAGGGGGCAAACGAGCAAACGGGTCACCTGATGGAAAGCAACTTCCGTCGCCCATGAACACTCGCAGCATAAGAAGAGCTGCAGGTGCGTTGCGTAATAGGGGAGGGTAGGGATGGGAAGGGAATAGGGGTGGGTAGGGAAGGGAAGGGAATAGGGGAGGGTAGGGAAGGGAATAAGGGAGGGTAGGGAAGGGAATAGGGTAGGGGATTGGGCTTCCGGTAAACTCACTCACTCGGCGAAACACAGCGCAAGCGCTGTTTCACGCCGGTTTTCTGTGAGGACGTGGTATTTCTCCGGTCGAGCCGGCCCATTCGTGCCGAAGCATGGCTCTCCCACGTCTCATATCATAATATTATGAATTTTCTTATCTAGAGTATTTTGAAAATAACGATCAGGAATAGCGATGGGGTATTTTTCTACTATTTAGAAGGCCGACAT
Source organism: Plebejus argus (assembly GCA_905404155.3). Classification (NCBI taxonomy): domain Eukaryota; kingdom Metazoa; phylum Arthropoda; class Insecta; order Lepidoptera; family Lycaenidae; genus Plebejus; species Plebejus argus. The sequence goes on from FR989942.1 coordinate 1,077,364, forward strand.
AATAATATTACATTATGAGACTTCTCCTAAATCCTAACTGTAAAATGTTTACTAATTTAAATAAATACTAATACTAGCTGTCGCGGTAAACGTTGCTTTGCCATAATACAGTGTGTAACAAAAATAAGTGATAATACTTTAGGGTGTGTACGTGTTCCTTGTAGTGAGTTCACTGTGAAAGTAGCAGCGCTGAAAGAAAAAAAAATTTCACTTTTGTATGGGCAAGGAACGTCGCGAGTTTCCCCATACAAAAGGGAAAAAAAATTTGATCTTTCAGCGCTGCTACTTTCACAGTGAACTCACTACAAGGAACACGTACACACCCTAAAGTATTATCACTTATTTTTGTTACACCCTTTTTAGGGTTCCGTAGCCAAAATGGCAAAAAAGGAACCCTTATAGATTCGTCATGTCTGTCTGTCTGTCTGTCTGTCTGTCTGTCTGTCTGTCTGTCCGTCCGTCCGTCCGTATGTCACAGCCACTTTTCTCCGAAACTATTAGAGCTATACTATTGAAACTTGGTAAGTAGATGTAGTCTGTGAACCGCATTAAGATTTTGATGCAAAAATGGAAAAAATATTAAAAATTTTAGGGGTCCCCATAGGTACAACTGAAACAAAAAAAAATTTTTTTCATCTAACCTATGCGTGTGGGGTATCTATGGATAGGTCTCCAAAAATCATATTATTGAGGTTTCTCATATCATTTTTTGCTAACCTGAATAGTTTGCGAGAGAGACTCTTCCAAAGTGGAAAAATGTGTGTCCCCCCCCTCTAATTTCTAAAGTAGAGGCATGATAATTCTAACAAAAATATATGATGTAGATTACTATAAAAACTACCAACGAAAATTGGTTTGAACGAGATCTAGCCAGTAGTTTTTTTATACGTCATAAATGGTAAACCTTAATCTAAATTTCATTAAATCGACTGAAATATAAAAATAAATCAAAAATATTATAATTTCATAAAAATGAACCTTATTGCTGCTGCGGAACCCTCCATGGGCGAGTCCAACTCGCACTTGGCCGCTTTTTAAATTATAAAGTATTTCGCCCATATTATTTTATTGAGGTGACTAAATAAGTACCTATGTTACCATGGCAACGTCCATCGCTATCCCGTGACCCGTCGCACAAACAATGGTCGCCGCCAGTCTCGAGTTGTAATAATTTACATACTATTATATATTCAACAATTAATGCACTTATCAATATAAAAAGTACCCAGTAGTAGATTCTCAGACCTACTGAATGTGCGTATAAAATTTGGTAAAAATCAATAAAGCCGTTTCGGAGGAGTACGTAACTAACATTGTGACACGAGAATTTTATATATATACCTATAAGATGTACTAAAATATATTATAATGCGAAAGTTTGTCTGTCTGTACTCTGTTATCTTTTCACGCTAGAATGGCTGAATCGTTTGAGATGAAAGGTACTATTTACTAAGATACTTTGAGGAAAGGATATAGGTAAAGGTTACAATATTATTTTTTGTTGCGAGAAAATGTACGGTCTCCACAATTCCCCTTCATTTAGTCTTCTATATATAAATAAAAAAAAGATACTTAATAAATTACAATATTAATTAATACATATTATGTATAATTAATTTCGTTAGTCTCGCTAAAACTCGAGAACTCCTAAACAGACTTGCTAATTTCTGTCTTGAAATAATTATATATAGCAGAAAATCCGCGCACATTGTGACTGAATGCCGATGCATTCCGTCACAACTCACAATGTGCGCGAATTTTCTCGTAAAATCTCGTCGGGCCGCATTTTTAAAGTTTTATAACCTATCGCGTATGCGCTCTAAACTTGCATGAAAAAACCGGCCAAGTGCGAGTTGGACTCGCCCATGAAGGGTTCCGCAGCAGCAATAAGGTTTATTTTTATGAAATTAAAAAGTTTTTTTATTTATTTTTATATTTCAGTCGATTTAATGAAATTTAGATTAAGGTTTACCATTTATGACGTATAAAAAAACTACTGGCTAGATCTCGTTCAAACCAATTTTCGTTGGTAGTTTTTATAGTAATCTACTTTAGAAATTAGAGGGGGGGGGGGGACACACATTTTACCACTTTGGAAGAGTCTCACTCGCAAACTATACAGGTTAGAAAAAAATGATATGAGAAACCTCAATATGATTTTTGGAGACTTATCCATAGATACCCCACACGCATAGGTTAGATGAAAAAAAAAATTTTTTTGTTTCAGTTGTACCTATGGGGACCCCTAAAATTTTTAATACTTTTTTAATTTTTGCATCAAAATCTTAATGCGGTTCATAGATTACATCTACTTATCAAGTTTCAATAGTATAGCTCTAATAGTTTCGGAGAAAAGTGGCTGTGACATACGGACGGACGGACAGACAGACAGACAGACAGACAGACAGACAGACAGACAGACAGACAGACAGACAGACAGACAGACATGACGAATCTATAAGGGTTCCTTTTTTGCCATTTTGGCTACGGAACCCTAAAAAAATACGTCAGACATGTATGAAAAAACAGACAGACAGACAGACAGACACTTTTTCGCATTTATAATATTAGCCTTCCTCGATAAACGGACTATCTAACACTGAAAGATTTTTTTCAAATCGGACCAGCCATGAGCTCTTATAGCAGTATTTTTAATATTACTTTCAGATTTCGCACAAACAAAAAACATAGCTATGATTATATAAATAGAGATCATGTTTGTTTATGCGAAATTCAAAAGTACCTAATATTAAAGTAATCTATATAATATAATATAATATATTATGTATATAAAACTCAAAGGTGACTGACTGACATGGTGATCTATCAACGCACAGCCCAAACCACTGGACGGATCGGGCTGAAATTTGGCATGCAGGTAGATGTTATGACGTAGGTATCCGCTAAGAAAGGATTTTGATAAATTCTAACCCCAAGGGGTTCAAATAGGGGATCAAAATTTGTATATAATAATACTTCTTGACGCGAGCGAAGCCGCGGGCAAAAGCTCGTAAGTCGTACTGCTATAAGAGCTCATGGTAAGAGGGCAGTAGTTCCTAAGATTAGCGCGTTTAAACAAACAAACAACCGCTTTATCATATTATATAATATATAATGCTATACACCAGATGTTAAGTTGGAAAACACAGTTAATAATAATATGAAGTAAGTCCACTAAAGAAAAAAGTTGGATACAAAATCTGACCCCCTCTTTGGTCCCCAGAGAGGGTTGGGGGGGGGGATTATTTTTATGCACCAGATGTTGAATTGGAAGAAGACAAATATGTCTGTGAAAACCGTATGCAAATCGGATCAGTACTTTTCGTGTTAAACGCCCCGCCTTGGTGACGCCCACTATCGTAATATTTTAATTTCACCATAATTTCAAAACTAAACGTCCGATTTTAATCATTCAAAGACCAAGTATTATCTACATAAACTGTACTTAGTGATGAAATAATTTATTTTGATAAGGATTAATAGCATAAGTAAAATAAACGCCTTCAAATGTAGTCAAAAAAAAATTCAAGATTTTTAAATAAAAAAATGGTTATTGTGCCTAACTCGACATAGATAGGTATAGTGTGTCGCGGACTTTTTTGTAGATATTTATAAGATCTACAATTACTTAGAACATTTTATGGTTCTATCTTTTATAGTTTAGGCAGCGTACGCAAAATAAGTAACTTTTCTGGTTGATTTTTTACTCCTTGCGTCCGAAAAACCCAAATATCTTACGGAACCCTATTTTTTTCCAAAGTAAAATTTAGCCTATGTTCAGCAGAAATAATGTAGGATTCCAATGTCTTGAAAAAACATTATGTTTCCAAAGGAAGCTAAGTACAAGAATATTTTTCTAATTCCGCGCGAGCCCGTGTTGAATGACCTCGCACGCACACAGCTGCTGTATACTCAATAAAATTACTCTGAATGGTGCCGTGCGGAGCGTGAGGTGCACGCGGGGCTCGGGGTACCTCGCAATAGAGACAGCGATATGTATAAAACTTGTGGCGCTAGTGTCGAGCTTGATTTGAGCGGCCGGGTTACCCGCGCCCTTAAAGCATATCCATACTAATTTTCAGAAAAATCGGCTTAGCGCTTTGGGCGTGAAGAGATAACAGACAGACAGACAGGCAGACACACTTTTGCATATTTTATAATATTAGTACCTATCGATTTTTTTAAATGAAATATGGGGGCAAACGAGCAAACGGGTCACCTGATGGAAAGCAACTTCCGTCGCCCATAGACACTCGCAGCATCAGAAGAGCTGCAGGTGCGTTGCTGGCCTTTTAAGAGGGATTAGGGGGAGGATAGGGATGGGAAGGGAAGGGAATAGGGGAGGGAAGGGAAGGGAATAGAGTAGGGGATTGGGCCTCCGGCAAACTCACTCACTCGGCGAAACACAGCGCAAGCGCTGTTTCACGCCGGTTTTCTGTGAGGACGTGGTATTTCTCCGGTCGAGCCGGCCCATTCGTGCCGAAGCCTGGCTCTCCCACGTCAAACTACTAACTTCTTTAATCACTTTAAAGTATTGATCCAATTTCTATTATTCGTCAAATATGGACTATAATAACAGCTGTGCAGGTAGTAGAAACACAAGGCCAAAAGCATAATATTATGTAAGATAATACCTCTCATACAGATTCCTTAGCGTTCGGAGTTAACGAGTTTAAAGTTTGTTGTTGTAATAAATTAACGGAAGCCACGAGTTTCAAGGACGCAAGTAAATGAAGTTAAGCGTAACTCAATACCTTGTTTAATATATTTTTTTTACAAAATGTAACAAAATTAAGTGATAATACTTGAGGGTGGCGTGTGAGGGAGGAGTGAGGAGTGAGGGAGGGTGAGATGGTTTTTATTTTATTTTTTATTTATTTATTACTTGAGGGTGTGTATGTTTTCCTTACATAAAGTTGAACTGTGAAAGTGGCAGCGCTGAAAGAGTAACTTTTTTCACCTTTGTATATGGGACAATTAATTACGCTCGGGCGCTTGAATATCACAAAAAAGCAATTCACAAAAAAATGGACCGTGGACCTCTCCGTTAGACCATAGCGTGTATGGCTAACATAAGTGTACATAGAATTGAAAATTATTTTTGATTGATTGAAATAACTATGCCAGGTGTATGCTGCGGCGCTGGTGCCCGAGTGTGTGCGCAAAGCCCGTGGATTCCTCCGTCTCCGAGAGCAGCGAGAAGCAGGACAGCAACCATCAACAGGTAAAACAGTACCATCCATACTAATATTATAAATGCGAAAGTATGTCTGTCTGTCAGTTGCCTCTTTACACCCAAACCGCTATACCGACTTAGCTGAAATTTGGTATAGAGATACTTTGAGTCCCTGGAAAGCACATAGGATACTTTTTATCCCGAAAAAATATACAGTTTTCGCGCGAAAAACTAGTTCTGAAACACTAATTTAGCTAACTAGTTCAGTAAAATTCAGTACAACAGTCTAGTAAGGTGGAGAGATTCTTCAGTGCAATTTGTACTTGCTATAAATAAATACCTTACTTCATTTTAATTTGTTACTTGAACGTTTGCAAAGCTTTTAAGAGCTGTCAGCTGGCTCGAGGAACTCGTAGTCCATAATAAATGATTTATTGCTACGCCTGTGTAATTTTAATAGCAACACGCGTTCGCGTACAAACTTAATTATTGTAACAGGCTGTTCATTTATCATTTGCGAACATGAGATATCCGAAATGAGTATTCAATATTTGGAAGTATTGAGCGGTATGTAAGTCGTTAAAAATTATTTTATATGTGTTTAGGAAGATTGCAAATAGGCAAATTAGAAGAGATGGGACCTACTACCTGTCTACTGATAAAAATAATCCATTTTGATATCACAATAATAATACTTATTAATTACTATGTTTTTTGTCATTTAATGACCGAATCTACTTATTTGCTATGTTATGCTAACGCGTTTTTCCTTTGTCTTTCCTAATATGTTTTCTTTTTAGTAGGGTAAAACATATTTTGTAGATGCTTATACTTATCAAGTTAAATGTGGATAGTAAAACTTTTCAAATGCGGCCAAATAATTTAAGAGGTGAGAGTTAATAAAACAAACGAACGAAAAGACAAACTAAGGCTTACGCAGTAACTATTTAGTAATCTGTACTCAGGCTTAGGTGTTTGCGGACTCATTGAGGCGTGTTTTTGGCTCTATTTGACTATGAAAATCTATATTTTATGATATATAAATGGATTGTCAACAAATCATATTCGTTCATTTTTTCGTAATTTAATTAACTATTCAACATGGGTGCTAACAACTTTCTCGAACTTGAAGTCTTCAAGAGATAAAGAACTTAAGACACCTGACTTTTGTACCTTCCCGAGATAATCTCATCGGATTCAGTGCAGAACCGAGCTGCAACCGGTTATCGATCCGGATTAAGCCGCATCAAGCCGGATAAAGCCGGATCGGCAGCCCGGGTGCACGGAGCAGTCTGAAAATCAGATTAGTGGCAACATTTTTCGTTGGATTTTGTAGGGCGCAAAAGAAAATGTTGCTCCGTTGAGTTTCAAAATATTATCTACTATGCTATGCCAGTAACTCCGTTGCACCAACATTTATTTATCGCGCGGGAACCGTTCATTTTCCGGTATAAAATCCTGGGACTCAAAGTATCTTCATACCGAATTTCAGCAAAATCGGTTCATTGGTTTGGATGTAAAGAGGCAAAAGACAGACACAATGCTAATTAAAGTAATTATACCTATGTATATTGCTTATCTGTATGTATGTTGGAAAACGAATTTCAGGGCAACGAAGTTGCGAGTAGCACCTAGTATTTAATAATAATATTATTGTTATTTTTATTATTATGTTGTTGTTACACAAATAAGGTTATCGTGCGGAACTCGTATATTTTTCTGAGATAAATATTTGCTCATTCATCCTATTCAAAGTACTCGCTTATCTGCATACTAACACGAGTCTGTACCGGTCTAGACCTCTATATGGCCTAGGAATTTCTAACCGATACGGTTCGCAAGATACGACACATAATTTCATCAAAATCGCTTCAGCGGTTAAGCATGAAGAAGTAACCGACATACTTTCGCACTTTTAGTAAGGATAGTATAGACAAAATATGAGTAGGTATTTTTAAGTTAAAAGTGGTTTAGGTATAATAGTTATTAAGTTCGATGGACACGAATATGCAGTTTTAAATATTGCGATGAGGCAACTTCGAGGCAACATTTTAAAGCCGAAAATACTCGCCCATGCAAGACACACATGCACCCTGCTCCTAGCTAGTACATGTAAGTTGTAATGACCATACATGCACACACACACACACACACACAATAACATTCACACACCTACGCACAAGCCCTGCACTCACACTAGCTGCACAAATCGATGTGCATATTAGGACATTAATGTGCATTCGGCAAATAGATGTGTCATTATTTCATTTTTTGCACACGAACGTTTGCAAGGGACCTAACTGCACCAAAATTTGTTTATCGAGTGGAATTCAGGATCAAATCAAATCAAATCAAATCGTTTATTTTGCATATGTGTGTTGACTTAGGTGTTACATTCAGTTTTGTTGCAGCACATAGGCCACTTGGGGCATGCAAAAGTTACTTTACTTAATCGCTATTTACAGTTGATTGTTTATAAAACTGAATGATTACATTATAATTATAATACAGATATTATAATACAGATATCATATAATACAGATATTATATAATACAGATACATTTTTTATTCCGGAATAAAATTATCCTGTGTATTCCCGGGATTCCAAGTATCTCAGCGCCTTGGGCGTGAATAGGTAACTGCAGACAGACACACTATCGCAATTATAATACTAGTATGTATGGATAATATATTATACTGGGCTCAGAATATAATATCTTAAGTAGACTGTAATAATTCAAGATTTTGTAAGGGATTTTGGTTTTGCCATGCAATGGGAGCTTTTTTATAGAAACACGGGAAAAACAACTTCCATGATGAAAGACAATTAACGTGGCCTATAAACCAGTTGCCCGTGAGGCAAAATGACTGTATCGCTTAGAGCATAATAACTACGTCTACAAGATTATGACAGACGTACAGACAGAATATTATAGTATGCTCCACCATCCTCAAATTAGCCATGTGTATTTTGGGCTAATTTGAGGATTGTTGAATTGAAAGTTGAAACTAAATAATAATTCACAAAAAAGTGCACTAGAATTTAGCGTACGTATTTTAAGGCAAATGTTGCCAAATTTCCGTGTTGCATGTATGTGTGTTTTGTGTGTGTGTGTGTGCGATCCGGTTCCCGGAGTACATGTAGGGTGTAGTACCACCGGCATTTATAGATAGGTACCACGATTTTTGTGTTACGTTGCACTCAATTTTAGCGCTAAGGACGAGCCTCTACGAACATATCGCAAAACCTAGTCTTATCGATTTTCTTGCTATGCGCTCCTCGCAGCCCGGGTAGTTCGAGTCGTATTCTACAAAAGACGTAGACAAATCTATTTCATTTTCACATATTCGCGAGTTCTTGAAGGATCATACTAATTTATTTTACAACAATTAAGGGTAAACTATTCCATAGTTGGCAGTCATTCCATTCATGGCACTAGGAATTGAGAAAACTAGAAATGGCACAATATGATTTTCCGTACTGTAAACTCTTAAAGTGCTCATAATTTATGGTGTTTTGTCGTAATATATTTATTAATTCAATAACTGTATTTTATTAAAAAGATAGAACTGACTTCAAAATTGTACATAATTGAGAACGCAAGAGAACACAAACATAAAAACATACATACATACACTTTTGAAATTTGACACATTTGTTCAGACAGTGAAATAGACTAACATACACAAAAACTGGGCAGTTCTGGAAATATTACATACATACGCATCAAATTCATAACCTCCTTTTTTTGAAGTCGGTTAAAAATCAAACAAAAAACTTGCACTGTTCAAACACGCCAGTGTCTCTATAGTCTGTCGATTGGTTCGTTCAGATTTTTCCAACGCTAATCACTAAAGTCTTATTTTTGCGATACGAATACGATACGAATTGACGACATTTTCCGGTCGGATAGGCCTATCCTTACTCCAGTCGATGGTCGTACCAAATTAAATGATAAATTAAAAGGCGATGTCGATAATTGGTTAAGGCCGGACACCTTGACTTCGTTATGACTTGCCTCGTGTCTCGTGTCTCATGTGTCGTGACATGGGAACGTTTTTGTGACGAACTTCGTTATCTTACCTCGTTACTCATTATATATGAATTACGTTTCGAAGTACCTAAATACTTAATGTAGATATTATATAAATACATATATAGTATATACAATAGACATAATATTATTATGTAAAAAGCTGAAGAGTTATATTTGTTTCAACGCGCTAATCTCAAGAACTACTGGAGCGATTTAAATGTAATTTGGCATATATATATAGAGTACTCGTAGATTATATTGAAGAACACAAGCTACTTTTTTTCGGGAAAATGTACGGTTAGGCTGGTGTCACGCGGGCCGTCGGTACGGATCGCTCCGTATACCGATTTGTATGAAGTTTAAGGAGTAATGCGGATGGGTCCGTACGGACCCCTCCGCATTACTCTAAAACGTTCCTTATAGCGTAATGCATATTGCATATATTATACGGAGCGATCCGTACCGACGGTCCGCGTGATACTAAAACCAGCCTTAACGCGTAGTGGAACGCGTCCCGGAACGCCTAGTATGTGAATAAAATTTTACTAAAATTAAATAAACAAATGTTATTTGCTATTTTTCGTTATTTTTAATGTGAGTATACATTTAACTTTTACGTTTAATGAGCCTATAATTATTAGTTAGAATAAATAAGTTTCGTACTCGAGCAAGTACTGTGAACTTTAACAACGCGGTTGAATTAATATTCAACAATTTTTCTGCTCTAGAAATGTTGAAATGTATGGCAATAAAAGTAATAAACGAATTAACATTACAACGCTATATTTGAGCAAAGTTTATTATTCACGCAATTATCAAAATCAACGAAATTTGGGAGAGTAAGACCTCTCCCAAATATTACATTCACTACATACTATATCGGGTGAAACAAGCGTTTTGTTGGCATTATAGGAGTTTGGTAGTTTGAAATAAGAATGTGCCAAAATAGTATGACCACAGTATGACTGCCAACAATTGGAAATACCCTACGAAAAAGTGTATCGAAAACACCTATTTTGCTATTTTCTCTACTTAGACTTTAGCAATGTGCATATAATATACATTATACACATGTTGCATAAACATTATAAGTATATTTTATTGTAGTACTCATGTTGCATGAAACAGTAGCGGGCACACTTGTATCTCTTCAGATCCTGGGTTTACACGGTGTGACGCGGATCTCTGTCCGTGTTCATATGTAAATCCGAGCATTAGCAGACACAATTTCGATTTAGGACGCCATTTTCTTTTTGAAAACAAATTCCAATCATAATTCTCGGTGAAGTCATTTGCTTATTGTTCGTGCCTCAATGCTAACCACAGTAACGATTTAAAAATAAAAATTGAGTTATTATTACCCTTAGTACACGGACATAAGGGCGTGAAAGTTTTTTATCGACCGATATGTGTTTTGGTACAGCATCTTTGTTACCGGCTAACGGTAGATCTGGTTTGGAAAGCTATCGACGTTGTAGCCCGGATGCAATGGAAAAAAGTTTTATACGCTAGCTCCAAGTACATACAGATAAGCAACGTAATCGTTTCTCGATTTTTTTTTATTACATAAATTAGGGTCGTCTATGGGCTAGTCGCCCATACCCTTTATTTGTCTCATTGTCATTTAATATGGTCGCGTACCAAGATTACATTTTCTCTTAATCTACTGTAAGTCCGTTTCTCGATTTAAAATGTTCTCTGTAATCAGCCACGCTGAGAAAATCCGTGATAGATTCGTTATTATATAATTACTAGATCATACGGTATTGTTGTTTCGCCATATGTGTTGTGGAAATGTATTTGAAAGCCTCAAAATAAGATCTTTCGACCGAGCGAGGAATTCTCATTCCTCTCATGTAGCAATGAAAAACTAGGACTTTGCATCCATTGTGGATGATTTATACAATATTTTCAGAGCGACGTAACCTCCTTAAATCCTGTAGTGCCTGGGACAAGATTTAAATGTTCGTATGGTTGCCCAAGCACATACGGCATTCTCGCAACATAGTCGGCCTAATCCAGAGGAAAGAACTAGTCAATACGTCTGGGACCAACTATGTGCGGGTTTCCTTACGATGTTTTCCTTCACTGTAGCAATGACAATTTCCGGAACCTCTAACTTTCAGACAGACTTCGATAGAGAGATTCAGCGTTGAACGCTGTTTTTATGTTACATCTGCACGACTACACAGAAGGGGTTGAAATGGGAACAAACCATTTTACACCTTTCCTAGCTGTCTGCTTCAATCCTTGCTGATGACCGCACCAAATGGAAACCTCAATATATCTAGATAACCTTTATTGGCCTGGGGTCATGCGCTGCTCCACACTTAGGGGAGAAAGCGCCGCGCCCAGTTCGCAGAACCGGCGAGAGTGCTGATGAATTATACAGCTATTGGGAGATCACTATGATTTGGCAATCCATACTAATATTATAAATGCGAAAGTCTGTCTGTCTACCAAAATTCGTTTATCGTGCTGGAACTGTACATTTTTGCGAGATAAAAAGTATCCTATGTCCTTTCCCAGGACTCAAAGTATCTCCATACCTCAGCAAAATCGTTTCAGCGCTTTGGGCGTGAAGAGGTAACAGACAGATAGAAAATTTTTCGCATTCTATATGGATTTCCACAAACTTTTCCATAAGGTTTTATCAACTAAATGTAAATATTTATAGTGTTATTCTGTCGGTTGGAAAACCCGTGTGTTGTTATTAGGACCCAAACTTAAAAGCTATTTATTTTCTGACTCGACATAACATTATAATATCATAACCGACATGATTCAAAACAAGCGAAGCTAAGGTTAAATAACCAAATATCGTAACTCAGAATCTTTTTGTCATAAAACGCGAATGTCTCAACTCTATTTTGTAAGAGTAAAATTGTATTTATTCCATTGCCATACTTGCATCCTTTACCGAAATCCATCAGGCATACAAACCAAAGGCAGTTTTTTTAGCAGCTAACAAAGGAAATCTTGATAGATTTTCCTATTTTGTTCTTATTTTTCTCGTTCTATTTCGTTTTCCAGTGGGCATGTTAAGCCAGGTGGTGTTGTTTGCCGTGACCCGGGAAATAGGTTGAGTGGTCGTCACCCCGAGGCCCGACTACAATTACCACAACTGTGTTTATTTTAAACATTTACACTTTAAAAACGCACAGTGTTTCACTGTGGTTGTCGTAGTTTCTCTATAGAAAAACTACTATTCATGTTTAGAATGTTTAAATGTGTTTATTATAAAATTGTGTTGTTGTTATATTCAAAATCTTCAGTTCATTTTTAAACTGAAGATTTTGAATATAACAAACACAATTTTATAGCTATTTTTTATATCTTATATCTTTAAACGAGCAATTCTTGTATACGTATATATAATTGGAATCTCGGAATCGGCCCCAACGATTTTCATGAAATTTAGTATAATATAGGGGTTTTGGGGGCGATAAATCGATCTAGCTAGGAATCATTTTTAAAAAATGTCATTTTATTCGTGTTTTATCGAATACCGAGCAAAGCTTGGTTAAATAGCTAGTTATATCAAAACAAAACAAAAATTTTCTTATATCACGTATACCATGTTTAATTCTTTAGTTTCAAAAGTACGTACTCCGTACGTTGGTTATTTATTTGGTTCTAGATGACGCCTGCAACTCCGTTGTGCCAAAAATCGTTAATCGCGCGGGAACCGTACATTTTTCCGGGACAAAAAGTATCCTATGTCCTTTCCCGGGACTCAAAGTATCTCCATACCAAACTTCAGCAAAATCGGTTCAGCGGTTTGAGCGTGAAGAGGTAACAGACAGACAGACAGACATACAGACAGATAGACAGACAGACAGATAGACAGACAGACAGACAAACGGACAGACAAACAGACGGACCGACGGACAGACAGACAGAGTGACAGACACACTTTCGCATTTATAATATTAGTACTTGGTAGTATAATTTAGACTTTCTTACATACACTTGTGCAAGATGTAACAAAATGTTCGTCCTTAGCTCGCTTTCCCTTTATCGAGGGCAGTGCGTTCCCGCCAAATTGCCATCCATCTATCATGACGTACAAGTTGCGCCTCAACGACCTTACGACTACATGAATAAGGCCCACAAGCGACAATTTAGTTGCGCCACTAATTATCTTCGTAATCTCTGCAAATGATTGTCCATTTATTTCGCAAGTATTTGGTAATTGCATTATTTGAATTGTTAGTTTGGTATTTGTAACGGCGCGGTGTGATTAAAGAGGAATCTATATTATGTGAATGTAGAAACGCTCGAAAATATGTAAAATTAAACACTTTTACTAATGAAGATGGGGCATTTTTATGGATTATTTTAATGTATAAATTCTATCAGAATACAAAAAAATTCTTAAGTTTGCCATATTATACGATTACTTGGAAGAAATTGTCCCTTGCTACCAACTCTATGAAATGGTCTCTATTACACTAAACAGAATATTCTATCTACACTACTATTATAAAGAGGAAAGATTTGATTTTTTGTTTGTTTGTTTGTTTGTTTGTTTGTTTGTTTGTTTGTTTGAGTCGAATAGGCTCCGAAACTACTGGACCGATTTGAAAAATTCTTTTGCTATCGGAATCTTACATTATTTCTGCTGAACATAGGCTACATTTTATTTTGGAAAAAAGTAGGGTTCCGTAAGATATTTGAGTTTTTCGGACGCAAGGTGTAAAAAATCAGCAAGAAAAGTTACTTATTTTGCGTACGCTGCCTAAACTATAAAAGATAGAACCATAAAATGTTCTAAGTAATTGTAGATCTTATAAATATCTACAAAAAAGTCCGCGACACACTATACCTATCTATGTCGAGTGAGGCACAATAACCATTTATTTATTTAAAAATCCTGAATTTTTTTTGGACTACATTTAAACGGATATATTTTACTCACGCTATTAATCCTTATCAAAATAAATTATTTTATCACTAAGTACAGTTTATGTAGATAATATTTGGTCTTTGAATGATTAAAATTGGACGTTTGGTTTTGAAATTATGGCGAAATTAAAATATTACGATAGTGGGCGTCACCAAAGCGCGTGCGGGAGCCGGGAGGAAGACAATATTCTGTTATAGAAATGAAAATTCTGTACGTATAAGATACGAAATGACACCCGAAATTACACCTTTGTCACTATATCGCTATAGAAGCCAAAAATGTGGTTAGTTTTTTGTCTGTCTGTCTGTCTGTCACTCTTTCTGTCTGTCTGTCTGTATGTTTGTTCCAGCATCACACGAAAAATACTGATCCGATTTGAATGTGGTTTTTGCAGATATATTTATCTTCTTCCAACTTAACATCTGGTGTATAAAATTTTTTCCCCCCACCCCTCTAAGGGGACAAAAGAGGGGGTCAGATTTTGTATCAAACTTTTTTCTTTAACACGAAAACTACTGATCCGATTTGCATACGGTTTTCACAGATTTGCGTACGGTTTTCACAGATATATTATATTTGTCTTCTTCCAACTCAACATCTGGTGTTTAAAAATCCTCCCCCCCCCCCTCCCCTCTCAACACTCTCTGGGGACCAAAGAGGGGTCAGATTTTGATTACAACTTTTTTCTTTAGTGGACTTACTTCATATTAGGTATTAACTGTGTTTTTCAACTTAACATCTGGTGTATGACCTTCCCCCTCTTAGGGGACAAAAGAGGGGGTAAAACATGTATCAACTGATGATGTAGAAAATATACTTTAAATGGCAAAACAACGTTTGCCGGGACAGCTAGTAATCTATATATATATATCTACCCTGTTAACAATTTTCTCCTATGGAGATTTTTTATCATACAATCAAACGTTCAAATTTTCAAGCCCTGCCTACCCCTCCTTTTGCTTGATAAATTCATATTTTACTTAACTAAACAAAGCCAAAATAATGAATACAGACATTATATTGTATAACTTCGCTGTTTTCAGATGTTACCAATATAGTCAGTGTAACAATATTAGATCGTTTAGAACAATATTAGAACGCCTCCGTGGTCCAGTGGTCTAGAGCGTCGCTCTTGACTCGGAGGTCGTGGGTTCGATTCCCGCGTTGGAAACATGTTATTTCCAAGTTTGGTTAGGACAATGCAGGCTGATCACCTGATTGTCTGACAAGTAAGATGATCCATGCGTCGGATGGGCATGTAAAAAGTCGGTCCTGCGCCTGATCTCTCGCCGGTCGTGTCGGTCTGCCGTCCCACTGGGTTATGAGAGTAAAGGAATAGAGAGTGCTCTTGTGTACTGCGCACACACTTGGGCACTATAAAACTACTCCTGCGTACCTGGCCTGGTTTCAATGAAACCGGCCACCGTCACCGAAACCGGTGTGGGGAGTATTATTAGATCGTTTACAAATTAACGTAAAACTATTGCTATTAATATTCATATCCATACTAATATGATAAATGTGAAAGTGTATCTGTCAGTCTGTATACCTGTTACTTCTTCATGTCTAAACCACTGAAGCGATTTTGCTGACTATGGTAAAGAGAAAGGACATAGTATAAGTTTATCCCGGAAAAATGTACGGTTACTGCGCGATAAACGAATTTTGGCGCAACAAAGTCGCGGGCGTCATTTAGTTGTTGTATATATTATGTTGAATTTTTTGCTTCGTTTACTTTAAATTACACAGTTTTAATTAAAAAACTATAATTGTACAACGGAATGTAACAGAGGTTAGTTTAATGAAATTACAGCGGCGACCGTTCCTATCGAAACTTCCAGATAAAGTTAATCAATAGTTATTGGATCTGTAAACTGTAAGTTGCGATGGTCACGTTTTGTAATACCCATTTTCCATCCCGATAAAATTTCCTACTAGTTTTTGTTACAGCAGGTATTGTGTGTTTTTATTTACGGTTTATTCGGTCATAGTTTAGTAATTTTGCGTTTTATGGAAATTGATGGAATAGACAGATAATATAATATGAATTATAATTTGTCGAAAACTATCATATCGAAGCACGATCATATTTCACAAGTTTTTACATCTCTTCTCTCGATCGAATTTAAAAATTTACACGGTGAAAGCGATTTAGAAGAAAGTCATCTTACGAAGAGTGTAATCTTTTTAAGAAGTTCTTCGAATTATCTGTCGACTTAAAAATATTAAATTGCTTCAACATTGTATTACGTAGCCAAAATAAATGGGCGGCTGGCAGGAAATGCGGTTTGACGCCATATTTCAAAATCGCGCAACTCATTATATAGAAGCCGCGCAAAGCCAACAAAAAAACCCCTAAGTCATCAAAACCTCATACAGGAATTCGGTGCGGTGTTGCGGGGGGAGGGGGAAAGGGGGAGAGGGGAGGGGGGTAGGTCCGCCGCTGCCAAAAATCTAGTCAAACTGGCTCGTATAGTGCAACGACTGCGGAGCGAATGCGCCGGCGCATTGAGCTGGCGTGGAGTAACTTTGCTGCTAAGAAATTGGCTTGATTTGTTAATAAAATAAATAAATGCTGCAACGTAAAAAAAAATATTAAATAAATGTTAAAATTAAGGTGCTGCTACATTCACGGTGACTATAAGAGACACGTAAACACTTATCACTTTCTTTTGATACACTCTGTATTGTATGTTGTCCTGCTTATAAGCAGAACTAAGAATGTAAACCTTTTTTTTTAATGAAATAAGGGGGCAAATGAGCAAACGGGCCACCTGATGGAAAGCAACTTCCGTCGCCCATGGACACTCGCAGCATCAGAAGAGCTGCAGGTGCGTTGCCGGCCTTTTAAGAGGGTAATAGGATAGGGGAGTAGGGATAGGAAGGGAAGGGAATAGGGTAGGGGATTGGGCCTCCGGTAAACTCACTCACTCGGCGAAACACAGCGCAAGCGCTGTTTCACGCCGATTTTCTGTGAGGACGTGGTATTTCTCCGGTCGAGCCGGCCCATTCGTGGCTCTCCCACGTCATATATATTTACTTTTCAACTGTGACTGAAAATTAGATTTAAGTAACTGGCTATTCACTCGTAGTACCAATAAATGTTCACTGCTACGTACATAATGTTTTGTGTTTAATATTAATATTTTACATCATAACATCTACATACCACATATATTATCTTTCCTTGTACAAAATATATTCACATCTAATAATATAATATTCGGGTTACATTAATTTCTAACATAACGTGGAGAAGCAAGTTAAAAACAATAATTGCGAGTAAGAGCTTGGGCGGGCGGGCATTGCACGTCTACGAGATTTCAGATTCGACAGCAAGTACACAAAAAAATTAAATGGCCGCTCCATATCTTTCCCTGTCCAGCCGTTAGATAGTATTACAGAGTAGGTGTATCTAAAAACTGCAACTCGTTGCAAGGGGCATGGGAGGGAGAAAAAAAAAGAGCACCGCCGAAAACGGCGCGGGCGACGACCGGTCATCGACCTCCGCCGCCTAGTGGAAGGTGACTTTGTCGATAACGTAATATTTCATCGTCTGTTTATTTAGTTTTTGTGGCTTTATTGTTTTTTTTTTGTTGACGAATTAATCTAATTGATTGATTCTACCTAAAGTTATATTTCGCGCGATTCTTGGGATTTATTTTTGGAATTCGTGTTATTTATACCTGATGATTACAGAGAGATTGGTTGCGATTTTCGATGTATGCAAGATGATTGTAGTGCGTAAAAATTATTATTTTCATTGAAATATAGTTCTTGTAGTTCAATTAAAAGTACTTAGTTAACTTTCATAACTTTCATGTTTGTTGCATCCTGCAGTTGGCTTTACCCGCGAGCTTCGTAGCGCTCGCGTAGAGTGGAGTTGTAGCCTATGTGACACATGTTTAAAGAGGCTATTAGGATTACTATTATATACTATTATACTATTATATATTATGAGACTATTCAGGATTGTTCGGATGTTTATCCTTTAGCTATTGGTAAGCAAAATATATTATATTGTAACATAAATTGGTTGCACTATAGTGTTACCACACTATTATAGTGCAACCAAATCTCGGTTTACATTTAATTTTAAGTATCAAAACGTTAACAAAAGTTACCACTTTTGTTAACGTCTTAATAAAATTAAATTTAAACCGAGAATAGTTTTACATTGTAAACTAACATCTCATCATCAACATTGCTACTAACTGCCTGCAACTCAGAGACGAATATTATCTATTTAACTGTTAATAAAATATGAAGATTTTGACTTAAGCCCATACATGTTCAAAATACTTCTTTTAATTATATTGAAAATACTTCTTTTAGTTATATTAAAAGAAGTATTTTGATATTAATATTCGTCTCTCAGTGAGGCAGTAGGACTCCGGAATGGTTTGACTCCGGTGGGCTCGTAGACGAAATAGTGACTTTGGAGTTGTCTCAGATCTTCGATATCACTCTCAAATACGGAACCCAGTGGAATCATCATCTTTGTTCGTGGCTGGTTGTGCCATATTCGGTGTGAGGTGAACGATTCGTCAATTCGAATCATTAGCGGCTCCGAAGCGAGCAAACATCTTGTCCCCGCAGCCTTAGTCATTGCATCAGGGCTGGCAGTTCATAAATTTTAGTTATTGTTTTTACTCATTAGGGTCAATGCGACGCGTATATGCATTTGTATTAAATTGATAGACTTGCATGACGTCTCACGCAATTGATGTCTGTCAAATCCATACAAATTTAGAAATGCATCTACGCGTCGCGTTGAGGTCTGAATTGACCCTCTACTTAGCAGTTAAAAAGGTTTTATAATCGTATGTGTTTAAAGATATACATGTAGTGTGGATAAGGCCAAATACGTTTTTGTATTTATACGAGTAATGTCACTCATGTGAAACCATAATTTTTAGAGACTATTTATACTTTGATTTTGTACGGTTGAAAATAGGTACTATAGGTAGTAAGATATACGGTCCTAATTCATACCCGATCACGATTAAAGCCAGTGGCTTTTCGATATTGTTAAATTATTTTTATTATTACGAGGGTGCTATGTAGATTTTAGAGTATATACATACTCTAAAGTCATAAAAATCATCATAAAAACATTATGAAAAAATTTCGATCATAAAAATAAGTTCCATGTGTCAACCCTAGCCAAGAATTAGAATGATGTCGCCTTCTCCAACGGAATGCTTGTGTTGTGCGCGTGTGTGTGTGTGTGTGTGTGTGCACATGTCATTATGTGCTCGACAAGCACATGTGAATCATGAAAGGGGTCACAGACAATATGTTCACAACCGAACTGTTTTCTCTTTGAAATAGGTTAAATTGCGCCACGAGGATTTTCATAACAAAGCCGAATGCATAACGAATTGGCAGCGCTTTCAGTTCGAGGGAAAACGTAAAAGAAAACGATAAAAATTTTCAGGTACAGTGCCGATAGATGCTGATTATTACTAGACTAGCGACCCGCCCCGGCGTCGCACGGGTATAAAATATATTATAGCCACTAAAAAAATGATTAAACAAAAGCGACATATTGATAGTGGCTTACATTGTTGACGCAGTACAAACATAATACATACTTGATGATCTGTTATCATATTTTCAAAGAAAATTCTTCCCAATCAAAATCTGCTCTAAACTAAAATCTCTTTTCAACTGAAGTTCAGCGTCTTTATAATCGTATACACGCACACCCTCTCTTTCTAACATTTTCTTTCTCTTTCTAGCTGAAATCCGGCGACGGCACACCTGATAGCGACACGCCGCCCGCCAACGGGTCAGTGTTCACCATGACTTTGAAGAACAACCACCTCATCGTTGAGACAGAGGAGAGGAATGTGGGTAGAATGATATATTCTTTTGAATCAATAATGACTAAAGGCAAGACCGCACTAGGCGACATAACGCTGCAGCAGAGCGACGTTCATCTCAACATCAAGTTCCATATACCTGTAAAACTCTGGAACGAACTGTCACCAGCAGTATTTCCGGACCTATACGACCTGCGAACCTCCAAGAAGAGAGCGTATTCCCTCTTGAAAGGCCGGCAACGTACCTGCAGCTCTTCTGATGTTGCGAGTGTCCATGGGCAACGGTAGTTGCTTACCATCAGGTGACCCGTTTGCTCGTTTGCCCCCTTATTTAATAAAAAAAAACCTGATGTTTTGAATAGCGTAGCTCCACTGACGCGTACTGCGGCTTGTCTCATACGATTTCACACATAAAGAACTGATGTGACTTGCAGTGTGGTTAGAATCATACACATAAATTTCAAACCTTATTTACATTGGAAATATAAACATGGTTCAAAAATACTTTCTTGACTATGTGCCATCCATTTCAGGACATAACCAAAAACGGCCGAGAAACGAAGATGAAGTATTCTCCGGACAACGAAGGCATATTCGTCGTAGAAGTCCAGCAGTCCGGCGCGTATAGATCCAACAAGACCTTCTCCCCCGTCCACGATCCCCAGATCTCTACCAACCAGGCCCTCATCCACCGCATCCCCGAGGAGCTGGAGAGGAAGCTGACGGAGGAGGAGAGCGAGAGGAGCAGCAGCAGGTTCGAGAGCAAACAGGCTCTAGCGTTATCCAGCACCGGGCTATCCATCTCGGACCTCAGCATGTCATCCATCGGATCGCACAACGTCAGCTACTCCTACGGCAGCCAGCTGGGCTACGACCAGGGCCCGTTCGGGTACCCCATATACGCCGGATACGACACTGGCAAGGACACTATGATCCACGATAGCTCCCAGGAACCACTAATCGGCAAGACCCCGACGGATCCCGACAGACCCGTCATCACCGCCGCCATATTCAAGCAGGACTCCATCATCGGGAACGACATCCTCCACGGCCCGGGTTACTGCATCGAGGGGTCCAGCGATGGGCCTCTGCTCTCCGACGTGCAGGCGCGGGAGATAAGTCTGCAACACCTCCACGACAGGAAGGAGAAGAAGATGGAGAACGGTGTTGCGGTTCCCGTAGCGGAGAAAATCGAGAAACGCGAGAGTACGAGCGAAGATACCCGAACTATGGAGACGATTATGGAGGATATTCCCAACGGCAAAAGGACGATGCCAGTGATCACCACGGGCGTGTACGAGTCGGTGAAAGAATCTATCCAGGGGGGGCCCAAGTTCGAGAAGCTGACGAACGAGCTGTCCCCGGGGGAGGGGGAGGGGTGCTGCGACCCCCCCGTCATCACCATCACCGAGGACGACACTCGCCCGCCGGACACTAGTTAATTCTGCCTCAATTTTATTGTACATAGATTACGCGGTTTTTATATTATAGAGTTAGTGCGGTTCTGGCAATTTGTTGATTATACTGAGGAATGAAGAAATTAAACTCTAACATGAACAGATCCTAGAAACTTTTCTAGGCTTAGCGCCTTAGTTATTATAATATAAAGTACAAATAGGTGTTTTTGAACACCAAATAAAGTTATAACGACTTTTTCATAAACTAAAATCATACATTTTATAACATCTTTAACGTCATTTCTGTAGGTCCTATAAGTTCTCAGTGAATCATCGGATGGCAAAACTCACGGCATGGTCGTGATTGGTCAATTTTAATACGTGCACTGATGGCTTACTTTAAACTTATCGCTCAACAAATAGGTTGCCAGAATCACACCATCTGTTTTGTAAATTTTTCCTAGTCTAGAGTAAGCTGTGAGCTGTTTTATGTTCGTCCATGTTGCACGTTGTAGCATGTTGGATGTTCCAAGTTGCTGTTACGAACTCTCGGTCAAAAATGGGTTATGTTACCTATAATTATAAGAATGTTTAAAATGTGCCATTTCTTGTTCTAGATGAAATCGTGATTTAGTTATGTATGAGCCTTAAAATATCAAAAACATCGTTTATAAAACTTAATAATTATATTAGGCTCTTCCGAATCGACGAGCACTGAGCAACTAAGGGCGCTACGCTGGTACAAACAGACACACAGACAGACATAATTATTATGACACTTTTAAACGCAGATAAATGTTCCATAAATTATAACGTATGTATGACATAAGTTGTTCATAAATAAAAATATTTTTTGTCTATTACATTTTCCTGGATATTTTGCTTGGTATGAAATACCCAATATTGAAAACAACTCAAATTAAATAAACGTTATTATAAAGCTTCGGCCAAACCTACGCGTCAGTAACGCGGGACGCGGGACGGGAGCGTCTGTAACGCGAAACTGGTGTGCACACCTGCGCGACTACGGTGTAAAACTGTAGATTATTCCCGCTCTGCCGACGCTCCCGCTTCGCAGTCACTTTGGTCACGTAGGTTTGGTCCTATCCTCAAAATTTGATAGTGGTTTTTATTTAAACTTGTGAATTGTTACAATAAATTATAACTACTACGTATTACATTTGCTCAGCTAGAGATATTACGAGTATGTTGTTGATATGCTTACTGCGTGATGTTGATTGTAAAATATTATAAAATGGAAAAACTATATACGATTATAAGGTATTATTTTTTAACTTTTACAAAACTTTTTTGTTTATATCAAAGACGTAATTTCTATTAGTTATATACCTCAAACTCTTCATGCGTTAACCAAGCAAACTTTCTTACCTCGAAACTTTTTACTATAATTCAAGACGTGAGTGGAAGAATAAGGTAAGTAACATTAAAAAACTTCCCGTTTTTTTGCTTAAATGGAGGCTTTAGGGCCGGAAAAGTTATTTGAAATAGAAAAACTAGGGATTGTATGTGTAGCCAGATATATTAGCTAGGTTATGAAGTGGATAAGTTACAAGTTTTATTGAAATAATTAGGGAAAAATTGAGTTATTATCCGTATGTTACGAAATGTTACTTATTCGATTCTTCCACTCACGTTTCAATTAAGTATCGGGCTACTCCACCGTAATATAGGTTTGCGAGCGAGACAGCCTGTAAATTGAATTAAGATTCGAGTAACGAGAGTTGAATTCTTGGCTTCAGCGGCGTTTTTACGTTGACATTCTGAAATTCAGTAGCTCAAGGTAAAAGAGAGAGAGAGAGAAGGGACCTTCTCGACTCTGTATTCTCTCGCACTGTATGTCAAAGGCGACACAGGTATAATATCACCTAATATAATATATTATATTTGGTGATATGTATAATTTGTATATTATGTTTAGCGCAAGATAGACATAATATACAGGGTGTAACAAAACTAAGTGATAATACTTTAGGGTCTGTATGGGTCCCCTGTATAGAGTTTACCTACTGTGAAAACAGCAGCGCGGAAAGAGTAACTTCTTTTTTTACTTCTGTTTGGGAAAATTCATGACGCTGGGGCGCTAGCCCATACAAATCACAAAAAAAATGCTCTTTTAGCGCTGCTACTTTCACAGTGGATTTTTATAAGGGACCTGCCCTAAATTTTGTTATAATTAAGTTTTGTTCTTCTGCAGGTCTAGTGTCTACGTACCTGTTATATTTGTCTTTAATCAGCCAAGATCGACGTGGATTGTGCTGCTACAATCAAGTTGTCCATCATGGCCAAATGTTGGCTTAGCGTATCGCTTTTGACATTCTCATTTCATTCTCTACTACTGATTGTGCCAGGGGTACAGAAGTTCTTCAGTTTTGTGACCATTCAGTCATGTGACGTAGTTACTAGTTAGATAGGCACAGAAACGCTGGCGTTGGATACTGTTATTAATTATTTACTTCGCATGTGTATATAAATTAAAATTGCTCACATAGATGTAATTTATATCTTTTATTTTGTCCATTTTCTTTAATATTGCCGTCCTAGAGATAACGAATTTCGACGCAGTTCAAAGGCTTCCTCCTTTTGTAAAGTAGGTAAGATAGTTTAGAGGAGGTACGATGTAAAATTATTTTAATTTATAGAAAATTACAGATTGTCTAAATAATTTCTTGGTAATACATTTTTGCGGATTAAGTAATGTGTTTTAATTTATTTTTCCCAGAACCCTTTGGTTACTCTTCCTGCTATTTGGCTTCTGATATTATCTATATAAATAGTAATATTATAATTAAATTTCTAAAAGTTCGGTTCGAAATCGAATATTTTAAATTTGATTTAATCGTTTTAAAAAATAGAACATCAATATTATAATATTATCTTACGACAGTATAATATTATAAGTCTATGTCTTAGACGGTATCGCAGCGCCATCTATAGTAAATACATGACTGTATAAGTGAAAAGTTAAAGACGACCTTTTCAACTAGCATGTAGTATTTTTTCTATCCTTTGCTAATCAACAAGACATGGACACTTAAGTACTCCGTAGCACCAATAGGTGTCGCTTTGTATGTTTTAGTTTATATTTAGCGCCATCTATCGGGTGGTAGAGGTACTGCACAACAAACAGCGACTTTATTTACACCATAGGAAAAGAACCCTACTACTTAGCTTAACCTAACCAGTTGAATATTACTGAACTCTACAAAAGTGTAAGAGATGACGCTGCTTGTCTATTTTTTAATGAAGCCAGAAACGAGCACATGAATTGTATAATGGTAGGTGATTGCTACACATGGACAATGGAGTTACCACAACATGAGGGGCACTTGGATATATTATGTTTGTTTTATCCTATTCCCACATTGACCTAGGTTTGTTTCCCTAATGCTCAAATTTACTTGTTCCTAATAGCCTAGTAATACCGCATACTTTAAAGTATTAGAAGCCGAAATTCGCTTACCGTACCGTCAACGCATAATTTTAGTATAAAAACAATCCATGCGTACATTTCCGGGATTCAAAATATATTTATACTCAATTTTATTAAAATCAGTTCAACGATTTCAGTGAGAAGAGGGAACAGACAAATAGATATAGACTTTTCTTAGAACGAATAAATGGTTCATTTACTAAAAAAAAAAACAAAGTTACATTACAAAATTACAAGGACTACAAATATGACTTACTAACTACAACAATGACAATAAGACACCGGTAGCTACAAAAGTGTAAGTTTGTATCATAATAAATAAATATAGTATATACGACGTCATAATACAAGCACATAGCTGTATAGAGCAGCTATAGCGCTATGATCAGCTATATGCACAGCTCATTACAGAAATTAATGCTCATACACTTTCACTGCTCGCACTTTCATACAACCGACATTCCAGCAATATACATACTAATTTATAAATGCGAGTCTTTCTGAAGCTTCAGCCGTTGAACGGATTTTGATGAAATTTGGTATGGAGATACTTTCAGTGCCTAGAAGCCTTCAGTGCCTTTCATGTAAAGAAAATAGTCAATTTTATGTCGCAAAAATGTTTATCAAATGCGTTCGCCTACAACAATGTGACGGGAAACAAAACGCCAACGAGCAGCTAGATCGTCTGATGGAAAGACATTACTGTCGCCAATGGCCACCCAGCTGAGAAGCAAGTGAGTTACGTTTTTTTTAAATGTTTGTAGATATACCGCTTTATAAGTATAAACGTACGGTTTTCGTATAATATGTAATTGATTGTACTGTTGGTTCTTGGTGGAAATTCATGTTGAACACTAATAAAACTTTTGCACTTTTTCCACTATATTGAATATAGTGGAAAAAGTGCAAGATATATTGTGTTTTATTAGTGTACGGTTTTCGCTTTTCACCGTACAAAGAAGCAGGACAGACAGAAAGAAAAGTAACAGAAAATCAAAGAGTAAAGGAGGAAAAGCTACTTATGTGATGAAAACTGTGGGCTCAGTTTTATCAGTCATGTCACGCGGTGAACTACGAACTATTATTCATGTCACTCATGTTAGATGATTGAAGAAAGTCCGTGTAGACTCGACAAAAAAAGAAGGATAGTTGTCTTAATACTTTCCATGACGATTGTTTAATATAGTAATTATTATTATTATTATAAGCAGCCTACAGTGTCCCACTGCTGGGCAAAGGCCTCCCCTATATAGTAATAGGGGTTTAAATATGGATACCGTTTCTAACCTGTAGCTGTTGTTAGATTTCAGAGTAAAACGCCTAACTAGTCAAAAAATGATTGTTCATTTTGACTTGCCTCGTAGTTCCAACTACTTGAACCAGAAAAAGTTCAGTAAAAAAGCTTTAATTACCAAAGTACATATTATTTTCTGTTAATAATTATTAATTTATAAGTAAACTGGGCAGTTCGGGAATATTACATACATGCGGATTGCAGGTCAAGTTGATAACCTATTTTTTTAAGTCTGTTAAAAATCAATTCGGAATTGAGTGGAGATGGCACGGGCGACATAATTTAGAAGGGCAAAGTAAAAGTGCTACTACCCTCATACCGCTATTGATTCACTGCGGGTAATTTACTACACGCGTGCCACGGCAACGGCACGTCACCGGCAACGGCACGTCATGGTCACCGTCACTGTTAACGGGCTAGAAAACTGACAAATCATAGACATATTACAGTTTCGTGAGATTATTATCAAATAAAGTCTGTAATATTAATTATATTGGTGAATAAAATATGTTTGTTTAAAGGATCGTCATAATAACAAAATATGAGTGATGATTATGCCTGTAAAAAAAGTGAAAAGTCACACCTAAAAGATTGGAAGGTTATAGAGAACAGTTTAAAAATGTGAGAAAAAAAGAGAGAAGTTATTATATAGGAGCCCAACACCACTGCTTACATTGTCTTTGTGTAAAGTCTTTTGCCGGCACCATCACGGCACCGGCACGTCACCGGCACGGCGCCGTCACGCCACCCACATGTGGCACCTCATTTGATTACGGAAAAAGCGGCGAAAAACCCACTATAATCGGCCCGTTACCATGACTACGATCCCCCGCCCGCCTCGCCGATCGCAGGGGGATGAATGCATAATTGGAACGATACTTTTTGATAATTAAAAATGTTAATATTATGTTCGACGTGAGTAATTAGTTCCCGTAATTAGTTTTTCATCTTATTGGTTTTATTGTTTCGGACGCGACCGCCCGGCAATATGAAAATTAATAAAACTTGAAAGACAATAATATTATACCATCAAAATAATATAATATTTAACACAAGTAATACCCCGACAAAAAAGGGATGATGAAAATATTTAAGATGTTCATACACAATATTTAATATACACATCTGTGTCGGCTGTATTCGAACTCGCGACAACCCACCGGATTGACCCGTCAATGCCGTCACACGCTCAACCATTGAGCCACAAAGGTCGTCAAATTATTGAAACAATGATAGTGAGAAAAAAATCTGTTTTCATATAATAATTATTTTTGTATGATAAAATTTACATTCCTAAATATTTTTAGAGTAAAATTAAATAAATGTATACCTACTTTCTTTATAAAGTTGCATACAGAAATTAGATGTTCGAACACACGAGAATTATGTGCGTAATAAAGTATTACGCCGCGAGTTGAATGAGGAAAGAGAGAGGGAAATCAATAAAATGGCTCTCATTACAAAAATGTGCCCGTTACAAACATCCTCACATCCTCACACACCCCCACCACCCCCGGCCCTCTAAACCCTAAAACCACCCCCCGCTTTAAACAAGCCCCTCATGCAGATTAGCTAAAACTACGCATTTTTTACCCCCGGGGGTGGCGTTTTTCTCGCTTCTCCCTCGCGGGGAGCACTTTAAAAGTTTTGGCTAAAACGCTTTAATCTTACGTTATTGACCTAGGAAGTAATGGATAATTTCGGCTGTACCCTCACCCGCCTCCTTCGGGAGCTTGTCGAGAGGATACGTAGTACTCGTATCAAATACGAACATACAATGTGAAACATTTTTACGAGTAAAATGTTTTTTGAATGAAATGAATTTCCAATTACAGTTGTCTAATAACAAGACTTTTTTCTTTTCTGTACCTTGCATGGGTATGTTACTTTAGACGTAGATTAGGTAATCTACGTACGTTATACAAGACCTTTGCATCCTTTATGGATGATTTATACAGTATTTTCAGAGCAAAGTAACCACTCTTCAAATACTGTAGTGACTGGGACAAGATTTTAAATGTCCGTATGGTTGCCCAAGCGCATACAGCATTCTCGCAACATAGTCGGCCTAATCCAGAGGAATAATCTGATCAATAAGTCTTGAACCAACTAAGTGCGGGTTTCCTCACGATGTTTTCCTTCATCTTAAAGCGGCCGTATTATATACTTGAGATCTGAAAATGTCTCATTGGTACACGCCTCCACCCGGGATCAAACCTGCAACTCCTCGAGTGCGAACCGACGTTCTTCCCAGTTCCCACTAGGCCACGGAAGCTCTTTCAACGTACATAGGTACTTTGAAATCATACCAAGGCTGCTAGAATGCTATATAATTTTAACTATAAGTCAGATTTATTGTAAGTGTTGTCATATTTAGCATAAGGTACGATGGGATTGACATCGTCTTTTTGTACAAAAATCCCTTTAAATTAATAAAGAAAAAAAAAATCATACCATTACCATTTTTTTCAAACGGGCTTTCATGGCGTTCCCCACATTCCCACCACTGTATTTCCTGTGTCGCCAGGATCGACAGCGGTATCCAACCACGAAAACCTTTTGATATGATCTCAGGGAGCCCGAGGGACATGCTAAAACTGTCTTGAGACCCGCAACGAATTAAGTCAGAAGAAGATAGGAGGAGTAGGAAGTATACAATTTTCCCTCCACATAAAAAGCGGTAGACAGCACAAAGTTGCAATGACCGAAAGTCAAAGAACTAAAGGGAAAGCACCACGGGAATAATTAATGTTAATTATATACTATATCATTACCATTATTTCCATATTGAAACTTCTTAACATACACGTCCTCTGTTGCCTTCTCTTGTCTTTGTCTTCTCCTACAAGCCGCAATACAAAGATCGCCAAAACAAATAAATAAATTTGCTCAATGTTAAGATTTGAACAGACAGACAGACTGTGTATAACTCAGTGTAATATACAATATTGAGTACAATGCTACCTCCTCGTTATTAGCGTCCATAGATAGTTTGTAATTGTTAATAAATCATTTTATCGGGACCTTAGAGTTTTGTTTTAATATACTTTTACCAACCAAGTCAATCACACGACCAAACAACCGGCGAACAAAACTCCACCCTGGCGAGTCGAGCATTATTTTTTATAAGTGACCGCTTCGCAGGGGAAGTGTCGCCGTTTGCTGCGACGGACACATAACGCGCCGGACGTCCGGACACTTTCGGACATAAAAAGCCGGACCGTTCTACTGTCACTTTGTCTCTCATTTTATGTAATAACTGTAAAGGGTATAACAAAACTAAGTTGTAATACTTTAGGGTGTGTATGAGGAGTTAACTGTAAAAGTAGCAGCACTGAAAGAGTTACTTTTTTAAACTTTTGTAGGCGCTTGCCCTTACAAATCACAAAAAATGCTCTTTCAGTGCTGCTTTCACAGTGAACACGAATAAGGGACACATCTCGTACAAACCCTAAAGTATCATCACTTACTTTTATAATATTATGCAGCTGTTGGACTGTGGACATAATATGGTAAAGATGTATAATACTATATGAAACGAGACACAGAATTTTATATTTTAACATTTTATATGAAGTTAATACGCCGAGTCGCTTGGAGCCCGTTTTTACATTAATTCTGAATTTACGTAATAATAAGGGACACATACAAACTCTAAAGTATTATTATAAGTATTATTAGTTTTGTTACACCCTGTATAGTTACGAATGATACCACGAACAATAAAATAAATAAATATTCAATACCCTCGCAAGTATACATGACATAATAATTCTAAATCATTTTAAAAATCTAAGCTTATTTTACAAGTAGGTTCTGCGAACGGAGGTTATAGGTAACGTTCAAAAATAGTTTTATTAGCTAAAAGTCGAGCTTTGTGAAGGCTCGCGTCGTCACACCTTGACTGACTTGATGATAACACAATATCTACTGTATATAAATAAAAGTTACTGTTAAAGCACAAATCAATAGGCGTGATAGTTTTTCCGTAAAGTGTACCACAAAATTTACAGGTTGTGGTATATACTAGGACTCGCTTCGCTCGCTCTGATAATGATGATATTGATGATATAATATTATGCCCCCCTTCACCCCCCTCCCTAGCACTCCTCCCCTCTTTCCACATCTCACATGCGCTAATTACGATAACGGAGTGAACAACGAACCTTTATTATTTCCCGATTTATTAGTTGCGCCGAAATCCCTCTCTAATTCCTGCCGGGCGCTGTACGGGTTTTATTTATAAAACGATTTTAGGTAGGGGTCGGCCGTGGTGAGTGTCTTAAGGTATGCGCGGAAGCAGTTCGCAGATTTTTTTTAAAGGCTAGGCACTAGGCATACTTTCTAACTAAGTTATTATTGTTCTAATTAAATTAGTTACTTTTAGCGAGATACTCAAGTGAGATAAGTAAAACAAACATTCTTACAAACAAAATTAATATTATACTTTAGGTTCAAAGGACTGTACACCTGTAGAGGTGAGCAGAAGGTTATTGTTTTCGTTTTGTTCTACTCGATTTCCATATCCGGTGATAACGTAGCACTCCTACTCGTCTGCAGCAAACTAGCAACTCCAAAAGAAACTAAAAATAAAGGTTTTAAATTGTAGATTGTATTTTACGTGACTGTCAAATATATTTTTGCTGCACACAAAGAACTATCACGATTGTACAATATAATATATACGTAATTCTCACGTTACTTATATCTATTAAAAATCTCTAAGCGCTCTCTCTCCCGCCCCCCGCCCCCACTTCCGCTCTCGCCTCCTGCGCTTCCGCCTCCGTCTGTGTCTCGCACCACACGTAACTTGGCCCAATATGTTGAGGTCGATGTCGCCCCGAGGCCTCGTTACGAACGCCAATAATGTTCTTTTCAGGATCCTCCACACGCCGCGTGTAAAAGAGTTATGGACGATTCCGCGGGATTGTTTTTTACAAACGGACAGCTATGTTACACTTATTGCCATATTGCTGAATAGATATACTGTTTACTATTGTAAAATAACTGCAAGTTTCTAAGTATGTCAAGTAAGTGGACTTGGTATAGACTTGTAGCTCTACCTTGCCAATGTTGCCATGTCATTTATATTGTGTTATGCTAAATAATATAGATACGTCAAACCATATTTTAATATACTTAATGTTTGATTTACAAGGGAATAAAATACTTTTACTTTTTTTCTTGTTGAGTAAAGTTTTATTTTAGTGCTTATAAAATGCTGAACCGCGTCACATCGCATAATATGACTGTGTGAACTAACCCTTATATTATTACGAATTTAGAGCTCTGTATAAAAGAGTAATGCAATCTATCATCTCCATGCCGTATATAGCACATGTGACGTATATACGAGTTAGAAGTTTGAGCCTACGCTGTGTTGTAATTGAGTTTCGGTACATAACACAATATAAATGTATACAGTAGAGTAATTGATCCCTCTTTTATGAAACCAGCTCAAATAGAAACAAGTTTTATGCACTTGACACTACATTGTCCCAATGCTCTCTAAAGTTATCTGAAATACATATTCATGCCAATATTATTAATGCGAAAGTGTGTCTATTTGTTAGCTCTTCAGGCCCAAGCCGTTGAACCGATTTGCTTAAATTTGGCATGAAGATACTTTGACACCCAGGAAAGGAGATAAGATACTTTTTATCCTTGAAAAATATACGGTTCCCGCACGATAAACAAAATTTAGCGCCACCGGGTTGCGGGCGTCATCTAGTCACTCGTAATATTACATACGCGTCTGATTTGGGAGCTCTAGTATAAAGGTAGTCTACTGTATGTTATATTTGCTATGTACAGGGTGTTGCTGGGTACATTTGGGAACAGCTACCGTAACTTTTCATTTAGGTTCTATAAAGGGCTGAAACCTTCCGAGAAAGGGCAAAAGCCAAACCGATATCAGATTAAATTAGGTAATTTGAAAAAAGTTTCGCCTCTGATTATGAGTTCGAATTCTATGTTACATAATTGTACATAATATTGTAATATGTTAACGAAATGGCTAATAGAGTATGTAAACGAACAGCACACAAAACTTCATATTTTTATTTAAAAATTGGTATGACATTCTGTACCTCGTTATTTTAATTATTACAGTAATAGCCGATTACTAAGATATACGTCATAGTGTAATTAATAATAGTGACACGTCCTATGTATATCTTAACATTAATTTAAAGATTTTAACTTAATAAGTGTTCATTGTTCATATTATATTTTCTATTAAACTACATTAAATTATAGTTGAGTAATCATCAAATATCTCTAGTGCGACTGATAGTACTTCGTTTTTTAATAAGACTTATATATGATAGCTTAGAAGATAAGAAGTCTCAACTCCACGTTTTGTGACTCGAAAAATTACGTGGTTAAAATGAAAAAACCTTTTAAACACATTCTATGTTTTTGGTTAGGTTTTATAACGATAAAACGGTGTCGTTTTTAGGTCATAATATCACTAATTAGTAAGCTAGTTGTTTACTGAATGTTTATCGTTAATGTGTACTAGATAAAAACTTGCTCCGGTCGAAAACACTGTCGAAACCTAACACACATATATTATACAAACACACATACACACAAACCGGTTCGTACCGGCTCGGTGCGGTTAATAAAGATATAAAATTACATCTGTAAACGACGTTTATTTCATTAATAATTACATTCGTCTTATTACGGCCGCTATGGTAATATTATATTGTCTTTCAACAGACGGTAATATTAAAATACATATTTTAATATAAAGTTAATATTGTAAAGGGATAAATGTATATTATTATTAAGTTGACTTTTATCTTGGTTATCGTCAGAATATGATGTCTATGAAAGTCAGTCAGTCTTCTCATTTCATACCTTTCTGACTTTCATAGACTTTGATCAGTCATTTTGGCAAGAAACACTTTGAATATTTTAGCTATATACAATAAACTAATAGTTCAAAGTAAAACCATTTCGTTGTTTGTCTTCGGAGACATTCATTTTAATTTGATAACTGGATGACTCAGTGAGTTATTTTACATCACATACTAGCTTTTGCCCGTGACTTCGCCTGCATCAATTTTTTTTCGTCATTTTTAGGGTTCCGTAGTCAACAAGGAACCCTTAAATAGTTTCGGTCTGTCCGTCCGTCTGTCCGTCAGTCCGTCCGCGGTTTTGCTCAGAGACTATAGGACCTAGAAAGCTGTAATTTGGCATGAATATACATAATATTAATAATGCCGACAAAATGGTACATAAAATATTTAGAAAATATTTCTTTATGGTACCTCCCCTACACATCAAGCGGGGTTGAATTTTTTTTTTCGCGCCCACCCCATCGTGTGGGGTGTCGTTGGATAGGTTTTTTAAAAATATTATGAGTACTCATAGATCATTTTCCGGTTTAGGGATCCATTTGTGAAATATTAAGTTTTAAAGTGGAAAAAATCGTTAGAGTCCAGTGTCCCCCCCTTCTACAGCTAAACGGTTGCTTCTGGAAATGTGAAAAAATTCACGGGAGTAGAAAATATGCTGAATTTAAAAGGAAAACTATCACGGCTAAGAAGACTTCATAAGTTATTGAGTAATAGTCGATCAACTAAAAAAAATTTATTCGGCGAAGTATAAAGGAACTTTTCGTTCAAATTCCTTTGAGATGATGTTGTTAGTAGTGTAAAACTTGTTATAAATGTACATTCATTGACCATACAGAAATTTTCAAAAACTAGCGGTGCTACGGAACCCTACATTGCGCGTGGCCCGACACGCACTTGGCCGGTTTTTTTTATAAATAGAAAGTACCATAATATTATGTTAGTTCTCATACCATAGTTAATAGAATCAGGCGTCACTTTGCGGAAATCCATAGCTTAAGTAAGTTATTATTTTTAGCAATATTCCGTGGAATATTGCTAAAACAATAACATACTAAATTTTTAAACTTCTGATACCTCCAAGAGTATATTGTGTACAAAGTTTCATGATGAGTTGTCAAGTAGTTTTTGCGTGAAAGCGTAACAAACATACACCCTTTCACATTTATAACATTAATCCCTCGATCGTGGAAAAACGAGACACAATAGATTTCTATTGTTATCGCGGTCGCCGGTGACCGCTTGGCTTGAAGCAATAATAAGGATGATAGAGATATAACCTCCCTCCTAATATATTTATATTCCCTTCCCTGGACTTCCAGGAATATTTCAAGACTAAAATTAGCCAAATCGGTTCAGCCTCGAGTTTTAGGGAGACTAATAAAATTAAAAATCCATTTTTAGTTATTTGGATGACACAAAATGTTAATAAAACTATGATGTTCGGAGTGATGGTGATTGGTAAAATATTATGAAGGGAAAGCAAATACTGTTTGTGTTAATGGTGCTTTCGCTCGTGAGGTACTGACAGGTGCTGTGTAGTGTGTATGCTATTCTAAGAAACACTAAATTATAGGGTTTCTTATTGCTAAAAAAGTGATCCTTAGCACGTTTGACGAGGCCATTACTATAGAAAGACAGTCAAAGTTCTAGCAGAAAGAAATATACATACATAAATAACCTGTGTGTTTTTTCACTTTAGGTCGTGAGTCAAAGTTTTAATGTTACATTTTCGTATTCATTAAAGCAGCTGGGATACCAAGTTTTACTGGGAGTCAAAAGGAAGGAAAACTTACAATAATAATTCAAAATGTGCGATTTCTCAATTATAAAAGATAATTTTTATAGCCTAGCCCCTAGCCTCTACTTAAACTGACGGAGTTACTTGTACCCATTACCGAGTTACCAATGGCCAATAGTTTTTTTTATGAAATAAGGAGGCAAACGAGCAAACGGGTCACCTGATGGAAAGCAACTTCCGTCGCCCATGGACACTCGCAGCATCAAAAGAGCTGCAAGTGCGTTGCCGGCCTTTTAAGAGGGAATAGGGTAATAGGGGAGGGTAGGGATGGGAAGGGAAAGGAATAGGGTAGGTGATTGGGCCTCCGATAAACTCACTCACTCGGCGAAACACAGCGCAAGCGCTGTTTCACGCCGGTTTTCTGTGAGGACGTGGTATTTCTCCGGTCGAGCCAGCCCATTCGTGCTGAAGCATGGCTCTCCCACTTCAAAGCTTGTAGTTTACAAGTTATAGTTTAGTTTTAAAAGATATTATTAATACATGATGTGGTATTACTTAATAAATAAATAAGGTTTTTATAAGAAACTATAGATGGTGCCTGCGACTCCGTTGCGCCAAAATTCGTTTATCACGCGGAAACCGTACATTTCTCCGGGATAAAAAGTATCCTATGTCCTTTCCCAGGACTCAAAGTATCTCCAAGCCAAATTTCAGCAAAATTGATTAAGCGGTTTAAGCGTGAAGAGGTAACAGACAGACACTTTCGCATTTAAAATATTAAGGAAGTAATGACTATGGAATAACAAATATACAGTAATTGTCCAATGACACACCTGCCGCAATTACGCAATTTATCAACACAAATATATTATCAGGTCACGTGGTAACTCTCTAAAAGCACAAGAATAATACCGCGTCGAAAGTGGAAACGGAATGAACGCATAATGTATGTATGTATTATGTCAAATACCCCGCTATTAAGTCCGCATCACTGAAAGTTACTTTCATCAGGACTAAATATTATTGTAAATTCGAAAGTGTGTCTGTCTACCTCTTATGCCTAATCCATTGAACTGATTTTGCTGAAATACGGTATAGACGTGTTTTGAGACCCGGGAAAGGACATTGGATACTTTTTCCTAGAAAATATAAGGTTCTAGTGATCTAGTAAGTAATAATAATCTCCTTTATCGGCCGCACCCAATAATTTAATAAAGATTTACACATAACATAAGCTATACACGCTATCGTTCATACTTTTAATTAAACTAAAGTTAATAATCGTTAAATGCCCTGAGTAGGTACAGGTAAATGTAATTAATTAATTCTGTTATGAACTATCACATAAAATTTAACGACTTCCCGAATTTAGAACGAACATTCTTAATTCGAATTTCAACTTTTTTTTCTTTATCCAGTTTTGAAGCAAGAACATTCTTAATTCGAATTAATTTTTTATGCGGCCAGTTTAAAATTCGAAGTAACCCGTTTGACATTTGTGTTTTAGGCGTTAGGGTGGCTAGCACCTGGTCTATGTCCTTGGGCCTCCCCCTTCCCCGCGCGAGGTCATCGGCCTAGGTCCCCGAAATTCGAATGCACTAAAAAGCTTTTTCCAAGATGGCCGCGAGACCTGTTACCTGTAACATTACTCTATGCCAGGGCCGCGCAACCTTTGTATAACGTATTCATTTTTATTATATAATCCATATCCATACTAATATCATAAATGCGAATATGTGCCTGTCTGTCCGTCTGTCTATCTATCTGTCTGATCCGATTTTGCTGAAATTTGGTATGGAGACACTTTATGTCCCGGAAAAGAACATAGGATACTTATTATCCCGGAAAAATATACGGTTACCGCACGATAAACGTATTTTGGCGCAACAAAGTTGCGGGCGACATCTAGTAATTAATAACTACGCACATAGCTAATGTATACAATGATAAATATGAATCATAAGCATTATATAAATCTTTTTTTTATTTACGTTTAGTTTAAGATTAATTTGAACGAATACAGAGATAATAAGGGCACTCATAATACTCATTATGCGCTAAATAGAATGACATAGAACAATGAGTGAATAGAATAATACAGAAGTGGCATCGGATAACAATATTATGAATATAATTATCATTCAGCTGTACCATAGTTTATGATAATTAAATAAAACTGGAGCACTTTGCCGTATTGTTAAACAAATATTAGATTGCAGGCGTTACGTATTGATGACGTTACATAATAATAATGTAATTAATTTATTATAATGATGAGATGTGAAATACTCTGGCTCTCCTTAGAATATAAACAATTGGTACAAATTTTGTCTAAGAAATTACCGGAAAATAAAACAGCAAGCTGATGATCGTGAATGACAGCTTGGAAAACTCTGGATTAAGTTATATCATCTTTAAAATATAATTTGAAAAAAATTTTTATCAGGGTTCAAAAGCAAAACAATTGTTATTATTTATGTTCATATTTCATACATCTATACTCTAAGTAACTCCTAAGCGCAATACACACTGAGCCCGCCGGGCTGCCGACAAAGCCGGCGACACAGCCCGGCGGGCGGCGGCCTGTATGAAAAGATGATAATTTCATACAGGCCGCCGCCCGCCGGGCTGTGTCGCCGGGCTTTGTCGGCGGCCCGGCGGGTTCAGTGTGTATTGCGCTGTAGCATGTCTACGATCTAGGAATCTAGGCGTAGCACAGCTACGAACTATGCTACGCACGTTATCTAGGCGTAGCAGTGCTACGAAATGCTACGAACTTTGTCTAGGCGTAGCACAGCTGCAGCTACGGTCTACGCTACGCAAGTTGTCTACGCGTAGCACAGCTACGGTAATATACTACGAACTTTTTCTAGGCGTAGCACAGCTACGAACTGCTACGTGCGTTGTCTAGGCGTAGCACATCTACGGTCTACGCTACGGATTTTGTCTAGGCGTAGCGCAGCTACGAACTATGCTACGGACTTTGTCTTGGCATAGCGCAGCTACGAAATATAATGCGTACCTTGGTCGTTGGCTAGGCGACAGGCGTAGTAGTGCTACGAAATGCTACTGGCTAGTGGCTATGCATAGCTATTCTAGTCAGATTAGCTAAGATTTTTTACGATAAGTTAAAAAACATAGGTGTTGAAGAAATGTGCGCCAATATTCTATGAGTTCTGATCATCTTTAGCTAACAAAATTTTACACCAACAAAAAAACTGAAATCGTTCTCGCACTCGTTACCGTTTCTTTTTATTTTTATACATAGACACGGTAACTCAATAACGAGAACGAACTTCAATGATTATTCTATAACTTCGACATTATATTATTGATACATTATTAGCTTATAAGTATGCTCTATGGTGTATATAAAGCACTGTGGTGCGTCAGAGAGCGTTTCTTTTTTAGCTGTGTTGTGCAAAATGTGTTTCATAAGATCAATGTATTCGAATTATTTGGCCCTAGTATATCTGAGCTGTTATTTGCCATGGCTATGTTGGCAAGAATCTTGGGCCTCAATTGGAGTCTCTGGCACTTAATAAACGTTTCGGGGTGCATTCACCGGTTGGCAACCCCTGCCGCGACTACTCCTTAGAACAAGTTGCGTTTCGGCCGCACACACACACACACACACGCACACACACGTCACGCACTACTTGTGCCCACTACTCGGCCCACCTCAAGCGCCCAATTTATTGTGTATTTAAAACATACCACACTCTGAAACGATTTCAAATAATTTCTGTTTCCGCTGTTGTGTATAATTTGGCACTTGCAACTTTGTCTTTTTATATTTTAAAACGCTTCATATTTTTAACTTAAATGACTCGAAATAAATATCTTTCAGAAAGTTTTGCAGAAAGTTTTTACAAAATTAATAGTCATTGTTCAGATATACTTATTTCCTATAGACTTTACTTTTGCAAAAATCTTAGTCATAATTTCAGATAAAAAGCGCAGGCACAGAATTAGGAAGTTAAGTAAATGCCAATTACTTTCAAACTTGTATGTAGAAATAGAAACAAACCTTAAATCTTGTAGACGAACATACAGCTTGTGAAATTTTCTTAAGAATTTCGAAACAAGAACTCTAGGTAAATAACACAAAGTTCAAAAGCTCAACTACGGATACAAGTTTTGGACTTTACGAGCTAACGCATAAAATTTTAATGTTTTTGTACTAAAGTTTCAGACATTATCACGCCTACGTCTCATTAAAAGCTTGTGGCATGTGGAAATTGGGTAAGATGTTGATCGTTAGTAGATATGAATAATCTTAAATATATATTTTACATTCGAAAGTTAAAGGTTTTAATTTATATGTTATATTTGATAAAAGGTTACCCAATTATTGGGTAACCTTTCATCAAACATGTGTCGAAGCTAGTATGTAGAGCGCGTCCCGCCGTTAGCGGTAACTTTATTGTTTAACTGTCTCACTTCATTATCCGGTTAATCACTTAACCGCCACTTAAACTTTACTCCTATGTGGTTTAACTGGGGTATACGTTAATTGCCACTTAACTATTAACTAATTGTTTTGTGATCGTTATCATGAAGGAAATATTTGCAACTACAATTTGTGTATGCTGTCAAAAAGTTTTTTCCGCCTTGTATTTGTGATACCTACTTAGGCATTAAAATAATGTTTATTGTTAGATATTACTTACCAGCGCAATTGAAAAAAATTATCTGTTATGTTAGAAAATTAAAAACTTTCTAACATAAATTCACATTGGATTAATAGACATGAAATTGTAATAATAGTTATACACCAGGACCAAATAATATTAAGCCATTATGTAATATAACTATAACATATTTCAATCTTTTTAAATAGGCACACATAGACGGATAAATACCCGCCTTGTATAATAATTACATTAAGTATAGATCAACGCGTTACATTTCGTTCAACTCATGTGCACATCCGTATCAGAATTTCGCACATCATGTATAGTGATAGCGGGTGCGCACCGAAGCCCTCTCGACTGAGCGCTCGGCAGCGTGACAAGTTTGGGGCCGCGGGCTTCCTGTACGAGAACGGAACTACTATTAACCTCCGGCTACTGGAGTAATAGGAGAACTTTAGATATTTCTTTTCTTCTATTCTGTTTTTAGAGAGAAAGAATAGAATGAGTTTTGCATTAATATTAGTGTGGGTTAGAACTGGGTCTACGTTTATCTATGGAAGCAACTGACAATGCAATGGAAATGCATGGTTACCGAAATTCTTTGAGGTCGGGGATACTCACGACAAAAATTCGAAATTGAAAAATTGTTATTATTGGTCGTATGTATCTAGAATCTAGATATATCATATGAATTGTGTACATAGCAGCTAGTGCAGATAGCGTAGACCGAAGGACAATGTGTGTTGATGACTGCCACCCCCGAGGGAGTTCGCCGGCCGATTGCGATAAGTAATTAATAAGATAGTTGTATCTCGTTATAATTTAATGGAGCAGACGGCCCGGGGGGAGGAGGTCGGCGGCCGGCGGGGAGGGGGGGAGGCGTGTGTGCCGGCGATTTTTCTACGCACTTTCCGATCCGCATTACGTATTATCGCGCGGTCACGCACACACGCGCGCAACCAATAAATAGATTCTACTAAACGGTGAAATTTAAAAAACGAACAAAACCGGCGAATCGCAAGCCGCACACAATGAATCGAATGCAACCCAATCATTAGCGGGTGCCGCGGGAAATCGAGCATTGATGGCGCGAGATAAGGTTCGAAATCCTGTGTGGGAGGCTTCTCCGTGGTTATAGAGTAGCCTCACAGGCGTAGGAACGGCATGCACACGCGGCCAATTTTCGATCGTAGGAACACCGAATTTCCGCGCTTGTGTGCCGATCGCTCTCTCGTGTGCAGTTAATGCATTCTTTTTGCGCGTCTGTGTGCGTGCGCGGCGTGTAGTGTGTGGTGACGTATTCGTACTGCTAGTTTTTTCTCTTTTTTGCTCGCGAGCGACACACAGGGACGAGTGAAAAAATAATTTTAAGTGGCGCGTTTAATTTTTGAGTTCTCTGTCCCGCGCGAAATGGGATGGCATTACTTTTTTAAATTACCGATGTCCGCGGCTCTCATTTGTTTATTTTAAATTTTAATTACTATTTTTATTGGCGCACCTACGGGGCCTATTATGCGCGTATAATGGGGGCTCTATTTTATTTTGTTAATTGTACTTGCGCAAATATACCATGTTATATTGAAGTTATAATTCAGAAAATTAATTCGCAAAATAACTGTTTTTCTTTGCTTTCCCGGAAAGTCATCGTAATATTATGGATAAGGCTTCTTAGTAAAAGGTTGTGGGGAGGAAACTTTAATTCCACGGTCTTTGAAGTGGAATTCCGTATTTAACTGTGAAATAAATTTCACAATTAGTAAATTAGAATAGAAAATACAGTCATATTTATTTAATTAGTAGTTTGTTTACAATTTAAAATTTTTAAGTTTTTTCTGGTTACTTACAGAATGGGCACACAATGCAACGATAATATTATGAAACTACCAACAAAACACCTCCAACAAAAATTATAAAAATATGAGAAATTTTTATAATAAGAGTTTGTTGTCTGAAATCAGAGTTTCATTTTGTACATTTTGATCCTTAGATTATTAATTATAACCAAACCTAAAAAATAACCTTAGAAAATACAACAAAAAGACCTAAAATACAGAATGTGTTTCATAATTTCAACAATCATTTATATCTGAGGAAATTGATTTTTATCCAGTTGACAGACCTACGTTATTTGGTCGGCTTATGTCAATTCAATGTTAGCTGTGATCGGTTGGATGGGTTTGACTTAACGCGACCAAAGTTAGGTCTGCCATTTGCCTAGGAATCAACTTCTCTGATAGTACAACGATTTTAGATATTGTATCACATTGAGGTCGGCAGATGGCGGTAGATGTCGCATTTAGCACAAGCGCCCACGCCTTGATGCACGTATATCAAAAATTGCACTCGGAGACCAATAACGATTACTTAACTTAAATTTAATGCAGATTTTTTGACAAAAGCTTCATTTTTTTAAGTAATAATTTTAATAATTAAAGTTACGTGATCATTATATGCCTCTGAGGCCGTAAGACCATTGCAAAATCCTTCCCTCTACAACACTCCTTATTACAATACTTTGAAGACCGGGCATAGAGCTTACAATAGAATGTACTAGAAGTCGCTCGCAATTCCATTTATCGTTTAACGCGTGATTCGTGAAAGTCGTACCTATTTTTATTCAGCCCGCAACGCAACGCGTAGATGCATTTATACTATTTTACTAGATGAAAGTTGCGCTAAAAAAAAGTATCCTATGTCCTTTCACGGGACTTAAAGTATCTCCATGCCAAATTTCAACGAAATCGGTTCAGTGGTTTGAGCGTCAAGAGGTAGTTTGATAAACTTCAATTGCGGAGACGTCATGCAAGTCTGTCGATTCAATACTAATTTAGAAATTCGTCTACGCGTCGCGTTGCCACAATATACAATATACATAACTGCTTCTATCTACTCTGGCGTTGCGGTCTGAATTAACTCACAGAAACCGTCTTATGTGAGTAAATAAGACATTTTTTGTTGCGGAAGTCCCGTCTTTCAAAGTATCTCTATACCAAAAATCTTAGAAATTGGTTCAACCAGGCTGAAGCATGAAGAGGTAAGACTGAGAGAGAATATGATATTATATTCTTAGTTCTTATAAATGTGCCACTCCGCTGACCGAGCATATCACCTTGCTCAGAAAATTTTCCGGGCCTTCGCCACATTCCACATTGGTAACCCTCGACAAGTACACGCCTACTTCATTAGAAATAATAATTGTGCTTAGATCGCTTATAAAATGTTACATTTTATTATGCCTAAATGAGAAAGGAAACTACTTCAAAGACTTTTACAAATCTAAAGTCGGTATTTGTACAATGCACACGAAGCCATTAATGGTTTCTAAAATTATTTTGTAAAATAATATACTCTTTTTTTGTAATTAATTACTATCACTTTCATTACAAAGCAATAATAACACTTTTTTTCTTATTTCTATGATAATTCATGCAATAGAGGGTTAATAAGTGTGAAGAGGTTACATACAGACAGACACACTTCCGTATTAACAATATTAGTAAGGATTCAATTTACTTACTTTTAATAAATTTATAAGATGTAAAATATACAGACCAAATAAATGTAAAATGTATGTAATGTAAAATAGTACTAGCTTAACCTCCATGCAAAAAGTATTTTTCTTTGAGCGTGAACTGTTATGAAATAGAATGATGTACCGTATGTGAAGGATTAGCTACGCTTCACATCAACTTTCCCCCACTCTAGAAAAGTGGCTCTCAAAGGTTGAATGAAAATAATATAAAAGATGTAAAAACGTGGAACATATTATTATTACAATTGCTTACACACTTATGTAAGTATTACTAGTATTACAATACGATATTTTTCGTCTTGTTTGTGATTGTAAAAGTCTATACTAATATTTAAATTGTGAAAGTATGCCTGGTACTTTTTACCTAACTGTTGAAATTATTTTGATTTTTGGTATGGAAATGCTGTAGGTCTTGGAAATAGAGGATATTTTTAATACAGAAAAAAAATCGATTTCGGATTGTAAGTAGTGAAAAACACATAGTTGTTAATAGAATGTACAAGAAACATAGATTTGGTATCTTGTGAAACTTAGTGAACAGAAAAGGCTGACAGACTTGGTTTACATATTTATTTTCCACATTAATACCTCGATCGTGGGAACAGAAACAATAGATTTTCTATTGTTATGTGGCACCCGGTTGTCGCTTGGGCTTGACGGATAAGCGAGAAGGTCTTACTGGAAGAGATTCTAATCGGAATAAGTAGTACCTTTGTACTAAAATGTATATTTTCTAGTTTTAAGTCTTTCACTGTAAACAGTTTTGTGTACATAAATTATTAAATAAATAAATAAATAAAAGAGCTGAAGAGTTTTATTATTCTAGTCATTCTTAGATTCTCCTATCCAAGAATGACTAAAATTAATTAAAATATATCCTATAGATAAATAGTTTATTTATAGACTTGATGTGTATATTTTGTCGCTACAAATTATACATATCAAGTCTCTTGTCATTAAATGCCAATAATTTTGCAAAATGAAGAATGACTATTATTTGAAACTAATTGAGTGCTTAAAAGTACATTTTCATGCGTTCATTCATTTAATAAACTAACTACAATATTAACTACACTATTATAAAATGTTTGAGAAAGTTAATCAAAGAAGTTTACACCGATACTTATAACTTGCTTGACCCCATAAGGAAGTTACCCCATTAAGTTGGCCACACGTCCTCAACTATTCGACCGCCCCCGCCCCCTCTCCGCCCCCGCCGACAACCTTGGATCTATGCTCACCCTCGCGGGAAGGAATCCCCACATCCACACACGATCAATGTCGCAAGTGTAGTGCCGGTACCGACAGCATGTGAAATAGTTTTGATTAGTTTTTTTTTGTTTGTTCTTCTATGATATTGTGACAATACCACGAAAACTCGTTGGAGAAAACAGTACCAGGCGAGTTTTTGCACAAAAGCGAGAAATATATTTGTTATATATTTTTCTTTTTATCTACTGTTATAATTAAAGGCGCGATTGTGGCGATTGAAGTTAATAATTATGGCAGATTTTGGACGATTCTCAGCGAAAAATTAGATATAAATTATAATCCTTATTTTATCCTACAGGTACCAAATTTTTAGTAGCGAGTACAATGATGAGCTAGCGAATTCTTAAGCGTTGTTACTAATGGTTGGTGCTTGTCTAGGTATTCATACTTTAAAACAACACCACTTCAATTCTAGCATTTAATATGTAATGAAAACTTTGTTGTATAACTTTAAGTACCTAAGTTTGTCAACTTGTACAGACCTCTACATTAATTTGATTTTGTTTTTTGCCGTACCCATTTCAAAAGTTTTGTTATATTGTTGCCTACGGCCTACCATACTAGTGGGCTGGGCTATACAGCCTTAAATGACACAGTACACTCTAGCTTATGAGTTATGAGGTTTGCTATCATCATCACTATACCACAAAATATATCTCACAAACTCCCGA
Organism: Plebejus argus; assembly: GCA_905404155.3. Taxonomy (NCBI): domain Eukaryota; kingdom Metazoa; phylum Arthropoda; class Insecta; order Lepidoptera; family Lycaenidae; genus Plebejus; species Plebejus argus. The sequence goes on from FR989942.1 coordinate 1,122,176, forward strand.
CTTTCTCTGCTATTCGTACCAAGTACGTAAGTGTGTGTACTAGACGGTGCCTAGACGCGGTGACCCAGTGGCCGGCATCCTGTTCTTGTGTTTGTGCTCCGTCCCGCTCACACTAGCCCAAGGTCACTCCCGATCACTATGAAGGAATATAGAAGGGATTTGTAAGGGATATGCGAAGTTGTTGCACAAGTGTGACGTAATAGGTGCGCTTGGTTATTCAGTATTGCGTACCTAAGTAATACTCAGACGAAGCATAGATAAATGAATAGTCCCTTTGTATGCCAAAGTAACGTGTTAGTCAATCTTTCTTTTTTATTTGGAATCTTCAACACAATTGACGAATCGGGCACAAAATGTAGTTTAATTAGTCAGATGTAAAATTAAATTAGTAAAAAAGTAAAGCATTTTATATATTATGCATATAAACCCTTAAGACCTGAAAGTGACGTGAAAGTATTCACGCACCATTAAGACTAGATGGAATCTTATGGAATGGACTGCATGTCCTTAAAACTACGCGTAAAAAGCTTGAGTAAAGTAACGCAAAAACAGCAATAAAGGTAAATAGGAGCAACTGTAAAGAAATTAGACTCCTTGTAGCTTCGAGATGTAATATTCAATAAACACAAAATAAAAACAACGAAATCCTTTTAATCTCAAGTCCACTTGCGTCAAACTGGGCTATTGCTAATCCTGAAATAAGAAACTTCTCATTCATTACAAGGGACGAATCATGATAAAGTTTTTAATCCAAATTTTAGTGTATTTTTAACCCAAATCTTATAAATAGGCCCAAGTGAATTGCTATTTATGTTATATGACAAAACATTCTTAATATCAGCCAAAAGTATATTGTCCTAAATAATGTATGTAAGTCAAAAGTATATTGTCCATACTGCGCGAGGCTAGAACAAAACAGCCCCAAAAAGTAACCGAAATATACTCTTTATATTGATAACAAACGAAAATAATTCTGTATTACAGCGATCCGCGATCCGCATGTCAAAAACAAAGCCCCACATACTATTGTTTGGACCTTTTTAAATATGCCAAAGGAATATTTTTAGGATGGCAAACTTTTGTGCTCGCAGGCGAGCGAGAGCCTAGATTATGAATATCATAGACTTATAATATACTGACGTAAAGACCACCTGACAACCCGAAAATGCGTGACGATTTTCGATCTGTCAATGTGTGCGTGTGCTAGTGATGTATCTTTTACTATCGATAGTATAGTCCGTTCCACAGTGTATTTTCTGTCCAAAAAATTGGCCATGCCTTTATTTTTGGAAATCTTGAACAGAAATGTTATGTAAGTAATTTATTAGTATTTACATGTGTTAATTTCTTATTATGAACAATAAAAAAACACTTTTAATTTTTTTTTCAATAAAATTAAAAACTGCCATAACTTTTTAAATATTTACTTAATTGTCTTCTTGATTATTCTGATCGACAATAAAAAAAAAACTCACAATTTAACCTGATTTAAATATTTCTTAAATAAGTGTTTAAAGATTTACTTACGATTTATGTTTTTTTTTTCTTTAATTTATTATGAACGTATTTCTAATTATTTGGATTTTACAGAATTGCTACTTAAATGTACAAAAATTCGTGTAAAAAAATTTAGATCCAAATAATAAAGGGCACCGAAGTTAAAGGCTTCTAAAGTTTTCTTGGTAACTATGGTTTTAGGGTTGTCAATATTTCTGTACCAACATTTTTTACTCATTTGAACTTTGTTTTTTTTGAGCATATAAAAACCAACTTCAAATATTATTAAACTATGTGAACTATGCGGTGATAACCCTATCCAAAATTATACAAAATTGAATAACTCCAATGCCCCGCCTCATTTGGATCCCATTTTTTTTGGGTTATAAGTATCAATAAAAAGAATATTTCAGTCTTAGTTTCAAATCCAAATATGAAAAGACATGACGTTAAAAAAATTAAAACATAAATTTATAAAGTCAGTCATAAATACGTTATCTTGAACAAATAAAGCCTGGATGTTTTTCGCTATCGTAGGGCTTTTAAGACACTATTTAGACCAATTAATAAATTCTTAAAAGAATATCAAACTTTTGAGCTATAGCTGTTTCTATGTTTTTTTCTGGAAATCATAGAATTTTTTTTTCAAGTACTAATTTACATTCTTCTATAGGAATTGGGCAGTCAGGTACTCTCGTCCTGCATTTATAATCACAAATCCTTTAAAATTGAGTAATAAAAATGGCATGGCCAATTTTTTGGACAAAAATACACTGTGCGTTCGAGTTAGTTTACCTGAGTTTCTATGAGAAATAAATAATACACAACTTTGCCAGATTTTCTATTTCAAATTAGGTACCATATATTTTATTTGGCAGAAAAAAAGGTGACGATTGAAAAGTATCTAAGACACACATTGTCGTTTGGGGTGATTTTTCAATCGTCGGATATGTTATGACATGAGGTTCTTATAAGGGTGAATAATATACACATTATAAAGTTACTTATTTATTACTCAGGTAAAAGCTATCTGAAAAATCAGGCCTTACATTATAAGAAATGCAAATATAATGTTGAAAGTAAACAACACACTTAGTATTTTATTTATTCTTAAATTAAATACATATCATAATACTCTTACACACCTATTACATTTTTAGATTGGTTTTATGTTATTGTTAAATACCGATAAGTATATCGATAAATTTGATTCAAGCACTAGCGTATATGTAAAAAATTTTTATGAAAAATTTTTCTTCAAAAATTGTGTAATTTAAGAACAATAGTACCTTTAGTTACGCAAAATATTAAAGTAAAAGGGAGGATTGATATTATTTTATTTGAAATACAGAACTAAAGACAGAATATAGCAAAAATAAACACATCGTAGCAATTAGGACATGAAGATTAATTACCTGTGAAATGTATATTTTTCAGGATTATTCCTATGATTTACACTGCAATCACTCACAGAACAAGTTATCATTGCTATATATAATAGTATTTGTTAAAAATAACAAACGATTTAAACAATAAATTTCAAATACTGAAAGGGCACAGAAACGCGTGTCGACTTGTGACGACCTGTCAAATAAAAGTGGTTACAGTTCACATTAATCTGCCTCTCTCTTTTCATCTTGTTATAATTCCATAAAGGATTTTCTTCTCTCTCGCACTCTTTGTTCGTCTATGCATTATAGGTTTATGATGAATATTCACGGCGAGCCATCACAGATATACTTTGTGTCAGTATCTTTTTATCTGTTCTATGGCTGTCAGATTTGAATATGGAAGACTCGGCTAGCACAAAGCTGTAAACAAAGCGAGATAGTTTTAATGTTTTATTTTCGTGGTACTCGTAGGGAGATGTTATATGTTTTTGTGGTTTATGTTTTGTCTCATTGAAACAAGACTTTGATTTAAAACACAGGAAAATTGATGTATTACGGAAAATAAATTGTTGAAAAACTGGGGGTGTCCGCAGTATTTTTTTCGTAATACTGGAAATGCAACTAACTTGATTTCTGTCTGGATTTATATCTGTCTGTCTGTTACCTCTTCACGCCCAAACCGCTGAACCGATTTTGCTGAAATTTGAGGAGATACTTAGAGTCTATAGAAATAGTATATTTTTTATCCCGGTAGAATGTACGGTTCCCGCGCGATTGGCGCAACGGAGTTGCGGGCGTCATCTAGCAATTAATATCTAGTATCTACGCACATAGCTAATGTATACGATGGGAGGTAATTACAATCAGGAACTCAGGGTTCGATTTGATTTCGCTGTTCGCCGGATTTTAATTTGTTACAATTGAGCTCGCTAATTCACTTATAAATAAATTTTAATATGCTTTATTACCTGTATTAGTGTTATTATTAGAACTATTTGCTAATAGTTTTAGACAATAATTTACATGACAACTATTATATTAAGCATAAAATTTTATTGCTAATCGAGTTCAGCAGTTTTTTTTTGGCAGGAGTTTAATATAATACAAACATTATAATATATTATCATTTATGACTAGCTGACTTGAAAAATATGAACCAATAAACGATATTATTATATTATATAGTGAATGAACTCTTGTAAAAACCTCGGAATCGGAATTCGTCAATAGAAATAGTTTTATTGACAAGAAACAAACAATACAAACAAAACTTTTCCTCGATCCCCTTCTCGACAATGGGGTGAGTAGTGTCAGTAGTGTGGGGTCACATGGGGTGATATGGGGGTGACATGGGGTCACCCTCTCTTGACCTTCCAAGGTCAGGAGGCGTCTAGACGGGGCAGTATTACATGTTAACATGTGGGTTACTGGATCTTGGACTACATTTATGTCAAGACGTTTTCTTTTGTACACATGTCCGTAGTTTTCCGAAGGGGTTTCCTTTCCGTTTTTCGCAAATCATTATAATGATCCTTGTGTTTTTTGCCTAAAGTTTGTGTATTTTTTTGATAAAAAAATATTTAAGCACGTGTGTTGACTTGTAAGTTAGAAAATATTGACTTCATGATTTTCATGAAATTCACGTAACGTTTTAAAGAAGGTGTCAAACAATAATAATAATAATAATAATAATAATAATAATAATAATATCTATGGACGCTTCACACCACGTCAGTCTGGCCCCATGCTAAGTACCTGAAGGACTTGTGTTACAGGTACCAGATAACGGAAATATATTTAATAATTTTATACTATACATACATATATTTAATATTTTTATTATATGATAAATATATTTAATACACATCCATGACCCAGGACATTGAAAACTTTTTGTTCCGTCGTCGGCGGGATTCGAACCCGCGACCTCCGGCTTAATAAGCTACCAACGTGCTACCCACTGAGCCATGACAGAGGTCGTCAAATTATTTACTATTTTCAAACAGCCTAGTTGTAGACCAATGTACATAGTATGCTCGAATTTTAGCAAACGCATGAAAATATTTAAGTAGCGTAGAACTATTAAATTTTGTGCTGTGTGATGATTTTTAAGGTTAAAAATTTACTTTTGACTAATTTAGTATAAACTGTGCTTCAAGTCCGCTTACTTTAATTATTTTATTTATTAAGTACTTTAAATCTACCAAACCTTTAAAAATACATTATTGTATCTTTATTTTACATTTTAGCGCTAATAAAAATATAATTTATGATATTGAATACAAATATGGGAACTATTTAATTTTCCTCGTGTGTTGTGGTATTTAGTAATTGTCGGTTAATTTTCGCGTCGCCGCCTGCGCCGGCGCAGCGAATTGAGCACATAACATGCGCAGGACCATGTACTAGCTAGGGCTGCCTCCCTACGTCTATTTTTAATGTGAAAGATTATAAAGTCTCGATATGAATGGATGGCTCTTTGACACTTATAGGATTGATGAAAGAATTTTTACCCTTAAGATTTTAGACTTTGCTTTATGATCATATTCAGCGGGCTTTACAATCTTGTTCAAAAAACTCTTACGAAGTTAGAATGCGCTGCCTAAATCCTGTGACTGTTTCACATGTTACTAATGAGCTGATTTCGATGTTGGTAGTATTTTAGACTCAGCTCTACATTACTAAAAAGTCTCACTCCACTAGACGGAAACAGAAAAACTTTTACGCAGACTTGCCAGCAAGGTAATATGCTATTTTTAATACCAATAGGTATGATTTATAGTTTTTGATATTATTCAATTAAAATTATAATTATAAAATATAGTATAGTAGTATAGTATAGTTAGCCGGAAAGACCTCGGGCCAGCCCTGCACGCGGGCAGTGATCTAAAACACACGCAGCCGATACTGCGGGGGCAATGCACGCCCGAACATATTTAGAAAAAAATATTTGGCAAATGCCAAGTGCAATGCACTGTACACTCGCCGCCAGATAAATAGGGCATCTGTATTGAGCTTAAGAATCTTGTGAGATTCTGAGAAGAAACTGTATATGTAATAACTAATAAGTAATAACACACTTTTGATTCGATCGAGCTAAATAATCCTGTAAGAATATAGGAAACTGTATGATTGCAATTTTGATACGGCCCTACAGGTTGTACTGATTTGTACCGACTTTAAAAATAAATTCCCACATTTATTTACCGTATATCACTTTGCCATTTAGCCTCTATTTTGACCTCTGCAACACAGTTAACAGTGCATGGGTCAGAGGCTTATATAAGTGTACTGTACAAGTTTATAGTTTCAATAAAGAACTTACTAGCTAAAAGCCGAGTTTTGTGAGGGCTCGCGTCGTTTTTCTGCGTGGTAATAATTTTGAGGCAGTTTTTAGGGTTCCGTAGTCAACAAGGAACCCTTATAGTTTCGGTCTGTCCGTCCGTCTGTCCGTCTGTCCGTCTGTCCGTCTGCGGTTTTGCTCAGAGACTATAGGACCTAGAAAGCTGTAATTTGGCATGAATATACATATTAATAATGCCGACAAAATGATACATAAAATATTTAGAAAATATTTTTTTATGGTACCTCCCCTACACATCAAGCGGGGTTGAATTTATTTTTTCGCGCCCACCCCATCGTGTGGAGTGTCGTTGGATAGGTTTTTTAAAAATATTATGAGTATTCATAGATCATTTTCCGGTTTAGGGATCCATTTGTGAAATATTAAGTTTTAAAGTGGAAAAAATCGTTAGAGTCCAGTGTCCCCCCCTTCTACCATCTAAACGGTTGCTTCTGGAAATGTGAAAAAATTCACGGGAGTAGGAAATATGCTGTATTTAAAAAGAAAACTATCACGGCTAAGTTGACTTCATAAGTTATTGAGTAATAGTCGATCAACTAAAAAAAATGTATTCGGCGAAGTATAAAGGAACTTTTCGTTCAAATTCCTTTGAGATGATGTTGTTAGTAGTGTAAAACATATTATAAATGTACATTCATTGACCATACAGAAATTTTCAAAAACTAGCGGTGCTACGGAACCCTACATTGCGCGTGGCCCGACACGCACTTGGCCGGTTTTTTTATACTTTATTAGTTACAAAACCTTGACTGACCAATGATAACACATCTACATATAAATAAAAATGACTATGTTAAAGCACAAATCAATAGGTGTGATAGTTTTTCCGTAAAGTGTACCACAAAAGTGCTCAGCTTGTGGAATATACTAAGGGCTCGCTTCGTTGCGCTGATTCTTATTTGATAGGATCCAGATTGGATTAAAGCTGAATATTGGATTAATTCACAAGCCCCAAGCGGTCGCATGCAACCGCGATAACAATAGATAAGCTGTGTCTCGTTTTTCCACGATCGACGGGAATAGCAGAATAAGGGAACGTACTAGATGACTTCAATTCGATTTTAAATTGTATTCAAATCTAATATTATGTACTGTTCATATTTTTAAATGTAATGATTTGCAAAATTTTGTAAGGTTTTAACTGTCTAAAAATATAAGGCACACTTAGCATTAAGTTTTTTGTGTATTACAATTACAATAGGAACACCTTTTGATTTTAAAATTAAAGATGTTTAAAGCCAGGGAGGCATAAAATGTAAGATAAAACGTATTTTACATCGTATTTTGTAATTTCGTTTAAAGTTACGGTCGTGTAGAAAGGGGACAGGGATTTGTTTTGAATAAATTATCATGAAAATACGCATTTACGAACTTTTATTTTGAAATTATTTATTATTTCGAAAAAATACGCTCTTGTACATGTATATTAGCAATGCCAATTTATATTTTTAAATATTATAAACTAAAGTGCGCTACAATTTTAACTTAAAATAATTTTTGATCGTAACGCATTCGTAATCTGTAGTAGTTTTTCGAGTGAAATCTCTGTAACGGATTTGTCAGGGCCGAATTTTATAGTTTTTACTAGCTATTGCCCGCGACTTCGCCCGCGTCAACGTAAAATCCTCCTTCTTTTTGGAAGTCGGTTAAAAATGTTACTCTTTACTTCATCAGCTATCTACCAAAAAAAGTTCCGTCAAAATAACTCCAGCCGTTTCAGAGATTAGCCGGAACAAACAGACAGACATACAGACAACAAATTTCAAAAATGTTGTTTTGGTATATGTAGCGTACTTATAATATTATAATTATTCATATGCATGTAGTAACAAGCGGTTCTTTCAATATTACAAACAGACACTCCAATTTTATTTATATATAATATATGCATATTGTATAGATTATGAGAGTAGGCCACTTTATTTCCGTCCGTCACATGTACGTAATCCTGCCGCCAATAGGCCGTGGCCTATAACGGCCTACTTATAAATCCGGGGCTGGGCACTATTTTAATGGGTATTACAATGTTTGCTTCACGTCAAGACACGTAGTCTAATAAATTTATAAGACGGAAGGAGACACATTGTAGAAGGTGTAAAAGTTCTCTTTCCATCGTAAAGAGAAAAGCCCCCCCCCCCTAGACAAGTAGCAAGCGACTAACGCTACGCTACGCTAGATATGCCTGCCGTCGCTTTGTTTACACTCTGCTGGCACTCTCGGAGTGAAACACTTTGTTTTTTTTCAGTAATGTGAGCTAATTAGGTTGAGGGTAAAAAAATCAAACTAATTACATATAATATGTTTATCACACTCTTGTGGATCGTAACAACGCCGAAAAGGGTCATTTTGGAAGTTTTAAACACTTTCCACATGTGTTTATTAATTGCCTATTATCCTTAAATTAACTTAAATGGTAGTCATTAATTACTTAGTGATGGCAATGGAATCTAATTTTAACTTGGTACAAAAGTTTCCGTGAATTTTCTATTATTTTTAATATTAAAAAATCTATAGTTTCATGCATTTTTAAATAAGCCATAAACATGAAGCAGCCCGCGGACGGCAGCCAGCATAAGTCAATCAATTCTATGTGTATCTTCTTGTGTAGGTAATAAACTTCATTTTTGAATGGTTTAAAAAAATACATTACGTCACCTCATCGCGTCACAATGTGAACATACCCTAACACTGAATTCGTTAGTGTGCATGCTGTATTCTTTGCGGTCACCGTACCGAGCGAGGTGGTGGGCTCGATCAGACCGAAACCTACTAGATTGATGTCAGCAGTCGCAATATACCGCCGTGCTTAGAAAACCTCGATAACACGATGCGATTGAGGCGCTAGTCGGTCCGCCACACTATATTTTGTGCCAATTTTCGTGCCAGCCAGTGTACAGTAGAGATGTACGCTGCCGTGATCTAGACGCTATGTATTTTTGTGGGTGCTCGGTTCGACGACCGCGCTAGGGTTTGGGCCTCAGTACAACGCTCTGCGCGCGCGCAGCCGTCAGACTCAATGCTACAGATGATTGATTTTAGAGCCGGCGTGACTGGCGGTTCGAGGAATTAGAGCGGCCATTTTGAATTTTCATGCATAATGCCTCCATCCGAAATTGGCCACGTGGAGCTAAAATGTAGATAATATCTATCTATACTACTATTATACCTAAAGCTGACGAGTTTCTTTGTTAGCTAGGATGTTTGTTAGAATGATCTCATATCAGAAAGTACTGGATCGAATGAAAAATTTATTTTTGTATTACACAGTTCATATTTATCGAGAGAAGCTTAAAACATCACGCTGCGACCAATAGGAGCGAAGAATCTGGAAAATGTGGAAAATGTGGAAGAATCGGGAAAAATTCACGTTAATGTGGGAGAGCCATGCCTCGGCACGAATGGGCCGGCTTGACCGGAGAAATACCACGTTCTCACAGAAAACCGGCGTGAAACAGCGCTTGCGCTGTGTTTCGCCGAGTGATTGAGTTTACCGGAGGCTCAATCCCCTACCTTATTTCCTTCCCTACCCTCCCCTAATCCTTCCCTTCCCATCCATACCCTCCTCTATTACCCTATTCCCTCTTAAAAGGCCGGCAACGCACCTGCAGCTCTTCTGATGCTGCGAGTGTCCATGGGCGACGGAAGTTGCTTTTCATCAGGTGACCCGTTTGTACGTTTGCCCCTTATTTTATATAAAAAAAATTCAAAAGGCAGAAAAGAATACTATATTTTATTGTTAGATTTAAGCAAAATTAAGCTTCCTAATTTCTATTTTAAAATTAACTTTATAGAGCTATACGCCAACGTTATTCATTTTAAACATACGTAGTTTAAAACAAGTCTTTTTATAGCTGCGTTCAAATTCTAAATATTTAAGACTTTAGAGAGTTGAAATTCAGGTTTGTAATGTTCATTATCATAAAACTTTAAAATTGGTTTATTAATTAAATATGAAAAAACTAAATTATAGTGGTCATAAAAGCTCGGAGATAATGTATTTTGATCTTCAATATTAATTATATTAATGTTAAAATATTTTATCTCCGTCGGCAATGTAATATTTCGGAAATGCATTAAATTTTTATTCATAAGTTTTAATTTATTTTTGCATTTTTTTATTTTACTTTTTTGAAGTATACTTTCAAACCTAAATAGATCAAAGTTTGTAATTGAAAACAAAGGAAAATAATTGGCCAAGTACGAGTTGGACTCGCGCACGTAGGGTTCCGTACCATTATAGAGCAAAAATAGTTTTTTTTATGGGAATGATGGGAAAAAAAATGTGTTTTTTGTATGGGAGCCCCCCTTCATTATTTATTTTATTTAAATTTTATTATTAATTATTAAGGTATAAATACAGCTGAGTATTTTGTATATATTTCAAGTGCCTACCTGTTGTCATCATTGAAACCGAGCAAAAAATGTTTGAAAAATCACGTTTGTTGTATGGGAGCCCCCCTTAAATATTTAATTCATTTCGTTTTTAGTATTTGTTGTTAGAGCGGCAACAGAAATACATAATCTGTGAAAATTTCAACTCTCTAGCTATTAAGCTTAGGCCAAACCTACGCGACCAACGCGAAAGCGAAGCGGAGCGTCAAGTTGTCAAATGTGTGTTTTGTATTCAAAAAACACATTTGACAACATTTGACAACTTGACGCTCCCGCTTCGCAGTCACGTGGTCGCGTAGGTTTGAACGAAGCATCACTGTTCTTGAGTTTATTTATTTATTTATTTTCAGAGGCACATCTACAACATAAACACAATCATTAGAATAAGTTACATTACTAAGACAAGGGCTGTGCGCTTATGTCTATTACAGATATGCACAACATTATTAATACAATTCAATATAAACATAGTCCGTACAATAATATTATATAAAAATCAAAATCAATTAATTCATAAAAATAAATTAAAATTAAATTAATTTTAATTTATTTTTATTAATTAATTGTAACTCAAAGTTGTAACTCAACTCAGGCTGTAGCCTGGAGACAGACGGACAGACGGACAGACGAACAGACATCGAAGTCTCAGTCTAGTGTTGCCGCTGTAACAACAAATACTAAAAATAAAATATATATTTTAGGGGGGCTCCCATAAAACAAACGTATTTTTTTAGCCTTTTTTGCTCGTAGTCAAAAAAGGCACCAAGTAGGCACTTGAAATTTTCACTACATCCTTAATTTTATTTGTTCTTTAATAATTAATAATAAAATAAAAATAATATATAATGGGAGCCCCCCCATACAACAAACACAATTTTTGCCTACTTTCGCTCTATTACAGCGGTACGGAACCCTTCGTGTGCGAGTCCGACTCGCACTTGGCCGATTATTTATTATTATTGTATAGGTTTCAAATTCATCAGGTTGAGGCATTTGTCATAGAAACAGAAGTCAAAAGTAACAATTTTAGCGCTGCTACTTTCACAGTAAATAGAACACATTCAGTATTCACATTTCACACCCTTGTTAGTATTACTTACTTTTGTTACACCCAGTACAATGCTATCTACATAACTTGGTTATAATATAAGTAAAGATTCTAGTGATAAAAACATCTCAAGACGTGCGGTTTTATGTAGGATATTTTCCATAAGTGAGGTCAAGTTTTACATAAGTCAAGCGAGTTAGAAGCACAAAAACCCAGGGGTAACGCCTCTTCCAAGGCCGGCAGACGTCTAAGATGCACGAGTAACGAATAATAATCATTATTTTTTAGATTTCGTATAGGTTTTCAAAATGGCGGATAACTAAACAAGACGATATACTAAGTTAACGACTATAATTCTATTAAACAAGAAATATTATAAAAAACGCTAAAATAATATATTATTTTTTGTTAATGTCATGACTTTTTAAACTGAAATATTTTCCACTGTACCAGTACTTATAAAAATATTTACACAGTTTTATACTAGATGACGCCTGCAACTCCGTTGCGCCATAATTAATTGTTTATCCCAAACCGTATATTTTACCAGGATAAAAAGTATCCTATGTCCTTTTCTGGGACTCAAAGTATCCTCATACCAAATTTCAGTAAAATCGGTTCAGCGGTTTGGGCGTGAGGAGATAACAGACAGACACACTTTCGCCTTTATAATATTAGTATGGAAGAATTTTATTTCTTTCTTAGGGTCAATTTAGACCGCAACGTGACTCCTAGATGCATTTCTTCATTTTTTTCATGGATTTGATAGATTTGCAAGTTGAAATCTGTCAATTCAGTACATATTTAGAAACGCATTTACGCATCGCGTTGCGGTCTGAATTGATCCTTAGGAGTTATTCTATCTACACTTACAGTCTATGCTGCGCAGGCGCATACATTTGGGCGGATGCTCGCGCCAAGGTCTAGAGTCAGGGCCGGGCGGTCATTACCGCCTCTAACTCAATACTCCGACGCCCAAACTACACAATTATCATCATCACAGAAGGAAATATATACTTCATCATCATCATCACTGTTATCCATACTAATTTTATAAATGTGAAAATGAATCTGTCTTTCTGTTACCTTTTCACGCTCAAACCGCTAAACCGATTTTGCTGTTTGGTATGGAGATACTTTGATTCCTGGGGAAGGACATATTATGTAGTGAGTGTCTCGCCTCCCTACTATATAAGGTAGATTAATATATTTTATCCCCGAAAAATGTACCGTTCTCGCGCGATAAACGAATCCTTGTGGGTGGGGGGTACTTATGTTTTTTTCGTTACGGAATTTCTTGATGATTGATATTCATTGTAGGTATATGAAAATATTCTCGACGATTTCGATCATAAGCCCACATGCCTGCAATAAAACTGCGCAGTATTTTTAGACAAACAACCTATAAATAAGTATGAGTATTAGTAATACAATTCACGAATTCACGTTCTTAAACCTTTAGAATGTATATATATATATATATATATATATATATATATATATATATATATATATATATATATATATATATATATATATATATATATATTACATTCTAAAGGTTTAATAATGTTACGATAATATAGTAGAGACCACAAAAAAAAATGTTGCAAAATAATCTAGATCATAATTGAATTAAAAAAAATAAAAGCTTTTAAAAATAGGTCCAACTCTGTTTAAAAAATATATATGTATTTTAGAAATAATTATTATGCTAGGCGTTTTACGTTAATTATTATTTACGTTTTGCGTATGTGTGTATGTTTACGTACATATAAAAGGAAAGGAAAAAATATTACATTCTAATATTAAAAAGCAGCATAAAGCTTGTGGCACAAATAGCTTGAACACAATCTAATAAATCTCCAATGGAAATATAGTATAAATAGATGACGTGTACCTCTGTTGTGCCAAAATTAGTTTACCGCGAGCGGGAACCGTACCCTTTTTCCAGGATAAAAGTATCCTCTACCGGGACTCAAAGAATCTTCATACCAAAGAGCAAAATCTTTTTTTTTCAATTCAGTGGTTTGAGCGTGAATAGGTGGCACACTGACAATAAGTTGAACGGATACACTTTCGCATTTATAATATTAGTATGGGAATGGAAAAAATATATATTTAAAAAACAACAAGTGATAACGTTATGTCATAGTACATAATGTAACAAACGCTGGATTAGAAGTTTATAAAACTGCAAATATTACTACTACTACTAACACACAATACCTATCACACAGTCTACGCAATATACGTACCACGTAGTATGTCTACGTAGTATCTACGTAGACGTAGTATACACGACCTCGATAGACGTAGACCTAGGTCCGGGCTGACGGTCACGGCCGGCCATACGTCTACGCACTAGGCCTGTCACGTTTGCGCTACATTGTATTTATAGGTTATGTTTGTTTACGTTTTTTTACGTGGCGTCTTCTACTTTGTGGGTGAGAATGTAAATTGGCAGTATTTGAAACTTTATATTGCTTTTCTATAATATGTATCAATATAGAGACTTATTGAGGTATTATAAATCATTTTATTGGTCATTTTATCAACTTAATTACAATTTAGTAAAAAATAAATTATTAAAAAAATAACAGCAAGGATAGGTGGAACACCAACTTTATTTTAAAGTGCGCTGCATATTTTTATTGCACTAGTATTTTAAGATAACATGTATTGTGACCGAAACAATATTATTAGTTTTTACTATATAACTTTTCTGGCTTTTTTACTACGGTTATGTTTATCTAATTATTGTTTATCTAATAATTAGACGCTAATGTAATAATTAGATAAATACACAACATTCAGTAAGTTCCTGCTCGACCAGCTGATGAAAAAAGATGTTAAAATCAATATTACAAATTTTCCTACTTTGCAAATATCTTTTATACTTACTTAACTTGCTTGTCCCAAAAATATTTTTTTAAATAAAAAAAAAGATATTCACATTTTTATTGCAGTGAAGCAACAATCATAACAGTAAGATTTAAAGATAGTAGTTATAACTACATATTATTATTATACTAGATTCTAGAACATGCCAGTAGCTCCGTAGTCTGGCGCAGAAATTCGAATTTGCACGGGAAAAGAAAGTTTTTCCTTATGTCCTTTTTCGGGACTCAAAGTATCTTCATACCAAAATATAAATCGGTTTATCATGAAGTAACAGAAGTCCAAACTTTCGCATTTATAATAATATCAACAAGCTACTCTAAGGTAGAGGTTACACCATCCATCTCCATCTCTCTGATTGACGGAATATTGATGGTTTTAAAAAAGTTCATATTAAAAAAATGATCAATCTATCAATCCAGTAGGTTAGACGATCAGTATTTCATTAATCTGATCAGGATTGATGGATCAGATTAATGAAATACTGATCGTGTAACCTCTGCCTAACAATATTTCAGCGAGGTAATTTACGATTCAGACACAACGATGTCCGCCAAGATGGCTGACCTACGACACTATATAGAGTGACCTTCTCTAGCGGCCAGTGACTCTGTGACGTTTAGTGTCACACCGATGTTATACACTAGACACAACGGAAAACCAACGGAAAACAATTACACTAGATGACGCCCGCAACTCCGTTGCGCCAAAATTCGTTAGTCGCGCGGGAACCGTACATTTTCCGGGACGAAAAGTATCCTATGTTCTTTTCCGGAACTTATAGTATATCCATACTAAATTACAGCAAAATCGGTTCAGTGGTTCGGGCGTGAAGAGGTAACAAAAAACAGACACTTTTATAATATTAGTATGGTTTAATTTAATGGTTCCCGCAATTATTGTAATTTGTATTCGATGAAAACTATAAAACATTTACTACTGAACCGATTTTAAATTTGAAAATAACATCAAGTCAATTAATAAGATGTTTACGCTTGAAATACTACGCAGAAGGGAAAACTTTAAAATTTATAAAACATGTAAATAAATGTTAGGTTCATGTTAATTTTATGCAAATAATAACACTCTATTTCATTTCAGACAATAATAGTTATTCGAGGAAATATCTCATCATTACACACGAATGCTTGCATTGTTGTAAAAATAATGCATTTGACTAGGAAAATTTTATGTATCGTATAATTTTCTAGATGCAATTAAAAATAATTGCTTCTAGATATTTATAATACAACGATTGTGTAGATACAAATATTATGCATGACCATTACAGAAGGTATAAGTACTGAATATAAGAAAATTAAATTAGTAAAATAACTTGAAGTATTTTATGAGGAATCGAGATGAGGCTGGCAATCTGTGCTACTCTTTACCCAATACCTCTAAAAGGGTTATGTCATATAATATATTGTAATTGTATATAGATAGATGCATCCAACGTAAAATATTATCGTATGTCTAAAATCATAATTTTACAGAAGACTTGAAGACATAATATGGCGTCGAATGTCGATATATTTGGCTTCCTGACAAAAACAAATAACTTTTTAAACAGAAAAAAAAACAAAATCATAATTCTAAATAGAATTTTTAATGTAACGCACACACTCGTAAACATAATACTCTTTTTGGGGCAGTTGGATAAAAACGGTGAGAAAATTACTCATTATACTTACAATATTGGCGTGATTATTTTATTTTGCTTAATTGTATTTAATAACGTGATAATACAATATAAGCGGTAGAAAAAACCCGAGTTCTTACAATGCATGAAAATTTTCCGACTATTTTCATAGAAATAAAATAAATATAGGGTCACTGTACTAATGACCTGAGCATGAGTACTCGACCTTGTATTCTATTGTACAGAGTCAAAACAACGACAATTTATTACGAAATATTATAAAATTTTAAAGTTTTTATAGCCATTTTTGTGAAAACTTAAATTTTATATTAATTATTTACATTTTAAATATAATTGTTATAAGCCCCCTTGCTTTACACACAGATCCACAATGGGTATATAATATTTTAATATTATGTATTTGTGGGTCTTTCTGTAAAGCAACCATCTTTATCTCTTTGGCGGTTTCATATCGTCAAGTTATAACACAAATTAACATCGTGTAATTATAATAAACCAAAAACCTGCGATGTCCGGCACTGAAAGACGAGATTCCTCCACTCACCGCGAAGAATATAAGCTATGAAATTGAGCTTTACTCTTTCTGGAAGGTCAGGTAGACCTTCAGAACTGGATACCTCCTAAAGTAACCGCGACCGAAACTCCATAGTTGCTATAGCTCTACCATGAGTTTAAAGCTATAGTATTTATCGATACTCGATACCGACTACGTAAATTTTTAGTATGGCGATTTTAGTTCCGCAAGTGACCGCTAAAGGCGCTGTAAAATTTGCCATACTAAAAATTTACGTAGTCGGTATCGAGTGTCGATAAAAACTATAGTTTTAAACTCATGGTAGAGCTACTGGTCGTTCTTACCTCTGTAAAGGTCACAAACAGATAAACTTTCAGCTTTTCGAAACTGAGGCAGGTCTGGCCATCGCAGGCTCTTACTCTATAACGTGCCCTGTAAGTGTGGATCAGATCCACCACAACAACCACTAATCTCCTAAGTACTGATATAAAGATTCTTTATATAAGTAAGGAGATTAGTGGTTGATTATATTATACTTGAGTCTGATCTATACCTTCATACCAATATTTTAAATTCGAAAGTATGTCTGTCTGTCAGTTACCTCTTCACACCCAAACTACTGAACCGATTCTGCTGAAATATGGTATGAAGATACTCTGAAAGGGAAAGGACATACGATACTTTATATCCCGGAAAAACGTACGGTTCCATGCGATTTACGAATTTTGCGGGGTTGCTGGCGTCACTTTTTACAATCACCAAAAATATATTATTGTCACAACTCTCAAATATTACTTCCCGATTAGTGCTTAGAATGGTTGTGTCAATGTATTGAGTAATTAGAATGTAGATTAAAATTTGGTTGTAGGTGTGAGTCTAGAGTCTGTAATATCAGGTCGCAGAGGTCGCCTAGAACGGATACGTCGGTCTAGCGATAACAATTACCAAGTCTGATTATTTTGTTATCGTCACACTAGCTTTTAGTTCTATTGGTATTTTTGTAATTATATTTATTTAAATACTAGATTCCCGCAATTCGTTTATCGCTCGGAAACCGTACATTTTTTAGCGATAAAAAGTATGCTATGTCCTTTTCCGGGATTTAAAGTACCTCTATACCAAATTTCAGCAAAATCAGTTCAGCTGTTTGGGCGTGAAGAGATACCAGACAGATTTATAATATTAGTATGGATAAGTTGCATCAAATGTGAATGTAGTGTAGTGTAGTGATGCACCTTGTAAATTCTTTCATGCGATGAAATCTTATGCCTTTTTCCGGAACTCAAAGCGTCTTTATAGCCATCAAAATTGGTAGTAGCAGCAGATATTATTTTTAAATATCAGCATGGACTTTACCAGTACTGCGGAAAAAATTGCATCGCCGTAGCAAGGCGCAAGACGCGCTTTGTCTTTCAAAATAATCAGTTAGTCGTAACTCGTAGTCCATAAAATAATTGTTTTTACAATCAATTTGTTGTACCAAAATCCTTTTGCATAATATTAACAATATTATGCCGAGTAGTCCAATCTGCGCAACCTCTCTTGCTCTAAAACACACCTTGCTCCCTCTAATAATTCTAGCGGCGTTAATACCCTAACAATGTTTTAGTTGTTAGTAAGCCTAACAATCTATTAGTAACCAAATCTTAGCCATCTATCTCGCTCTAACATACATCTCGCTCGCTTCACTACTTCTATAAGTCACGTTAGTGCCTCAACAAAGTGTTAGTTGTTAGGAAGGTAATTTCCTATTAGTAATCAAATCTTCTAAGCAATCTATCTCGCTCTAACATACACCTAGCTCGCTCTTACAGCTAGTTTGATCTTAACGTGACGACGGAGCACCACAACAGTGTTTTGGTTAGGTTACCTTTCGGCACATTCTTAGCATATTCTATTACTATTCATATGTCACCCATCTCGCTCTAACATGCTCTCTCGCTCTAATAGTTGGTGATGTCATGACCACAATACAGTATCAGTTAGGCAGTAGGCTAACTTTTGACACATTCTTAGCTTAATAGTCTATATTCTAATCTAAGACATTTATCTCCTTCTAACATACTCTCTCACTCTAAAAGTTGGTGACGTCATGGCCACAACAATAGTAATTACAGTTGGACTATTTTTCGATGCTACTTAGCATGTTAGTATAGTACTATTAGTATTCAAATCTAAGCAATCTATCAACCTCTAACATAATAATATTATACATGATCACAGACCACAGTGTTACTAAACTAGCCTAACTAGGTTTACGGCCCGGCCGCATCTGCGTCTATCGTCCGTAGCTTCGTGCTAAGAGACGATACTATTGGACGATACACGCAGATCCACCACCACGCACCACGCATATGCGGCCGCGGCACTGATCTCTATTATACAAGTACGCTGGATAGCTGATTCGGGTAGAGAACTAAATTTGACGTAACCACAACCAATAACAACAGTTGTCATCACTAGTTTTAGTTCCAAATACTCTCACTACTGCTATCAGCGCCAATATAGCGGCTTTCAAACGTCATTTTTACGTCAGATTTAGTTCTCTACCCGAATAATGGGGGCGCTGATTCCGCTTCAAATAGGCACAAGAAATAGCTGTCATTTCAAAGGCTATCAGCTATCCAGCGTACTTGTATTAATAGAGATCAGTGAGCCGTGGCGTTAGCATATTCTATTAGTTATTACTTATTAGTATTCAAATGTCACCCATCTCGCTCTAACATATACTCCCTCGCTCTAGCAGTTGGTGACGTCAGGCCCACAGGCCACAACACATTGTCAGTTAGGCTAGTCACGGTCGGTCCTCGGCCTTGACTACCATCACATTGCCTCGTCCGCAGTCGCCGCACTATGATGATGATGATGATGCCCAATATACAGTGTAACTACACCAGCCCAACTAGCTTTAGTATATTCTATTAGTATTCAAATATCACCCATCTCGCTCTAACATACTCCTTCGCTCTAATAGTTGGTGACGTCATGTCCCCAACAAGTTGTCAGTTAGGCTAGTCGCGGTCAGTCCTCGGCCTTGACTCCCATCACCTTGCCTCGCCCGCGGTCACCGCACTATGAAAATCAAATGCAGGACGGCCTCCCGTTAGCTTTTTGTTTTGACTATAGGTATCCTACATAAATTTATAGTATTTTGACCTAAGCTGAAAAAATTCCATGTCATATAAAATAATAATAATATGTATATTGTAAGCCGTAACAATTATTGAAAGTAAATTATATTACTGAAATTCAGTTCGTAACATGATAATACTGAATACCAATCTGGAATTTTTTATGTTATAAGAAACTAAGTTTATTTTCTTTTCTTAATTAATGTGGTTAAAAAAATTCAGCAGAACTTTTCAGTATCATGAAAATATCACTATAACTGAATAATTATATCAAAAAGTGTTGAACGTATATATGACATATGAAAGGTAGTGTCACTTGTAAGAATGTGATGTAGAGCTGTGTATTACATTGTTGTGAATAAATGCTTAGAAGTCTTATTGGTGTCTTCTTCATGGTCCATCGAGTAGCCGGATCTTATAGAAGAGCCAGCAGCAATATGGAGAAACAGTAATAGGCAACTTTTGGTGAGAATAAAATCGGAATAAAATTATTGAGAATTTGTGAGCAAGTTGCCTTGACAACCGATAAGCAAATTTGGTACTCGAACAATTTTGCGACTATGGAAGGGTCTATAAGAGTACAAAAGCATATTCAGATACAAATTACGACAGATTACGCTAAGTTTCAAATATCATCTAAGAATAGAACACGAGCCTATATAAATGCTCGGCTCGAGGGCTTAGAACAAACATGGGTTCAGTTCAAAAAGAATCACTACAAGCTGTTGAGAAGTCAAGAGTTTTCAGATGATTGCGAGTATTTTAGAGACTTAGTATTTGAGGAAGTAGAGGAGGAATATATGCAATATAAGGCCGCCTTAAGGGAGAGTCTCCTATGTACTAGAGATGTTGTCCCTACCGCTGGGAACTTGCCCCAAATTCAGATTCCTAATTTCTCGGGAAAATATACAGAATGGTACACTTTTCACAATTTATTTGATTTGCTTATACATCGAAATTCCAATTTATCAAATATCGAGAAATTATATTATCTTAAGAGTTACCTAACGGGTGAAGCAGAAAGCTTAGTTCGTCATGTACCAATCACTGATGGAAATTATGAAATATGTTGGAATATAGTTAAGAAGAGGTACAATAACAAAAGATACGTGGCAAATAATATACTCAATCGCTTGTTTAATCAAAATAGCCTGGCTTCTGAGGATAGCAAAGGGATAAAAAGGCTGTTAGATACAACGAACGAATGCTTGAGTGCCTTATGTAATTTGCAATTGGATACTTCCACGTGGGATATACTAATAATTTACATGGTGTCACAGAAGTTAGACCGAGAATCAAAGAAGATATGGGAACAAAGAATCAGTAGTAACTTGGAGAATTTACCTTCATTAATGGAATTTTATGAATTTTTGGAAAGTAGATTTAGAGCATTAGAATTCTTAGAGTTAAGAGAGGGAAAGACATACGTAGACGAAAGGAAAAGGACTCATGCTTTTGCCATTACGATAGTTTTATGCCCGTACTGCCAAAAAAGTCATAAGCTAGATCAGTGTCGATTGTTTCAAAAGCAAGATTTTGATACTAGACTCTACTTTATTAAAAATAAAAAATTATGCTACAATTGTTTCAGCGCATTTCACAGGCTCTCTAGATGTAGGCATTCTAATACATGCCATCAATGTCATCGTCGACATCACTCACTTTTGCATAGAGAGAAGGAAGTCACTAAGTCGTACTATTTTTCAAATAAGGAGATGGCTCAGGCAGCTAATGAGGACGAAGATAGCATAATAGGACAAAAACCTGTCGCCCAGGTACTGCTACCCACTGCTTTAGTAGAAGTTAATGCTAAGAAGGCGAGCATGACTTTAAGAGCAACACTCGATCAAGGTTCCCAAGCGTCGTTTGTAACAGATAAAACGGTGCAGTTATTAGGTCTTCAGAAGTTGCCGGTAGACGAAGTTGTGACAGGTGTGGGGAGTGAGAGTCAGAACATACAAATTAATCACAAGGTAGAATTTCAGATACAGTCCACTATAAGTAAATGCACGTGTAATATCGAAGCCTATGTTCTGAACGATTTATCCCCAACCCCCGGAACCGATGGTGTCGACATTATTAACTGGCCTGAATTGACATCTTTAAAACTTGCTGACCCGCGCTGCTTAAAAGCTGGTGAGGTAAACATACTGCTAGGCGCAGAAGTTTATGGGCTTATTTTGGCTAATGGTATACTCCGAGATCCAACACATAGGTTGACTGCCCAGAATACGCATTTCGGTTGGATCTTGTCGGGTTGTGTTCCAGAGAGTACTCGTTGCGCACGAGACAAATGGAGAGATAAAAATGTTAAGGGCCCAGGAATTATTACTTGATATTGAGATTGAAAGTTTGCTCTTTGCCTAGAAAGTACTTATTCGTATTTTTTGTATTGTATCTTATTATGGTTAAAGATTGTTTGTAAATGTTGTTAATTTTTAGTTACTGTTTTATACAGGGTCAGATATTACGTATAGACGATAGAGTATGTTATTATATTGTTTTTATATTATTTTTCTTAACGATTTTAAGTTACAGTCTGTGTTAAAGCTAATTTAATAATCAGTTTGAGACTATAATATTGTCATGTTGAGGAATAGTGCTTAGTAATGATAGAAGTGATATGAGCTATCGGCATACCACAGGTAATAGGTATGGTTCAGAATGGTCGATGTAAAGTATTGTGTATATTATTAGGATTTCAAGTATTGTTAAGAATATATTCTAGAAATATATTCATGGGGGGCGGTATGTTGAACGTATATATGACATATGAAAGGTAGTGTCACTTGTAAGAATGTGATGTAGAGCTGTGTATTACATTGTTGTGAATAAATGCTTAGAAGTCTTATTGGTGTCTTCTTCAAAAAGCTTGATAGAGGAAATAACGATTTTAAATATTTCATAATAAAATATATTAATATTTCTATTAGGCAGCGCGTGAAGAGGTTACAGACATACAGACACACTTTCGTATTTACAATATTTATTAGTATGGATTAATATTATTATTATGAATCGCTCCTAAATTATTATTCCTTCCAGATTGATCTATCTATTCGATATAATATAATTATATTATCATGTCTATTCGACAATGAAAACAACTAATATTTTCCCTCAAGCATCTCAACATCTACCTAGGTAATGTACTATTGTGTATATGTGTGTATAATTCATGTATAATAGTGTGATAATAGTGCTGTGTTCCGGCTGACGATGTGTAGTCACCTTGGCAATGACAGTAGCAATTGCGCGACCTCTATTTGTCTAGGACGCGCAAAAACAGACGCTCCTAGAACACGCGGTAATTTCGGTTACGTAAAATGTAAATAGATGCGCATCGCATACTAATAGCTTACAATGTTGCTAGTTTAGTGTCAGTTACGAAAAACATTGTGATATTATTTTGGGGTACTATGTGTCTCATACACTGTAGTGTTTTTAGGTTAACTTTCGGCAGCTATTTCTCAACTTACTGAGTGATTACAAAAGAAAAAATACGTGTATTTTGTAGCAGCGCTAAAAGAGCATTTTTTTTATTTGTATGGGCAACGGTTTGCCCATACAAAAGTTAAAAATAGAGTTAATCTTTCAGCGCTGACACTTTTACAGTGAACTATATTCAGGGGACTGATACACGTTTTGGTACGCCCTGTAGAGTGCACTGTGAAAGTAGCAGCGCTCAAAAAGTATGCATGTCAGAGGGATAGTGATTATTCCTTAAATTCTTTTCAGCCGTCCTTTAAGATGTTTAAGAAATTCTCAAATCAGACTCAAAAAGGCTCTATAAGAAATATAATATTATTATCATAATATTACATACTAACAACGAATTATATTTCTATCAAGCGACACGTACATGTCTACATTTTTTAAATTGCAATGCCATTATAAAATGGACATGCCAAAAATTAAAATGGCTTGTTGGCCGTGTCCCGCGGGCCGGGGGGGACGTGGTACGAGGGGAGACATGGGGGGCTGATCGGGGGGACAAACTAATTGGGAGGACATTAAACGCGAAGGCGGGAAATACTGATTTCAATATAATGCCACCGCGGATGCAGTTTAAAAATCGAACTATCACATAAAATAACACAGTGCAAAAGTGTTCCAAAATTGAAAAATACACTTCATTATTAATTAATCTATACATATAATAAAACTGTAGAAATGTGAATTCTGTACATTAAAGATATTCAAAAAATAATAAGCGGGGGGTGATACTAGATCGCTATAGAAGCCAAAAATGTGGTCCGGCAACGCACCTGCAGCTCTTCTAATGCTGCGAGTGTCCATGGGCGACGGAAGTTGCTTTCCGGTGGCCCGTTTGCTCGTTTGCTCCCTTATTTCATACAAAATACGAAGAATTTTTGCATAAAAAGTTGGCCTACATCAAACTGGTTTATATGTTGTTATTTGGATAGGTTATGCAAAGTAATTGTTAATCTTGATCTATCGACTGGATAGATATACATTATCCGGCTAAATTACATATTAGGCTCTACGCCATTTTCATATGAATCAGCATGTGTCTTTCTTCCTCGTGAATCAAGAATCCATAATATCAATTTTTATAATTACTTCGATACGAGTATAATAGTATATGTTCTATAACACAATATCTCAATGTATAGATCATTACATTGATCTTGAACACGCACGAACTAATATTGGCTGCACGGAGCGGTCACTCACTCCGCTAATAATAATAATATATGCAGATGCTAAGAAAGCATCACTAGTAAGTAGTAACTAGTAACCACCTAGTAACCTTAAGGGCCAGGCCACAACACTGCGTTGCAGCGTCGCGTCGCATCGCAATAACAACCTTAGAAAAGCAATGTAGTTTTTTGCGACGTGTCGTCGCAAGCAGTGTTGTGGCCTGGAGTTGGCCTGGAGAAGCCATAATCCAAACGACGCGCGACGAGACGCCAGAGATGACAGAATGTCATACAAATTTTGACATATACGTATCAATAGTGTACAAGGTGTAACAAAAGTCAAAACAAAGTGATAACTGATAACTGATATTATACTTATGGTGTATACTTATATATATGTTTCACCTGTATAGAGTTCACTGTGAAAGTTAACGTCTCCGTGGTCCAGTGATCTAGAGCGTCGCTCTTGACTCGGAGGTCGTAGGTTCGATTTCCGCGTTGGAAACATGTTATTTTCAAGTTTGGTTAGGACAATGCAGGTTGATCACCTGATTGTCTGACAAGTAAGATGATCCATGCGTCGGACGGGCATGTAAAAAGTCGTTCCTGCGCCTGATCTCTCGCCGGTCGTGTCGGTCTTCCGTTATTATTATTATTATTATTAATTCCTCCTGCGTACCTGGCCTGGTTTCAATGAAACCGGCCACCGTCACCGACACCGGTGTGGTGAGTATTATTATTACTGTGAAAGTAGCAGCGCTGAAAGAGATTTTTTGTGATTTGTATGGGCAAGCGTCCCTACGTCATGAATTTTCCCATACAAAAGTAAAAAAAAACTCTTTCAGCGCTGCTACTGTCACAGTGAACTCTATATAAGAAAACGCGTTGTTTCAAATATGTAACAGTTTTTTTGAAAAGAGTAAACTACCTTATTTCATAGTACCTACTCTATTTTTTGTATAATTGGCGGTACCCACATTCGCCTAACGTCAGTATATATACGACAGCTGAAATGTATCACGTGGGCTCCGGCCTGACCGAGCATACCACCTCGCTCGGTCGGAAGATCTTCCTTTAGACCTCCACGCATTATTCCCACAGTGCCTATTATACTAGCTCTACATAATATTATTTTGTCCGAGAGGTATCCATCCGTACATAAATAATAAATGTGAAAGTTATCTGTCTGTCTGTTACCTCTTCACGTCCAAACCGCTGAACCGATTTAGCTAAAATTTGACATGGGGATACTTTGAATATACGAATTTGGTGCAACGGAGTTGCGCGCGTCATCTATTATTCTTTATTTTGTCTGAAAGGTATGTAGGTTTGTAGGTTTTTTCGGTCGCCCATGGACACTCGCAGCATCAGAAGAGCTGCAGATGCGTTGCCGGCCTTTTAAGAGGGAATAGGGTAATAGGGGAGGGTAGGGAAGGGAAGGATTAGGGAAGGGTAGGGAAGGAAATAGGGTAGAGGATTGGGCCTCCGGTAAACTCACTCACTCGGCGAAACACAGCGCGAGCGCTGTTTCACGCCGGTTTTCTGTGAGAACGTGGTAGCCGGCCCATTCGTGCCGAAGCATGGCCCTCCCACGTATTATATAGGTACCTGTATTTATTATGTAACGTTAAATAAACAAAACCTATCAGTTATTTATTGCAATGTATCATGAGATCATGTTTTAAATTAGACTTTAGTTTTAGGCTAAGTCGAAACAAAGGGATATATTGTGTATGTCGCCGGCAAAGAATTAAAGGTACAGAAGAGACACTTGAAATTGAGCTTAAATTGCCTAGATTCTAGGATGAAAAGCGCTAAGCCTCAGAACAGGAAAATAAAAAGCATTAACTAAAATATAATAATAATAAACCCCAAACCCGTTTCGGTGACGGTGGCCGGATTCATTGAAACCAGGCCAGTTACGCAGGAGTAATTTTATAGAACCTAAGTGTGTGTGCAGTACGCAAGAGCACTCTCTATTCCTTTACTCTCATAAGCCAGAGGAACGGAAGACCGACACGACTGGCGAGAGATCAGGCGCGGGACCGAATTTTAACATGCCCATCCGACGCATGGATCATCTTACTTGTCAGACAATCAGGTGATCAGCCTGCATTGTCCTAACCAAACTTGGAATTAACACGTTTCCAACGCAGGAATCGAACCCACGACCTCCGAGTCAAGAGCCGCGCTCTAAGCCACTGGACCACGGAGGCGTTTTTGAACTAAAAATAACTAATAGCACAGAATATAATTATATTAGTACTAATAGTTGAACATGTTATTCTGATAAAGTACTCAATTTAAATTTTGTTTTTATGGATAGGATATAATATCATGGCTTAAAATGATTTAAAAATGATATCAGATTTTTAAGCTAAATATATTACATAGCTTTTATCGCGGGCTTTGAGCGCGGCGACTGAATCAAGAAATTTCGTAACGAAAAAAACATCATAATCCCTACAGCTCCGATCGTAACGGCGTTGCTAGACTTCGGCACGGTGTTTGTGTGCGTGCGACTAGGTGTATGCGAATAATAATTTGCTAAATTGATAAAAATGCTATGCAATAACTTTACCGCGGCAGTCATCGAGTGCCACACGTATTTTTTCTTTAGCTTTTCTCTATACCAAAAGTACGCAAAGGAAAACTTTTAAGGAATTCAAAATGTATTTTTATATAAAAATTGCAAATCAGTAGTTATTGTGATCTTCAAAAAATTTAATCCCTTTAGAAATAGAATAGGCTCATAAAGTTTTAAAATTCGAAAAGTATATTAAAAAAAAAGCTATCGTAATACAAAAAGTGAACATCACAACGAAAACAAAATTAGGTACAATTCACTTAATTCAAAAGCGATTATACGAATATACGGAGTGCGTCCTCTACGTGTGTAACTACTATGGCAGTTGTATGAATCGTCCTTTTTCTAACAAGGGCGTCGGGCCGTCGACCACGGAGCTATCGCCTAATGCGCTGTGTGTGTGTGTGTGGACAATACATACACATAATTATTATATACATATTATGTTACTGTAAAAGCTCGAACTGCAGTAAATTCTAAGATTTTCTAGTAAAACCTAAGATTTACCAATTCCCAATGGCAAATGTCCGAAAAGGTTTGCGATACGAACTTTTACCACCATACAGTTGGTAAATCTTAGGATTTACGTTAATGTTTTTTTTTAAACATATACCGTGCGGTATATGTTGTAATAAAACGGCCAAGTGCGAGTTCCGTACTGTTATAGAGCAGAAACAGGCCAAAAATTGTGTTTTTGGTGTCGGAGGCCCCCTTAAATCTTCATTTTAATTTTATTATAAACTAGCTGTCCCGGCAAACGTTGTTTTGCCATTTAAAGTATTTCTACTTCATCAGTAATTGATACAAAATCTAACCCCCCCCCCTTTTGTCCCCTAAGAGGGGTGGGGTGAAAACTGATGTTAAGTTGGAAAATACAATTAATAATATGACGTAAGTCCATTAAAGAAAAAATTTGATACAAAATCTGACCCCCCTTTGGGTCCCCTTAGAGGGGTGGGGGGGAAAGTTTATACACCAGATGTTGAGTTGGAAGAAGGCAAATATATCTGCGGAAACCGTATGCAAATCGGATCAGTAGTTTTCGTGTTAAAGCAAAAGCTTGATACAAAATCTAACCCCCTCTTTCGTCCCCTTAGAGGGGTGGGGGGGAAAATTTTTATATACCAGATGTTAAGTTGGAAGAAAGACAAATATATTTGCGAAAACCGCATTCAAATCGGATCAGTAGTTTTCGTGTGATAGTGGAACAAACATACAGACAGAAAGACAGACAAAAAACTAACCACAGTTTTGGCTTCTATAGCGATGTAGTAACACCCCCTGCTTATTATTTTTTCAATATCTTTAATGTACAGAATTCACATTTCTACAGTTTTATTATATTATGTATAGATTTATAGTTAAAGAAATTAATTAATTATAATAGCAATCAAAAATAACAGTCATTCAAAACGTATTTTAAAAAGTTCTAAAAATATTACTTTCTTAGTCATAACTTTTAAAGCTTTTTTGAAATTAGGATTATAATAATGAAGCACTATAGTCTATATCAAATCAATAAAGCAGCACCCGGCTGTCGCATAACTATTGAAAATCTATTGTGTCTGCGATTCCCACGATCGAGGTAATATTTACGTGGACTCTCCGGGCGAGTCGGTGGCACTGATAATTAAATCTCTCCCCTACCGCACGCACACCCGCGCGTCGCGCCTTGACGCCCAATTCGCAACGTGCAGCAGAAATCGTAATATTTTAATTTCGCCGTAACATTTAAACCAAACGTCCAATTTTAATCATTCAAAGACCAAATATTATCTACATTAACTGTACTTAGTGATGAAATAATTTATTTTGATAAGGGTCAATAGCATTATTTAAATAAACGCGTTTAAATATAGTCCAAAAAAAATTCAAGATTTTTTTATAAAAAAATGGTTATTGTGCCTCACTCAACATAGATAGGTATAGTGTGTCGCGGACTTTTTTGTAGATATTTAAAAGATCTATAATTACTTAGAACATTTTATGCCTCTATCTTTTATAGTTTAGGCAGCGTACGCAAAATAAGTAACTTTTCTGGTTGATTTTTTACACCTTGCGTCCGAAAATCCCAAATATCTTACGGAACCTTATATTTTTCCAAAATAAAAATTAGCCTATGTTCAGCAGAAATAATGCAGGATTCCAATGGTGAAAGAATTTTTCAAATCGGTCCAGTAGTTTCGGAGCCTATTCGACTCAAACAAACAAACAAACAAACAAATCTTTCCTCTTTATAATAGTAGTGTAGATAATAAAATGGTATTGTAATATGGCCCAGCAGTGGGACACTGCAGACTGCTTATAACAATAAAAAAGTGGTATTAACCGTGGGTGACCCGACATCTTCGGCACGAATAGGCCGGCTCGACCAGTGAAACGCCACGGGCTCACAGAAAACCGACGTGAAACAGTTGCGATGTGTTTCGCCAAGTGAGTGAGATTACCGGAGGCCCAATATAATGACTATAATATGTAAGTACCTATCTGTTTTGTCTAATAGTTCATTATGCTAAATAATTAAGAATTACTCATTGTTTTATTCCTAAAGTCAAGATTTACCAGTTGACAGTAGTAAAACCTAGCATAATATACCGAATTGTAATGGTAAATGTTCGAAAAAATCGTCGTATTTCTAGAAATACGTACATTTACCAACTCGAGTCGGTAAATCTTAAGATTTACCGAAGTTCGAGCTTTTACAGTAACACATACACTCTATACAGTGTGTAACAAAACTAAGTGATAATACTTTAGGGTGTTTATGGGTATAATATAGAGTTCTCTGTGAAAGTAGTAATGCTGGAAGAGTAAAATTTTTTGTGTGATTTGTATAAACAAGTGTCCCAGCGTCATGAATTTGCCTATACAAAAGTTAGAAAAAAGTTACTCTTTCATCGCTACTACTTTCACAGTGAACTCTCTATAAGGGACTCATACATAAAGAGGGTTATTTTTTAAGTGTTAACTATAGTAGAAAGTCGCACTGGAATTTTTCGAGATTAAAAGTAGATAAAGTAAAAATGGAGGCATACCAGCCAGACTGGCTATCGGTGGCGCAGGAGAGAGAACAGTGGAAGATTCTGGGGGAGGCCTTTGCCCAGCAGTGGGACACTATAGGCTAACAAAAAAAAAAAAAAAGTATCCTATGTCATTTCCTGGGACGCAAACTATCTCCATGCCAAATTTCATCTATTTTGGTTAAGGCGCTCCCCTTACGGAGATGCCGTAATTTACCGTATTTAGAGTCTTATAAACTCATAATTTGAAAGCTACATAACTAAAATAAAAATACAGCAATAATCTTCAGTATATCAACATTCCTGTCCCCGTTATTAATTACCTATTTTTAATTATTATGCTCATGATATTAGCTTCCAAAGCCTACCAATTTATTAAAATTGTAGCATACTTTCAGCATCTCCCTAGTATTTACAAATTACGTTAATTTGAAACACACGACAATAGATAGACAATTTCAATAACTACATATTCCCCGTTTGAATTTTTTTAGATCAATTTTAAACTAAATTATGTTAAAAAATAGAATTTTTGGTGATCTCGGCAACGCGTCAAATGGCGTCAAGGTCGTTTGCTCCGGGGATGGCCTTAAATGCTTTAAAAGTAAAGAGGACACACCGACAGACACATTTCGCATTCATAATATTAGTATGAATATGGTGCAGAATATATCTCTATTTCCTTAATCGGACTGAACTAAATGTAATCCTACCAAACGACGTAGGTCCAGCATCTGCTTAGGAGTCAATTTCTCCGACGGTACAAAAACTTAAATCATTCTATATACATCTCACAGCATCACTTTAAAATAGGGAAAAAATAAATAGAACCGTCCATCGCATATTAGCTCGCATAGACAACACATTGTATATTATTCAGTTCGACAGGCTTAGGCTGAAATAAGGGCCAAGTGGGAGTCGGACTCGCGCACAAAGAGTTCAGTTCTATTCATTGATATAGCTGATGATTGATATTGACTTAAGGGTATAGATATTTTTTAAATTTAAATGAATTCTTAATTTTATCAGTCTCGTAAATCCTTTGAATAGCTGAACCGATTTGGCAAATTTTTGGCTGTCATATTAAATAATAGGTCTGATAAATTCGTGAAAGTCCAGAGAAGGTTTATATTAGGAGGGAAGTGATACAAAGTTTCCCGGATCATTTAGTTATAAATATAATTGAATATTTTGTGAATAGTGTAATGTACTTTGTAAAGTGTCTACCAGTTTTCTGTGTTAATATTGAGACAGAAAGGGTAAAAAGTCGCGTCTGTCGTATGGGAGCCCCCCACCCCCCTTTGAAATCGATTTTAGTATATTTTTTTGAAATAGCTACAACAGACAAATATTATGTAATTTGTGAAAACTGTCTTGTTTGAGAATAATAATATAATAATAATATCTATGGACGCTTCACACCACGTCAGTCTGGCCCCATGCTAAGTACCTGAAGGACTTGCGTTAGAGGTACCAGACAACGGAAATATATTTAATATTTTATACTATACATACATTTAAGATTTTTATTATAATATGATAAATATATTTAATACACATCCATGACCCAGGAACATTGAAAACTTTTTGTTCCGTCGGCGGTATTCGAACCCGCGACCTCCGGCTTAAGCTACCAACGTGCTATCCACTGAGCCACAGAGGTCGTCGAGATGCAGCTTGGTGACAAACCAGACTGACAGATAGCAAAATCCAGGTCTAGTTTTTTACCCTCGGGTACGGAACCCTAAAAAGCTAATAGTATCCGCGACAGACATCACGTATATTAGACACGGGAAAGATTTAATTTACGAACGCGTCGACATTTTCATGGCAGGTTTATTTTTATTTACTCGATTAAATAGACGCGAATATTCAAATAATAGAGTTTTTGATAGAGCGTTTTTGGCGCGTTGTTTTATTTTCGGCGAATCGGGATTGTAAGTGGCAACACAATGCATTTTAGAGTACGTTTTTAAACTACACCATTAATAGTACTCAATTTAATGTGTTGTTTGATTTGAAATTCTATAATATTTTTTTTATTGATACAATGCAACTATTTTTATAATTTAATGCGTAGTGGTGTCACACCTTGATTATGTTTTGTTTCCAATGTTATTTTTCAAAAGTTGTACTTACGTATAAAGTATTTTACCTGTAAAGTCTTAAACGCTTAAACCATTGAACTGAGTAGATGAAATTTGGTACGGAGATATTTTAAATTTCGGGACAAAGGTTTAAAGGTTTGTTTTTGTCACGGCAAATATGACTATTCCTGCATGTTAATCGAATATATGGACGCTGGTGTCATCCCACAGAGAATTACGTATTGAATTATGAATTCAGTCATGTTTTTTAGATAATTTAGTACAAGACTCTAGTCATTACTCAACTCAATATTTGTGGGCTAATACACAAATCCTTAAGCGACCATATACAAAATCTAGTTTAGTATGTAATTGCGAATGTCATAGTCGAAACTAGATAGCTAATAAAATGACGACACATGTTCGGGCACAGGTTATTAAACTTCTAATGTTATGACATTACCTACCACACTAAAGGATGACTAAGAAATACTAAAAATGTTGTCCTTGTTTATTTTTATTGTTTTATTATGTATGTATTTCAATAAAACATAAGTCCAAAACCATGTTAAACATAATATTAGCTATTTGATCCTTATTCGTTATTTGATATTTTCGTACATATAATTTTCATACTTTGGATATAATTTAAGGCTATAACCATCATTGCAAAGCTGTATACAAGGACCTTTCTCAGGACTCAAAGTATCTCCACTAAAAGGTGAAGAAAGGACTCAAGGAGCGTTCAACTAGTCAATGTTTAATTCAAACTTGAACACCAAACCAGCGATAACGCTAAGCGACTTTGTAAAAAATACATAGACTTATCATAATCCTTCTTTTTGGTTTAACGTAGTTTAGACTACTAACCTACCCTTTTTAGCCCTGCGGGCGGCGTCGGGGGCAATAGTTGCGTCCTATTTTTAGGGCACCTGCGAGTTGACCTTGTTTTTTGTCCCAATTTGCCCCCTGTCCATATATAGTGCGTTCGCTCAGCCGGGCGGAACATCTATTATCGGGGCACCGAGGCCCCTGACCAGAAAAATCCTAGACTATTATTAAATATGGAAAATTGGGGTGATTTTAATTTTTTGCTCTATTTACCTACTGCTTGAGCAATTTACTGCTTATAATAATATATTGGACACTATTAATATTGAAGTAAAAAGTATTGAAGTAAACAAAATAATCGGCCAAGTGCGAGTTGGACTCACGCACGAAGGGTTCCGTACCATTAAAGAGCAAAATTAGACCAAAAATTGTGTTTTTTGTATGGGAGCCCCCCTTAATTTTTTATTTTATTTTAATATTATTATATAATATTAAAGTACAAGTATAAATAAGGATTTTGTGGAAAATTCAAGTGTCTACCTCGTGTCATTATTGATTACGAGCAAAAAAGGCCAAAAAAATCACGTTTGTTGTATGGGAGCCCACCTTAAATATTAATTTTATTTTTATTCTAGCTAAAGCGGTTCTTGAGATACAGCCTGGAGACAGACAGACGGACAGACAGACATCGAAGTCTCATGAATAGGGTCCCGTTTTTACCCTTTGGGTACGGAACCCTAAAAAAGGCTCACAACTTACCACCTGAGGCACTTAAGCCTAAGGCGGTAAGTAATTGAGATTGAGATGAGACCCTTAATTTAAAAGTATCTCGAGGATCAATAGTTTGCTATGGACAATATTAGCATTAATAGGACAAAACCATAATGTTTTCTATAACAAACGTCAAACTAGTCTAGTATCTAGAGTCATATTATAAAATATATAGACTATATTCTAACACTGCGACGATCGCGACGTCATAATATTGAATAGATCGGCGCCGGAGAGGTTGTCTATAGTCTACACACACACATGCACACGTCTAAAAATTTGCAAGGTCAATGTAGTCAGAGTACAGACAACCCACGTATGACCTGCAGGGCGCGCCAAGGACGACCTCATCATCGTCGCCCCCAGTGGGACATAGAACATAGGTCGACTAACAAGACTGTTCAAATCTCGACACTTCTGGTTTATATTTATGTACTGTTTGAGCGGAAGTAAAGGCGCTGATGAATTTAAAAAGAAGCCAACTGTTTATACACCACGGTGATGGTTCACGTCGAGTGTATTGCGAGAGTAAAATAAAACGTCGAATGGCAATTGCGCACATTTTTACGCCGACGGAAGACATATTTGACGTGTCGATGCGCCGGCGCAAACAGCGGCCCGGCTCCTGCAGACTCCTCCGAATTAGTCAGATCCCGAAAAACTCGGCCGTCGACCCTCCGGGTACCACCTAAATATTTTAACGTCGAAAACTCCACCATGTTTACATAACACACCAAAATTTTCAAGAAACTCGCCGAAGGGCCGAACCGGACGCACACAGACAGAATTTCGGCGCGGGGGCCTGTGTGGGTGCCGCACACCAGCGCGCTGCGTCCGCACGTCTCGTCCGAACGCGGCGCACCACTACATCGAAGGGACCGCGTAAGTCGCATACGAGTGCATAATTCGGCCGAGATGCAAAAAAAAATATTTGGCAATGCGGCCCCTACGCGCCCGCCAGTCGCCCGCCCGACAGGGTTAGGTTAGGTTAGATTTTTTGGCTCAAAACGCTCGGTGGAGATTTTTTGAAAAAGCATTAAAACATCACTAGGCGAAGACGTCCTTCCTGGCGGTTAATATCGTCAGCCAGTACGTCGCAATTTTTTGAATAATAAAGAACTCGCGCGCGCAGCTCTAGTCGCGACCTAATTTGATTTTCGAATTCTAATAGAATTTTCTATTGTCCCTTTTCTATCGAGCATTTTGACCGAACCCTTCGAGGGCGGGCCGGTTGTAATTTTTTTTCTATTTGCAGAGTTGCCGAATCATGGCATAAATAATTTTATTTACAACTCAAGATTTTTTTCTTTTTTTAATTTTAAAGACTGCTGCAGTGCATTGTGTCGTGTTGTGATTTAATTTATGAATTTATTCGATTTCTGTTGGACTCTTTGTGTTTTTCGTTGTTTTGTTCGGTGAGTACTTTTATTTATTATTTTATTTTGCTTTTATTTTAGTCTTTTACTGTATTTTCCACGATTTAAAGCGGCCTACGATAGTAAATATTTGAACAAAGCGATGCACTTCGATATCCCGCGAGTCGGCTCCCATGTTTTTGTCGATATCGTTTATTTTATAGGAACACAATAGCTCGAAAACGATTTTATTTAGCGAATATTGTGCCCTAGACACAAGGACACGTCGTCCTGTGACGTCAGTGTCACTAGGCACTGGCGTGAAAGTCCGCCATCTTGGTTTTATATTTTTTTCTGTAGAAGCCTACGAGCGCAGGCGCACCGCCATATTGCTTTAAATTTTTTAAATATTACAATAGACGACCACCACTGATAAAATTGATGAGTATCGATTTCTAAGATTCTTCTTTTTAAATGGACCTAATTTAAATTGAAATTGGAAAAGTTTTCGTTTTTCTTGAAGAGGAAAAGCCATGAAAAATTCTTATGAAATCTAAAACAGCATATTAAGTATATATAAATAATATTGTAAATATTCAAATTCTTTTTGTCACCTATTCATGACACCTATAGTAATAATATTATGTATTTCACATCTAAAGCCTAGACGTAAAGAAGTCCATTTATATTTCTATTCATAGAGAGTTAATATACCTGTGGTTTTCCCTGTAAAATGATATAATTATTATAATTATTATTATTGCTTACTCACAAAAACTACACTTACAGGTCTAGATATATTATAATATTGTTTGTTTCTTATAAATATTGTTTATTAGGTTCATGAAGCTTTGACGTATCTAATATTTTAAAGTTTCTCTATCATTTACCCAATATATAGAGGTATAATGCGCAATAAATAATAATTAATTACTAGACTTACAATAGAAGAGGTTTCTAAGGTAAATTAGGTTTGAGGAAATTTGTTGATCTCTACCATATTTAAGAAGGCGTGTTAAATGTATTTTTATATTTGACCAACCTACGCGTGAACTACATACAATATTATTGTTTTAACCTTTTAAAGTTGATTACTTTTATCACAATGCGAACTCAACCGCCAGTGTATGAATTTGCCACGTGGTTAGTTGATACGGCGTAGGCCGTACTGTTTGTGTTTAATTTTACACTTTGCGTGCAAAATAAAAAAAAATAACAATTTGAATTTCGAATTCAAAACTGGAAATTTGAAAATTGGTAGCGTTCTTATTAGAATTTTTAAAATTCGAAAATTCAGTGATATCTTTTCATTAAAAATGTGAGAGTAAGGTAAAATATAAAGGAATATAGAGGTACATCCGTTTTTGTCTTGTTATAAAGCCATTTATATTATGAGCATGACTTTTGTTAATTTCATTGGAGGTCTCCAGTAAGATATTATAGGAGATAATAATTGATTTAAATTAAGTAATTATTAACCATAATAATATTGTGTATTGTCTACTACACTACCATTTAAAATTGCGTGGGCGCAACTGGGAGCAACAACACAACTTATGGACTAATAACAGCTGATAGTTTCCAAAAATCCAGTAAAAATCACAATATTCAAAATAAATCAATTTCAAAAAAATGAAAATTACTTACTTTATTTTAAAGAATTGTTTTTATTGCATAATATAGTATTTATGAAAAAGTTCTATATCAGCTGCAGCAGCTGTCTTTTACTCCGTATCTCTCCGTAGGGCTGCTGTAAGAGATTTCATTTAGAAATAAGCAGTTCCTTTGTATCGTCTTTCCATGTTAATAGTATCTTTATGTTATTTTCTTGTGTGCAATAAAGAGTTAAATAAAAATAAATACATAAGAAGTAAAATCCGTCTTTACACTGTACCATTACCATAGCTAATTTAGGTGATCCATACGGTATAGTATATAGATCATGAGCTGTACGCCGGATCTTTTATCTTCGAATAGCGAACCAATTTTGTGGACCTCTTCAACTTTGGTTATTGCATTACATCAGTGGTTGTCAAAATGTTTGTAATTTGGATCTATGTATTCTTAAAATATATTTTTTTTACCTTTCTATAATAATAATATTAGTGTATTATTGTATGTTTCCTTATTTTGAAAAGGTTTAAAAGCAGCAGTGCCAAAAATATCATTACCATAGAGGTATAAGTCAGCAATAACATCACATATTTTGTTAAACTTTCAGTAATATCATAAAAAACGGAAACTCTATAATATTATTTTTAACGCCCGACGCAAAAAGAGGGGTGTTATTAGTAAGAGACGAAAGATATTCCGAATAAGGTAACAAAGATTACATTGATAATATACTCGCTATATCACAATAATTAACGAAGTAACTCATAGAACCGCAGTTGCCTAAAACAAGATTTATAAATACACAAGATAATCTCATCTAAAGTTTGAGTATCCGTGGCCAGTTTGGGAGGCGCTGCCGCTAGATGGGAACGGACCGGCGGCGGTATTCACAAACGAATAGACCTCTTCCTGGATGTAATTACTCACTTTTTCTTAACCGACCCTAGCCTGCCTTCCTGGGGAGATTTTGGCTGGGAATATTATAAAATAGCCAGAATAGAACATAAAAAAATAAATAAACTGGAAATTGCATCTTTACTATTTACACTATGAATGTGGCAAAATATACAGATGGTAAAAAAACTAAGTTATAATACTTTAGTATAATATAGAGTTCACTGTGAAAGCAGCAGCGCTGAACGAGCATTTTTTTGTGATTTGTATGGACATATGCTCCCGAGCGTCATTTAAATTTTCCCATACAAAAGTGAAAAAGAAAGTTACTCTTTCAACGCTGCAACTTTCAAAGTGAACTCTTTACAAGGGACCCATACACACCCTAAAGTGTTATCACTTAGTTTTGTTACACCCTGTAGAGATGGAGGGTGGAACTCAAAATACAAATAGACGCAATAAGACATAAAAATTCATAAAAGTATAAAAATTTAATTTATAAAAATTATATTATAACTCAAAGGTGACTGATTGACTGACTGTCATAGTGATCAACGCACAGCCCAAACCACTGGACGGATCGGGCTGAAATTGGGCATGCAGGTAGATGTGATGACGCAGGCATCCGCTAAGAAAAGATTTTGATCAATTCCATCCCTAAGGGGTTAAAATATGATCGGGCTGATCGGGCTGAAACTTTGCTATTTAAAGCTTTTGTGACGTGGGCATCCCCTAAAAAAGTATTTTGATAAATAGGGGATGAAAGATTGTATATAATAAATACTTCTTAACGCGAGCGAAGCCGCGGGCAAAAGCTATATTATATAAGATTAAAAAAGTCTAATATTTAAAGAGTAAAAACGTCTGTGGAAATGCAAAGCGGAAAATTCACCGTTAGATAGTGATTACGTTTAGAAAATTTATTTCAGCGTCTAGTGTCTACTCTTTTGTTATAGACTTTTTAATAATCTAGATGGCACCCGCATCTCCGTTGCGCTAAAATTCGTTTATCGCGCGGTAACCGTGCGTTTTCCAGGATAAAAAGTATCCTATATCAATTCCCGGGACTCAAGGACATACCAAATTGCAGCAAAATCGTAACGTCACCCATGGACACTCGCGACATCAGAAGAGCTGCAGGTGCGTTGCGTCTAGATACCTAGTCTAGAGACTAGACAGTAGGTTGTCCACTCGAAACGAATATACGAGTTATTAAAGCGCTAGGGTTGAGACACTGTACGTCGATTCTCTAAGAATATGAAAGACGAGAATCCATACTAATATTATAAATGCGAAAGTCTGTCTGTATGTTACCTCTTCACGCCCAAACCACTGCATCGATTTTGCTGAAATTTTGCTGAAAAAAATTTGATATGTAGGTATCTTCTATTTTGAGTCCCGGCGAAGGACAAAGGATACTTTCTACCCCTGAAAAATGTACGTTCTACAGGAAATAGGTAAAAATCATGCTCAAAGACTCCGTTACATACATATAATATTCCGTTGCCCAAGCTTATAATTATAGCGTGATAATAAAAAGAGAGCACGTTTTGCAGCCCTATGAAAATTAAAAAGTAACATCCATCGATAATGCCAAAGACTTCGTCTCGTCTCTATTCACAAAAAATGTCCTTCGAATATGCAATAAGGTTGTGATGGACGGACGTACAATGCAGGGCGTGGGTTAGCTAATTATAATCCTTATCTTGTGCACCATAAGGTGCTCAATCGCTTGTAATTAGCAGATCCTTTGTACAAAAGAGATCTCTATTATGCTTCTTCAAGTATTATATTAGAATAAACTGGAGACTGGAACATCAGAAGCATCACCATACTAGACTTAATTTTAAAGTAGTGTAAGAGCTTATTGTCGCGCTCAGAGACATTGAGATTAAACTTCAATTTAATAAGGAGTATGACAAGTAATGTATGGGGCTTGTGTCAAAACTCAAAATCTTAAAGTCAAGTAATTGTAGAGTAAGAAGGGTCAATTCAGACTGCACGCGACGAGGCGAGGCGAGGCGCGGCGCGGCATAAATTTGTATGCATTTGACAGATTTCAATTGCGTGAGACGTCTTGCGAATCTGTCAAATCCATAGAAATTTAGAATTAATGCACACAAAACCCCAACGGTTGATTCAGATCGCAACGCGACGCGCGTAGATGCATTTCTAAATTTGTACTGAATTGACAGATTGGCATGTCGCGGTCGCCTCGCGCAATTGAAATCTGTCAAATCTAAACAAATTTATGCCGCGCCTCGCCTCGCCTCATCGCGTTGCGGTCTGAATTGGCCCTAAGAGCCTGTGATGGCCAGACCTTCCTCCGTTTCGGAAAGCTGAAAGTTTATCTGTTTGTGGACTTTACAGAGGTAAGAACGAACAGCAACTATAGAGTTTCGATCGCGGTTACTTTAGGTTTATTGTCTGTCTGTCTATCTGTCTGTCTGTTACCTCTTCACGTCCAAACCGTTGAACCTATTTAGAATTTAGATGAAATATGGTATAAAGATACTTTGAGTCCCAGAAACGGACATAGGATACTCTTTACCACGGTTCCACCGCGATAACTTGGTTTTTTCGTTCTGTCAACGACGTTCAAAAAGAGTATTTATGATACCAATTTTGAATAAAAAGATATTTTATTAATTTTAACCAAATTTTGGCGCATCGGAGTTGCGGGCGTCATCTAGTAATATAACAAACCCACCCCCAAAAGGGCCGGTATTAATAGTGCAGCTGTGTGCATAGCCGCGAGCCCTGCCCAAGGTTGTCTGATTCAGCACGCGTTTTCCTCATCGACGCGACGCACTGTTGTTAGGTAGAAAGTAGTGAATGGCTATATTGGGTTCATTACAAACCCTTTTTAAAAAAAATATTCATCTTATAACTCGCACGACCGTCAACGAATTAGGAAGGATGGAGACGAACTTGTGAATTTGGAAGGGTGTTTATACACAGGTTGTAACAAAACTCTTTAGGGTGTGTATGGGTCCCCTTTATAGAATTCGCTGTGAAAGAAGCAGCTCTGAGAGCAACTTTTTTCACATTTGTATGGAAAAAAAATTTCACCAAATAATTTTTGCTCTTTCAGCGCTGCTACCTTCACAGAGAACTCTATATAAGGAATACATACACAGTACACACCCTAAAGCATTGTCGCTTAGTTTTGTTACACCCTGTAATTCAAAACTAAGTGATAATACTATATCAAGATATTATAGATAATATTATTAGGGTGTGTGGTGTCCCATGAATAGAGTTCACTGTGAAAGTAGCAGCGCTGAAATATATATTTTTTTGTTATTTGTATGGTCAAGCGCCCGAAGAACGTCATGAAATTTGTCATCCAAAAGTGAAAGAAAAAAAGGTTTCAGCGTTGCTACTTTCACAGGGAACTCTATATAATAGACCCATACACACCCTAAAGCAGGGGTTCCCAAACTGTGCGCCGCGGCGCCCTGGTGCGCCGTTGAAAGGCAAGAGCGGCGCCGTGAGTCAATTCTCCATCATTATCCATAACCACAAATATGATAAAATAAAATTATAATATTATGAATTATTACAATTAAGCAGACAGATGATTAAATATTTTTTATTACTATTTACAACCTGCTTAACCTAACTATAATCATTAAAGGTGTTTATTTATATATATTTTTGTAATAGCTAAGTAGAGTAGGGCGCCTTAAGTCGTGTCAAAATATTGACTTGTAAGTGCGCCGCAGGCTGAAAAAAATTGGGAACCCCTGCCCTAAAGTATTATCACATAGTTTTGTTACAGCCTGTATAGTCACAATCCTAAAATAAATAGAAGTAAACTAGCCTTTTGCAAAACACCACAATTTTTAAGCACCATTTTAATTTTAATACCAGGGGGGTTATTATGAGCTCTTATATCCAGCCAGTTTACAAGCCGTGTCTATGCAATGGCCTGTAAATTGGCCTGTAAACTGGCTGGATATAAGAGCTCATAATAACCCCCCAGCGCCTATATTCAGTACTATCAGTAGTTATATTCAAGTGGAAACAAACGTAGTGGTTACAATAACTAGTACTATAATAAATGCGGGTTACGTAACCCGGGAACCATACAGGTTGTACCAGTACAGAAACCTGTCTTGGCCTATATTCAGTCCAGTTTTTGCTACAATGTCTGATACAAATGAAACTAGGAGACTTACGACCGTTTCAGAGGCATTTAGTCATGATTTAACTTTAAATATTAAAAAGAATTTGACAGATAATGTTTTTTTAAATAACTAAAGAGGTAACAGCCAGACAGACAGACATACTTTTGCATTTATAATATTAGTATGGATTAGTGCAGGCCACTTCATTCCCACCGCTGGTATTATGTACGAAATGTTCCGCCCACTTAGGACGCTCCCAGCCCTAGGCGCCTATGTGGCCTATTTATAAATCCAGGGCTGAGGCCTACCGGACTTGTTTTATGTATTCTCGTGCGTCCGGTCTAGCCTGCATCAGTCCGATTGGTAGGAGTAAACTATACGGTATACCCATGCCGGTACAAGCATTGCCAAATGCCGAAGCAAGATACTCGTGCAACAAGCTACAGGAGTCAAACCTCTTGCCTTCCTAAATAAATATGTGGCATCAATCAAACCTTGCAAGGAGATTATACTATAGGTATTTATTAAGCTGACAATACACTACATTGTACTGTAAACAAAGGCGTAGCACACGCTGACACAACCTTGACACGAGATCACAGATATCAGAACGTGGCCCGACGTGGCAGATCATCACTGATTATTTAGAATGTGAGAGTAAGGGTGAAGCCAAACGAGCGTAGTTTGTGAGTCGTGAGCCGCAGAATTTCTGCCGGGCAGAATTCTGCTGCATACAATTTCATACAAAAGTCCTGTTTGATTCACACGAGCGTAATTTTGTGAGTTGTCATTTGTATGAAATGAATTTAGCTTCACCCTTAGGTGGTATTTCCGCTGAAATTGACATTGAAAACTCAAATAGCAATTAATAAAATAAAGTTTATAGAAAATATACAAGGTGCAAGAAAACTATGTGATAATACTTTAGGGTTTCAGGTGTGTACGTGTTCCTTGTAGAGAGTTCATTGTAAAAGTAGAAGCGCTGAAAGACTTGTTTTTTCACTTTTGTTTGGGGAAACTCGTAACGCTGGGGCGCTTGCCCATACAAAAGTGAAAAAATTGGTCTTTCGGCTCTGCTGCTTTCACAGTGAACTCTCTACAAGGAACACGTATTATACCTTAAAAAATATTATCACTTAGTTTTGTTACAACCTGTATACGGTCCAATTGAGAAACCTCCTCCTTTTTGGGAGTCGGTTAAAATGACAAAAATAAACCGTTTCCTAGAGAGATAAAAACTTTTTTCCGAAATCATTGCTTTTGATAAAGTATCTACGGTATATATATGTTACGGCTAATAGGCGAAGTGCGGCTACACCTAGTTCTACCCGGCTACAACTAGGTGCAGCCAGCCACATGCGGTTAAACTTAGGTATATCCTACTTATCTTCGGTTACAACTAGATTTAGCCTTTATTATAGCGGCTAGAACTAGGTACAGCCGCACACTGGTGGTTAAACTTAGGTGTATCCTATTTATCATCGGCTAGAACTAGGTTTTCAGTTCAGTTAAGGATTTTGGTTTTATTTTGAGATTCGTATCTTGCGTTTCCTGATTGATTCGATTTTGTACCTACCATCACCCCGGTATATGAGTTATCTTATCCTAGACAAGCCATAAACCATGCCAATCCGAAACAAGATTAAGGGCCTGTTTCACCACTTCCTGATAAGTGACGAAAAGGCTATCCACCAAATAACTTGACAGACCCAGTATAATGGAGAATCTGTCAAAAAAGTTGTGAATGGCACTTTATCGGGAAGTGGTGAAACAGGCCCTAAATACTGGTAATTATTGTGTTGTTGAATATGAACTGAAATGAAATTTCGCCGTCTAATGTGGAGAGGACTCTCCATATTAAGGGTGAAGCCAAACGAGCGTAATTTGTGAGTCGTGAGTCGCAGAATTTCTGTCGGGCAGAATTCTGCTGCATTCAGTTTCATACAAAAGTCCTGTTTGATTCACACGAGCGTAATTTTGTGAGTTGTCATTTGTATGAAAAGAAATTCTGCCCAGCAGAAATTCTGCGGCTCACGACTCACAAATTACGCTCGTTTGGCTTCACCCTAAAAGACGGAATTTAACTCTGTAGTAAAAATTACAGTAAGTAGGCACTAAATAATAAGTGTCACTTAAACATCCCTGTCTTTTATTTATTCCATGTAATCGAATCAATCAGGAAACGCAAAACTAGAATCTCAAAACAACTGAACTGAAAACCTAGTTCTAGCCGATGATAAATAGGATACACCTAAGTTTAACCACCAGTGTGCGGCTGTACCTAGTTCTAGCCGCTATAATAAAGGCTAAATCTAGTTGTAACCGAAGATAAGTAGGATATACCTAAGTTTAACCGCATGTGGCTGGCTGCACCTAGTTGTAGCCGGGTAGAACTAGGTGTAGCCGCACTTCGCCTATTAGCCGTAACATATATATAACATTTCCTACAATTTCCAATTTC
Source organism: Plebejus argus (assembly GCA_905404155.3). Taxonomy (NCBI): domain Eukaryota; kingdom Metazoa; phylum Arthropoda; class Insecta; order Lepidoptera; family Lycaenidae; genus Plebejus; species Plebejus argus. The sequence continues at coordinate 1,166,494 of FR989942.1, forward strand.
CTACAAGATACGTGATCAAAACCCCGCCCAGCTTTTGTAAGCAATAGTAATTTAAATACTTTACCACCTCTTGTCGCCAAAATATCTTACAAGCTAGTTTATTTGACAGAATTAAGTTTATCTCTTCGCTAGTGCTCTGGCTTATGTCTAAGCGTCTAGTTGCAATTCTATTGAATAAAGTTGTAATTAGTTATACGTTTACACCTTTCAAGAAATATAAAAAAACTGGGAATACGTGCACCATACTCCTACAATCTTTAACTAGGTCATGAAGCGACGATCAAAATCGTTTCAACGATCATTCGATGCTCGAACAAAGGCGGCGTAGCCTCATAACTCCACTCAATTGCACTGACGCGTCTGTATGGGAGTGTCCGGGGGTGGGGGAGGGGACGGCCCTCCCGGGGAAGAGGGGGTTTGAAAGTTGCAACGTGTCACCTTGACCTCCATACGCGTGCGCCGGCGCATTTCAATTATTGCACATTTGTTTGTCCAATAGGGATCGGTTTTAAAGTTTCCATCTCTTTTTAGACAGGAAGGACGATAAGTTCCACATTTTGTATATTTTAATTTTTTAACGGGTTTAAATTTTGAGCTCTGGTACAAATAAAGAAGGTTTTTGATTTTGTCTATCTCATTTTAGACAGGAAGAACAAAATGGTGCATGCCTCATTATGTTCATTTTTTGATAGGGTTATAGTCTCGCAATAACAACACATAATCAACATGATTGAAAGAAAGTTTATAATTAACATTATCGAAAGCTTTACTAAAATCACCGGTGTTCAGATAACTTAACATTGATAAGAAGTGATGCGTCTGACATTTTAAGTTATGTACAAGATTGCGTAATGAACGCGAGTACTTCTCCGAAAAAGGCATCAAGCAGTAAGCAGTGACTAACTTACAAATGTCAGAGTAAATTAGGTCTCTCGTTGAGGGCCATAAAATATCAGACTTGTATGCGAAAACAGAAATAGTAGTAACATATAAGTTACCAGATAACGCCCGCAACTCCGTTGCGCTGAAAGCTGTTATCGCGCGGGAACCATATAGATTAATGTAGGTACAGTTCGCAACAAAATCTATCGAGGAGTGTCCTTTCCCCGTCTTTCAATGAATCTGCATACCCTACACAATCTAAATAAGTAAAGCCGTTTAAGAATGGAGAGGTAACTGAAGGTAATAGATAGACAAAGAACGCTTTCGATTTTAAAACATTAGTATGGATTATACAAAGGCAAACCAGTCGTACAGAAGGACTCAATGTCAGGTGATATTAACACTTAAACTATTATAATAAATATTTTCTACTTTTTTACTATAAGAAATTTTAGTAGCATTGATTGAAGTTACCATTCATAATTAATTGAAGAAACTTCGGACCTAAGACACAGCCCTGCGGGACACCTCACACTTGACTACCATACATTATATATTTAGCGCCCTCCGTCACGTTGGGCAGCATGTGCGAGCCCTTTGACGTCATGCGTCTGCGTATGCCTTAGGTTACACCCCGTAAACTACACGCTTGGGCTAAAATATATATATATATATATATATATATATAAAGCTTTATCAAATGTACATTTCATTAGATTTGAAATCTACATTTTCAGTTTAAACTTTAAAAATATAAATATTGTTGGTTACAATTCTTTTTTGTTTTTTTTTTATTGAATGTGTGAAAATAGAAAATATAATATTATCAGCAAATATGTTTTAACAAAATTGAACTTTTCTTTTCCGAAATCTGAGCTAAATCTGTATTTATATAAAACTCAAAGGTGACTGACTGACATGGTGATCTATCAACGCACAGCCCAAACCACTGGACGGATCGGGCTGACATTTGGCATGCAGGTAGATGTTATGACGCACAGTGTATTTTTTGTCCAAAAAATTGGCCATGCCTTTTTTTTTGAAATCTTGAACAGAAATGTTATGTAAGTAATTAATTAGTATTTACATGCGTTAATTTCTTATTATGAACAATAAAAAACACTCTTAATTTTTTTTTTCAATAAAATTAAAAATTGCCATAACTTTTTAAATATTTACTTAATTGTCTTCTTGATTATTTTGATCGACAATAATAAAAAAACACACAATTTAACCTGATTTACATATTTTTTAAATAAGCGTTTAAAGATTTATTTACGATTTATGTTTTTTTTTTAATTTATTATGAACGTATTTCTAATTATTTGAATTTTAGTTTTATACAGAATTGTTACTTAAATGTACAAAAATTTATGTAAAAAAAATTAGATCCAAATAATAAAGGGCACCGATGTTAGAGGCTTCTAAAGTTTCTATGGTAACTATGGTTTTAGGGTTGTCAATATATCTATACCATTTACTCATTTGAATTTACTCATTTGGACTTTGTTTTTTTTGAGCATAATTATAAAAACCCACTTCAAATATTATTAAACTATGTGAACTATGCGGTGACAACCCTATCCAAAATAATATAAAATTGAATAACTCCGATGCCCGAATGCCTCATTTGGATCCCATTTTTTTTTGGGTTATAAGTATCAATACAAAGAATATTTCAGTCTTAGTTTCAAATCCAAATATGATAAGACATGACGTTAAAAAAATTAAAACATAAATTTACAAAATCAGTCATAAATACGTTATCTTGAACAAATAAACCCTGGATGTTTTGATATAAATTAATAAAATCTTAAAAGAATATCAAACTTTTGAGCTATAACTGTTTCTATGTTTTTTTCTGGAAACCATAGATTTTTTTTTAAGTACTAATTTGCATTCCTCTATATGAAATGGGCATTCGGGTGTTCTCGTCCTGCATTTATAATCACAAATCCTATAAAATTAAGTAATAAAAACGGCATGGCCAATTTTTTGGACAAAAAATACACTGTGTGACGTAGGCACCCGCTAAGAAAGGATTTTGATAAATTCTTTCCCAAGGGGTTCAAATAGGGGATGAAAGTTTCTATATCTATATAATAATACTTTTTAACGTGAGCGAAGCCGCGGGCAAAAGCTCGTAATGTATAATAATTATATACAACTATTTCATTTTCAACTTACAATTTCAAACTAAAATCAACGACCGGCACATGTCATGTCACGGTAAATTGATTTTAGGGATGGTACGGTAGGGACATTGTAATAAAGAGTAACCTTATTACAATCTAGCTCTTGCGCGCGGCTTCGCTCGCGTTAAGAAGTATTATTATTTATTAGGTATCAAAGTCTCAGCCCGATCGGTTTAAAATTGTCAAAGTTTCATAAAACTTTAATTCCCTATATTTTTATCCCCTTGGAGGTAGAATTGATCAAAATCCTTTCTAAGCGGATGCCAATGTCACTACGCCGATTCTTCCTGCCGGTTTAGTTCCTGAAACGTTAGTAGGTCAACAGATAGACTTTCTGAAAGTATTTACTTTCAATTTATTCAGAAATAAAATATTTTCTAAGCCCATAGGTTCGAGGTTTCAGTAGCCATTTTCATTGCGACAGAGTTGACTCGTCGATGCTGATGACGTAGCTAAATATAATATAACAATTTCAGAATTACATGACATGAAAGCAGTAATTGAATATTACAGTTCGACAAGGCTTTATATGAACGTGGCGAGAAAAGGAACTAATGCTGCTATAGTACAAAAACGTCATTTTGGACAGTTCTCCTCTACCAGCAGCAAAGCTTGAAGCACTATACGACTATTATTAAACACTAGGTGTAACTTTGTTGAGCTGAAATTCGTTTATTGTGAGCCAAAATTCAGCAAAATTAGTTCAGTGGTTTCAGCGTGAAGTGGTAACAGACATACAGACAGAAACACTTTCGCATTTATAATATTAAAGTATGGATAATATATTTTATTAGTATGGATATGGACGTGTTTATAATAATAATAATAATATCTATGGACGCTTCACACCACGTCAATCTGGCCCCATGGTAAGTACCTGAAGGACTTGTGTTACGGGTACCAGACAACGGAAATATATTTAATACTTTTATACTATACATATATTTAAGATTTTTATTATATGATAAATATATTTAATACACATCCATGACCCAGGAACTTTGAAAATTTTTTGTTCCGTCGGCGGGACTCGAACCCGCGACCCCCGGCTTAAGCTACCAACGTATCCACTGAGCCACAGAGGTCGTCAAAAGGTGTTTGTAAATGAAAATTATTCTATGTACCTACTTATTATATTATGATAGCTGTTCTCAATCTAGATATATATAACATTTACTATTATTTCAAAGACATAATTAAATTTCATATAAAATGAAATAAGCGGTTGCAGAAAGCGTTAACAGACAGACAAAATATCTACAATACCAGTATGGATTCGTGTGAGTGTGCGATCGGAACTCCGTCGCATAATGATGATAATCTGTTTCGTGAGCTTGGCGTGGCCGCCTGTAGAGGCCCAGACATGAGACAGAAGAGAGCTTAGGTAGAGCCTGAAAAATAAAAAGTCTAAAACGACCACGTGCGTATGTATGTTTTTAAAAAAGCTGTAAAGGTATCAGTAGCACTTGTGTATATCTGAAACAAAATGTATTAGTTACTAGATGACGCCAGACAGACAGACACACTTTGGCATTTAAAATATTATTATAGATGGGTATGGATTATGGATAAGTTACAATATGAAACACATTGTTTCGAGACAAAAAGTAGCATGTGTGTTCATCGGAAGCCTTATCTGCATTCTACCACCATGATTAATTTGGTCAGAATCTGTCAAGCAGTACCTAATTTATCCGTGAAGAAGTAACAATATACAATATTAGTATGATGTGATCCTGTCGTTTTGTCGCATTATTCGATAGAGTTAAAATCTTGTACCAAATACCTTGTTGATTGTGAAGGCTGTAAAAACATAAACAAAGTATTTAAGATCAGTAAATTGCTTTATTACGGGTAAACTTTAGGACTGTATATTGTATGTAAATAAAACGTCTAGACCTAAACCCGTGCAGGACATTGAGATTTGCCCTTCAGAACACCTACGTACCTACACGTACTAACCTACAACTACATATTACATACTACACCTACCTGCGAACGAGTCAACTTTATCGTTCAATACTACAATTCGAGTCGCTTACGGATAGTCAGTGTGATTAATATTTTAATGCTCTTGAATTTTTTATGAACGCTAAAACCTTTGTCCTTAAAAAAACTACAGTCTAGCTCACCTTCGATGGGCGAGGTGCGCTGATTTGGGTCGTATCACCGCGGCGCACGATTCAAATTCGCCCGTACGTAACTCGGCGATAAAAAACTCGTTTTTCTCAAAAACCTGTCTTAAACCAACAGTTTAGAATTGAAACTCATTTGTGCAAGTGTCCAAACTACTTTAACACAATACGGGGAGTGCGAACCGCCGAAACGGCGCGCCCGCCGCTCGGCCTCGGGCGCTTGCGACGTTTCGCGCGCGAGCAGAAACCGCCAAAATGCATCGGAAGGTCGACGAACCTCGCTCGCCAAGGACAGTGCATTCCATTTTTAAATTTAAAGCTAGCGCGCCAATAGAAGGCAGGATCTAAATAGGGCGGCCATCTTGCGTCGTCATTTTTCGCGGGAAGACTTTTTAATTCCGCCATTTGCATTTCTGAATTTCGCCTTTTATCCAAACAATGGTCGTTTCGTGTATTATTTTGCCGTAATTAGAGAGAGGTAACGAGATAGCAATTTTCAAATTGAGTTTCGCTTATAATAATTGCTTACATTTAGACTTTTTACACGCGCACGCGGTTTTGTGCAGGGGAGCAATTATTCATATCTCGTATCTTTTTGTAAATACCAGTTAGCGGCCAAGTTACACATTAGCTGCCTTTTTGGGGCTGTTTAATTATTGCATACTTACGTAACATTACACCGAGTTAGTGAAAGACATTCATTTTAGGCGCGTATCAAATCTGCAGTGGCATTTTTTGAGAAAAAACATTCTAATAGGAGTTATTTACGAAATTACGACGTAGGAAACTAAAAATTCTATATACGAGCAAGTAAGAAACATTTTTAGTGGAAAGTGTATAAAAGTAAGCTTAGAAGACCGCGTCTTCGAAAAACATGTATTTTGAAATCCTATAATAAGAATTTCTTATAATTAAGGTCAATTTTAATCCGAACCCAAATGAAGAAAACAATAGTAAGTAGGTACTACTCATTTGAATGTCACTATATTAATCCACAATGATACATTAACGTGGTCGTGTTAAACAAAATATATGATTACTTAGATCAAAAAGGATTTGAACATTGAACATACTATTAGTTATTACATATATTATATTCAAATTAAATAAATCAAAAAATATATTTATCTAACAGTGAATCACAGTAATAACAGAAATCCCAATAACAAGGAAAACCTCTATAGTCTCATACACGCTTAAAAATGCAAAGTCTTCGTCACTAGCAAGTTATGTAAAAAAAGAAACATTTAAAATTTGAATTTAGAATCCACGTGACTCATAGAACATGACCTAGCCAACAGAAATAGAGTTACCTACCTAGGCAGTTAGGCACCCACGCGCGGACTCCGCACGACGTAGATGTACTAAACATAGATGTTGCAATTCTTAGAAAAATGTATTAGAATTTTATCCTACATAAGTTTATTAATATAAGTTTATTTTTTCAACTTTTAAATTAAGAGTTAGAAGAACCGTGCTAATCTTATTGCTTTCAAACTTCGTTTGATGTTACTTTGGCTAAGCTTTGATATAATGCTAGAACGTTGGAATATTAAAATTGGATTGTAAAACAGTACATTCAGTCTAGATAAATTTCTAAATTAAGACCCATAATATATATTTATTACTAGATAACGACCCCAACTCTGCGCAAAAATTCGCTTATCACGCGGAACCTTACATTTTTCCGGGATAAAAAGATTCATAAAAATCAATTCAGCGGCTTAAGCGTGAAGAGGTAACCGACAGACACACTTTCGCATTTAAAATACTAGTAGGGATAACTATATAAAATCAATATATTAAGCACTAAACACGAAAAATACTGAAATGTGTCAATTAAATGCGTAGTGTCAGTTTGGATGTCAAAGGGCTAGTAGTGCCCTAGAATCCTTTGAAAGTAAATTTCATTGTGAACTAGATGTTGCCCGCAATGTTGCTGCAAGGAAAATGTTTAAAAATGCGAGAATCGTATATTTTTCGTGAAAACATCATCTAAAGACCTTTTTTGAGACTCAAAGTTTCTTCATGCTGAACTTCATCAAAATCAGTCGAGTAGTTTGAGCGTGAAAATGTAACAGACAAAATATAGACTTTCGCATCCAATTATATTATAAATGTAAATCATGTCTGTCCATCTGTATATCTATATAACGAATCAATTTATATGAAAAGAAAATAAGATTTGATTTCCGGGAAAAGACAGAAGAAAATTTTGAACCCAGAAAAAATGTACTATGCCCGATGAATTTCGCCCAACGTTGCGTATAATATCTAGTTTTTATTTAGGTTTATGAATAAAATCGCATCCACAGTCAACATACACTTATGTGTGTGTGTTTGCATGGCGCTAGGTTTACGAAAATAAACGAGCGGCCAGTGAAACTCCGGCATATGGCGGCGCGGCGTCGATAGCCTTGTGTCGATAACTTTCCCTTTTACATAACGCACATGCCACACACTATCGATTATAATCTGTCAAAACTATACACGGCCCCGTAGGCTTGGGATATGTTCCGAAATGTAACCCAGTCTAATGGCATGACGTCACCGCCGCGCCGTTTCGAAATATACGTGAATTATAGATGATGCCCGCAACTCAGCTGTGCCAAAATTCGCTTATCACGCGGAAATCGTACATTTTCCGGGATAAAAAGTATTCTATGTCCTTTCCCGGGACTCAAAGTATTTCCATGTCAAATTTCAGCAAAATCCGCTCAGCGGTTTGTGCGTGAAGAGGTAACGGACAGACAGTCATACTCTCGCATTTATAATATTAGTGTGGATATCTGTATATTATGACTTTATTGAGATGTCATCGTACAACGTCTCACCAGTGGCACAAAAATACAATATGGAGTCGGGTTAAAAAGTTCGCGAGACGTTAAAAAGTTCTGAGTAGTAGTTATATTGCATCAAATTTCGGAACCTACCCTTGAATCTAGAATAATTAAAATATGCTCAAATCTGGGTTAAGTTAATCGTGCATCAAATATTTTGTTATCTCTATCAGTGAAATGAAAAACGAAAGAGATATGAGTTTTATTTTTCAATTGTTAATATTTTCTATGTGTTGTGAACTGTGAATAAGTCGGATTGAGTATCAAGATTGTTGAATTAAAATGTAATTTTCCACAGCGGACCCATTATACATTCATTATGATGTAAGGACTAAATTAGTTTTATTTTCAGCCATACTCCGAAATTGCATTTTTTATTAATTTGTAGTTGGCAATTGGCATGTAGATTATGTAAAAAGAACACCTACAGGCTAAACGGCGAATCGAGGCACAAAAGTTTACATCTATATATTATAACGATTCAAAATTTATAAGAGTCTGTTCCCAGTCTCGATCATTTTGATAATTTATTTTTTGTAATCTTAAAGTTGCATCCATTTTCCGGGATAGAAGCTATCGTATGAGCTTATCCTGGACCTAAAGTATTCCCGAAGCTGCATCAAAATCGGTTTCGCGGTTCTAGCTAGAAAAGGGCTCATAGATTGAAAAACACATCCCATTCGCGTTAATAACACTACTAAAGTATTCATATTGAATAAGATGATTATCAGTTTATATTCAGGCGGATTCAGGCAAATCAGGTAGTAAAAGAAAAATTAGCCACACTATATCCTACTACTTGTTGAATGCAAATAACCAGGAAGGTAATTAGACGAATGCATGTTTCACCTTCGACTGACGAAGCGGTTGGCCTTGCAGGCTGGAGCTATAGCCGAGTTTAGTCCGTAATAAATACAAAAAGTGTGTTTGTATGTTGCACCTTGGCTTCAAAACTACCGGGCTGATATTAATGATATTTAGCACATAAATAGATAAAACGTCCAAGATGGTTTTAATACAACTTTTTGTTTCGGCAAAATCTGCGGTTTCTGTTATATTATTAAAGTTGGGAGCAAAGGCATGATAAATAATGAAAGGTGATATTACCACCTGCCTAATTGCTGAAACCTGTCTCGTTTGAGATTTGATTTTTTATCAAAACATACGTCGTCTGGACACTTGATGAATTTTAGTGATACCATTTTAAGTAACCACTTTGCTTATCAATTGTTATGAATGTTTGCGCGCGTTGATCAGGCAATTTATACAAAAATCCGCTTGCGATTCCGGTCCTTGAATATTTATAAAGGTACTATTATTGTTTATATACAAGTACAATAATTTATATTAATATATTCATTCTAAGGTGTTTGCACTTATTGAAACTGCACATTAGTTTTTTATATCTCATTTAATAAAAATAAAAAGCGGCCAAGTGCGAGTTGGACTCGCCCATAAAGGGTTCCGCAGCAGCAATAAGGTTTATTTTTATGAAATTAAAAGGTTTTTGATTTATTTTTATATTTCAGTCGATTTAATGAAATTTAGATTAAGGTTTACCATTTATGACGTATAAAAGAAAACTATTGGCTAGATCTCGTTCAAACCAATTTTCGTTGGTAGTTTTTATAGTAATCTACATCATATATTTTTTTTAGAATTATCATGAACCTACTTTAGAAATTAGAGGGGGGGGGATACACGTTTTACCACTTTGGAAGAGCCTCTCTCGCAAACTATTCAGGTTAGAAAAAAATGATATAAGAAACCTCAAAATGATTTTTGGAGACTTATCCATAGATCCACACGCATAGGTTAGATGAAAAAAAATTTTTCTTGTTTCAGTTGTACCTATGGGGACCCCTAAAATTTTTAATAATTTTTGCATCAAAATCTTAATGCGGTTCACAGACTACATCTTTACCAAGTTTCAATAGTATAGCTCTAATATTTTCGGAGAAAAGTGGCTGTGACATACGCACGGACAGACAGACAGACATGACGAATCTATAAGAGTTCCGTTTTTTGCCATTTTGGCTACGGAACCCTAAAAAGGTATTTAATATTATACTTTACACTTGAGAGAAATCGTTTGAAAAAGAAGGAAAGGTATTATTAGTAAAGAAGTAATAATATACATTATTACTACTAGTATACATATAGTATAGATGACACTCGCAACCCCGTTGCGTCAAAATTCGTTTATCGCTCGCGAACAGGAAGTTTTTCTGGAATCAATTTTTAATTTCACATTTATAATAATAATATTAGTATGGATACGACCTGCAAAGTGCAAACCTTCAAGAAGAGAGCGAATTCTCTCTAAAAAGGCTTACAAAAAAACTATGTTGGAAATTCTTGTATGCTACATGTAACTAAATGCCGCCAGGAAATGAGCGTCGTTATGACGCTGTTTGGAATAACCAAGACCGAATTAAAATGCACCCAACGTTATACTAACACTTGTAGATGCCACAACAGTTTGAGTTCATCGCTCGATTAAATTAAATTAAACAATACAATGTTCACGATAAGTATTTCCATCAAAAAATGCATTTTAGATTACACTTAAGTTTTAAACTCTATTTAAATTCACATTCATATGCAACGCATTATTATCGTTGCAATGAAATACATATAATGAATACCTATTTTTGAGAGCACAAAATTAATACATTTTACTATACACCGTCTACTTTTAGCACGGAAATATACTGTCTGATTTTGGAAAAGCTTTTTAACATACACAATATGATGCCAGTGCATGATAATTTTAATTTTCGCGTAATGTAGAATCCATCCATACTAATATTATAAATGCAAAAATGTGTCTGTCTGTCTGAATCGATTTTGATGAAATTTGATATGGAGACAATTTGAGTCCCAGGAAAGGGGTAGGATAGTTTTTGTCCTGGAAAAATGTACGGTTCTTGCGCGATAATCGAATTTTGGCGTAACGGAGTTGCGGGCGTCATAATCGATAAATATAAATCAATGAAATAATCGATAAATTTTAGTTTTTCTTAGTTTTACATACTATCGATAGAGCGGGCACATCACTATAGTTTCTAATTCCGAGATGCATGTGTGTGTGAGTGTGTCTGTGTGCGTGACCTTGCGGCGCACTGCGTTTCGGCGGTCATTCACCTCATGCTCCCACCCCTTGACTTTGGCAGCACTATGCGCGAATAGTATATCTAATGCGCGCGCGCAGCTCCCAATACCGCCTCTATGCTGACGGAGTAAAGCTCTAATTTGCGCAATCGAGCTCAATCAATTTTAATTTACGTAAATACTTTTAATAGCTCTTAATGAAAATTATATTGTGACTCGCGAGGTAGTGTTGTTAGCTCCGTCTAGATTTCTATCTTATAAGTTATAATCATCAACAGCCAGTTTAAGTCGAAATTTTGTTTTGTTAATAATATTTAGAAGTTGTTACATACACAATACAATATTTTGGCTTTAAACGTTAATCAAATCGATCATAATGTGAAGAAGGCCTTTTTTACAAGGAGGTCTCAGCGGCCCCTCCTGCGTTATGTTTTGCAGCACCCTCTGTGTAAGTTTTTAAAAAAAAAAACCAAAAGTTCACCCTAACTAATTTATTAACTCAAAATTAAACTAGTTACACTTTGCTACGACTTCCCACACGTTACTTGCCCGGCTTCCAGAATCTAACTAACTTATGAAATGAACTAGAAATGAATGCTAACCGAAAACTGCAACGTAAATGGAAAATTATGGAAGAATATAGAAATGCTTATTAAACGTAATGTGCTAACTAAATAGGGATGTAACAGCTCCCCCCTTTTGACGAAGCTTTATCTCTTTAAGATAAGCGAAGTTAAAAAGATAGAGACGTAAGGTGTGCGAAGTCTACAAAACATAGAAATATAAAATATTGAAAACGAAATAGAAAACTTATATAAAACATCGAAAACACAAATGAAATAGAAAGTAAATATCTAAAAATAAAACATCGTTGATATTATCAAAAACATCATTAAAATATCAACATAGTAAAACTTCATGAAATTCATAAAATAGAAAAATCGTAGACTTCACAAAAATAAGGAAATTGGAAATAAAACGAGACAAAATATAATTTGTTTCAAAAAAAAAATAATCAAAATTATTTTGAATTAGAAATTTAAATTTCTATTAGAAGAAAATTGACTTTTGTCAAAAATATTTGCTCGATGTTGCAACGGCAAGGATTTAACTGATTGCCTTTCTTCATCTGAAGATGAAATCTGAGTCATCTCAATAGAATTTGAAATTTTAGATTTATGTCTAGTATTTTTCTTATTATTACATTGATTAAAAATCTGAATGCAACATCCTGACTCATTCATAGAGTTTTTATTTTTAAAACATCTGAAAATCTTATACACAAAATACAAAAATAGAAACACAATTAAAATGTAAGTAAATGTAGAATAATATTGGCCATATTTAATAAAATGAGATTCCTTTTCTAAATTGTTAAGTTCAATTTCTAAATTATCCATTTGATGTGAGGCATATTTTAAAGAGTCTAAATTTATTTTACTTAAGGAAATAGGAGATAAATGTGGTAAGCTTTTATTAAATATGTCCTTTTTACAACAATCGTCTTCGGTAATATCAAAACTTATATCTAAAGGAGATTTAATCATAAAAGAATAAGAATTAGTTGGTAACAATTGTACAGTTTTAGAATAGCCGACACAATCAGCTGTTAATTTTACAATACCAGTACCCTGGATAGAAAAATCAGTAATTTCATCATCACAACGAATAGTTAACTTATTTGGTTTTGACTGTACAAAAATCCATTTATTATTTTGCAACTTTTGCCATATATCGATATTACCGTATAGAACTTTAGAATTACATTCAGAGGGCAACGAAAGTGTGACCTCGGTTAAGATTTTCGATTCACAATTTGGATTACTAACACAAGAGTAAATGTTGAACAATTCACAAATAGAATAATTACTTGTTATTAATTTACAATCATTTAAAGAGCTCAGCATAGCATAATGCAATCTGTCGTCGCTCAAGGCGATATATGAGTCAGAGGGTTGAATTAACGCGAAAGTATTATGAGCATCATCATGAGGAGTTGGTAAAGGAATATTTTTATACACCATAAATTTTTCAGGTGTGACTAAAGGAATTTGTAAAATAAAAATTATTTTATTATTTAAGAAATAGGAACTAAGTTTAGAAATATCGATTAAAATATGTATATTTTCTATACTAAGAGAAATTGGGAACTCCAATTTTTTACTTATTTGATTACTATGCTTAATTAACTCATTATAGAGACTTATAGGATTAATTACACTAGGATGTAAAACATTTACTTTAGAAAATAAGATAGAATTTAAGGTAGTATCTAGTAAATTAGAAATAGTAAGTAAAGAACCTTCGATAATATTAAGTAAATTATTTAGTTTAGAATTGTATAATAATAAATTATCTGTATCCGTAATTTTAGAAAGAATATTATTCATATTATTAATTTGCGTATTTAATTTAATTTCATTTTGATTGAGCTTGTAAATAGTATTATTAAAATTATTAATTGTAGATTTTATAACGTGTATATTATCACGCATTAAATGAAACATTTCAGATTCGCTTTTCTTACAAGACTCAATTGCAGCATCATATTTTCTAGCATCGTCAGCATCTAACGTGCCGAAGAAAAACTTTAAAATTTCGCCACCAAATTCTAGTGACCGTTTGACTTTACTTGTCTTATGATCAGAAATAATATGAGACAAAGATTGTAATTTAATACTGTTGCTATGAATCAAGACCTCGATAGGGTTAGATATGTCTTTACAAAAATTTAAATTTTGCGATTGAATCTTGTTACAAATATCAATTGTATTAGATAAAAGATTTTGTATTTTATTTAAATAAGGCTCAAGAGAAAATAAATCGATATGCGTAACAACTTTCCAATAATCATTATAAAAATTAACATAAGTAACAGGTTCAAAATAGATTCCTGGACTATGCGATATAGGAATGATATTTGACTCCGCGTCGCTGCGGCAAAAGCCATGACAGCATAATATTCTGAAAAGAAAGAGACGAAGTATGTTTTTATGACATAGAGTTAGAAAGTTAAGATGTGGCAGGCTTAATTTCATTAGTATGATGTTTGACATTTTTGCGACCTATTTGTAGTGTCACATTATGTTTATTATGAACTTTGAGAATTTTATATGGGCCTTTCCATATAGGAGATAAGGCTTTTCGCAATCTATGATGGTGTTTTAAATACACCATATCACCTGATTTATAAGAAACTTCGCGAGAATTAGAATCGTAATATTGTTTTGACCTTTCTTTACTACTAATAAGGTTCTGAATTGCTTTTTCGCGACTAAAGCGCATTCTATATTGTAAAGCACGAATATATTCATTATAAGTAGTATTATTATTACTTTCATATAAAGAGCTAGGAATAGAAGGTTTATAGCCGAACAATAGTTCATGTGGCGTAAAATTAGTAGAAGAATGCGGCGTCGTATTATAAGCTAAGATTGCAGTAAATAAATAGCAATGCCAATCGTTTTGGTTTTCATTGACAAAAGATTTTAAATATTCTTTTAAAGTTGCATGAGAGCGTTCTAGTGCGCCATTTGTTTGAGGATGATAAGGAGTAGTAAATAATGCTTTTACTTTTAAAATTTCAGTTAATTGTTTAAATAAATCAGACGTGAAGGGCGTACCTAAGTCTGTTAAAATAGTTTTAGGAAATCCGAAAAGAGACATAAAATGAACAAGATTTCGAGCTATTTCGTCACTCGTTGACGAAACCATAGGATAAGCGCTAGTGAATTTAGTAAGATCATCTTGTAATGTTAAGATGAATTTAAAATTTTGGAAACCCGCGTCGGGAAGAGGACCCACTATATCGAGAGCTAATCTTTCAAATGGTCTTGTAGAAGTAGACGTTATCTCCATTGGAGCTTTATTAGATTTACGTAAAGGCTTGTTGATTTGGCAGAGTTTGCATTTTTTAACATAATGCTCAATATCAGAGCGCATTCCTTTCCAGTAATAACTGGCTTTAATTCTTTTATACATCCTTTGAGAACCTGGATGACCCGCAATAGGCGAATCATGATTTTCCTTTAAAATTTTAGGAACTTCTACCGGAGTAGGATAAATTAATTGATTTTTGTAAATATAAATCTTAATATTAGTATTATGAAAAATATAGGAAATAATATTGTAAATTTTAGTATAAGATAACTTAGAAAATGGATCTGAAAAATCTGAAATAGCAAGATCCGTAACATTTTGCAAATTGACTAAAATATTTCTTAATTTAATTAATAAATTATAAATATCTTTATAATGAGTTTCATCAAAATGATGAACTTTAGTAAAAAGGAAATAGTAATTTTTATCTTTAAAATTATAATGTTTTACTGTGAACGGCTCACGTTCAGAATTTAGTAATTCGTCAGCATTTTCTAGCTGCGATAAAATTTCTTCGCAATGCGGAATAGAATTGTCAAAATCTAGAGAAACTGGACACGCAATATTATTTAATTTAGTTAAATGTAAACCT
This sequence comes from Plebejus argus, assembly GCA_905404155.3. NCBI lineage: Eukaryota > Metazoa > Arthropoda > Insecta > Lepidoptera > Lycaenidae > Plebejus > Plebejus argus. The sequence goes on from FR989942.1 coordinate 1,182,131, forward strand.
TGAGTACATTCTTCGATAATAGTATTAGAAATAGGAAGTTGATTAGTAAATTGACTCTTAAAGTATTTTTCATAGGTTAAATTATTTAAATTATTTATATTAAGAGCATTGACCGGACACCTAGACAGAGCGTCGGCATTAGAATTGAGACGACCTTGTTTATAAACAATCTCGTAATCATACTCCTCGAGTTTCAAGCGCCAGCGAATGAGTCTGCTACCTGGATCCTTTACATTAAATAACCATACGAGTGGCCTATGATCCGTAACGATTTTGAATTTGTTACCATATAAGTATGGTCTAAAATTTTTGACGGCAAATAAAATAGCTAGGAGTTCTTTTTCCGTCGTTGAATAATTGCCTTCTGGCTTATTTAAAGTTCGCGAGGCGTAGGCTATAGGTTTGTCCTTGCCTATGGGACCCTGAGATAGAATTGCGCCTACAGCATAATTACTAGCATCTGTAGTAACGATAAAAGGTTGCGAATAATCGGGATACTGGAGAAGAGGAGCAGAGATTAATTTTTCTTTTAAAAATTCGAATGCTTGTTGCTGTTCCGCATTCCAGTGGAAAACAGCATCTTTCTTTAAGAGAGACGTAAGAGGCTTAGTAACCTTTGCAAAATTATCAATAAAACGGCGATAATAGCCTATTAGACCTAAGAAGGATTTGACGTCTTTAGGATTTTTGGGAACTGGAAAATGGGAAACGGCCTTGACATTTTCAGGATTCGGAGAGACACCTTTATCGGTGATGACATGACCAAGATAAGCGACTTCATGTCGAAGAAATTCGCATTTATCTGGCTGAAGCTTTAAATTGCTTTGACGAAGTTTGTCGAAAACATGTTTTAATTTTGTAATATGATCTAGTAAATTTTGGCTAAAAATTACGACATCTTCAAGGTAAATAAAACAATCGAGACCTTGTAGGCCTGACAAAACGGTGTTCATTAACCGCTGAAAAGTGACTGGGGCATTTTTCAACCCAAAAGGCATTCTGGTGAACTCGTAATGTCCAGACATGCTTGAATTAGTACTTATTGTAAACCCTGTTTTAGGGGCGTCCTTAGGACACATTTTTAATTGATGAACTACGCCTAGTGTACTAAAATATTTTGCATGACCTAGTTGATCTAGGATGTCTGAAACAGGAGGCAGTGGATAAGACTCTGAAACAGTGGCGTCGTTAAGGCGACGATAGTCTATGACGATTCTCCACTTTTGTTTGCCTGAAGCGTCTATCTTTTTCGGGACTACCCAAACTGGGGCGCTCCAAGGCGAAGAAGAAGGCCGGATTATTTTTTGATCTAGCATTTTGCGGATTTGGGAATCGACCTCTTCTTTGTGACACTCAGGAAAACGATAGGATTTGACATGGATAGGAGGAGTGTCACCTGTATTAATACTGTGTTCAAGGACATTAGTACACGTTAAGGGCTCGCCATCTAAATGAAAAATATCGGTATAAGACGAGACGCAGTCTAAGAGAGCTTTTCTTTCTTCATTATTTAAATGAGAACAGCGAATTGAATTTAGAACTTGACTTACGCGATTAGACTTAGAAGTAGAAATAGAATTAACGCTAATACAATTTTTTGAATTATTTAAACATTCATTTTCGAATGGTGTTAACTTTACGTGATAATCTTTGACTTCGATATCGGACTCGGTAGTATTTAAAATAGTAAGGTTCACTTTTCCATTAGATTTGACCTTTACTATGCAATTAGCGACATAAACACCTTGACTTAAGGTATGATCTAGAACTAGAGCTTCGTTGTTATGATAAAGCTCGGGCGAGAAATTTGATACAGTACACTCGATACAGGCTTCCGCACGAGCCGGAATGATATATGTTGGCTGAGTGTAAACAATAGGAATAGAATGATTATTTATAGTCATAGATTTAGAAGAATAATCGATGTTAGATTTAAAGAAATTGCAAAAGTCGCTACCGATAATACCATCGTAATTAGTTAAATTTATGTCGTCATTTGTGACATGAAACTTGTAATTAAATTTTTCATAAGATATAGAAAATTCTAGTTGAAAAGTTCCTAATGTCTCGACAGGATTTTCGGAACTGTTAATGCCTTTTAGCTTAACGATTTCATGTGAAAGATCTGGAATTTGTGATAAACAGGACCCCTTGATAATACTGATGGCTGATCCCGTATCAACTAGAAAACATAGCATACCCGTTCCCGGTGCATGCTTACAAAGCAAATAAGTATGAGGCAATGATACCTTTTTAGTATAATTATTAATTTCGTATATAAATTTAGAACAAGAACTAGGATTTATGTTAGATTTAAGTGACTTATGATTAATATTAGAATTAGTATTTTGGACAATTTCGTCCTTAGAATAATTTTGACTAGGTTCATCTGACCGAGATGTAGATTTAGGATTTTTGAAGTTAGAGTTAGTAGAAATTAATTTATTAGATTGAGACGATTGAGGCGATTGAGACGATTGAGACGAATTAGTATTAATAATTGAGTTAGAAAAAGAGACATGTTTCGATTTAGAATTATTTTTACATGCTTGGCAATTATTTTTGCTATTAAAAATTAAATGACTCTGCTCTTTTGACAGAGATGAATTATTATTTATTTGACTCGACTCTTTTGATCGAGATGAAGATTTAGTAGGACCCAAATTTTGGGATGAATTATGACTCAACGTTTTATTTTGTTGAGATGGACTCAGCATCTTGGGCTGAGATGTAGATTTTGAAAAATTTGATTGACTCAACATGTTTTGTTGAGATGGACTCAGCATCTTGGGCTGAGATGTAAATTTAGAATTTGATTGACTCAACATGTTTTGTTGAGATGGACTCAGCATCTTAGGCTGAGATGTAGATTTAGAAAAATTTGTTTGACTCGGCGTTTTTCGTCGAGATGGACTCAGCATCTGTGGCTGAGATGGACTCAGTAACTGTGACTGAGATGTAGATTTAGAAAAATTAGAAAAGTTAGTTTGACTCAACGTTTTTCGTCGAGATGGACTCAGCATCTTTGGCTGAGATGGACTCAGCATCTGTGGCTGAGATGTGAAATTAGTAGAATTAGAAGATTTAGAATGACTCAACGTTTTTCGTTGAGGTGGACTCAGCATCTTTGGCTGAGATGTAGAATTAGTAAAATTAGAAGATTTAGTATGACTCAACATTTTTCGTTGAGATGGACTCAGTAACTTTGACTGAGATGGACTCAGCATCTGTGGCTGAGATGTAGAATTAGGAAAATTATAATAAGATTTAGAATATATCGTGTCCTTATGATTTACGTTGGATTTTGGCAGACACGGAACCAAAATCCTTTTTAATTTAAATCATCGTGATTGGATTGAGTCTGATGATTATTATCAACATTATATTCAAAGTCACATGTATGTGAAGGAATATGACCGTCGTCACGTTGCGCGTTGCCAGCGTTTACGCGGCGTTTCATATTAAATTGACGCTTACGACATTCCATGATCGTGTGACCGAGGTTTTTACAATAATTACACGATTTAGCATAAAAATTAGAATTATTTTTAGACATAGAAATAGAATTATTTTTAGGAATTGAATTAGTATTAAAATTAGGATTTGAGTTAGAATTAAAATGACGTTGAGGATTTACGTGATAAGATTTCTGAAAAATAGGTTTTTTATTTTTATAACATTCAGAAGAGCCATGTCCGAATTTATGACAGATAGAGCACTGTTTTTGAGCCCTAGTGCTATTTTTAGAAAGATTAAATAATTTCTCCTCATCAGTGGCATATTGAATTGCATCACTGAGGGTTTTAGGATTTTTACACCTAACAATAGTAGAAATAGAAGAATTTAAGCCCAATAAAAATGTATTTAAAGCGAGTTCTTCCATAGCCGCAATTCGGCCGGGAAGTTCTTTCTCGTCTACGCAACTATAATGAATATCGGATTGAATTCGAGTTAAAATTTGTTCAATTCTAAGTGAATATTTTATAACATCCTCGCTAGATAATTGTTTGCAATTTTGGAGATCGGAAAGTAAATGAGTGGCGTGTTTCTTTTCGCCGAAAGTTGAGCGCAAAAATGTTTTTAATTCCGCCCAATTTGAAAATGTTTTTAAGCTACAGGCCACTTGTGCCTTGCCTTCTAATTGAGAAATAATAAATTTGCATAAAATTAATTGTTGTTCTGGGCTGGCTAATAACATAGCATTTTCACAATTTGTGAGAAATGCAGGAAGTGACTCTCTGTCACCAGAATAAGGTTTAATAAATTTAGTTAAAAATGTAAGCGTTACTTTTTCGGACATTTTGTCTTTAGATGATTCGTCTTTGACTGACATTATGAATTATGTTATGCTGAACTTGTAAAAAAATTAGAAATATAATACAGCAAAGATTTGGAAATTAAAAATAGAATAAACTAGGATTTAGAATTATTTTAGACTTAAGAGTTTGTAAAATTAGATTTAGAATTATTCACTTCACGATTTAGAACACTTTAGATTTAGCACTTTGATTTAGCACGATTTCTTGAATTTAGTAGAAACAGAGACAGGATTTAGAAAGAAATAGAAAACACTCACAGGAACACGACGAACACCTGCATGACGTGGAGACTGGAGTGAATCCGGAGTCGCGTGCAGAGGCTACGCTTTACCCGGAGCTTGGGGCCGATGATGTGGCCCTGGCGAGTTAGGCTGGAGCGGCTCAGACAGCACAGCACCGCTGTTGAAACTGCTGGGGCAGACCGACGTCCTCGTGGGTTGTAGCTGGAGCGGGCTCAGGCTAGGGCCTGAGGCTGACCGTCGTCCGAGTGTGTGAACCGGATGGAGCAGGCTCGCGCAGAGGTGCGGAGGCTTACTGTCGTCCAAAAAACGTGGTGCGGGCTCGCGCCTTCGGTGGCGGAGTCTTACCGTCGACCAAAACTTTAAACACGGGTGCCACGGGTTCGTGATCCCTGGTCTAAAACGTTAGACTTTTTTTTCGGGATCAAATATCTGCACACTTCTGACACCAATTTGTTTTGCAGCACCCTCTGTGTAAGTTTTTAAAAAAAAAAACCAAAAGTTCACCCTAACTAATTTATTAACTCAAAATTAAACTAGTTACACTTTGCTACGACTTCCCACACGTTACTTGCCCGGCTTCCAGAATCTAACTAACTTATGAAATGAACTAGAAATGAATGCTAACCGAAAACTGCAACGTAAATGGAAAATTATGGAAGAATATAGAAATGCTTATTAAACGTAATGTGCTAACTAAATAGGGATGTAACAGTTAGTAAGGAATTCCACGGGAATCAAATTTTTCGCAAAACAGGAGCTTATGTCTTTTTCCATGGTCTACTTACTCTACATCTGTGCCAAATTACACAAAATCGGTCCAATAGTCAGTGAGATTAACGTGCACAAACAAACTCTTCGCTTTATAATATTAGTAAAGATCTCTATAGGCCCTCTTCATGAATCATGTTAGATGGCTCACCATGTGGAGCTGATAGAGCTGAATAAGATTGACAAACAACATCCATCATGGGCAATTAAAAACGAATATACACCTATATTCATATAATATAAGAAGAACAATCTATATCAGAATAGAAATCTAAAGAACGTAAAACAAACATCATAATTTTTTCTCAGAAATGAGCTATGATACTACCGCTAATAATTAGGGTCGGTACTCGGTTCATAGCGAGACGAAACGCGATTGAACCTGACACAGCTCTAAATAATTTGTTTTTCAAATTTAACTTCATGTTAAAGCGTAATACTTATAAAAAATACTGTTTTTATTGTAAGAGTTCGAATTGTTCAAAATGCTGTGCTACCGCTTTAATCGCGTCACGGCTTAGTGTAAACTGATCCTTAGCCAAACGTAATAAAAATGTAGGGTTACAGTTACAGTTACTCTAAAAATAACTTTTTCGATGCTCTTATGAAATTAAATCATACTTTATCGTTTTCGAATTAGCTCTAACATTATAATCAAATCTGTGCTCTATTTAATCAACTTCAAAAAATAATGCTATCAATTTGTATCTAATATATTTCTAGAACTACTCCTGTTATAATTATAAGCATCTGAACAAATGAGCTTTTCAAAAGTATGTATGTATGATTTTTATGTTTTCTATGTACCATTTTGTTTTAAACCCAACGGCCGCAAAAAAGGCAACACATATTATTATTTTCTAAAGCTTGTGTCAAAATTTTCATTAAATTAAAATAATTAATTAAGTAGTTATATTGGTTACAAAACATTTTATGTAGGTTTTTTTTAGGTATTTTCAAGCTCTATGACAAATACTACCATAACGTTACTAAGAAAGAAGAAGAAAAATCATGTACTTAATTAATCTTCGCTTTAGAAGTCACGTTTATTGGTTGTGCTTCAGAAAAAAACACACCTTACATTTAATCTTCATAGAAAAACCCCTAAAACTATAACAACTCCTAAACCAAAACCGCCAAATCTTCAACAAGTTTCACACAAACCCTCAATGAAACTTTAAACCCGAAACATTTACCGCCATGTTAATACATTAGCAAGTTAATTGCGGTTTAGAATTAACCCGAACATTCCATATTCAAATCTAAACCAAAACAGAACCGCATGTTATCGCTGTCTACGAGTCGTCTAGTCGACTATCGCGCGTCCAGCGAGCGTAGACCCGCGCTCGCCCCCGCTCCCGTGTCGTCTACGTACGGCGCGGGGGGCGGGGGAGCTCAACGTACGCTGGGGAACTCGTGTAGTGTGTGTAGTGGTCCTGACCTAGAGACGATAGTCGCGGCTCTAGGTCAAGGAAGGATAGACGCACACAATATGTGCTATAAATGGAATAAAGCCTGCGCTCCACTGGGATATAGACTGCAATAAACTTGTATAGTTTGTGTTTTCCTTCTATGCATGCTGTTGTAGCTGCTTATGTTATAAGTGTTATATAAAAATCTTAGAAATTTCAACCATTTTATAAGTTAGGTTTCCACATAGCAAAAAAATCAACGAAAGGCTAGATTAACAGAAGCGAAAGAACACGAAACCATCATTGAATACTAAACCTGATTTTACATTTTGGAAACATTAAACTTAAGTAAATGCTTAATCTATTGCTACAGACTACTAACAAATTATTATATTCTTAATGGTCTTACAAAATAAACAGAACCATTCTTGGAAGTTAAAACTACAAATTCTTAGCCAGTATCTACCCACTCTATAGAAGCTTTAGGGTATATTATACTCTAACACACTTTTTAAACTTTTTTTTTAATTTTCTCGCTTCTATATAAATCTAACGCCTAGCTTCCCCTATCCGCCGTCCTAACGCCGCACTACAAGTGCACACATACGCGCGTGTGGACGGGGCGCTGGTGAACCGAAACATTTCTGTTCGAAATTCAAATACATTTCCCGCGTATAGATATTTGATTTCGTGGAATTTGGTTATGGAGCGTTATACACGGTTTATGTTTTGACAGGAGTTTATATTTTCAATGGCGTCATTGTTTATTAGTATTGTGAATAGACTTCTGCCAGAAAACCTCAATAACTGTGCGTTTTTGTACATCTAACTACGAGAAGCTTCCCAACACTATTAAGGGCCTGTTTCACTACTTCCTGATAAGTGACGAATAGGCTATCCACCAATTAACTTGACAGATCAAGTATTGAGAATCTGTAAAAAAAGTGTGATAGGCACTTTATCAGAAAGTGGTGAACAGTGAAACAGGCCCTTAGGATAGTAAAAGTAACCCATAATATTATGTTTACTCAGAAGTCAGAGATGAAGAAACATCACTCGTGAGGAACATGACAGGTCGCTAAATATCTTTAGTATAACTCTAACTATAGATTGTACTATGTAAGAACTAAATAAAATTACTAACGAGTTCCAATCCTCATAAAACTCGTTAGTACTCAGTACTAAATAAGGAGGCGCGCAAAAAGCGAACAAAACTCCTAATGCATCGAGCAGCTAGACGACCGACAAAAACCGGCTTGTCATTAAAAATCTTGCGCCGAAATTCACAATACACCATAGACTATAGAGCTAGGGTTGCTACGCGGCCGGAAAACGCCGGACAGACTTTTAATCCGACCACGTCGAAGAAAGAGTAAGTAATTTGGCAGTCCGTGTCCGTTGCAGGCTGGGCTGGTCCGATTTTATGGTGTCAACAGATTTTAAGTTATGTTGGTGTCGATATGTGCTATTTTTTCAACATTTTCTATTTTGTCGTAGTCAAGTTTTTAAACTAATAATTTAAGCGTTTCCGGACAAATATCAATGGAATTTGGCTTTAGTCACTGCATTGAATACTCTGATATGTAGGTGCTACGTACACGCGATTTAAAACCTATTGATATACCGAAAGTTTAGAATTTAGACATGCCTTAATTATAGCAGACCGACTTTTTCAAAAGTCTGGCTAATCCGGCCAGTCTGTTCGGCTACTAGGTCCCTGGCAACCCTATATAGGGATCCTGTTCTCTCGACCCTACGTCCTTGCGTCTAGAACCCTCGAGAAACCAGCCGGCGAGACCCCTTCGCGTCTTTTTATCTGTTGTGATTTGAAAAAGCAGCTCTCCAGCCGCGGGTCTACTAAAGCTGGCAACTTGATTTCGGCGCAGCGCCTCAGGATTCAGGAATCCATCTATTTAAGGTGATAGACAATTTCTTGTTGCCACAGACGATAAAGTATGATGTAATTTTTTTTGTGGATACTGAAGAGAGATTAATAGCTACAAATAATGAGACACAATATAATGTTAAAATCTCTCGTAAAACCAACGCAACTCAGGTCCTCGCAGACAACAATTGTAGGTCTTAACGAGTGGCTGCATACAATATCTTAATTTCGACTACCCCCAGAACAAAGGTTAATTATTTCTACAGAATCATTTTTTGTACATCAAAAATGCAGCATTATTGAAAACAAAAGCAATGATCCATTTTTAATTGCAAATGTCGGGGCCGACGCAAATTGAAAAAAAAACCCTCCGAATTACGAATTGAAAAATCGCAATCAGCCCGAATAAAACTTCATTTCAAATTTGGAATTCTGTTTAAAAAACAATCGCTAATTATCGAGCGCTATGTGTCCGAGCGGCGGCAGGCAGTTCTGGCGTCTACCTTGATGCACAAAAGGCCGATAATGGCGTGCGCGATTTGCGCCGATCGGTACATTACCGGTACATACTTTGGGCTGGTGATTTCGTGTGTGTTTATATAACACATGTGGAGAAAAAAGGGTGTTTTTGTCTATGTGCCAAATAAAAATGAGGGCGTAATGTCCGCCGGCATGGGCCGTTTATCGTGCGCGGCCGACAGCCACAGTGATGCAACTCACAGATTTCAATTTTACTACTTTTAACTGATATTCGAAATTTTTATCAAATACATAATAATATAGATTATGTAGACTTGAATTTTTCGACAGTATTTTGTTATGTATCCTGGTATATAATATATTTTGGTATACAACATAATTACAACAGAAGCTTTGCATTTAACAACAGGCTAGGCAGGTTTTATTACTACACTAACATACGGAATTAAAACATTAAATATTTATCGCATTATAGAAGCATTGTAAACAAAATATGTAAAAGACAATTTAAATTCTTTGTCAACGATTAAAATAAAAGTGTACGACCATCTTACGTCCGGCATCGAGATCGCTATCTTGAGGTTTCGTAATAACATTCATGTTTAGTGTTTACGTTTGCAATAAATTTCAATTCGGATAAGTTGTAAAGGTTGCAGTTTTCGGAATAATTTTAATCATTAAACGTACGTAATTATTATAATTTGTTTGTTAAATAATGCACCATATTTTTGTAATGTTACTTAATATTTTTATAAAATTTGATTCAAAAAGCGAATTCGTAATCTGCATGCAGTTACTTTCTTTTTCATGTTTAGTTTTAGAAGCGGACTTTCGCGATCGTATCTATTTATTCCGATCAGGTAATATGTTAAGTCGAACTTTGAAAACAATCACCGACTTTCTTGTTCCACTTTCGGGCCAGGAACCTGTCTGAGAAGCCGGACGACCGATTGGTCGTTATCGTACCTCATTAAAAACACACCTACATTTAAAAGTCAATAAAGTCAGTTAGTCACTTATTGTTAGCGAGGAAATTGGAAGCTAACACTTATTATACTTTTATGTAACGAGGTTAACACACTATGCGCCCGCGCATTTTAAATATAAATTCATGATAATTTTATTTACGTTTTAAATTATAAACGATCTGCCCTTTAACCTACATTTCAAACTTGTATTTTTTTATAATGCCTAAGGATCAGTTGATATTGCAATGTGACGCATCGATGTTATGCGATGCATTTTAATGGTCTATTCGAAACTAGACTTTATTTACTACACGAGAAAAATACGTATTGAATTGACAAGCTTGCCGTTGGCGGTGTTGGGTTGCCTGTTCCAATTTTGAATGGCTCATTTAAAAATGCACAGCCTCGTCACGATTCAATGTGGACTGACCCTAGGACGAGAGGTGAGACGAGTCAAAATGGTGTTAATATTAAACCTGTCATAAATGTTTTTAAACCTAAAATATTATGATGAGCCAGTGAGACGGCTACATGCGCGGACTCAAGTGAGGACAAAAATTATCCTGTCAATACTCAACCTTTCCTTATTTAGCGTACCTACCTTTTTCAATCATAAGGCTGCGACCTCCGTCCTAACAGGTCGGAGTTATTCTTCCTCCAAACAACAATAAACTAACCTTGACGAGAGGCCGCCATGTTTTGTGTAAATTACATTCTTAACCGATAGCTTACGGATAAAATTTAAACTTATTTATTTGAGGTAAGTTAAAAATAAATTGGGTATTTCATTTCAAAATTAATACATAGAAAGATTTAATCTAAGCCACCTATTATTATAGCTCAAAATGTATGCATTTCAATCGAAATCACTCGAAGTATATAAATCTGATCGAAGCTCGAAAGTGTCAAAAAACGAAATAACAAAAACACAAATTGTGAGTTACAACATTTCGGCGGAACGGCGGGTATTCGAAATTTAAATGAAGTAGCTATCGCAATTAGTGCACACAGCGCACTACACACACACACGCGGCATAAAAATGTAGCGCTCAAAAATGTGTGAAGACAGCACGCACACATGCGCGCTGAATTCGATACCGCCTGTCATTGGTCGAGCGCACTATATTATAATTACATATGCCAGTATGTAATGTATGCAATTTTATATTTTTAATGAAAAACATATGTACCGAGCGATGACCGAACATTTTTATTATGTACTCGTATATATTAGGCGGTCGTTTTTTGTCCGAGCACGATTTTTAATTAAAGCATATATTTTCAGTAACTTTTATTGAGCAACTCTATAATGATTGATTGATGATTTTCACTAACGAGAGCTTTTCTGATACATCTTTCATAATATAATATGGGGGTTTATGTTAGCTTGGCTGGTTTTCGTGACTTTTTTATGCAGTATAATATTACAAATTAAAAAAGCTGTTCTGCCACATTGAAATAAAAACATAAAATTTTCTCTCAAACTCTCACAAGTAAGTCGTCAATGGCTGTTACATTTCTTCATGTTACAAAAGTTACAAAGTAGTACGCTGAGTAGTCTGGACAATGTACATTGTACAATTACATAGTCTTTAATACTTTAAGGGCTTGTTTCACCACTTCTTATTAAAGTGCTCGATAGCCTATCTACAATTTTTTTGACAGATTCTCCATACTTCATCTGTCAAGTTAAGTGGTGGATAGCTTATTCGGCACTTATCAGTAAGTGGTGAAACAGGCCCTTAATCTGTCAAGTTAAGTTGTGGATAGCCTATCCAGCACTTGTCAGGAAGTGGTGAAACAGGCCCTTAAGCAACTCTACTATTTTGGAAGTTAAAAGTCTGTTTTAAGTAACGAGTAAAAAGCTCCCTAATAGTTTCAAAACTTATTTTATCACAATATACCACTTGTAATAATTATGAATCAGATCCGTAGTTCAGATGATCCAACATCTATGTAATAAATATTAATAATTTATTTATTTATTTATAATTTATTGTGCACAGAAAAATATAACAATATAACAGTTTACACAGAAAGACGACACAAAGGATCTGCTTATTTCTAAGAAGAAATCTCTTCCAGCAGCCCTACGAAGAGAGATAGGATTAAAACAGCAGATAGGACGTGCACGAATATGCTTACATTAAAATATACAGTAATGTATGCTCGTTAAAAGTTAAATAATAATATTATGTTGTTGAGAACATCTATGTCTAATAGACTATAATAGGTCTACCAGAATCTAATGGCAAAAAGTGAGAAAGTAAATTGACTCTAACAATACCAGTTTTAGCGGCTTATTCTGTATGTTAAATATGCAAATATATAAATTTATCCAATCATCAAGGGTATTTTTGAAAATCTGCTGTCAAAATTTGCCATCAGATTCTGGTAGACCTATAAAATCATAAACTATATTCTTTCGGTGTGATAAAAATGGAACAAAAAGTGCTACTACAAGCATATTGTGCGATGCGTTAGTGCAGCGGGTCCGCCGGCGAATTTAGGTCAATTGCAAAAATAAACACGCACCGCCGGCTTGTCGCTTACTTTTACATCTAAAATGCACATTGATTTAAAAATAACGGTCCCGTGTTTGCGATATTTCTCGGTCATTACGAGAAGTTTATCGATTGGAACAAAAATATTGCAATCATTATTTTTTCGCGCCTGATGCAATTATTAAAATAAAGTATGTAGCATAAATATTATATATCTCGCAATAACAAAATAAAACATTTTTTAATAGTTTTTTAAGTTTGTATAATATTTATGTATATTTTTAGATGTTAGTTTTTTAAATTATTTTTTAATGTCCAGTAAAATTACATACTTCTACCACAACGATAAAATACCAATTTCATTTTGTAATCATTAATTCATTTGTAAATGTTCATGTAGTCAAAACATTAAATCTAACAATAACTCATCTAAACAAAATCTTAAAATTTTAATATTGTATTTAATTTTTAATTGGAAAACTTCAGTAAAATAACATACTTTTCTTAAGTCATATCGGTCAAAGTACACGCTGCAATTCTGATTCACCCTACAAATGTTTGAGGTCGTGCGTAATGAATTACCTTTTATAACTTGTCTCACACGAAAGGTGGAGGCCGAATAGAGGCTGGTACTTGCAATCAATTTTATGCAATGATAAACACATTATTTATGGTCGTCGAGCATAAATGTGCATATTTCGCCCTTATTATTCGGTAATAAGGCTCAAACATGCTAAACGAGTTCACGGCTGCAAACTATCATTAATTTCGTCGTGTTTTTATGCAAAGTACACTTTAATTCTTAAAATTATTGAAAGCGTCGATACACAGTTCATTATTTTCGAAAGTGTGTCAGCATCGTTTACAAGTTAGATTTCTTTAAATAACAGGCTTACAGGAAATTGTATACTATAAAATTACAAAAACATAAATTTAGTTTAAAAGAAAAATAAGTGGTCTCGCCATTGCAACACACTTTACCTTCACTCTATTTAATTTTATAGATTTTTGCGACTATATTCAGATAAAGGGTAAAATAAATTTTCTTTCGGGTTGACCGTCGGGAATCGAGATTCACGTAACGGTGATATGACTAACAGAGAAGTTTTTTTTATGAAACATAAAAGCAAATGGGTCACCTCATGGAAGGCAACTGCCACCGCCCATGGACACTCGCAACATCAGAAGAGTTGCAGATGCGTTGCCGGCCTTTTAGAGGGCCTTTTCAATATAATTTGATGTTTGATGTTTTTCCCTCAAATCTACTATATAAAAATAAGTCAGGTTTTCCTTGCTGACGCTATAACTCCAGAACCCACGAACCGATTTCGACGGTTTTGCATTCGTTGGAAAGGTCTCAGGCTCCGTGAGGTTTATAGAAAAAAATAATTCGAAAAAACTTCAAGAGAAAAGCAGGAAAACAGGCAAAATAACGTTTGCCGGGACAGCTAGTATAGTATAATATAATATCCGATAGTCAAATAAATAAAAGCCTACAATTTGTAAATCCACAATCCAGGGTCCAGGAGAATCTAAAAAATTATTTTTTAAATGTAGACAATGTTGGTCATGATATTCTGTCGACTGGGCTTGACATAACCCGACCAAATGATGTAGGTCTTGCAACTGCTTATAAAACAAATTTTCATATATTTGTTGTATTTCAAAATTATAAAATGTCTTTTTCTAAAAACCGCCGGGCAATCTCTATAAACCTGCATAACGACATTCGATTTCTGAGAATCACTCATACATACATACATACATACAACATACAGTCATGTTGTGACCCGAATTTCCCCAGCGCGTTAAACAAGACGAATTGAGATGATGTCATGTCGACTTCAACGCCTTTGTAATGTTGGTACTTTTGTATTTTTCGCGCCGAAAGCCATTTTCTTTTTTTTTCATTGTTTTTTATGTGGCACAAGTTTTACAGTGTGTCAGGATGAGTTGCAATACAAATGTACGCAAAAGTAAATAGAACTTTTTATTTTTTGTAAATATTTGTTTTAATAATATTCTTGTACTTTCCTTCTTTTTTATGATCAAATTAATTAATACTTGGCTGGTTGGTTTTTTCCTAAGTTACAATTTATTTATTATTTGATTGGTGACATGCAATAATTTTAATGACAAATATAATTTTAAACTTCTTATTCCTATGGATTTTCGTTTAAAATTCAAATGTTCTAATGATAATTCATAGACTTGATCTTGTTTGGTATCTTTTCAAAATCTGTAAAAATAATTTGAAAATCTCTAGCATTATTTTATTGAAACAAGAATATAAATTATATTTAAATATGAATCAATTCTTTAATATCAACTTAATAATTCTTATTAAACAATATATTTTATTCATGTTCAATATTTAATCACCCCGTATAACATAAGGCCATAAAGCTACTTGTCAAACTCATCTGACCCCGGCGTGATATTAAGATGTGTTCCCAAAGCTGCACTTTGTTGCATCACCGAACTGCGACCTCGCGTGCATGTGTGCGTGGACACTGCGCCGCGCGTGTGTGCGTTGTCGATACACGCCTGGATACAGGATGCTCCTGTTTCGAGTTTTAATTAATAATTTATGATAAAGATGGAAAAAACGTGTTTGTTTTAAAAGATGATTACTAAGCTATGAAGTGTTTTGATTGTAAGATTCTGCTATTCAAATATCACAAAGTTTATCGTACAAGATCATAAGGGAGCTGGAATATTAGTATTCTAGTTTTTACGTAGACACTAATATTATTGTGGTTGGTTACAGGAAGTTGATTATAGCAATTGGATACATTCATGTAATATAACATATCCTATTGGATATTTTTAACTTTCATCGTTGTTGTCTTTAATTTTTTAAATTTCAGACAAAGGAATGTTGTATGTAGTTTAAAAATCATAATATAAAAATATTAAAATAAAAAAAAAGGTCTAATATTATTCACAGCCTTAAGCAATATAAAATACACTTATCGCATGCGCTAAACATTACTTCATAACAGTTTAATTAAAAAAATCGATTTAAAATAACACCCTGTATTCGCGACGACACCAATACAAACAAACAAATTCCCTCTCTCATCCGATCGGCTCATAACAAAATGCGGCTTTTTTATCACTATATACTTTTTTCTATGTACCGCGTTTTAATCTGTACATAGTACATACACACGCGCGCCAGAGTCATCCTTTCAGTTTGTGCGTTCAAAATGAGGCATAATGACAAAAATGTATTTCATCATCGCTTTTCATTCGAAAATAATGAGTAGGGCGAGATTAGTTTTGTATGCTTTTGCGGGATTTCAATATATTTATGATAAAGTCGTTGCCTGTTTTTCCTAAGAATTTTCGCGTTAACCGTACATTTTTTCCGCGGTCAAAAGTAGTCTAAGTCCTTTGTTATGGTATCTTTTATATCTGTGCCAATTTTATTACTAAATCTCTGAACGAAGCTCGGTATCCTAAATCTAATACGAGTAGATCATAGAAGACTCGTAGCACTTTCGTAGCGTCGTAGCACGTCGTAGCGCCGCTACGATATCTTAGATAAACGCTCTACGAATATTGAGATACTCCTATTTTCTTATCTATACTAGTATTATAAATGTAAAAGTGTGTCTGTCTGTCACCTCTTCATGCCTGAACCGTTTTTGGTGAAATTTGGCATGAAGATATTTTGGGAAGCGGGAAAGGATATAGGATACTTTTTGTCTCGAAAAAATATTCGGTTCCCGCGTGATACACGAATTTTGACGCAAACGAGTTGCGGTTATTTAGTTGAATATAATGTAATATTGAATTTTGTAATATCATTCAACATTCTGTATTTTTAAATAATCGTTTGATCATTGTGTTATGTTTGTATACTTTAGCTAAAATGCCGACACAATATGTTATTTTATTTGCGAACAGTAACACTGTTTATATTATGTAATAATTTTTTCTTTAAAATATTATAATTTAGAGTGTTTTTCTCTATTTAAGCAAAAAGTTAGATTGTTTTTGGTCTGTGAATTTTGTAACATGAACATAATATTATTAATATATAAACATAATATTATTAATAATAATATTATTAATAATAATATTATGTTTGTGTTACAAAATAATAATTTATTATATTAAAATACTTTTTAGAAGCTAAGACTAGAGTCCAGTTTTGGAAAAAATGTAAAAAATAGGAAATATTACCTTAGAATGAGAGCACCCTTGAACATTTCGGTGAAGGTAGCTGGTTTCATTCAACCCGGACCAACTTCTTAATCCTGCTGAGTTGAAGTTTGCCGGTGAGAAAGTGAACGCAGGAGGTAAAAAGATAGGTTTTCTACATGCCTGTATGACGTATAATATTAGTTTTTATTGTCAAACTATATCGAGAGTTAGGGAGAAACCAAACCTAAACAAAGTAAGAAATCCCTTTGAAACTGCATGTGGCAGAATTTCTTCCAAAATTCTACTTAAGATTCATGACTCACAAAATTACTTTGTAGCTTAGATTCTATAGTAACTTATTATTTAGTGTCGCAAAGTATATTTATTTATTTATTTTATAGACTCACTAATAGAGCAGCATTTGTGACATTTTAAATAAATATAGTAAAGACATTAAACACTAGCTACTTAGTTTAATCATACAGAAAATAACCTTTACACCTTGCTTTCAAGGAAAAAATCCTAATGTATAATTTATCCTGTGAAATGCTTTTTTCAGAGGTTGCAAACTTTTGATGGACATATAACACACCTGGTACCTACTACATTGCTATAAGCTTTTGTATTTTTTTACATATTATATAGTCTAATCTTTACTTCACATTAATATACTAAAATAATTGTTTAATTTGGCTCTTGACGTTAAAAATTAAATTCCAAATATAATTACATGTTTTTCCCTGCTTGACTAATGTAATGCTGATCAACCGATTGTCTTACAAGAGCAATTATTATTAAAATGATTTAGGCTGCTCCTGATCTCATAGATGGCTCGAGTTTTATTAAGTTCTAGGAAGTGATTTCTGATAACGCGTCTACGCTGATATTTTATCCATTACGATGTTGACGCCGCTGGTACCCCGGTGGTCCACCCAAAGAATAGTCCAAAAGAAGGTGTAGAGTGCGTGAGCTGCAACCTACGCTATTTCTTCAGAAATGTGTTTAGGATGCCTAGAAGATAAACATACTAAAAGTCCCCGCCCCCGGGGTGAGCCGGAGTGGGGAGAGAGGGTTATACTTCCCATTTTTGAGTTTTTTGCTAATAATTTCAAAACAGTACGTTTATTTTACAATTGC